>JAPPVO010000036.1:41473021-42673021 GCA_030407325.1 Camellia japonica | reverse complement strand
TTAAGTATTTTTTGTAAATCTTAAAAACAATGATATCGGATTAGAAAAATAGTATGAAAACAGCAAAAAATTAAAATGTATGGATCATATTTTAGATGTGACTCACCGTACGCTATATTTGAATGTACAATATATGTTTAACTTTCTAATCACTCTTTTAATTATGTAACTTTGTCCTGATAAGAGCTCATTTGGTTTACTCCTCTCCACCACCCTCTCCATATTTCTTCTCCAGATACCATCTTGTGGATAGGGTGTTGTAAGGATGGCGTGGAGTTTTGGGGAGGGACAGGGGTGGTTGGGATGGGCCAAGTGATGGCAAGGAGAGTTGTCGGAGCTAGGAATTGACTGCATCTAGTGACGGCTGGGTCCGAGTTTGAGAGATTAAAACTTGAGATAAAATTGAAATGTTTATATAAAAGTAAAATTTTAAAAAAAAAATATTAAGGAGTAGGGGTCTATCTTTCAAATTAAACGTTAATCATCTAATTATTTTGAAGAAAAAAATAAGTATTTTATTTTTTAATTTCAAGTAAATTTATGAAAATACATGATTACTTGAATGATAAAATTAATTACTGTATTTGGTTTTAATTTTCTAAAAATTATATATTTTATTTTTTGTATTTTTTTAATTAATTAATTTTTTTTTTTTAGATACACCTTACTTAGATTACTTAGATATATCTAAAAAGTAAAATATTTATAAAAAAATATTTTAAAAAATCAATAAATATACAAAAATACGAAAAATTTTGAATTTTTTTTTATTATTATATATTTTTGATATTTAGTGAATTTTTTAAATATTTTTTTACAAATATTATACTTTTTAAATGTATTTATATTAGTTGTATTTAAAAATTAAAAAAATATATATATTTAAAATATTAAAAAATTTAATAAAAATAAAAAAACATAATTTTTTTTTTCCTTCAATTTTCTGAGAAAGGAATCTTAAAAAATCAAACCAAACCAATTACAAATGTAACTTTATTCTCAATATATAAGTTAGTATGTTTTATAAATAAAAATAATAATTATCAGACGACACATAAAAAAAATAAGTATAATTAAACCATTTTATTTTAAATATGTATGATTTATGGATGAAGGAATGATGACGATGAAGATGAAGGTGGCAAGCACAGAAGAGAGACAAAAAGATCCGAGATTTGGAGTATTGAATTGAGATTGAGAATGAGAATATCAGCCCTTTGAAATAGCAAAGAGCGCCTCCCTCACAATAATAGCATTGGGAATCGGACTTCCTCGGAAATAGTGCATTCGCACACATCTCTCAAAAAAATTATTAGATACTTTAAAAACTGTTACGTAAACGTAATCATAAATATAAATTTTGCTTCTTTCATCACTAATAACATCGTTGTTAAATGCCACGTGGCGATGCTCAGCATCACCCAATAACTTCTCCATCCTCTCCCCCGCCATAACAGGTGTACCCGTTAAACCTTTCAATCTCTTCCTTCACACGTGTCACCTCTCTGGCCCCACAATTAACCGCCATCCCCTCTCTCTCTCTCTCTCTCATACAAAACACAAACACAAAGACAGTCTTCCTCTCCTACCAAAACTCTCCTCTCTCACTCACTCATTACCCTAACGCTCCTTCACATAGAAACCAAAATTGATTTTTTTTTTTTCTTTCTCGGGAAAGTTTTTTGAATGGCGGGGAATGAATGGATAAACGGATACTTGGAGGCGATACTGGACAGTGGGGCGGCAACTGTAGAGGAGAACAAGCCGAACCTGAGAGACGGAGGGCATTTCAATCCAACCAAGTACTTTGTGGAAGAGGTGGTCACTGGTGTGGATGAGTCCGATCTTCACAGGACATGGATCAAGGTCGTTGCCACTCGCAACACCCGCGAGAGGAGCTCAAGGTTGGAGAATATGTGCTGGCGTATTTGGCATCTTACCCGCAAGAAGAAGCAGGTTCATTCATTCCCATCTTATCCCAATCTCTCTCTCTCTCTCTAGATGTATATATATTATGGCAAATGCTAAAGAGTGACATGGGGCATTGTTTGGTATTGGAATTGGGATTGGGGTGAAAATAGATGAAAATGTCAAAAAGGGTTTTAAATTCTTAAAATATATATATTTTTTTATTCAATAAAAATGTGTCATTTTTATTATTTTTATTTTTCTTATATTTATGTGTGTATATACATGTGCATATGTGATTATATATAGATTGTAGAAATGGGTGGTTTTTAATGGCTACTTGAATTTTTTGAGAATTGGGGTCTCTTGCTTTACATCCATAGTAGTATAAGTTTGTGTGTGGAATTGGCTGATTGTCAATGACTTCTTGATTTTTTTTTATTTATTATTAATATTTTTTTATTTGTGGATTTTCTGTCCCTTTATATATATATAGATTTATATTTATCTGTGTGTGTATAGAGATGCCTATGTAATGTGTACATATATGCTCTGTAAATTGGATGACACTCATGTCTCTCTTGATTATTATTGAGAGAGAGAGAGAGAGAGAGAGAGAGAGAGTTCTTGATTTATTTTTCTTTTTTCTTTTTTTTTTTTGAACAATTGATTTATTATTCTCTCTCCAAGTTTGGTTGACTACTGCTGGGGTTTAGTCGGTTTTGAGAGAATCAATTAAGTACAGAGACAGAGAAAATAAAGGTTGACCAATCTTATAGAAAATACAGATTAACAGTTTCTTTAATGACAGGTCCCACAGTCTAATTGTATATGGCTTAGATTATTTTCTATGATTAGTGCTGTGTCCTTTGGAGAGCTTGTTAATGGGTTATCAATACATTTGTGTGACTGTGTTTATACACTTTTACATATCAAATGGCGTTGATGAAAGTTGGGTCTCATGATGTTTACTAAGAGTTTGACAGCTAAACGTCTCTTTCATCACATTTATAGTATTAGTTTCATAGCGTTGTATGTGTGTCCTAATCTTCATGGTTAAAGATTAATTTACTTACTTTATTGGGTATATTTTAAGATTTGTTTTATAACATTTTCCAATAGCTTTTTGTTCACTATTTGATGAGAGATTAATCTATAAAGATGATTGAAAAGAAACGCTTTTGCAGATTCCATTCAGTGTTGCCACTGATATTCTGCAGGGATGCACATGTAACCAGAAAACTGCCAATTAAAAAGTAATTTTTGAATTTTTGAATTTTTGAATGTTTGACTTTAAATTTGAAAGAAACTTTTAGCTTTAGGAGTTTCTTAAGAGATATTACGGTCACAATTTCAGGTATTTTAATTTTGAAAGTTCGTTTATCTTTTTTCTAACTGACATGGCCCCGACAGATGATGTGGCAGATGTTCAGGTTGAATCCATAATGTGTTTATAGTAACTGTGTAGAATTTTTATCTTATTTGATTATTTAGGCATTTTCATATTCTGCTCAAAGGTCAAGTGCAGAGAACTCAGTTAATTTTGTAAGTTGCATTTTGAGAGTTGGTAAAATTAAAATACCTTATTGTCATAAATCCATGACTTTTTATCCATCTATGAGTTTTATGCTTTGACAATATCCTTGTCCCAAACTAATAATTTGATGCAACTCAAAAAAAAAAAAAAAACTAACTAATATTGCCTGTGGACTCTGAGTAAGGGAGACTAAGATTCTCTTTTTTTTCAGCTGTGAAGGTTATTAGATATTAAAAAGTTTTTAGATGACTATTTAGTGTCGATCCTTGACTTTCCTTTGAGTGCTGTTGTACCCATATGTAGTATTTATTGTGATTTCAAGAAAAATGCCGGTTTGCTTTTTGCTCACAAAAGCAAAATATGTGCTGCCAAAATGTAATCAAAACAAGTAAAATAGTGCCTTTTTGTTATAGTTGGAATGGGAGGATTTCCAGCGGATGACGAATCGGAGGTGGGAGCGGGAACAAGGACGTCGGGATGCAACGGAAGACATGTCTGAGGACTTGTCTGAAGGAGAGAAGGGGGATGTTCTCGGGGATGCGATGGTAAGTGAAAGCCCAAGGAAAAAGTTCCAGCGTAACTTTTCCAACTTGGAAGTATGGTCGGATAATAACAAGGAGAAGAAGCTTTACATTGTTCTTATCAGGTACATTTCTTTAAGTATGCTCGTCACCCATATTGGATTTGAGCCACTGTTCTTGGATTTTAGTCACCAGCAATGCTACGTACATAGAAAAATGTCCAGAATTTGAAATGTGTGGATCAGATTAATTTTGGGTGTAGCCCACACCGCACCAAGTTTAGATCTACACCATACATTCAAATCATATACACTTTTCTTGGTATTTTTTCTAGGTACATAGCATTTCTGTTTAGTCACACTACTCCTCTATTAATATTGATGTATTCCATGTTGATAACAGTTTAGTCATCATTCAAGGATGGCACAGTTCAAGTGATAAACTAAAGCATAGAAATACATTCAAGTTTAGGGCCAAAAAAAAAAAAATCATTCTTTGAAGTTGCTCGAAATACATCCTTTAAACCACTTGTTTAAGCTAGTTATAAAATTAAGTTGAATGATATGTGGTATTCACAATCACAATTGTTCTTCTTGGCCAGTTTGCATGGTTTGGTCCGTGGGGAAAATATGGAGCTTGGTCGTGATTCCGATACTGGTGGTCAGGTAAATATTGCATCCTTCTAAGAACAAATAATCCTTTCAAATATTGTTTCTTTTTTTTTCCCCTCTCTCAATAGTATCTCCTTTCATGGCAATTCTAGATCAAATATGTGGTAGAGCTTGCTCGGGCTCTGGCTCGGATGCCGGGGGTGTATAGGGTTGATCTGTTCACCCGCCAAATTTCTTCACCTGAAGTTGATTGGAGCTATGGAGAGCCCACGGAAATGCTAACCGCGGGTCCTGAAGACGCTGATGCTGCCGATGTTGGAGAAAGCAGTGGGGCCTACATTGTAAGGATACCATTTGGTCCACGCGACAAGTACATGAGGAAAGAATTACTATGGCCCTATATTCAAGAATTCGTAGACGGAGCTCTGGCTCATATTCTTAACATGTCAAAAGTTTTGAGTGAGCAAATTGGTGGGGGCCAGCCTGTTTGGCCATACGTAATTCATGGCCACTATGCCGATGCTGGGGATAGTGCTGCTCTTCTTTCAGGTGCTTTAAATGTTCCAATGGTGTTAACCGGACATTCGCTCGGTAGAAACAAGTTAGAACAACTTCTTAAGCAAGGAAGGCAGTCAAAAGAGGATATCAATTCTACATACAAGATTATGAGGAGGATAGAAGCGGAAGAGCTTTCCCTTGATGTTGCGGAACTTGTTATCACGAGCACCAGACAGGAGATTGATGAGCAATGGGGACTTTATGATGGATTTGATGTCAAGCTCGAGAAAGTTTTGCGGGCCCGTGCTAGACGAGGGGTCAATTGCCATGGACGATTCATGCCAAGGATGGCGGTAAGGAGCTGTTTTGAACATTTTATTCATCACTGCAGCCTGCTGGCCCATGATAAGTATCCACTTGTAGAAATGAATCAAAATGTAGGAAATTTGAGAAAGAAAATGGAATTTAATTAATTTTACCCCTGTTGTCACCTCATAATTATAATTTGAATATTGCAACCAGTTTTTTCTCCTAAAAGTTTCTTATGATTTCTGATTACAATAATGACTTCAAAATGGTGGTGAACAAAGTGTCATCTACCAACAGTGCGTATTGTGGATAATCCTGATTAAATTAAATTGTTATTTAAACGTCCAAAATATCTCTTTTTTACTTCAATACAATTACTTTGCAGGTTATTCCACCTGGTATGGATTTTGGCAATGTCGAAGTTCAAGAAGACAACACCGACGCTGACGGAGAACTGACATCACTAACTAATACAGATGGGTCTTCTCCAAAATCAGTCCCTGCAATATGGTCTGAAGTGAGTGTCTAATTTCCGAGCTTCCTTGTTTGTATTTGTCTTTGCTACTATCATGACAGCTCAATTGAACTGTCTTTGCAGGTGCTGCGTTTTCTAACAAATCCCCATAAGCCGATGATCTTGGCCTTATCAAGACCCGACCCAAAAAAGAATCTCACCACACTTTTGAAAGCCTTTGGAGAATGCCGCCCGTTGAGAGAACTTGCTAATCTTGTAAGTACGGTGGCATGATTTCTAGTTCAACAATCCAACAACATGATCAAATGCCTCGTACTCATAACACACTAACATTGTGTGCAGACACTTATAATGGGAAATAGGGATGATATAGATGAGATGTCGGCTGGGAATGCTAGTGTCCTCATGACAGTGTTGAAACTGATTGATAAGTATGATCTGTACGGTTCAGTGGCCTTCCCAAAGCATCACAAGCAAAATGATGTTCCAGATATATACCGCCTTGCTGGAAAAACCAAGGTTCGTTAAAGTTCACAGTTTTTGAAAGTTGCTTTTACATGGTTTCCTTGTGATGTTTTACAAAGTGATGCAACTATGACAGGGGGTTTTCATTAATCCAGCTTTGGTTGAACCTTTTGGACTTACCCTGATTGAGGTTGGTTTGAATTATTTACTGGTCTGTTATGGTCTTATCTTTAACTTGGTTTGGAAAAGGAGGTTTAAAATCTTTTTTGGGGGGGGGATGTTGTAGGCTGCAGCCCATGGACTTCCAATGGTGGCAACTAAAAATGGTGGTCCAGTTGACATTCATCGGGTAAGGCCCCATCCCTGGCCTCACATGTAGCATGACACATCCATTAATTGTCTACTGTTAAATGTGTGATTCTGTTTCACTCTGTTTGGTTGCCAAGAAAACAGAAGGGAAAGTAAACTCTTAAGAATTGACAGCGGCTATTGTTGTGGAATAGACCTCACACACACACACACACACACACACACACCACAAAGCAAGAAGAATCCATCACAAGCATGAAAAATACGACACACAGATTTACATGGTTCAGCAAGATCGCCTACGTCCACAGTTCACACCAGTTTCACTATACTGAAAGAAGAGGAGTACAATACTGCTGCTTGTGTAGAAGGCAATATATATACTAGGGTTTACATCAACAAATTGCCTAATACCCATATAATTCACAACCGTGTGGTGAAATGTACAGTACTAATCAGGCTCCACAAACCCAACAGCTATTAGGGGTCAGAAAGGTTGTTCCACATATTTCCATCCATATTCTTAGCGATCATCTGGTGTCATGTAAATGTAAACAATGATTTGATTTCTTTGAACTGCACCTGTTATCTCTTCTTGTCATTTCAGGCTTTGAATAATGGTCTGCTCATCGATCCTCATGATCAGCAAGAAATTGCTAGTGCACTGCTTAAACTGGTATCAGAGAAGAACTTATGGTCTGAGTGCAGAAAGAATGGTTGGAAGAACATTCACCTCTTTTCTTGGCCTGAACACTGCCGCACATACTTAACTAGGGTGGCAGCCAGCCGAATGCGGTACCCACAATGGCAAACCGACACCCCAGCCGATGATTTCACCGCTGAAGAGTCCCTAAATGATTCGCTTACGGATGTGCAAGATATGTCCCTTAGGCTGTCTGTTGACGGCGAAAAATCATCACTCAATGAATCACTTGACCACATGGCTGCAACTAGTGGTGACCCTGAGCTGCAAGACCAAGTGAAACACGTACTAAGCAAGATGAGGAAGCCGGAAACGGACCCACAAGATCCTGATGGCAACAGGAAACTGCTTGATAATGTTGGAAGCAAGTATCCTATGTTGCGGAGGCGGCGTCGGTTGATTGTCATAGCTCTTGATTGCTATGATAGCAATGGAGCCCCTGAGAAAAAGATGATTCGGATAATTCAAGAGATATTTAGGGCTGTTAATGTAGTCTCTCAAACTGCTAGGTTCTCGGGATTTGCTCTATCAACGGCTATGTCGATGTTGGAACTGACAGCATTCTTAAAATCGGGGAATATTCAAGTAAATGAGTTTGATGCTTTGATTTGCAGCAGCGGAAGTGAAGTGTACTACCCGGGTACTTACAAAAATGCAGATGGAAGCCTTTATCCTGACCCAGACTATGCAACGCATATTGACTACCGTTGGGGTTGTGATGGTCTGAAGAAAACTATTTGGAAGCTCATGAATTCACATGAAGGTGGATCTTCTCATTCACCAAGCCCGATTGAAGAAGTTGTGAAATCTGGAAATTCTCATTGTGTCTCCTACTTGATTAAAGATATTAGTAAGGTAGGCGAAAGTTTTGGATTCAACGATTGGGAGCATAGTAACTGTTCTTATTGTTTGTGTTATATTCATGGTGTTTTGCTTTGCAGGCAAAGAAAGTGGATGATTTGAGGCAGAAGTTTAGGATGCGGGGTCTCCGTTGCCATCCGATGTACTGCAGAAACTCAACAAGAATGCAAGTTATCCCTCTTCTTGCATCTCGAGCACAAGCACTCAGGTAATCTCTCATAAATTAATGAGCCTTTTGGACATCATATACAAAGTTGAATTATTTGTGTTGTGTTTTCTTTGGTATGTGGCATGGGTCTATTGTTTTTATAGCATTGAGATGACAGCTAAGAAGCACACATATTTCTAAGAAAGTGTGTGCATGTGTTAAAATGTGTACTATTAGTTTAAAAAGAAAAATTATACTCTACATGTTTTGGACACTTTGGGGGCATGTGTTCATTGCTTAGATACATAAAAATATATTACAGACTTGAACAAAATAGCTTAGGATATAATGATAAAAGAAAATTAATATTGATTTTATATCTATTAACTCTTCCTAGTCTTGTGATATATATTACTTTGATTGAAGTATTCATATATATGATATATAATAAATATATAAAATTATATATTTCATGCGGATCCCCCACGTGTCATGTCCTGCAATTTTTGAAGTTGTCATGGCAGTGCGTCTGTGCTTCTTAGGATGACAGTGCATGTTTCTCAGCTTTTTCTTATGAGGTCACTTTATGGAATCATTCAACTACTATCTCTAAGCAAATTGCAGTCACTGCTGGCTTGAAGAAGTGATTTTTTCTTTAAACATTATTCAGGGGCACAATCATGTTTTGAGGATCTAATGAAAATTAATGTAACTCATTCCATTGTTTTCATTTGTTATCACATTTGAAATGAGTCAGTTTCATTTTCTTTTGCATTTTAAATAATCTCTTTGATTTCATGTCTCTAATCCTTTTGCCTAATCAAATTGTTTTCACTCAAGGATTTTATTTTATTTTATTTCTGTAGTAATGGCATAACAAAGCAAATATTAATAATTCAATTGTCTAGTAACTCCTCTCTTTGATGGGCCTAGTTCTCATTCAGCATGGCCTGTGTTTCTAAAATTTGACTAGTGTTTTTGTATCTTTTGGTAACATCATTAGGTACCTTTTTGTTCGTTGGAGATTAAATGTTGCTAGTATGTACGTAATTCTTGGTGAAACTGGAGACACCGATTATGAGGAACTGATATCCGGAACCCATAAGACAATAATCATGAAAGGGGTAGTAGAGAAAGGTTCTGAAGAGTTGCTCAGAACAGCGGGAAGCTATCTGAAAGATGACATTGTTCCCGAAGAGAGCCCACTCGTGACCTACACAAGTGGGGAAGCAACAGCTAATGAGATTGCAAATGCTTTGAAGCAAATCTCTAAATCCAGTAACTGAATCTGAGATACTAATCTCTTATTCCTTTTAATAATGCATGACAACTAGCATCCATGGGTTTTTTTTTGAAATTTTAAGAGGGTGCAATAATATGTACATTTTCCGACACGGGTCTCAGCTGAATTGTAGCTAGAAAATGATTCCCATTGTTGTGAAATGCTTTTGTTATTAGATATGATCATATACAAAACCTGGTCTATAGATTCCACTATACAATCTACTCTCTTCTTGCTTAATATAAATAGAATTGAGAAGCATATCTGCATATAGCATCAATGGAATGAGAAGCATTTCTGCATATCATTGGGGAATTGTCACTATTTCAGAGAACTCGTACGTGATACAGGTAATTGAAGGTTGGATTCCATAAACTGTGAACATCTTTAGAAGTAGGAAGCACAGCATTGTGCAGGATCGTATGATTAGAAATGACCAAATCTTGTTAAGTAGTTTGGATGCTATAGTAATATCTCTTATGAAATCCATGTTGTAGACATGAGCAAAAATGTCTTTTAGGTATGGTATTATGCATGCTCTGGCTGATAGGTACTACCATGTTTATTTAGAACCCTATATTGTTGAAAGTCCTTGAGATGGGTTTTGGCTTTTAAACCGTAAATAGCATTGAGACCGAAAATGACATTATTTTAAGAAAGAAAGAAAAAAAAAGTATCAAGGAAAAAGAAAGTCTGATGGATGCTACCTATCACTATGCAAAACAGTGCCCCTAGAAATCCAAAGACAAAATGATTTGAGTCTTTGTCCCAAATTCAAAATTTTGATGATGTTGAATCTCTTGAAATGTCTTCTATGGTTAAAGAAACTTACTGATGTCAACATTGATTTCTTGGGCAATTTTTTGGCCTCTGACTTGCCAACTATTCATTGATGAAGAAAATTTCTCCTTGTATATGGTGTTTGTATTAGCAGTTTGAACAAGGCTAGAGTACATAGAATGAACCAGAGTATACACTTACATTACATGTATGCCTCATAAAAAGTGAAATATGTACATGTTTCATTATGTGTTCTATGATTCATTTTATGTTCGTAGCAAAACTATATGCACACACAATGTCTTGAGTCGTATGGTTCATTAGCTCTATCACTATCCTAACTGTATTCTTGCAAAATATCTTGAGTCATATGATTTGGCTAGAAGTAAGGGTTCGCCAAATGTTCTGTCCTGTTATACCTCTCCCCTACTACTATCTTAGTCAAGTTACATGTCCCATTTCTCACCCCCTTTCTCGCCTTTTAATATGAAGCTCTCACCTAAAATAAATTTATGTCTCATTTTTTTAATAAATATTCTTCTATGCACATTTTTTGAGTCTATAACATTGCTCTTACTTCAAAAACACGGCTAAGCTGTGTCAAACGTTGTCCTAAGCAAAAACTGCAGTGTCGTTGAATGCATGGACTTACCTATACAAAGTACTGTCACTTTTCACAGCTCAAAAGGGATTATTTTTACACTAATGTTTACACAAAAACTTGCATTTAGATTTCCAGTCCCTTTGCTTGAAATCCATGAGTGAGAAAACTTTCAGACAAAAATAAACTTCAAATAATGGTTGACTAAAAAACTTTGCCATTAACCTATCAGAAAAAATTGACAACCACCTGCCCTAGTGACCCGGTAATTGATGGTGGCTTGGCTTCATAGGGTCATGTTGGGGTTAAAAAATGAACTCTGTTTTTTTCCTTCTTGTTTTCTTGATCAAGGGGATGAGAACTTCGATGTTACAATTTGAGAGAACACCCTTTTTACTTAGGCAAAACAGAAATAAAAAAGAAACAAGTCTCAAATTGAATTATGAAAAGGGCAAAAAGAAAATTTACATTTAGTATTGCTATAATTATCATCTCAGCAACTGCAAGAATTACAAAGAATTGCTCTGTTGCCCACTTTGGATTTACTCTGCCAAACCCAAATCCAAAAAAAAAAAAAAAAAGCAAAAGAAAAAGCAAAAACAATGAGTTCGCATCCCAACACAAGTAATTAAAAGAGGAGTAAATGAAGTGTTCATGCCACCATAATAAACATCCTCACATAAATCAAAAGCTCTAGCATTCTTTGCATTGAACATTAGCCACAGAAACGTTTTTTGGAAACTTCACACCAAAGTCACACTCCTAAACAGAATCACCCACTACTAGTTCGATAAAACTGTGTCAAACTTTGTCTCCAGATCTTACTTTACGAAGGCCAAATATCAGTAGCAGTCCTGCAGATGATAGTTTGTACACATCCTCATTCATCAAAACTCACGAAGAAATTGTCCATCTCTTGTATGGTTTTGCCAAGCGTGTCTTCAAGGCTGCCAAAAATGACAACTGATGATCCTTTGTTATCTAAAATCAAAATGCATGTAGCATTCATCAGTCTTTTCTCTCTCAGAACCAAGATTTGTGATCATCAAGAAGCAGAAGATCAACATATTTCTTCAGCAAACACGATGTCAAATATGGATTGCACTGCAAAGAAAACATATCAATTAGATGAGAAATATTGTGAATTTGCAGAAAATCAAATAACAGTAAGATGGTGCAAAAGAGTGCAGTTAAATAAATAAAAAAACATAATAATAATAATAATAAAATGATATTTGTGACCAGATAAATTTCACCATTTTTTTCACCTACGTGGATCCACACGACAAACACCATGTGAACATGTACGACACGCCCCAGAATAAAATGGTATGGATCCACATAGGAGGTTAAAAAAAAGTTTTTTTTTTTTTGGGGGGGGGGGGGGTTTGGGGTTGGAAGAAGAAGAAAATAACTACAAAGTTCCTCAGCTTTAATGATAAATTTCAACAAAGGCCAGCATAGGTGGTACGCAAATTATAACTGGAACCAGCTGTTTTATATGTATAGAAACCCGTAGGCCAAGAAAATTCTCTAGGAATCAGCATAGTGGGACAAATCAAATTTCTAGTCATTAAATCAAGTTGCTATAAAGTTTCCCAACTCAAATGAATTGCAGAAAACAATCCAAGGAAATTATGAATACAAAAAGGCAATTGAAGCAAAAACTCAATCCAACATATCGAGATTTTCTAGGTTTGATAATTTTCAAAATCACGAATTTTGACTTCACCTGATTTTATTATCATAATACTGGATGAACTGATGTAATCTTAACAGACTCAATGTCAAGCCTAGAGTTCCACTAGTGGACCATGAAAAGTAGTACATCAGTTTATTCTTTTGTTTCATCCCCATTTCTTCTGATTATCTTACTTCCCATATCTTTTAGTTTATTTATCAATTTAATCAATTTCATGATGGCTTTAAATCTGAATTGTTTCTTGCAAATAGAGTTACATAATCTTTTGCTATTGATATTCCAACTCGTGGACATTCTTGACATTGAAGTTCAGTTCAGTTATGGTTTTATACAATTTTCATTGCTTCGTTATTAAATAGTCTGCATACCTTCCTCTTTGGGGATGTTTGGTTCATCAACCAAGAGTTGCTGGAGAGCACCTAGATCACTGCCACTGCAGTGATAAAAATTCAAGATATATTCATAAATTCAAGAGAATATAACATAAAAAATATATCAAGGATGTGAATTAGAAACAAGAAGAAGCAAATTATTTAAATGAACTGGAGAAAAATAATTTCAATTTCAACCATTTAATGTGGTAATAAACAAATTTGTCCACACAAACTCATCAACATTTCATTCTCTTTAAACAAGAGAGTGACTGATTATAAAGAAGGTTTACGAATTCCGAGATATAAGGAAGAACTGCAACACTTTGCATACCTGGGCTTCAAGGCAAGTGCTGAAAGTGCTGATACAATTGATGCTTTAAGAATGTACCTGAAAACTAGAATTGAGTAAGTCTTGAGAATTAAAATAAAAAACTTAATGTTGGCTCTGTAATCTATTAATGCAGCAATCACAACTAACAATTGTTGGAAGATATGACTTTCATCAATGAACAAGTAACATTATCTAAAACCAAGTGCTTCAGCAAATAGCACACTAAAAAACAAAACAAAACATACTCCATTGAGAATAGATGGTGGAATGAGAAGAAAGAAAACCCTAGTCTCTCACTGGCATGAACTAAATAGAGGTTATGAACAATGAGATAGTAGTAGTGCATGTGATGAATGTTATAAAAAAATCAATTAAATTTCTCAATTTAAGTGATGTGCAACCCATACTAGCAACAATCCAGGAATGGAGAAAGAATATGAAATGACTTTTTAAGTATAAATGTGCAGTGAATCCAAATCAATTTAACTAAAACAAAAGAATACAGAAGTCTTTGTTTCAACTCAATGTTCTGCCTACCCAAAAACTACCCATAGCCATCCTGAATTCCTACTTGCACTGGGGAGGGGGAAAACGTAAGACATTGAGTAGTGAGTAGTTCCATACTCTGATTGGTGCATCTCGTAAATAAGGCTTAGCCCATCCAGACAATCTGCTAGAGATGGTTTTATACCAATTCGTTGTTGTAGCTGTTTTGGGGCCGCCTGAATAGATCCTGCTTTAACCAGCTGTCTACCATCACGAAGAATTTTATTGAGAAAGAAAACGATACCATGAAACTCTTCCCTGGAATAGTTCACAATAAAAAAAAAAATTCATACATTTGTCAATGAACCCAATAACTTGAGTACTTCAGAAGTCAATGAGCAAAATCACTCTTGGTTGCAAAACAATATGATCAACATTATCACGATCAAGAATATATAAAATATTTGAAATGTATCACATATCGTGAAATATCTCTACTCTCTAAAAACAATGACTATTTTATTCAAGAGTTGATTTGAGAGCATTAAATCATTTCTCCATTTACAAAGCCTTCAAGGAGAGTATGTAACCATTAAAAATTTTGTTCCTAGCATTTCAAAGAAAGTGCTAAAACTAAAAGCCACAATCCCAACTTGCTATGCTTACTTTCACAAAATATAAACAAAATAATCACCATAAGTTCAAAAGTTGCCATTTTTTTTCTTATCCAAAATTTTCTCAGTAAATTGCAGAGAGCAAAAGATAGAAACCCAATAACTTACAGAGTCTTATTCATGGAAAGCAAGATATTGCTATGCTTACTTTAACAAAATAATCATCATAAGTTCAAAAGTTGAGTTTTTTTTTTCTTGTCCAAAATTTTCTCAGCAAATTGCATGGAGCAAAAGACAGAAACCCAAAAACTTACAGAGTCTTATTCATGGAAAGCAAGATAGATTCCAAAGATTCCATCTGCTTTCTCAAGACCAAATCTTCAATGCCACCAATACATTTCAAGGCACCATAGTTCTTGGGATTTTGGATAACCTGTAATCAAACAAAAACAAAAAACAAAACACAAATTATAATATGAAGAACAATTCATAAGCTATTTCATATTATAAGTATGTTGTGGTGAATTAGAAGGGACCTGTAACCTCTGAATGATAGAAGATAAGTTCCGGAACTGAGAAAGCAACCTAGATTGAAGTTCGTCCCATCGACTCATCTCTTCTTTCACTTTTCTAAATTTTTGCTGATATTTCTTCACCATACCCTCCATCCTCACCTACCCAAAATATTCAGAGAAGGAGTTGCCGTTGCCGGAGCCGGAGAAGAAGCTATCGCCGGGCTGGAGTGGGGGATTTATTTAAATCGCAGCGAAATTGAGTATTTAAGCCCTAATTAAGGTGCAGTTTAGCATTTGAGCATCTCCCCGCTTACTCAAAATTTTCATCAAAGTGAAAATTTGAATAAAAGATTGATTGGGCTGTAATCGTTTTATTAAATTTGGCCCATCGTTTGGCCACTCATTTGGCCAGTGCTTAGAGGAAAATTTTTAGTAGTAAAATTTTTTTAAGAGCTAACTATGAAAAGGTCAAAGATGTTTTTGGTTAAAATAGTTTAAAAAAATAAAATAAATTTTTAGTTTAATAAGATAAAATATCACATCTAATTTATAATCATTTCATTTTTTCTCTCACAAAAGTTTAAAAAGTCAAAAAATCTATTCCAAACAAGACTTTCTAAGTTTAGATTAAAATAGCAAAAAATCTAACCCACATCCCAAACGAACCCTACGCCGATTATTCATTCGATTGATCGGTCAGTCATCTACTTTGTCGTCTACTAATGATCATTTGTAAAATTTGATAAAACATTAAAACGTCCTTTAATTTAATGAAAAATTTAGTCTTATTTTTATTTGATATAGGTTTGATGTCATGGCATGAGAAAAAATATATATATATGTTTTATTAAATTTAAATTTGACGAAACATCTGAATAAGTATTGGAGACACTCTTGGCTAGAGGTGAGCATCGAAGATACTGATTCGCCCAAACTAACCGAACTGAACTGATTCGTCGTATTTTTTACGGATACGTGATGACAAGCGGATGGTTGCAAATTAATTTTTTCCAATCCGTGTAGTTTTGGACGGATGGCGGATTTGAGATTCCTTTGACAACAACCGAACCACCAAACCGTCAGCACCTTTAATAATTTGTAAAATTTTGTATTTTCAATTTGTTTAAATATTCTATTTATGTTTTCAATTTAAAAAGATTTTAAATATTCTGTTAAATATGTTATGTTGAAAAAGAGTTTTCAACTTGAATATATTTTCTGAATTTAAAAAAATAAATGCATTATTTATATTTATTTTTTGGTTTTTAAATCTGACTCTAAAAATAATAAATAAATAAAATTATATATGCTGGTTGATTTTTGTTTTAAAAAATAAATATAGATGTAACAATACAAAAGTATACAATCTCTACTATTACTCTATTCATAATTTTGGTGGTTTGAATTGCTTTTATATTTTAATAATCACATATTGTAATACTTTATATGATGAGACATGCTGTGATTATAATATGTAGATGAGGCATGCAGTGATTGTAATATTCTAAAATTTCAAACTTCCTTTTTTGATGAGACATGTAGTGATTGTAATATTTTTTTAAGTCATTGACTGTAATACTAATTTTTTTTTTCTAAGGAAGTGCACAAGTTGAATTATGTTGAAAATTTGTAAAATTTTAAATCGTCAAACCGATTCGCATCCATCCGCCAATCTGCTCAATCCACATCCGTCGGATTGGTGGACAAATATAGATTGATTTTCTTTAATCTGCCAATCTGGCAGAAGGATGTCAGATTGGAGGTTCCGTGGCCACAACCGACCCGCACTCACCTCTACTCTTAGCAATACTTTTTTCTTAAAGCTATAATTAAACCATAAAATGACTTAATTTCATATTGTTTTAGTTATAAGTAATATAACATGAGATATAACTAAATATTTCATAAGTCATAATTAAAATAATATTATAACTAAAAATTAATTATTCATAATTAAAAAAAGGAAAATTTATCCATAAGTCCTAGTTTCTGAAAAGTTGAACCATTTAGTACTAAAAGTTTTCTTATGCTCCATTTAGTCCCATTTGCACATCAATCTAATGTTCGAAACATTAATCTGATGTTCGAAATCTAATGTTCGAAACATTAATCTGATGTTTGAAACATTGTAATGGGACCTTTCAGTCTATAAGAAAACTTTTAGGACTAAACAGTGTGTAAGTTATTAATTTGGGATTTATTGGTGCATCCCCCAAAAAAAAAGGGATACTTACCAATTAGTCCTATTCACTAGACTTATTTACCTACAGGTCCTAACTAATAAATTTAACACTATAAAAATAAGAGAGTGATAAATTTATCACTAAAAAATTATTCATAAAAAAAGAGACTGATAAATTTATCACTATAAAATTATTCATAAAAAAAAAAAACTGATAAAATTTGTCTTTATCACTTAATAAATTATATCAAATAGGACTTAATGGGTAATAAGTCTCAAAGTAGGACCTATTGGGTAATAAGTCTCCCAAGTAGGACCTATTGGTAGTTTACCCTAAAAAAAATGATATAATTAGGAATGTATATGGTACACCCTTTTTAAGAGTGTGTATATTAAATTTTCTTGTCTTTTACTCTCTCCGTCCTGAAATATTATATTTTTTATTATTCAAAAATATTATTCCCTTTTAAAAAATTAAAGACTAAAATAACATAGATTACTTATTTTGTCATTCTTGTAAATTTATTAACATTAATAATATTTTTAAAATGTACGAATTATAAATTTTGAAAAGCTATGTTTATGGGGGGAATTACTTAGACCATCTCTAACTCAACACCATTGTTTCATTAAATTTTTGATGAAAATATGTGTCTTTTGCTATTCCAACTCTTTCACCAAATAAGTATTAAATTTAGAATTTCTTAAATCTTTTTATCAAATTGAGAATGAATGTATCTTTCATCAAATCATTGTTCATAGTTGTTGGAGTTACAGATTATTTTCACTGTTGGATGTCCTTTCAGATGACGACTTCCTTGCAAAAATTTGTAAAAAAATTACACTGGTCGATCGATTGGCCAGACATTCGCCCGATCGACTAATGTTTTGATAAAAGTTTAAAATTATCTATTGAAACGCATAACATCAGATATAATTTTTACTCAAATTTGTATTCAAATATATAAAAAAATAATAATATTAGAGATGCTCTTAATCATATAGAAACGAAAAATATATATATATAAAAATATTAAGGGTGTAGGTAAAAAAAAAAATGTTTTGGAAGTCTAATTCTTAAATTTTAAAGCCAGTTTTAATGAGTTGACAGTGGACTCCATCCACTATAACACGATGTTTTGATCTTAATTTGTTTATTTGTTTATTATTATTATTTTTTATCATGACATTAGTGTTTTATTAAAATATTAAAATTAATACTCATGCCATTAGTGTTTTATTAAAATATCAAAATTAAAACACTGAATTATTATTGTAAAGAAAGTTGTGATGGTACAATCTCTTAAAATGGGTTAGTAATTTTTGGTGGTAGTAACTCGTATATTAAGCGTGTATGCTTCACACGCGTTAAAGGTTACGGTTGTGTTATATGTATTAATTAGGCCTCGTTTGGGGACTAATTGGTTTAGCTAAAAAGTTAAAAAGTTATTAAAAAAGTCAAAAAATCAACAATTCACATCAAAAAGTCAAAGATTTTTTTTTCTCTCTATTTTTTGCACATCTTTTCGTAAAAATCCGAAAAGACATCCCAAATATACTAATTTTTTTTAGTTCATATTTTAGCCAAATAGTCAAAAAATTATTAAATTAGCATGTTCCCAAACGAGGCCTTAGTGTATCAATATTAGTTATGATATTATCATTGATCCTACTCATTAATCATATTATAAATAACAAATTTTTTTAAAATTATACCACATTATCAATTGATACATTAATTAGTATACTAATTAATTCATATAATATTATTTCAAAAGAAATCTCAACCGGTCAACAGCCTGATCGAACGGACATAAAGTTGAGACACGTGTGTGCCGACTCACACGTAACTGAAAACAGTTGATTGATCACGCGCTCTTCTGGTGGCCGAATTCTTTTTTGGCATTAACGAATGAATCTGCTGCTCTGAGAGGTATCGTTCCCACTTCTGTGCTTGTCATTTTTGAAAACCTAAACTGTTCTTCCCTACAGAGAAAAGTGGGGAGAGAGAATATAAATACTGAAATCTCCTCCTTCACGCTGCAGAATATATATATACACACACACATACAACATATACGAATATATAGAGAGAGAAAGAGGGTTCTAGAGAGAGAGAGAGAGAGGAAGCTTACTGCGGGAACATAGATCTGATTTTGTAAGGTTTGGTTTCTTTTTCTTTTCTCTGCAATGGGTTTGCTTTTTTTTATTTCCATTCACAAAAAAAGAAGAAGAAAAAGTTGAGGCATTTGTTCGATAATTTCATTCGTCAAGACATTTCTTCAATTACTCTTAGCTAAGGCTATCTTGCTTAATATACGTGTTAATTTGGATGTTTCTAAATTGAAATTATGAAAGCTCAATTCTTTGATGCATTTGGTTAAAATATTTATGATTTTGAACTTTTCAGGTGAACTATGTAAATCTTTTATTCTGTGTGGGTGTGTGCGCGCGAATGTGATTTGCAATACCTGTGCATTTCGTATGGCGCCAATCTTGATTAAGATTCATAACTGTTCTAGGACTTTGTTCAAACTTCCAAAATATAATTTTCATGGTTGCATGACCAACAAAGTCCACGGAATTGACTAATCCTAAGTCAAAGGGTCGAGAATTCAAAGCCACTATTCTTGAATAATTTGGAGTTGGGCTTCTTTTGTAGTTCAGGGGTTGTTGTCAAATCACCCGGAATTAAAGTTCAATGCATTAGGTTCTTTGGTTTGTTCAGAAAAGAAACAATAGACAAGAAAACACCTTTGATTACAATTAAAAGGAACGATCTCAAATAGAGTAAGATCAAAATTTTGGGTCATTGCTTGTTGAACTTCACAACCCCTTTGTTTATGTGCCAGAATACATAGAGATTTGGTAAGAAAGTGGAATAGATTTTTTTTTGTATATGACAATCAAAGTGGGTGGGAAAGTTCCAATAGCAAAGAATTCTCATAGATTTCCCATCCGAAAATGAAGTCTCAAAGAGACTAAGAACTTTGTGATAAAAGGCTTGAAACATTATACTAACTTCACTTTTGAATTTCATCCTATAGAGAATGTGATTATCTATGAATTGGAGAAAATACTGAACTCCGGAGTTAGAAGAGACAATAGTTGATCCCCTTAGTCCATAGATAGAAAGGGGGAAAAGGGCTCTGAGCATGGAGAGATGGCTCTAATGAGCCCTTGTCTTCTAGTTTTTAAAAAGAAGTTTTTCCATTGCAATCTTTGATTATCTTTGTGAATGAGAAGATGGTGCAATTTCTGGTGTTTACTCCCTTTTTTAACCCCTTTCCTTCTCCTCCCAAGCTTTTAGAGGCCCCTCCCAAACTTTTAGTTCTCCCCGAGATCTTGTACCAACCTTTTTTTTCTCCTGCAGCAGGCAAGCGAAATGGATTGAGTCGATTGACGGCATTCGTTACTTGATTGCAATTTACTTTTTGCCCCTGATCGAGTGAGGTCCCTTTTGGGATAAAAAGTCCCTTGAGTCGTCGAATCTCGTTTGTACTGATTTAGGGGGAATAGGCACGTTGATTAGGTTTCGTGGTTCAGGCAATCTGCATGAAGTTTCTTTTTCTTTGTTTTAGTCTTTTACCATTCATATTAAGTAAGACTTAGGGTATATTTGACCACGTAGCAAGATATTTCTAAAAAAATAAAAACACAGACAAAACTCAATAATTCCCCCCAAAAAAGAAAAACTTGATCCACCTAACAATCTAAATGCAAAATATCTATTAAAAAAATAAAATAAAACAACAAACAAAATCTAACATTCCAAATACCAATATCCAACAAAAATATAAGACATCCAAAAAAACACCAACATTTTAACATTTGGTACCTTGCAAAGGATAAAGTATCAGATGCTTAGCCAAAATGAAGAAGAAGTTATTAACATTACCAAAAATGATTAAAAAAATAAAAATAAAACAAAAAGATGCAACCCCTAGTCATAAACTAAATGGGTCTGTTTCTTGATCTAATGCATGAGCATCAAATATCCATGTACTCGGAATCCAAAATGCTTAATTTCATCCAACTAATAACCCTTGAAGCTTCATTAACAGTCAACAATTCAAGATACCCCATATTAACCGCCTCCTTTATCCTTCAACAGATGAATTGCAGGGTGTCTCAAAGCTTGATACTCTTTGTATGCTATGCTTCTTGGTCTTGTGACCATATCACCTAGCTCCCTAAATACTTGTAATTTTTGGTTGGGTCCTTATTGATTTTTTATGAAGTAAACATTTTTTTAAGAGAGATAATATAATGAGACCTCTGTCAAAAATATGATGGTGATGGATTATGCCATTTAATGAGACATTTTAAAGTTTTTTGGAAGTTACATTACTGCATGTATGAATCTTTACCATTTTAATGTCACTTGAATAGATGGTTCTTGCTCATAAACATTTTGTCTATGGGATTTCATATATGGCTTCCTGCTTTATTTAAGTTAATTTGGGGTAGGTACTCATCAAAAAAATTAAAGTTAATTTGGGATAGGCTTTAATGACGATGATCATGGTTACACCACCTTTTGATGGCTTTTTTTTTTAATGAATACATACTTTTAGCTCTTGCCATTCTTATCATTTACTATCTATCGCGCATGTGGGTGTAAACTTTGGTTTATCAACTTTACTCTTCAAGTTAGTTAAAATTATCTCCTGGTGATATACCAGAATACTTTCTTATTCAGTCATCAAACATTTTAAAAAAAGAAAGATTATTTATATTCCACAAACTATTGATGGTCCATTTTACTTTCTTGTAGCTATTACAGGTACATAATTTCCAGCATTTTGTAATCCCGTAACATCCTGACAAGCTGTTTCAGTTGAGCAGTAAAATTATATACAGTGAAAAATGGCAGATGGAATATCAAGCTTTTGGGGCCCTGTTACATCTACCACTGAGTGGTGTGAGCAGAACTACGTATACTCTTCTTATGTTGCAGAATTTTTCAACACTGTGTCAAATATCCCAGGCATTCTTTTGCCACTCATTGGTCTGGTGAATGCCCTGAGGCAACGCTTTGAGAAAAGGTTTAGTGTCCTATACATTTCAAATATGATTCTTGCCATTGGGAGCATGCTATTTCACGCCACGCTGCAGAAAGTGTAAGTATTCTTGTCTGATGATCCTCTGGTTGCTTTGTTTATCAAGTTGACTCTTTTACTAGATAGAATGGGGGATCTTTTACTAAATATATGTACTTGATGACTAGCAAGCTCTCTGTAAAATTTCTTGGTCTGCAGAGTGTGGTGGATTATATACTTTTTACTTGCCTTGAATTTAGCTCAACGAAGAAAAGCTTTATATTATGTGCTGTTATGAGGCAGACACATTGGACTCCATCCGTGTTGTGCCCCATGAGAATCAAAATTGTAAAGGATCTCGTATCATATGTATTTTTGTTGAAAACCATTGGGTTAAAATAAATTTAGACTCTGATCGCAACCATTTCAATCAAAATGGTTGTGATCATGATGACAAGTTCTGATTCATTTTCAGGCAACAGCAAGGTGACGAAACACCTATGGTATGGGAAATGCTGCTCTATATCTACATCCTTTACTCCCCAGATTGGCATTATCGTAGTACAATGCCCACATTTTTATTCATCTATGGTGCAGTATTTGCCATTGTGCATTCACAAATCCGTCTTGGAATTGCTTTTAAGGTGCATTACATAGTGCTTTGTCTTCTATGCATCCCTCGGATGTATAAGTACTACATATACACAGAAGATAGATCTGCAAAGTGGCTAGCAAAGTTATATGCGATCACCATATTGCTAGGGAGTCTTTTCTGGCTTTGTGATCGTCTGTTCTGCAAGGAGATTTCTCGCTGGCACTTCAATCCACAAGGTCATGCTTTGTGGCACGCCTTCATGGGTTTTAGCTCATATTTTGCAAACACATTCTTGATGTTTTGTCGTGCTCAACAACGGGGATGGAATCCAAAAGTTGTCCGCTTCATGGGGCTCTTCCCCTATGTGAAGATTCAAAAACCCAAGGCCCAGTGAAAGAAGTTGCTGGGTGAGAAAACCAAGGTGCGACGTTTTGGGCATGTTAGCTTAAGGGTAGTCGCAATTCATTTCCTTTTTGTTTGTTTGTTTTCTTTCCCCCCCACCTTACCAATGTAATGTAAATGATATGATAATTGATTTTTGTTGGTTGGAATAGTGGTTTAAATCTCAAGTTTAACACTAGTTTTTGTCCTAATGTAGTATAATTTTGCCCTAGCACGGTTGAATAAGTGAATCAGAAAGTTGCTGGGGCATTTTGTTTTATTTTTATTGGTATCCTCATTTTTACTCAAGGTAAGCCTTACTGTGTTGACGTATATGTAAAATCTTTATCCTTTCTAGTTTGGTTAGAATTTTTCAAAAATACTTTTCAAGGAAATTTTACTTTTTTGTTTTTCGTATTTTTTTTTTATTTTTACTGATTTTTTTAATATTTTAAGTAATTTTTTTTTAATTTTTAGACATACTTAGCATAAATATACCTAAAAAGTAAAAAATTTATGAATTTTTTTTTTTAAAAATTCATTAAATACTAAAAATACAAAAAAAATACGATAATTCAATATATTTTTTATATTTTTATGTATTTATTAATTTTTTAAAATTTTTTTCAAAATTTTTTACTTTTTAGATGCGTCTAAGATCCATCTAAAAAAGTAAAAAAAATATTTAAAATTTTAAAAATATTCACTAAAAATAAAAATATACAAAAATAAAAAAATTCAATTTTAAAAAAATTTAATTCAAAAAGCTCAAACCAAACACATACTTCTGATATCCATTCTGTATTAAGTGGACGGCCATTATTCTTTCTCTCACTCCATGTTTTTCTTTGACCTTCAAATGTGTAGGTCACAAAATATTAAAATTCAAGTAGTTTCAAAATTTATTTTTCGAACGGGAGTTTTTAAAAATTTGCTTGACTTTCAGAATTTTATTTTAAAATAACCTGTATTTGGTACCAAAAAAAAAAAAAAGAGAGGGAAGAATTAACTCACAAGTAACAAATTATCAAATACTGGTTCCCTATGAATTTTTTGAGTCAAACACAGCTAGTAAAGGCTACATTCAGTAGCAGATTGTCAAAGCTATCTAGGCAAAAGAAAGCTTTATGATATTTGCTATCCATCTAACAATGTTAGTAATATATATTGGCAGTTTCAATTCAAAAGTGACATTCAATGAAGAGTAAACTAGCACTTTGAAAAGGGAAGAATTCATGCATGTTACTAATTCATGCATGCCTAAGAAATAGTAACACGAACAATTTAAAAAAAAAAATGCAGCAATCATCCACTGCACTAACATTTTAGGATAAGGAAAGTAGGTGTCCGGGCCGCCTAGAGGTAAAATGAAAGCTGCAAACATTCATCATGTCACTGAAAACAACTGCAGAAGACGGGTGAAAAAGTTGCTTCCTGCAGGCATTTATTATGAAATATATGGACCAAGCCCTAGTTTCACATGTAATCTTTCTGCCATCAAATATGCATTTCTAACAAAAAAAAAAAAAGGAAAAAGGGGTACTCAAAGGGGAGTAGTATCAACAATCGCTTCCAGTATCTTCTTCTCCAATTCAGGTTCATTTATCCACATGGAACTTTGTCGACGCACAAGTTCATTTTTATCCTTCTTCTTCTCCTCAATTTTATTTTCTTTCATCCTCCAATATTCAAGCTTCTCAGTTCTTTCTTTCAACTGCACCCATACAAATTGAACTCATTAGGATATGCTAAAAAAGAGCAACCAATGAAGAAAGAGTGTTGGCAAAACCATGAACAAAGCACAAGAAAGCAAAAACTGGTAGAAAAGATGCATTGCACTGCGACCAAGAATCCTTAGAATAGGAACATATATCTAGTAGAGTTTTAAATATCGGCCGTTACGTATCGGAATTTTGGAGTTCCGATACCTTATCCGAAATATGACTATTGCCGATACAGTCATTTAAAACCATGATTCAACTAAAAAGCATATTTTAAACACAATGGAAAAAGATGACGACCTAGGCAGAAAATTTTGATTCATATATACACTGGGTCCAGATACATACCCATGCAGAAAATTTTACTAAATCTGAAGCAGATTTTATTTTTTTTTTTTTTGTGCTGAACAGAATGGATTGGGGATTTATATTCAATAGTCATATAAAATCCTTTGGATTCCAACATACAGAAAAATAACAAGACATCAATCAATCTTTTTCACCGGATATAACAAACCAAAAGACCATCAAGTTTGAATGGTTTTATACATATATGCATATAAAGTAGTATTAAGTTCGTAGGTTACTGATTCGATTGTAAGTGAGTTCGGATAAGTATGATATTCTTACAAGTCAAATCATGCCAAGAAAAAAAAATCCAAAAACTTGTTCATCAGTTAGGAGTTGCAAATCACGTCACAGATCAGCTATAATCTAAGAAATAATGTCAGAGAAACACGCAAAAAGCATAAACAGGAGTTGTCCTTTCAACAACTAGAATTCCGTTCTTTTTGTATAAGATGAGAACTAAACCAATTAGAATTCTTCAATCCCCTATTTTTTAAGTACTTTCAAACCAACCCAATTACTATTATTATTTGATTAACTAATTGTTTATATTGGAATGGGTAGAGAGTCAAATGTTTTTCAGAAAAAATAGAAGAGAAAAGCCTCAGACCCCCACTGGGGGTGACCCCCAGGGCCCCCAGTGGGGTGTGATTGGTCCAAAATAATTTTTTTTTTTTTAACCAATGACCAACCCCCATGTGTGTGTGGGCGTGGTGGGGGTGCTGAAGACTGGGGGTAATAGTCATAGCTAATATGGTAGGCTTGCAAATAAATCAAATATCGACATATTTCGAATAATTCTAGACACAAATGGAATAGATCACTTGCAAGGGTGGGAAGGATGGATCTGCTCTTTTTTGGCATATTGTCTCAGTTTATTATTTTCAATTATTTAGCTAAATATACAGCAGAATGTGTATTTCCTTTTTTTCCTCTTTCCTAATGAATGTTTTCAGTCACCCATCAACGTCAATATTAAGGTTCCGTTCGGATCATGGGGTGAGAAAAGAAGAAAAAAAAAAATGATTGAGGTCTCTCACAATCGTGTATTGTTTGGATGAGTAAGAAAAAAGTATGCAAGTGGTATTTCTTTTTCTTTCTTTGTATTTTAATAGACAATCTCATTATTATAAATTATATATATATATATATACACAATCAATTAGTTTGCTTGTCACCAAATCTCACTCATGAAAATTCTTTCCCTTCATTTCTCACTGTTTTTTACCTATAACTTTGAACCAAATATGTTAATTTCTCATCAAATCACTCGATCCAAATCAACCTGACCGTAACATTAACAGAAATAATCATATTTTTCATTATAGAGAGCCATCAGCTCAATCTAGGGTTTTTCAATTCATATTTTTCTTTTGAGCACATCCACTTCCTCGTGAATTTTCTCAGCAACCAAACAACACAAAATCAATCAAGCTCAACAATAACAATCATCGTAAAAATAAAAAATAAAAAATGAGGTAATTGTCAATTAAGTCCGACATACTAGGGTTTTTCGGAACTCTTCCTCAGCGGCCTCTCGTTCGGCGGCTTTGGCCTTCTTGGTGGCGGCTTTGGCGGCCTTACGCTCCTCGTTAGCGATCCGAATAGACTCTCTCCTGGCATCATCCTTCCTCTGCTTCTCCAGCCTCTGCAACTCCATTTCCTGTATATACTCCTTGCGGACCTCCTTCATCTTCTTCGCGTACTGGCGCCTCAACTGGAGGAGTTTAGCCTCGGCCTCTTTGGGGTCCTTTGGAGGTTTCCAGCTGTTGAGGAAAGTGTTAGGCTCGAGGAACTGGTGGCTGGACTGGTGGTTGTTGTGGTGGGAGGTGGCGGCGGCGGAGGTGGAGAGAGATCGGAGAGGGATTTGAGTATTGGTGATCGGAGAAGGCTACGTGTCGCCGCCATTGTTGCGGAACTCTCGACTCTGGGGAGGCTCGTGAGGAGAGAGAGAGAGAGAGAGGGTTAAGGAGCTTCTGGACTGGATCGATAATTTTACAAAAAAGTCAATTACACTGACCACCCTCAAGTTTGATTAAAATACAAGTACGCCTATAATTTTGACATTAGTATATTAATTTTCTTTTAGTAAAATTAATGTAAATAATATGAAGACACTTGGGGGCCTTTTCCCAAATTACGGCAAAATAGCAATCTATTTCTCAAATTAGGCTTAGTTTGGACGGGAATCTCAAACTAAGTTAAAACACTATTACAAATCACGTTTTCACCATTTTTATGACCCTCATCGTAAAAGCGTGGTTACAAACTACGCTTTTAAGAAAATTTGATTTATACAAAAAGCGTGATTAAGAACCACGCATTTAAATAAATTTTTTTCTTCAAAAAGTGTGATTGAAAACCACGCTTTTAGAAAATTATTTACGTTTAACAAAAAAAAACGTGTTTTGGAACCACGTTTTTGGCTGACAGCATGAATTATTTATTTTGTTTAAACAATTTTGGAACCACTTTGGTACCATGCTTTACTATTGTTTAAAAAATTATGTATAAATTATTTATAATTGGTGGAATTCAATTTATGATAATTTATTTATAATTATTTATACATAAAATTTTAAAAAAATAAACAGTATGAATTGTTTAAAAAATAAATTATCTAATTCCATCATGTGAAATATTTAGGGTCCCTAGCATTACTCAAAAAAAAAGAAAGATTAGGTACACATCTAACCTTTGACATAATGCACAAAGTAATTGTCTAGATACTTAAACTCATAATCTCAAAGGAAAAAAGAGTTAGACCCCCAGTGGGGGTGACCCCCACCACCCCCACTATTTTTTTATTGGTACAAATTTTATTTTTTTTTGAAGTTTGGCTCTCATAGCCCCCTACGTGGAGTGGGGGTGCTGGGGTTCACCCCCACTGGGAGTCCCCAGTAGTGCCGATCTCAAAGATTATTAGATTAAGATTTTACCATTGAATTAATGATCACGCTTATGACTTTAAAAATATAAAAGCAAAAAAGAATATGAAAAAATATAAATAAATTTTTTGCTTAATTTACCTTATTATTTTGTTTTTTAAAATTTTTATTTAAATTTATAATTCAAATATAATTTAAAAGAGATCAATGATGGATAAAAATAAAATATAATTTATTTTTGTCCAAAAATAAATGAGATCATCGATTAATATAATTTATTTTTTGTCCAAAAAATATGATATAAAAATATAATTTATTTTTGTCCATCATCGATGTCTTTTAAATTATTTTGAATTATAAATTTAAATAAAAAAAAAAAAAACAAACAAAATAATCTTTGAGATTATGAGTTTAAGTCTCGGGACAATCACTCTGTGCACTATGTCAAAGGTTAGTGTGTACCTAATTTTTTTTTCTGAGTAATGCTAAGGATCCCAAATGTTTTACCAAATATTTTACTAAATATTTCACATGGTGAAATTAGATAATTTATTTTTTAAACAATTCATGCTATTTATTTTTTAAAAATTTTATGTATAAATAATCATAAATAATTATAAATAAATTATCATAAATTGAATTCCACCAATCATAAATAATTTATACATAAATTTTTAAACAATAGTAAAGCGTGGTTCCAAAGTGGTTCCAAAATTGTTTAAACAAAATAAACAATTCATGCTGTTAGCTAAAAACGTGGTTTCAAAACACGTTTTTTTTTTGTTTAAAGTAATTAATTCTCTAAAAGCGTGGTTTTTAACCATGCTTTTTGAAAAAAAAAAAATTATTTAAAAGCGTGGTTCCTAATCACGTTTTTTGTATAAATTAAATTTTCTTAAAAGCGTAGTTTGTAACCACGTTTTTACAATTTTACAAATTTTTCGCGGGAGGGTCACAAAAACGGTGAAAGCGTGGTTTGTAATAACGTTTTGGCTTAGTTTAGAAATTCTGTCCAAACTAGGCTTAGGCCTCGTTTGGGAAGGCTCTATTTTAGCCAAAAAGTCAAAAAGTTACTAAATTAGCCAAAAAGCCAACAACCCATACCAAAAAGTCAACAATTACGGCTTCTCTCTACTTTTTGCACAGTTTTTCGTAATTAGCCAAAAAGTCATCCCAAATATACAAGTTTTTTTTAGCTACCTTTTTAGCCAAATAGCCAAAAAGTTACTAAATTAGCCTGTTCCCAAACGGGGCCTTAGTTTGAGAAATAAATTGCTATTTTACCTTAATTTAGGAAAAGGCTCGACACTTGGCTCTCCCAAAAAAAATAAAAATTGAAGGCACTAAAATAGAAAAGAAAAAATATATATTTCAATTTAAAAGTGATGATAATATTTTTCATTTACATAACTAATGAAGTATTGATTTTGTCTTACATGGGATATTTGTGCTTTTTAATTAGATTAAGAAATAATGTATTTTTCTTAAAAATTTCAATTAATTCTTGTAAATAATTTTTCAAAATTGTTAACAAAAAGTAAATTTAAAAATACAAACCATTTTTTAAATGTTTAGAATCATAGAAATAGACAAATAAGTTGAGATTGAGGGAGTAATAATCTTTTGCATCAGTGTGTTAGGCAAACGACTTGTGAAGTAGTTAAAATTGAAATCTCTGTGGATTGGGAGTAGAATAGGTCTTCTTATTTATTCTCAATTTTCCATGTGAATACATAAATTAGATAATTAAAGTTTCATAAACAAGATGAATAATAGTACTTACAGTGCTACCTTAACATACTGGCTGATACCAACTAAAGCCCTGTCAAATATATGAAAAATATTGACAACAACAACACAAGTTGAATTCTATTCCTGACATTTCATTTCTATAATTTTAATGTTTGTGAGGAAAATTTGTACAAAGCTAATCAAATATTTATAGGCAACCACTTGAGCCACCCAATTAACAATTACAAATGGTGTTAAAATTAAAATTATGAAAAAAGAATGTAAAAACTTGCTGACCTACTGCTGGAATACATTACAGAAGAATTTTCTACTGGTACAAATTTAAGCAGAAATGTCAAACTGCTGGCATTCTAGAAAGAAAAACCTGAAGATGCAATGGCCATGAAATTGATCTCCAACACCGATCATTGCAAATTTCTACCTTTCATTCTGCAAATTTATGCGTCTCTTTGAAAAATCCTTATGATTCGAGCACACTCCAGAATTACTGTGCCGGAAAAAGACCTTTTTGCTTATGTACTTGAAGTGGATGCTACAACCTCAAAGCAAACTACACCCTGGCACCGATCTACGATCTATCAATCTGTAAACAATGTTTGAGTGAGCACCAGCTGGCACATACTCATTCAAACTTCAGTTTTTCAAGCAAAATATTCTGTTAGTGTTACCACAGAAAGTACAGAGAACAAGGTGCTTCAGGAAGCAGTTGAAAATTCCTGCTGTTGCTTTGGCACCACAACGGCCAATTGCATCTTGCCTAGCTGGCAAAGTTTCACAGGGTTCTTGTACACTGTGATCCTTGCCATATTGTTACCTGACAAAACCACATGTGCAATGCTAAAAAATTCACCTTTTTCAACCGCACATTGCCACTCTCTCGCTGATATAGTGAACCAGTTCTTCTTTGCATATTTGGTTGCTTTAACTTCAATGTACTCCTTACTCTTTTGATTATCCCCTACAACAATGTCATAAGGTAACCCAGTCTCAGTATCTTCATTGACCCATGTCACATTCGTCTTACCAAAATTTGTGGCAAAGTAATTGAAAGCTACAAGCTCTCCCATTCTCCCTGTCAACAAAGATTGTTGCGTGCTGGGCGTGCCAAAAGGAAGCTGATCTCTCTCGCTAGACTTATCTGACCCCAAGTTTGGGACATGCGGGTTAATTAGATCAACAGAGTCATACTCAACATCTACGCCAGAAGCAACTAGATTGGACCGATCTGAAGCTTCAGAATCTGGTAGCACTACTGTTGCAGTTGCGACTGGATCAGCTTCTATCATCCAATTAGCATTGGTCTCAATTGGAACCACACGATCCGTTCGTGCAATTTTTTCTTGGGAATCATTTGCCATCACCTGCATGCTACTACTGCTTGGAGGTGGAATTGCTGCTTGTGTCCTCAATCCACTTGCACGAGCAAAACTGAAACCTGGTGCGGTTTTCCAATCCACAGGAGGCCAGCTTGAGTCGATTCCAGGTTTCTTCTTAGACTTCAGAAGATCTTGCTCATTAGTAATTGTTGAAGCACTTGTCCGGATTGTCTCATCATTCTCTGTTGATGATGGCCCAGATGAAATGGACCAGACTGATTCTTCGTCGGGTAGCTTTGGTACCTTCTGACTGTTCAAAATAAAAAATTCAGTCTGCTCCTCATTGGAACCTGATTCTGCCATGGTTGTTATCATGTGTAGGAAATTTGCCAAGTGCAAGTTGGGAGTTCCATTGAATATTAAACAAGACAGCTCCATGAACAAGGCATGAGAATCTGATTCCCAGGTGGCATACAAGACGTTGCCCTGTAAATGTAAAGACAATACATATGCACGATTATAAAAGATAAACCTGGCCTTTACATGCCCCTATCATGCTCACTAATATAGTGATGATATAAAATAAAAAAATCAATGTAAGATCCAAAAGTGTTGTAACATCGAGAAAACAGTTCAGCATGGCAAGAAATCATTCTCCACACAGCCAAGGCTACATGCTTCCACTATATGATGATTTCTAATTTTCAGCACAGCTGCTAGATATTTAAATAATCTCAATTATTTAGGTAAATTACAATAACCTCCATTGAGGCTTAAAGAAATATACATAAAGCCCCACATGTTTGGTAAATCTTTCCAGCAGTTGGTATACAGAACGCCTAAATAGAATGATAAAAAATAAAGGATACGTACCTGCAGAAGACAGCTACATTCAAACCGCTTCTTGGATGCAATGTTGCTTTTTCTTATGATATTCCTGTAGAACAAATTTTCAACAACAACAATTTGCAGACGACTCAGGTTCTCAAATCCAAACTGCTTGAGTTGAACATATCTATCATGATGCACATTATAGATGTAACGCTGAGCATAAGGAAGAGCCCAGTTGAGCAGCGATGTTTTGAAACTACAATCTGCCATACCATAATATATTGGTTCACGAGTTACTATCTGCAAAAAACAAATACAAATTTTCTTTTTTAAAAGATAAATACTAAATTATCCCTTTTAAACATTTCTCTGTCCAGTTTAAAACACATGACCATAATATATTGCTTCACGAGTTACAATCGGCAAAAAACAAATACAAAATTTTCTTTTTTAAAAGATAAATACTAAATTATCCCTTTTAAACATTTCTCTGTCAAGTTTAAACACACGCGTGCGCGCACAGAGCTTACCTCTGAAAGAGCAGGAATTCCTAAGTTCTGCATGAGAACAGTAACCTTCACCTGAAGCATCTCTTGTTCATCATCACTAAGTTCACCAAAGTACAGAAAATCAATATTGTTCAAATGCCTAAATTCCTTCCTTAACTTCTCATCATCACACCAGCAAACAAGGCCGAAAGATGGGTGTAAGGAAACCCATTTATCTAACACAGTGGGAAGCACTGTAAATTCCAATTTTAGAAGACAATCTTTCAAGTAAGCAACATCTTCAGGACTCAGTAACCCAGATTTCAGTCCATCACTCCACAGCAGAAAAACTTGAAAAACCTAAGACATGACAAAATACTTGGATTATTAAATAGCAGTGACTCCATAATGAGATGCAACTGACTTTTGCTTCTATTTTGTTACTTACCATATTAGCTCCCTGTGAAGGCAAAGCAGCAGTTGATAACTGCAACAAAATTTGTAGGTAGCTTCGGAGATGGGGAATCTCATTGACTCCACACTCATTCACAAAAAAGACATAAAGACTTGGGTAAATATTGCACAATGTTTGCACAAGGGGCGATCAATCACACTGGAGCCACTGTGAGGAAGGATATCCTTGATTTGGTTCATGGAACCAGTTAAATCATGCCAATATACTTCAGAAGGAGAAAGAAATACCCCAGGTACAACATCATCATGCCTCAAAACACATGAATATGGAACAAAAATAAAAGGTCCCATAGACAATTCCTCAATGATTTTTTGCTTTGAAGTAGCCATTTCATTCCAAATGAATGTGTAAAATTTGGACATCTGTGCTATGCTGGCATAAAAAATGAGACATTTAAATGAGCAGTCATTTTAAAACAATAAAGCAGAACAAACCTATAACACCATGGAGACTGGACAATGTGTATGTATTGTTACGGGATAGTGTAAAATGAGGCATGAAGAAAATAATAGCAATGAAGGAAATGCTGTAGTGTTGCAAAAACCAAAGGAAAACAAGATTGCATCAAGACAAAAACAAGTATTCACAGAAATTAAGAAATAGATACACACACACACACACAAAAACATTTTGTCATTCGTCACACATCAAAAAAAAAAAAAAAAAACCCGACTTTTTCCTAAAAATAAGCCAAAAATCCCAGAAGTAAAAAAATTGGCTTATTTTAGCAAAAAAAGTATCTTTATTTGGCTCCAGGATAAAGGTTGGCCTATTTTTTGGCTTATTTTCTGCTTTGGTGAGCTTTTTCTACTTTGAGTCAAATTCTTTTACCTTTCTAGACTAGACAACCTGGAAAAATTTTAAAAATTGGATTTTTTTTTTAGAAAAGTCCACTAACATTATGTTTCATGAAACATCTGAAATTTTTGTGTCCTCTACGATACTTTTTTAGGTATTGAGATGGCGTCTTCACCCAAAGGCTATCTTTTATCACAGTCAAAGTATACTAATATGAGGTATTCATTGTGCCAGGCTCATTGATCACAACTCACAATGTCATTAAAAGCTTTTGGAGGGAATTTCAGAGAGATAACTTCAATAAGACATAATACCTAGCCATGAAAGGGGTCTTGGATCTTCTCCAAACTTGAAGAGCTACCAAGATGTCATCAAGCCTAACTTGAGTCTTTAACCCAATATCACACAACAACTTCTCACTTTTCACCTGTTTAAATAAAAAAAACATGGCACAATAAATTATCAAAAAGAAATCTATATCAGCAGAATCCCCCCTGATTCAAAGGGGTAATCAGTAAAGCTGAAGTCATAATTACTGTGGGCTACGTAGCAAGTAATGGAAGAGTATCAATATCATAGAATAATAAGATATTAACAAATATATCAAATGGTGATGCCAGTTTGGAAGGAAGAAAATTATATTTTTTATTTAGATAAAAAATACAGCAGCAAACCTTGGCAACCACCAATCAAGTGCTAGAAATCATCATTGTATAGTCCATTGAACAACTTTAAGTCAGAATAGTGCAAATAATTTAATCAGCTGGAACCAATAACCCATCAAAATCTCAAATGTTATGCAGGGTCAAGAGATACAAAGCAAACATAGGCAGAGAGGTTCAGCGCATTCTATAAAGGACATAAAAAGTCCTTGCAATAACTTCATGAACGTGGGTCATTTATTCTTGTTTCTCTTATTATACTCAATATATATTTTGTAACCCAAACCATTGCACCTTTTTCTTGTTCGCCAATGAGTGGATGGCTTTGAGTCATGCAACTACATTTTACAATGCTTTGGTCTCTAAGAAGCGTGGATGTGGATGTGGATGTGGATGTGGATGTGTGACACCACATAGAAACCCTGACACGCCAATTTCAAAAAAATGAAGGACACGATACATGAGGGACACACAAAATATATCGTTTTATACATTTATTATATGTCATATGTATAAATATTTCATTCAAAGATAATAAAAAGTGCAACATAACACTAATTTCTAAAGTTTAAAAGAAGAGGGATTAATAGCTATAAATCTATGTAGTTTTTCTTTTATCATTGTAACCTCCAAGTTATTTTGTTCAAACTTATAAGTTATAATGTGTTTCATATGTGTCTAAGCTATGAACATGTGTGTTCCCCAAGTGTCCGAAGCGTGTTTCAGTCTAAATTTTTTTTTTAAAAATATGTCGGTAAGTTTCTTATGAGTGTCAGTGCACGTGTTGGACATTGACATGCACCTTCTTAGAAGTGTTTGTGCTTCTTAGTTTGTTCTAAAAGAGAGCCCTTATATTCCAATAACCCAAATATAGCAATCGAAAAGCATTTTGATATTTCTTCGCTTAGTTTCAATCCTTACAAGAAAATATAAGTAATGAAACCATAGTTAACTGTGTGAGATAAAAGTTTTATAGGAGAAAATAGGAGAAGGAGCCATAGCACATGAGAGACAAAACACACGATACGCTCAATTGTACATTTTATATATCAAATCCCAACATAAATGTTTCAATTAAGTAAATTGAGAACTTGTGCATTGAAAGTGGTAACCATTTGGAAGAGGCATACACGCCACAATTTAAGCCAAGGATGAAGCATCTTATACTTTCTCTTAGAACAGTCTACGTGTTAGATACATGATATTACAACTTACAAGATATTGGTAACGTGAATGGAAAACAAAGATTTAGTAAGAACTAACATGAATATCTGGCACAATTATTACCAACAACAGTAGTTAACCACACAAAGTGCTAAAAAAGTGATCAGTGCACATCAATAAAAAAAGGATGTCAATCTTGAGACATTAATCCATATATAAGACATACCAGGTATCGATGCTAACAAGTAAGCTCTTATTATAGTGTACTTGACATCATAGCAACAAGCACATTCTCTAGTGCCACTCATTTCAGTTTGGTGAGACTTTATACACTTTAACCTTACTGGTGTCTTTGTTTTTCCATTTTTGGATTAAAAAATACTGAAGCTATACACACATTTATGTACCAACACATACAGTCATGCCTACATTCATACCTCCATCAATATGTATTATACATTAATATATATAACAGAAAAGAAAACCCCTAAACCTAACCTTCCATTTAGATGCCATACAAACATCTGGGCCACTGCCTGAGCATACACAAAGATGGTCGGCTTAGTGAAAATTGAGCTGTAAGTAACATAATTACACTAACAGTTAAATCAATAGTCAGTTTAATGTAATCTAAAGCATGCCCCATGTAAAATTTTCCAGTTTCCCTTTGTTAGGTATGTGCTGCATTATTCTCTCCATATACCAAACCAAACTAACTTTGTGTCCCACTCAAGTGGAAGAAAAAAACAATAGGGGGAAAAAAAAGAGAAAAAAGAAACAAAAGAAAATCAACCATAAAGTCGAGAAGCATAATTTCTGGTAGATAATATGAAACATTAAGCTTAAAGATGTGCATTGCAATGCATTGAGTGAAATACAAACTCTAGCATTTAGATTCATAAAACTAACCTTCGGAACCACATATGGAGCAGTTACACCAAGAATTGAGCGTACTGCATCACAATCATAAAATAAATCTTTGGAATAGTGAAGCTCATTATCCATACTTGACACCATCCACCGAACACCACAGAGACTGCTTAGAAAAGAAGACTTGAATATTCTGCTACCACCAGGGGAATTAAGAATGCATTGACCAGTAACTTTATCACTAAAACAATTATCCCATAATGTATCAAGAACCTCCAATAGGTATTTACATCTTATTGAGTCGCTGCTTAAGGATAATTGGGATAACAAATGAACCAATTCCGGTGATTCCCAATCTTTGGCAACTTCCCCATGGGAGATAAGGTCCCCATCACATAATATACTCTTAAGAACTACATGAGATATGTCAGTGATACTCTTCTCAACTGAAACTACATGCACAAAATCAGTAATGCCTATTTCCTGGAAAAACTCCCTCCACTTCATCATACCACCTGGTAGTGATCCAGTGATTGGATGTTTCAAATAGGCAACATCCACCTCATGCCATTTCAAATCCAACCCATTGATCAACTTATTTATATCAATAAGATTTCCAAATTCTTTACTGAAATGAATTGATACCTCAGAAGGTTGTCTGTAGCCATGATTTGTTAATATGAAAGCTTTATTGCGCAACTCTGAAATTATTTGTCCCCTTTCAGTATGACAGATGGGACAACTTGATTGCAGGTGCGACATTACAAAGGAAAGGTATTCTATCATCAAAGTTTTATTGCCTATTGTGATCTTGTCATCAGAGATAGCTGGAAAGATGTGCACCTTTACAATTTCATGTGCAGACACCCGTTGGACACCAATTCTTTGAAGCATCCTAATAAGGTTGCCCATAATAGATTCGCCTAAGCATGAATTATCAACAGTCGCGGCAGCACATAAAAGTGCAGGACTTACAGTCCGAAGTTTAGCATACAACACTGGGAAAGCTTCTGGACCATGGTCATCAAATCTGGGGTTTAAGCCATCAGAGTGTAACCAAATTGTACCATCATCCACCGAACTATATGTACCATCTGAAAGAGGAATAAAGGGAATTTTTTTAAGGTTGTTTATTACATCTGATACAGTACCAGAGTCTTGAGAAATTTGCCCAGAAGAACTGAACATCATTGTATAAAGGGCATTGAGCCAAGAAGATAACCAAACCAGGCCCATTGATTTGAGACCATTCTCTTTGAGGCACAAGGAAATTATAATCTGAAGTAAAACTTTGGGTCCATACTCCTCAATACCCAAATCTCTAGCTAATGAGTCTGACAACTCTATGTTCTTATCCAAGAATCCAAGCCCAAGGTGATCATGGAGCAAGCTATCAGGCAAAAGAGACCGAGCTTGTTCATTCCAACACCTTATAACCTTGCAGGGAAGAACCCACTCCGTATTATCCCCTTCCATAAGCAAGCACTTCGATATACGCAATTTAGAAATAATTAGTCGGGGAAGACTAGAGAAAAATCCATGCACTTCCCCTAAAAGGGGAACAAAGCTCATAAAAGCTGAAACAGCTTTTCCAGAATTCTCACTAAAACAAGGAAGGGCACAAAAAGATCTCTCTGCACCAACAAACAAATCAGGAAACTTTGACAATAACCACTGATTCCATGGACTATCTCCGTCAACCTCTTCTCTAGATGAAGGAAGAACAAAATCACCTTGAATAATAAATTTTAGACCATATCTTCTTAGAGGGAGAAAAGCAAAAACAGGCTGTTGGTCCAGGTATGGGATATAATCCCCATTATCTGATTCCTGCAGGGTAAATGCTATTGAGATTTCTGTTGTTTGTACATCTGGACGAATGGTGTCAGCTTGTAACTCCTGAGATGCAACAAACCAAGTCATTTTCTCTTTCCCAAGGGAGACCTTAACGATGCCATTCCCCACAATTTCTTTCCTCATGACAATTAGAGAATCGTCAAGCATGTTTCTAAACCGGACACATTTGAGGCGGTGAAGAAAAAGCAATAAAGATGGATGAAGATCTGAAAACATAGATTTAATGTTGTTTATGGAAGAAACCTCCAATAACTTTGATCTGAAAGGGAGAACAATGCAGGTGTTCCAACAGTAAGTATCCATTTTATCAGTATCACAAGAAGCCAGCTTCTGGAACAAATTAATATCACAAGGACAAACAACTGTTGGTAAAACAAAGCCAATCTGCCCCTCAGTTATATCAAACTTGACATGAAACCCATTGGAATGAATCTCTGGAGCATCTGTGACCTGCAGAAAGATCAAACCAATCTCACAAAATGAATAATGGAAGAATAAAACCAACCATGCAACTGTTCTGGAAGAAGGAATACTACTACTGTTCGGGAAGAAGGAATTCCCCTAACTCTCTACTTTTTCCTAAAAATACATATGGGTAATACTCCAAAAATGTAATGTATCATCCAAACAAGTCCAAAAAAATGAATTACTTGAATTTAAATGCATTTCAAATTGATTGAAGATTTATATAGCTGATTTTAGAATTACTAGAATATATATATATTGATTCTAGTCAGCAGCAAAAAAACCAAGAAGCTTTCCATTTTCAAGCTTCTATTATCAATGTCTTTGTAATCTTCTCTGAGAGCTCATGATCATGGAGTGCTGTGCACACTATTTGCAACCACCTTTCGCTAAAGGTAAGCATGGACAAGTTCAGAATCCAAATAAATATTTTTCTTTTCTTCTGATCAACTTAGAGAAGTAAGAAATGTCTAATAACTATTGATAGGAATCATCTGATATATTGCTAGCCAGGTCATTTTTGTTTAACATTTTTGCCATGTTTCTCTCTTGATATTTAAGGTAAATTACACCCTTCATTTTTCTTGATTAAAAATAAATGGTGATGCAAAAGAATAAAACTCAGAAGCAATTTATCTGTTGTAGTACCCGGAATACTGATTTGAAGCCAATGCCTTTCTTCCCAATATACCCAGCACTGGATCCCTTTTTTGTTGAATTTCCAACATCACAAAGTGCTCTAATGTTCTGTGCAGAAAAGCCTTGTTCATTATTTAGAACAATAATGCCCGACTCCTGAAGAATGAATGACAGAGTTGGTTCCACATTTTCCAAATAGACATTGTCATCTGCATTCTGAACCTGGAGGAACATGCCATAATGTAAGATGCTTTGAAGCACCATAATCAACAGAAACTAAATGAAAAGGTAATCGGCAGTTATGTTGTAAATTGAATCTTTGAGCTGAAAACATATTTGGCTATAAACCAACATATACAACAACCGTTATGCCTGTATTAACTAATTAGTAAAGCCATAATTGTTATTTGGTAGTAATTATTAAAGCCCCACAATTGTTATTTGGAAGTAATTAATAAAGCTATGATTCAGAGCCGGTGTTTGTATCATGGTAGCTCAAATTTAGATATGATACCTCGAGGGTGCATGATGGCATGAGGTAAGTGTTGGAATGTGTCCCACATCGCTTGGAGTTGCCCCATTTGTACTAGTTATAAGGCTTCAGTTTTCCTCTCCTTAATACCTGGGTTTTAAGGAGAAGTGTGGGCTGAACTTTTCAATTTGGTATCAGAGCTTGGTTGAGCCTATGACTGGTGGACTATTTGTCCAGCTAGTGTGTGTTGTAGTCCAGGAGGATGTGTTGGAATGTTGTGGTCCAGGAGGGTGTGTTAGAATGTGTCCCACATCGCTTGGAGTTGCCCCATTTGTACTAGTTATAAGGCTTCAGTTTTCCTCTCCTTAATACCTAGGTTTTAAGGAGAAGTGTGGGCTGAACTTTTCAATTGTAAATGGCAGTATGATACCCCTTGTGAGGTGTTTGCCTCAACGCCACTCTAAGAACTATGGACACAGATACGAATGTGGACACGGATACAGATGCGGACATAGAACACGGTGATTTCAAAAAAATAAGGACACAGACACGGTGGGGACACGGCAATAAAATATGTTGTCATATATTTTTATTTGCTATCTGAATTAATAGTACATACACAAATAATCAATATTAACAAAAATAACTCTATTTCCATATTTAAAAAAAGAAAGAAAAAAACACTTACAATTTTTATTTTTTTTTTATAGATGAACTATTAAGTATTTAAATCTAAAAAAAAAAAATCATAAACATTCAACATTCATCAAAAGTATTAAACAAAATGGGAAAAAGACAACTTGGCATGTCCCTAGTATGTCCCTGAAGTATCCTTTGAAAATAAATTAATTAAATGAGGAGACATGCCATGTGGCGTGTCCCATACGTGTCCCTGCCGTGTCCGTGTGTTCAACATGGATACGGTACTTGTTTTGAAGTGTCAGTGCTTCATAGACGCCACTCTTTCTCTAGTCAAGGAGGGGTTGTTGCCAAAGGGGAACGAGCAAACCAATCTTGACAAGCACAACCTCCATGCTACAATCATCCAATGATCCCAAGTGATGGATCTAGGCCCAGGTCCTAGCCTAGGATGCCACAGTGGTGACAATGATTATAGTAACGGTATCTAGAAGTTCCAACTAGGGGGTGAAGGACATAGGGAAGGCATGATAGAGCTAAGAAACAAATCATGTTGATACCTAGTGGGGGTAGTTGAGTTGAGGTGCCTCAGCACGGCCAAGCAGTACTCCTGATCACTCCTCTGGTGCCGCATGGAAATGAAACATCAGAGGTCAGGGATTGGCAAGAGCGTCCTAGCCAAGTTGTAGGCTACTGTGTGGGCAAGGCCGACCAAGGATGGCTCGGCTTCACCGAGTGGTCCCCTTGGCCATGCCTTGGGGCAATCCATATTTGACTTCATTCACTAGGTGTGCGTAGTGGCAGCCCCAGAAAATTTTATTAGCAAAAACTTAAACACTAATTTTCCAATCATAAATAAAAGGGAATAGTAATACACTAATCTTATTGTTTTTTAAGGGAAAAAATGCAAATATATGTACTTTGCAATTGCCCTCCACCAGATTTCATACTTTGGAATGATGTACATGCTCATGCAAGATGCTCAGTAATTGTAAGGCCTGGCAGCAATAGTATGAAGTTCCACATGGACAACATTTTAAAACAAAAGATAAGTCGAAAGACTTTGTGAGACTACATAGGAACTGTGATATATTCATGGATGATAATCCAGACAAGAAGTATACATGTTTGAGCCTGTTGTGCTAAAAGGTGACAACAATTAAAGGAAAATATGATACAAAAGGCATATGAATCCACATAATTAACATATTAACAACAAAAAAATAATAAAATTGATAGCCATCATCAAACAAGAAAAGACACTACTTACTAGCTCCAGAAGAAAATGTGAATCCTGAGAATACAACTCTTGTGAAAGACAATGGAGTGCCCTCCCTAAACGAGCATGCTGCTTTTTCAACATACTACTCTCCATGTCTGACAGTCTTGGATCCAGACCAAATTCTTCACGCCTAATAGATTCAATAAATAGGGCTGCCTCATTTTCCTTATCAACCTCAGATAACTGTTGTTTACAATCATCACTAAAACAATCAGCAGAAACTTCCTCATTGTTAAGCACATAACAAGCCCCATCACATTCTCCATTCTTCTGATCCACCTCGCTAGAGACCAGCATTTCATCTCCAGAAGATGGAAACTTATATACTGCATCTTGCGTACACAATGACCCCCTACTGAACTCAGAACTGACAACTCGTAAGCATGGTCCACCAGAAGACAAAAGAGGATCTGTAGCCATAGACGAAAAAAATGCATGATAATCATCAATCCACTCCACTATACCAAGAGACAGTCCTACATCATGAAGCATGACACGCTGTTCAATTTGCTTGCATTCACCTAATATAGCTGAAGAAGCATCCTTGATAACAGATTGTAACCCTGAAAGCAATACATCAGCAGCAAAAGTACGAAATTCTGTAGGCAAATGACCCAGACAATCAATGAAAAATCTTGATGCAACAGTAACTGCTTTATCATCTGTGCTTTTGCTTTTGCTTTTGCATAAATCACTGCTTAATCTGGAGGCATTGTCATCAGGCATGCGCTGTCTATACAGTGAATTTCCTTGCATGGGAAAGGTTTGATTTTCATTTACTTCCACTTCCACAAAATTTTTCACAAAGACTTCAAAAGTTTGTCGTGCATAGCACTTCAGAAGGGACAAGGGAACTTGTCTTTCACCTCCATACAATGAAAGCAAAGATAACAGTTTTACTGCTGTTTGGAAAGAAGATCCCTGAAGAGAAGCTTCTAAGAATGAATCCACGGTAGCTGTATGATCAATCCGGATTACTTTTCCATCTTTTGTCACCAAACACAGAAGCTCCTTGGTATTAACCTCATTCAACAGCCATCCTACAAGAGGACCAAGCGAGGGTGCAAATACAAGATCCCAATGTGTCCATGAGTCTAAATCTGCCAACATCGGTGCCCTAAGAAAGACTTCAATTGCATCCTTCGTCGTAAAAGAACCAAGGGTCCCAGCTGTATGCCCAATCTCTGTTCCCTCCCCAGTAGTATTTGTCGAATCTTTCTCATTAATTGAGTGTCCAATACGATTTCCCAACAAAGTTGCAGAAAATAAGACACAAGTCGATGTACTTTCATTCTCTCTCACAATATCCATAAAATCTTTCAAAGAACCATTTTCCACTAATTTGAAACTGATTGGTGGAAACTGCCTCATAAGCATCATAGAAATCATCTCCTTGGTTATATTTCCATTTTCCCCTACACTATTTGAAGCTTGTGACAGTAATATAACCAGCTGATGCTGGAGCATACTAACCTCCAAAGGAGACTTCTCACATGTGTCACCAACCAAGCACTTCTGCAGTGCATTAGGCAGTAGAGAGAGATGTTTCTCTAAGACTCTGAAAAACTCCCCATAACCAAGGGATTCAAATTCCTTGACAGAGAACTGTTCAGTCAGCCAAAACTCACACTTGCAAATCTTCCTCAGGAAGGAAAATTTCTTCTCTAATGATTTTATATTGCTCAAGATGTCATCATCAAACTCAAAATATGTAGAAACTTTCTTGACTATATCTTCAATAGTGACACTGACACCTGTAGAATTGTACAGATAGTCCAAAACACCAAATTACTACATGCAAGTTCTACAAGGGAATAAAAGAATGACTAATACAAAAAATCTATTTTTGTTTACAAAAACTTATAAATAGTAAACAAAATTTACTAAATTCTAGTAACCACAAAAAGTTTGTTTCACTTGTTTAGCAAATAAGTTTTCATTGCTTCCTCTTCCCACCCCCTCTGGCCACTACCCAATGCTCATTACCACCCCCACCTCCAGCCACTGTCAGTAGTGACTTTCTCTAGAAACCAACAGTGACAACCTTCATCCACCACTTTCGGCTACCATCTCCAATCATTAGCAACCTTCAGCCACCACCTCTTTCCGAAAACCATCTCCAGCCACCACCTCTGACCATCAGCAACTACCCCTTGCCGAAAACCATCTCTGACTACCATCGACAACCACTCTCTCACTTGTTTTCAAAACAAGTTTATAAAATACATGCGTGTACCAAACATATTTTTGTTTTATTTTTACCAAAATTAAATATAAACAAAAAACAATAAAATGTAAATGTTACCAAACGGCGCCTAAGAGTTTCTAGCTTAGTTACAAAATTGAATATTAAGATATATATACCAATCACCAACATGAAACTTGAACAATATTTACAGGTGTATATATATAAAATTAAAGCATGAATTTATTTATTTATTGATAAATAATATTAAAGCATGATTTATTAAGCAAACATAACTCACTTCGCTCATGCTTTGAAACATGCTCAGCTTGGACCAATGCATCCTTTTCAGCTGGTTCAACCTCAATGCTTTCATATTCAATACATTTCTCTGGAAGTGTATTTGACACACCGTGTTCAGTGAAAGCTTGGAAAGTATCATAAATGCTATCCCACATTCCACATTTAATAGATGTCACCTGCAACAAAACGAAGCAATATAGTTGTAATGCCTCCCTACAAGATATGTCACAATTAACCAAAAAGAATGCAGACAGAAATAACAACAGTAGATTTACGATTATAAAAAGAATTAATAAATAATAGAGAAAATTACCAAAAACACTCTGAGATTTGACCCGTGTAACAAATAAAATCCTGTCTTTTAAATTAATTTCTTCAATTTAAACCTCGAACTTAAAAAATAGTCCCAAATGCAAACCATCTGTCCAGCCCCATTTAAATACACTAACAAATAAGGACAATGTTTTTTTAATTTAACCAACCACTATACATACAACACATAATGTAATGAAGAGCGGAACCAACACTTACCACTTGGTAGTTATGAATTGAATTCACATCAGCAAATCAATTGCAAAAAGTAGCAAATTTTGCAGGCAAGTTAAGAAACAACAATCAATATCACCTGGAATATAATAAAAGAAACTGGCGACAATTAACTTACAGCAACATTTAGCAATCCAATGCACGGGTAAGATGAGAACATCGCTTTCACTTTTGTTCTTTGTCCAGCAGTTGTTTCATAGCACCGAAGCATCCTACCCAAAACCTACAAGTACAACAAGGGAAACCCTGAACAAGAGCATCACAATTTTATGAGGCCGACAACCACCTTAGATTTATTGTTAGTGTAGTAGGCAAACTGCTGCCAATTGATGGTCTGAAACCCAGGCTTTCACAAAGAATATGAAAGTATAAAAACCAGTACAAGCCTTAATGGTGCAAGACATCTGAAGATATGAGAAAATAAAATTTAAGAAAAAGAAGACAATGTTTAAAATCTTATAATGAAGATTACCCCCTTAAAAAAATAATAGAAGGGGGAAAAGAACATAGTCACAACAGAAACACAAGAAGGACCACATTCTAATGAATGCAACCTCACAAACTTGCTTTTGTAGGCTTCAAACATTGAGGTGCAAAAAGAGCTGGGTGCAAAGCTAATCTCCAGCTTTATTAGCATAAAATGGCTGCCCTCATACATGAAACATGGGTCCTGAACTAGTACTAGAACATTAAGCGTTGTGAAAGAAATGGCCACTGTTATTGGAACTTGAAAATTTTCAAAAGATATTACAAGAAAAATAAAATACAAATAAACTTAAATATAATCCTGGTCCACCAATACAAGTACAGCATGAAGAGAGAGCAATAAATAAGGGATTTTACAAGAAGACTACGTAGACTTTTTACAATTTTGGTTTAAGGTTAATCTGAGTCTTATTTAAATGCCTTTAAAGGTTAGAATGTTCTTGGACAGATTTTATAGGTTTTAGGTGATTTTGTAAACTATTGTGAATTGTAGGGATCATCCACAGGTCACTTCACAGGTCAAATAACTTTATTTGAGTCGTATATGGAGCATAGTTGTCAAATTGGGATTCGAATCATGAATCAAAATGACCTCATACCGAATCACGAATCGAATTGGGAATCGTAAAGATTCGGTCACTTTTTCTAAATTACTTAGAACAATATATCTACATACTTGGATGTTAAATATATCTTATGATAGACTTAAATCAATGAAAATGTTCTTTTGAATGATAATCACGTAGTTTAATAGGTTAACAAAGGTTCCTATGTGAGATTACCATATTACCTTTTCCCTTTTTTAGATATTTCTCATCAACTATTCTTTATAAAAAAGACAACAAATAAAGACAAACTCTCAATTTCCAAAGTAACAATAATTTGACAACGATATTAATGTTTGGATAATAAGCATACATACTTTTCCAAATAACAATAACGAACTAAAAGGAAAGAATTATTTAGGCTATTTTATTTTAAAGCATAAAGCATTTTAAAAGGTATAACTGATTTCACCCATGTAATATTCAACTATATTTAATTTAATAAAATAGCAATAGATAATTCATGGTGGTGTAAGTTACTTCAATCTTAAACATCTTTAGAAGATATATTATGATTTTTTAAAAGAAAAAAAGAGAAGAAAGGTTAAAAAGAAGTTGAGTTTGATTGAATCTTATTGGATCCTATTAAAAACTTCATGATTACTAAAATAACGACAAATCATATATATATTAGTTATTTTGGCATTAAACGCAATTAGAAGCTGTATTATGTCATTTTTACTAAAAAGATGAAGTAAAAAAGTGTTGAAAACATGTTGAACACGATAATTTCAAAAATTGCATGAATCGTAAAAAAGTGAATCGAATCGTGAATCGACTGTGAATTGTACGATTCACTAGAGATTCACTTCCAAAATAGATTCACCCATAGATTCGCATCAATTTTGCAAAAATTACGAATCGAATCGCGAATTGTAAGATTCTAATAATAGAGATATTGAGTCTTTATTAGGTCTACACTCTAGAATATTCTAGTTGTCCAAAGTCTTTTAGCTTCTTAATTTTGAAAATATAGTCCAAATTAAATTAGGAGAACCTAATACTCGTTCAAAAAGAAAACAATCAAAGAACCTAATAGCCTATATCCATGCAATCATTCTATTCTAGAGAGTTCAGATTTTGAGAATTTGTGTGAAGTTTTTATGCCTTTATGTGATACTTTGTGCAAGGAAGTCTAAGCGGGATTCCTAGAATCTTCGTCTTATCTGTTTTCTTCTCCTCCTGTACAAAGTCATTCTGTGTGTTTGATTTGAGTTTTTTGAATTAAGTTTTTTGAAAACTGAGTTTTTTGGTTTTCGTGTTTTTTTGTTTTTAGTGAATATTTTTAAAATTTTAAACATTTTTTTTTACTTTTTTAGATGCACCTTACTTAGATGTATCTAAAAAGTAAAAAATTGTGAAAAAATATTTTTAAAAATTAATAAATACATAAAAATACAAAAAATGTATTGAATTCTCGTTTTTTTTTTGTATTTTTCGTATTTAGTGAATTTTTAAAAGGTTTTTTTCAAATTTTTTTTACTTTTTAGGTATATTTATGTTAGGTATGTTTAAAAATTAAAAAAAATTGCTCAAAATATTTAAAAAATTCAGTAAAAACAAAAAAACATGGAAAATAAGAAAGTAGAATTTTCTGAAAAGTGTTTTTAAAAAATGATAACCAAGCATAGTTATTAGTTTTTTGTTACAATTCACAGCTATAAAAAAAATTTTAAAAATATATATTAAAAAAAAAAAAGAGTCCTTTTCAGCCCCAAAGCCCTACCTAATCACACCCAAATCAACCTAACCACCCCTTTCCTTGTCCATTAGTCTTCAAAATAACCTCTATAACCTAATTTTGTTGTTTTTATGAGCTCAAATTGTGTCAAATCTCTCTCTGTTTTTTCTTTATTCATTTTTTTTTCTTTTTTTCTTTTTTGATAAGTTAGCATGAGGATTTCATTACTAAAAGAAACAAAAGAGGCACAACTTTGTACACACAAAGTATACAACACAAACTACCTATTACAAAATATACTCTTAAAATCAACAGGGATGTTGAACTCTGAAAATTCTACAAAAGATTAAGCCGACTACAAAAATGCCTCTCCTAACAAACAGGTCAACAATGCCAAAATCATGCCTTTCAAAGGTGCTTGAGAATTCTTTCCCCTCAATGGAGATGCAATTCTTCTCTGTCTAAATGCACCACATAATGCATGAAGGAACTACAATCCAAGCCTTTTTATCCCCATTCCTCAAGACAATCTCTATGTCAACAAGCAAGAATATCACTCACAACAACTCACCAACCTTGGCATCACTCCCGCTATAGTCTATACCAAACACCAAGAGTTATAGCGATCCCGATTTTCCCTCCATTGTTTATTGTATTCCGGACTTAGGTTCCGTGGTGTTGGTTGTTGTTTATATCTTGTTTCCGTCCTTTAACTCGTTGTATTTGAGTTTAGAAATATCTTGGGCGTGTTTCGAACAGGTTGGTTGAGTTTTGGTCTCTAAACTTGTTGCCCAGATTTTTGATGATCCGCTCGAGCGGGTCTTCTTGCGCTCGAGCGGAGTTTGCATCCTTTCAGCATTTTGTGCGTCTGCAATATCCTGCAGAGGTGTTTTTCACGCTCGAGCGGAGTTCCTTACGCTCAAGCGGGTTTGCGCTCGAGCGGGTATGTTGCGCTCGAGTGGGTGTCTGGAGTCTGTAAAAGTACTAGAGGAGTGTATTCTACGCTCGAGCGGGTTTTTTTGCGCTCGAGCGAGTAGTACTTTGCTGTTGTGCCTTGGCGCTCGAGCGGGTATATTTGAGCTCGAGCGGGTGAAGTTTTTGTGTCTTACGCTCGAGCGTCCTATTCGCCGCTCAAGCGGACTATACATATATCAGATCGCAGCTATGTCATTTTAAATCACTTTTTCAACCCACTCTCTCTCTCTAACTTTTCAAAACCCCTAAGAAGCACGGACACCTCCCCGGGGGCTACGTATCAGTGTCAGACACGCGTCGGACACGGACACGCGTCGGACACGCGATTGACACGTGTCCGACACGTCTGCAGAGGTGTCCCTTTTTTCTTTTCTTTTTTTTGTTTTCCGGACACGATCTGGACACGTCCAAACACGCGACGGACACGCGCGGGTCGAAAACATAATTTTTGAAACTTAAAACAGGGTCAAAGTGCAAATTAACAAAAAGAAAGGAAAAGAAAAGGAAGACGATCGAAGAGGAGAAGAAAGAGTCGAACCTGATCGAGGGGAGAAACCCTAACCTGATCGATCGGCTTCGTCTCTGACGGCTTCGATCTTCGTCACTCTCTCGATCGTCTTCGTCACTCTCTCGATCGTCTTCGTCTCTGCTTCTCTCCCTCTTCATCTCTGTTCGTCGTTCTCTGCTTCGTCTCTGTTCTCTCCCTCTTCGTCTCTGCTTCGTTTCTGTTCTCTTCACTCTCTCTCTTTGTCGTTCTCTTCACCCTCTCTCTTCGTCTCTGTTTAACTATGTTTGATCATATATATTATATAAATAACATATAATATATATAATTTATCATATATAATATATATAATTTATCATATATTATATATGTAATAAAATTTATAAATTATAATTTTTACCATATATAATAAAATATTTAATTATTATTTCTTAAAATATCATATATAATAATAATTTTTGTAAAATATTATTTCTTAACTTTTTTAATTTACATATAATAAATAAATAAAATAAATAAAATTAGTATATATTTTTTAATTTTGCATATAATAAATAAAAAAATAAATAAAAATAAATACAAATAGTATATATTTTTTAATTTTACATATAATATATAAATAAATTATATATATTAAACGTGTCCCAACGTGTCGTGTCCCCCATTTTTTGAAAAATTGCGTGTCCGCGTGTCTGTGTCGTGTCCGTGTCGTGTCTCGTATCCGTGCTACTTAGCAAAACCCTCATTTGAGAGCTCCTCTCTCTAGAATACAACTTCTCTCTACGAAATCATCTAGTTTGAGTGATCTTCTACCATAGTTCCTTTGCGTAAAGTGTAGAGCTTGGTGTGGGCTACATTTGGATCCGAAAATTATTGGGCTTGGAGCATCTCGAGTTTTCTTCATCTTCTCCATTGGGTCTCTTCTTTTGAGGTAGGGATAACCTACTCCTTTCTATGGGTTTTGACATAGATATTATGTATTTTGTATAAATGGTGGATTATGGTGATTTTGGTAAAGTTAGGGTTTGTTTGGAGTTATGAAAAGAGGGTTTTCAAATGTTAAACTCCATGTGTATGTGAGACCTTGGAAAAATGGAACTTGTGTTGTTAAATTGATGAAATTGAACCTTAGGGTTGATAATGGAAAAAGGGGGAAATGCCTTGATTATGTTGGATAATTAATTTGGGGGAATATAAAATTGAGTAGGAAATTATGAAATTGGAAAATTATGAGGTTGAATGGTGTGGTTGGTTAAATTAAACACTCACCTATGAAAATGTTGATATTATATCTGTTTGATGCATTTATTATCTGTTTAGAAATAACTGTTTTGGGCTATCGGTGGAGGATAGTCTTGATTGTTGTAGACACTATATTTTGATTAGGGAAAACTGAAACTAATCATGTGAAATATGTCATTGTATTTGACGGTTGGAATAATACATCGAATATGTGTATTGATTGATCATTGTATATGATGTGTGTTTAAATACATTATATATGTATATTGTTTGGGAGGAGATAGGGGATGTACTCCATGGTTTGAGAGGAGATAGGGGATGGACTCTCAAACCCGTTTGGGAGGAGATAGGGGATGGACTCCATTGATAACTAAGTTGGCCGGAGTGTCCAGGGTGAAAGTCCCGAAATTCTAATTGCGTTTGCATAACGTAGATAATTGAAGTATTGGAAGTGTTTTTGACATAAGTTGTAGTCTCATTTGAATTGTGGATAATTGGAAGTGTTTTAATATGAGATGTAATCTCATTTAATTGTTTGGTCAAGTTCTGAGCCATGTTTATGAATTGAATTGGATAAGTAAAGGAAAGTGAAATGAAATATGTACATATTTGTCATGGAACTGGATTGTATTATAAGTTGGTTTACAAGTGTTGGTCATTTATCAAATGCTAATGTTTTAGTTATTGCTCATATCTGGTTTAGTATATCTCTATTGGGATGTGATTCACCCTATATGGGACATCATTTCAGGTTCAGGTGATATGCCACCTCCAAGAACGTAGCTTGGGAGGCTTGAGGCTGATAGATCTTTTTTGTTGTTCTCTTTTTGGTATTACGTGTAAATTCAAGCCAAGGGCTTAATGTGTATCTGAGTTAGTACTCTCTTTTTTGTTACCAAGTGTTGGCTTGGAAAGTTGTAAGCCCGTAGGTCATTTACTTTTGTTGTCAACATGTAATACTTTTATACTAAATACTCTGATGAATGGAAATATACTTTACTATCTTAAGTTTATGGATGTCATGAATGTATGATTTATAGGTTTATTGCGAGGGCGTTACATAACACACCCCAAACCTGAGATGCCACTAGACAGTGCAACAAAGGTGATTCACGACTCTCCTCAAAACATGTAACCTGGAATTTTGGAAAATTAAACCAAAGTTTATCTTTTCCGTCTATGATTCTTATAAGCCTGCTTCTGTCATTCTCTCTTCTACTTTCTGAAGCATGGATGCAGATGCTGTAGCTTTAGTTTGTCCACATCCTTGTTTGACCATGCCAATTTACCCACAACCTTCTATGGTAATGGTCAGGCTAGCATATCAAAATCAATGTGAAACACAGTGCAATAGCGATGACATGCCTTAGATACCACTTACAGCGATCAATTAGGTTCTTAGGGTACTTTTTTTTAAAGTACAATTGCTGAAGGCATAAAACCAAAGCAATAGAAGTCACATCTATGTTGTCATATCTTGAACCTTATTGTGTATCAAATTGTATTTTCAGTATCACATATCACGTCATATCTTAGGAAACAATTTAACTTTTCAATAAAATTGACAAACAGAAAATGATAACCAAAATTTCTAGTGGGATACATAATTCTAAAGAAGCCATGTTCATTTACATGACAAATTATTCATTTCTTGAAACCCAACAATCAAAACCAAGTACTAATAGGATATGTTTTGGACAAAAGATATTCAATTTCACTACATAAACTAAAAAACATGCAAAAGCACTCTGTAGTTCCACAAAAAAAATGTTACATCGATTGGCTTGGTAAAAGTTGCAAAATGTTTGCCATCTACCTATCTTTTGTAAGCATCCAATATATTATGCTTGATGTCGTAACACCTCAAAATAAAATTCCAGTACTTATAATTTTTTAACATTTTATTCATCATAGCAATTGGTTACTTACCAATCAATAAATCAATGAATATAGAATAACCACAAAAACGACCTAAAAGAGGAAACAGATCTATGGAGAGCATTGTGACAGCTCATAATCATTGGTGTATACCGTAAAAAAACAAGAGCATCTACATACCATAGCTACATTGTTCTCCCGGCATGCCTCCTTCCATGTGGTGATGAACATCCTCATAGAATCATTAGCAAGCGAAAGAACATCATCGTTCTGATTAAGCAAATCCTTTGTCTCCTCATCAATCAAAAGATCTGATCCAATCTTGTCTTTTTTAAGCAGTTTATGGGGTACACGGACGGTGCTGCTTGAATTGTCAGATTTTCTCTTCTTTTTTGACGACGCATTACTTTCCTTGTACCTTACACTGCCACTAACCATGGAAGCGTTGACATCCATTTCCCCTTTCAATCCAAGTCGTGACATCTCTTCAGCTGCTGATGGGTAAGGACAGCTACTTACTCGGTCATAACCATTTGTATTTTGTGACAACTTGCAGTGACTTTGTGTAGCTTCATCATTCTTTTCAACTTCATGTTCATAATTATCACTGTCATCATCATCTGAACTCGATGAAATAAATTTTATATGTTTGCCACCAAAATCCTCATGGAGTGAGTTAAATGATTTGATACGCTGTGATAAGGAACTAAAATTGTCATCCAACTGCTTTTTCTGGGATGACAGAAGTGGCCGTTTCCGACTTTTCCTCTCAGATTTCTTTTTCAAGTCCTCAAGAAATTTCTTTGCTGTGACATTTTCTAATTTCCTTGCTTGGCGGATATGAGTAATATGCATCCTGTAAACAAAGATGAACTAAATTAAATGCAAAACCATATCTAATTAGTTTTTAACTTGCATCCATGACAGATAACACCACATTGAACATACTCATGATACAAAAAAACCAACATGTCACCTTCGCCCTTTGGGATTCTTAAACAAAAATCAAATGTAAAAAATAATTAAAGTATTTTTGTAATGGTAAAAAACAATATATTTGACATGAGGGGTAATGGTTGCAAGTCTCATTTGTAACCTGACTTCAAACAAGTTGGGAAACTCCACTCAACCAGGAAAAATACTATGGCCAAAATAAGAATAACACACACAATAAAACATAGATGACGAATTCTTCGTTGAAACTGAACATTTATTCATTGCATGCTTCCACTTCCACAAGAGAAGGGACACAATTGCAATTTTATATGCAAGTAATATGACAAAGCATGTCCTTATAAAATTTCAAATTTTAACGCATTCATAGTCCTCAAACTTACACACTTCAACATCAACAGCATAAACAGATTTTTATTTTTATTTTTTTGATAAATAGCAGCATAAACAGATTGTAAACCTCAAAGTCATTATATTTCGGTAATAAAAATATAGGCTCTGTTTGGTTCCATTCTGAAATTATGATTCTACCCTCATATTCCAACTCTTTGTTTGATTATAGTTTTCAAAATGTGATTCCAAATCACATTTCAAAACATGTTTGGTAACCAGAGAGTTTGTAAATTTTTAGGTCTACCGGTCGTCTGCCTGGACATCTTCTCGGACGTCCAGCTGGTTGACTGGAACAGTGCTCTCTTTTTTTTTTTTCTTTTTTTTCGTTTCTTTTTTTTGCAATTGCCCCCTGTTTTGAAGAAAAAAAATTATATTGTTTTTGATATTTTTAAAATATAAAAATTATTTTTTTAGACCAAAATGACAAATTATTTGGCATTTATTTAAAGGGGCTTTTTTTTAGGATCCATGATATTAAGACTTTATAGCATAAAGGACATTCAATATTTTAATAATATCTAAGGTCCCTCAAATTGATCCAGAGAAAATTCGACTTCACAGAGAAAATCTTACCAGAATTTCTCTGGACTCACTTCAACCCAGAGAAATTCACAAAAACTCAGAGAAAATTCTCTTCTAACCCAAAGAAATTCACAAACCTCCTTAAGCAGTACCTTTCACTTTGAGGGAAAAACAACAGAAATCAAAGTCTTGAAATCATTGAACAGAGAATATGAATATAAATACTATGATATCTATGTGATGGAAAAAAACAAAAATTCAGACACTTTTCACAGAGATTTAGAGGAGAGTCTTAGTATCATATTCATCTTGCTAAGGACCAAGTTTACAAAAAAAAACTATCCCAACAAAAGACACTCTCAATTTATTTGCTTAGATAGTAAAAAAAACAATAATAATGATTACCCATGATATTATTGATCCAGAGAAAATTCGACTTCACAGAGAAAATCTCACCAAATAAATTATGAGAAAAATTTCTCTGGACTTTTCAAAATTTTCTCTAACCTTTCCTAGACTTCCCACTCTCAATTTCTCTGGCCTTCCTTGGACTTCCCTTCTCTCAAGAGAAATTTCCCTTCTCTAGCCTTCCTTAGACATCCCACTCTCCAGAGAAATTTTGAAAATTTCTCTAAAATTTCTCTGCCTTCCCTTCTCTGGCCTTCCCTAGACATCCCACTCTCTAGAGAAATTTCAAAATTTCTCTGGCCTTCTCCGGCCTTCCCTGGACTTTCCACAAAATTACCTCTCCAGAGAAATTTTGAAAATTCTCTAGCCTTCCCTGGACTTCCCACAAACCTCTTGAAACGTATATGTGAAACAATATCAAGCAGAACACAAATCAATTTCCATATCTTAATCACAACAAATCGAAGTAAATACTTAATTACAGACCTCTCAACTCCACACACAATGATTTCAGAGAACCAATCACACAAAATCAAAGGCTGTGAACATCGATTAAGGAGAAAGGTGAAGATGCTCCTTCGATCACCGACCTCAATACCCTGCTTGATGAGTTCCTGTTGGCTATCATGATTTCGCCGATCTCCACCGCGCTCAGCGTCGCTCCGCCTTGAAACACCTCTTCAACTTGTGGAAACAACTTGTGATCCTTGAGCCCTAGATAATTATTCGCTAAGCTCTTGAAGGAATTGAAATCGCAGAGGGGAAAATGAATGTGAACATCGAATCGTCCTGGTCTGAGTATCGATGAATCGATATGTTCTTTGTTGTTCAGCGTGAACGTCATCACTCGCTCATCTCTGCAACACGAACTCACAAAGTCCATCCATGAAGTTCAGTACACCGGACAAGGTCATCGTTGTCGATTTCTCAATACTGAAATCATGATCGGACGACTCTGCAAGTAGGATTCGGAACTGAATCAGTGCTAAACAACCCTCTGAATCGATGCTGAAACGGTTCATGGTTGATCGAATCACAAAGAGAGAGAGAGAGAGATGGATGGATAAACGGAGGTCAGGTTAGCGAATCGGAGAGAGGGAAGAAGAAATTGTTGGGTAGAAAGAGAAAGAGGAAGAGGGAGTGAATTTTCTCTGTGATATATGAGTGTAAGGTTAAGGGACCTTAGACATCACAAAATAATATTGTGCATCTCTTCGACCACAAAAAATGGGAGAGGGACCTTGGACTAATTTTCTCTTACTTAAAATTAACAAAAAAAAAATTTAATAGGAATTAATTTGTCATAGTAATTTTTAAAAAATAAAAAAACATTTTTAAACAAAACAATTAAAAAAAAATTCCAATCAAATATACAATCAAAAGTAATTTTAAAACACTAGTTGAATTTTTTTTAAACAAAAAATAGTATATATTTTTTAATATTTTAAATAAAAAAATATTTTCAGAATTTTTTGAATTTTTTAAATAAAAAAATTGTTTCTTTCAATAAATTTTTTTTTTAATTGAATTTTAAAAAAAATTTGGTTATAAGTTTTGAATAGAATTTTAAGTTGTGTGTTTGGTTATGAGTTATAAGTTTTTGAATTAAATTTTGAAAACTCTTTTCAAAACTCATAACCAAACAACTTTTCTTATTTCAAAACTTATTTCAAAAATTCGAAACTCAATTCAAAACTCATAACCAAACAAATTTTCTCTTTTCAAATCATGATTCAACAACTCATAAACTCAAAATACAACTCCATTCTCAAATCATGATTCTAAAACTAAACCAAACGCTACCATAGATATTTCCCGTGGAAATTTTATGTCATCACTCATCCCAAATTAGCAAAAATATAACCAGTGAAAAGCATGCCCCCAAGACATGAAAATGAGTACAGTAAGAGATTATTTAATAGAACTAATGAAGAGATTAGGCCTTTAAATTGAAATATTGCAGCTGCAGCAGCAGCAGGACAACATACCCCAAGCTTTGGATACGCACGCTAAGATTTTCCCAGCCTGTGACTGATCTCTTCTTAGCAATAAAATCCAGAAATTCCTTAACATCAATTTCTTCTCCATCGTGAGTACCCACGAACTCACAAAGGCAGGAAATTATCTCTTCACTTGTTATCTTGAAAACCTTTGTCACATCAGAACTTACAGAAAAATAATGCACAACAAGTGGATGTCGTACCAAAGGGCCCAATTCAAGCTCTTCAAATTGCTTGACACCCTCACTATTGCAAATTGCCAATTCCAAATCATACAATGATGTAATTCTTCGAACCCCAGCGAAACAGTGGATAAATGCATTAACCTATATAAAGACAAGGTAATAAACTGAATATTCACCAAAAATTCAAGGTTACAAAAAGCAACAAAAAAACAAAGAAAGCTCAGCCTTATGGCACCCTTATGGTCACTTAGAAAACAAAGAAAAAGAACTGAGACGAAATTTGTGTTCACTACAAAGGATAAGCTCAACCCAACTCAGCCAAATAATGAGATTGTTAGTATTCTAATATTCCTTTCTACACTTTCTCAGCAGCCAAACAAAGCTCAGATTCAAAAAAGTGAGACTGATCAAAAGTACAAAAAAAAAGGCAAAATCTTACACTTGTTCCATTTCTATTTCAACTGAAAACAAACATTGTCCTGTGTCAAATAGAAGGATGGATTGAGTACAGATGCTAGTGTTCTTATATCCTAGATAGTACCTGAAGCTTTCGTCTCTTCTCTTTCTTTCCCCACATTTTTTCTTAGTAACCAACAAAGAACTAAGGCTGAGTTTGCTGGGGGGGGGGGGGGGGGGGGGGGGTTGGTTGGTTTATACTTTTTGTTAGTTTGTTTAGCGTAAAAGTGGTGGACAGTACAATTTTCTTGTACAACTCATATTAGCACTGTAACTAACTTTACAATTTCTTGTTTAAAAAAAAAAAAAAAAAAAAGCATAGGAAACACAAGAAAATTTAAATTTGCCTATATAAAGAGTTACCTATAATTAAAATTAAATTTTCAAAATTCTCTACCTTTCTTGCAAAATTTTCTTCCCAATCAAAAACCTATGGGTCTGTTTGATAAGGAAATAAATGATGGAAAGTGAAGTGAAAGAAAAAAAAATGGAACAGAAAATAGGATTTCTAATTATAACTAAAAAAATTATGAACAAATTTGAACTTTCTTGCATTTTCTTCTTCTTCTTCTTCTTCTTCTTCTTCTTCTTCCTTTTTTTTTTTTTTTAATAAAAAAAAAAAAAAGAAACTCAAAGCTTAGTTAATATGATCATATGAATTGTACATAAAAAAATTGACTTTCTTCTAACTTCCACCACTTTCATGATAAACAAACAGGCTTTATTTTTTCTATTCAACTACTTTCCAATACTTTCCTTTCTATTCCTTTCTAATTAAAACAAAGGGGGTTATACATTTCAAATTACCTTTCCTTCTGTCATTATTAGGCGATTGAGAGAAGGAACTTGTTGCATTTGCATCCCCAAAGAGTCCCACGATTCGGCCTGTATACTCAATAGCGCAGCCTGAGACACTTTCCAAGCTGAAACGCTTTCTCCGGCAGCAAGAAGATCGCGGCGAGCCTTCACGACAGCGCGTTCGACCCTCTCGAGAGATTCGTTGGGTCGGGGAGGCCGAGGTCGGACTCCTTGATTGGGGAACTGCTGGGGAGGAACATTCGGAACTTGAATTGGGAAATTGGATGTATGAATTGCAAAATTAGGGTTTTGCAACTGATAATTAGGGTTTTGCAACAGATAATTAGGGTTTTGCAAAGGATAATTGGGGTTTTGCAATGGATAATTGGGGTTTTGAACGTACTGGTTGGGGGCCAAGGGAGTTGGGTTTTGGAGGAACAAATTAGGGTTTTGATGATAGTTCAAAAGTGGCGCCGGAGGCGGTGGTGCCCCACGGTCGCCGCCGCCGCCTGGGCGGAAGCGTGGACGTTGTCCGTACATGTTATAGAGAGGGAGAGGGACAGAGGCTGAGGAGGGTTTAATGTAGGTTTAAGATTTTATATAGGAACGACCTAGTGGTCTGTGTTATTAGGTTGCCGCCAAAAAAATGAAATTAGTTAAAAAAAAATTCTATGAAATTTATCTTTCCATCCCAGACGCCTGAAATTAGTTATTTTAATTATTTTTTTAAATTTTTTTATGAAAAGGCATACAAAATGTAAATAAAATGATATGATAATTTTATAAAGTTTTTTTTTTTTTTTTTAACGACAAACTCATTTGATTAAGGGTATCTACAATGGTGCATTACTTTTTTCACCAAATTTGAGTAAGAACTCTCTTTGTATCGCCGGCTCTAACAGAAGAATTTGACTTTTCATCAATTCACCGATCGACCGAACAGTCGATCGGCCGGTCGACCAATCAGTGCAAAATTTCACAACAACTGAGTTTCCATTCAACAATTCAAGATCACAACAACAAACCAATGCTTGAAAGTTGATTTTACACCATAGGTGCTAGATGTTTGAAGACAGGTTGTCAAAAGCCAAACTGTGAGAGAATGGAGCTATAACAGCAATTCCATAACTGCATATCTAAATTAGAAACTCTATCAGCACATATAAAAGATATTAGACAATCCAAGCTACAACTACAATAACTCCACTGGAGACGAATAAATTCATAACCCAGTTGAGCAGTAAAACCAATAGATTCAGAATGAGGGTGTCAAAAGTAAATATGTTCAAAATATTTTCTCTTACAACGTTCAAACAAATTGCATTTTCGCATTGCATATTGTTGGCTATATAATTTGTAAAAGCCAATCACAATTCAATACGTGGCATGAAAAAGGCAATTTGGGGAGTTAATACAAGTTGTTAACCATAGTCAGATACGTGTCAACCCGTATTGATAATAATAATGGATCTGCGTAGCACTGGAACAATCAAGGGATATAAGGTGATGTGGTCTAACGGTTACTCACAAAGTTCAAATTCAAAATTAGAAGGGAAGCCTAACTGCAAATGTGGCGTAGTGGGACTAACTGTAAGAGAGCATGTTCAGCAATCATGGAAGGACATTTCGACGGTTAGAAGCCCACTTCGACGGTTATCATTGATAAGTATAAATAGCAGAGAAGGCCCTAGAATGAGGGATCTAGACTCAGATAAAAAAACCAGTTTTATTTACTTTGTTTTCCCTTCTAGTTTTTACAGTTCTTCACATTTATGTACTTCAAATTCATGTACTGCACTTCATTCATAGGAGTGATATCAAATAGCTTGTTGCTGTAAACCTCTACGAGGCTGGGTCAAATCATTGTAAGTTTTTCATTTTTACTTAATGAAATTCTGAAATTATTCTTCACTTAATTGTTATTTACTAAATTCTCCTAAACAAGCCACTAGTAAAAGTTCTCTTCATTGAGGCTGAGAGAACTAAAACACAATCATCTGATAATTGGTTGACAATTAATCTTCTATAAGGACTAATTAATCCTTACTGGCACGCTTACAATTACAAAATTAACCTTCGAAAGCCAAAAAAGCCAACATATATTTTTGGCACTCCCAGTGGGACTAATTGAAATGGCTAGATGTAGGAGATAAGAAGAAAATGAACGCCTGGAAGAAGGTGTGGAAGGAGAGGTAAAAGTATCCGATCCAGAGAATAATGTGATAACACATCCTATAGAAGCATCTATCTCATCAGAACCTATGGTCGAACAGACCAGTAATTCAGAACATGTACCACATGTTCAAAATATTGGACGAGACCATGGAATTGGACTATCCACCATTCCATCTACTCAGCTAATGAATCCATGGTGAGGCCTAATAGATGCCATGAGACAGTAATTAATGAACACAATGGAAAGATGGGCAATATCCTTTATGGATCAGATGAATTCCCATCAACCAACTAACATAAGACATATGGAGGAAAATTCAAATGTTCCTCAACAAAGATTGGCTAGAGATAAACAACCTATGCAAAGTAATGGACATACTAATAGTCAAACTAATAATCAAAATTATGAAAGACTATCATCTATACCTCAGTCATGGTATGAGCCTCTTTTTAGGCCTATGGTAAATCAAAATGCTTTATTACCTAACAACGAAGCCATACAAATTGGTGGATTTGGGCCAACATAAGAAAATGACATGAGAATGTTTCAAATCCCATGTTCGAAGCCATACCTGGCACAAGGGGGTTCGCTAATCCTTTGTTCAAATTTATACTCGGGGGGTTAAAAGGGTTTCCTGCAGCTGGGAGAGAAACAACACCTGTTCCTCCTATTGTAGCCCCTTTCGTAGGTCCTTTCACAGGACAAGCTCAGAGAGGTCAACCATACCCTCAACAACAGCTAGCACCACAGGGACAGCTAGTCCAAAATATACCTCCCTATGGACTAAAAGGACCTCAAGCACAAGGGTTTCCACCAAATCCTGTGTTTATTCCTCCAGTGGTAGTCCAACGAGCACAAAATATAGTTCCTAGGGACCAAATTGCTGATATTGTTAGAGAAATGTGTGGACCTATGACTCGGGGGGTTAAAACTCCTGTGGATAGGAAGTCATACCCAGAATGGATGGATAGAGTGCATAAATACCCAAGAGGGTTTAGAATACTAGATTGCTCTTGTTTATGGGAATAGAAACTAGTCAACAATAGAACACATTGTTAGGTTCGCAGCCCAATGTGGTGAATTTACCAATAATGATTACATGAAGTTAAGACTTTTTCCAAATTCTCTAACTGGGGCAGCTTTGTATGATATATTAACCTTACACCTGGCTCTATCCAAACTTGGTAGCAAATGGAGGAGGCATTTTATGCCCAATTCTTCCAAACAGAGCCAGAAGTTTTCATGGCAGACTTGGCAAGGTTGAGTTAAAGGCCTGATGAGAAGGTTGTTTAATTTATTGTCAGGTTCAAAAGGGCACGAAACAAGTGTAGGGTCATTCTACTAGAGCCTGAATTTGTGAGATTGGCTCAAAATGATTTAAAGTTTAGGCTTCGAAAGAAGTTCGACCCAACTGAGTTTCGAGACTTAGTGGAATTAACCTATAAGGTGTCTAGATATGAATCATTACTTGAGGAAGAACAAGATCGAAGTAATACATCATACAAGACTTATTATAGAGATCCTAATTATGAGATTGATGCAGCAGAGATCGTAGGGAAAGAGCCTGTAATCTGTGAGTCATTAATTCATAATGACACTACAATAAACCAGCAGTTTAAAAAAAAAGACCTTCATAGGAAATGCTCTTTCGATTTAACAAAGGCATATGACATTTTTGATCATTTGCTTGCAGCAAATTTCCTAAAGTTACCAAAGGGAGTTAAAATTCTTTCTCCAGAGGAACTTAAAGGGAAAATGTATTGTAAATGGCACAATTCTTGGTTTCACTCAATTAAAAACTGTATTGTTTTTCGGGACATGATCCAAAAATAAATTCGAAAGAGGAGTTTAAAATTCCCAATTAAAGCAGAGAAAGTTATGGGGATTGACACTAATCCATTCCCAGAGATTGGAGAAGTTACAACCAATGTTGTTGTGCCAGACTTCCAGAACCTATTCTTGAAGGAATTAGAGGAGATTAATATGCAGATGCATGTTGCCAGCCAGATTACTATTTAGAAAGATACTAGAAGTTCACCAGCAAATTGGCAGAGCTTTGCAGACCAAATGGAGGACTCTAATAAGGAGGCAATGGATGATGACTCCCTAGAGGCAGCTGCCATACAAATGATGTGTCCTAGATGCAGGTTAAGTTACAAATGTTTGAAAGGTCTCCCAATTGATGGGAAACAGTATTACAAGAATGTACAGAGACGTCCTAAACCAACCAGTACCTACAACAAGAGGCCATACCCAACTGGTCCCAGACAACAGCTATTCTTGGCTGGACCATCAGCCACTAGAGTGCATTCCAAGGGCAAGAGACCTCTACATGAGTTTAAATCACCCAACTATTACAGGATGGAAGGCAACTATCCTGAGAGAAGGCCTGAAGTAGGCTTAAGTTATGGAATCAAAGCTAAAGATTGGCCTCCAAGATCAGCCTCAAACAAGATGGAAGGTAACCACCCTGACAGAAGACCCGAATTAGGCTTAAGACAGGGGACTAGGGCCAAGCAGTGGCCTCCACAGGCAGCTTTGAAGCTGGCTTCGAAAGCAGAAAGAGCTAGTTTAGCAACTGAACTAGTGAGTTCATGGGTACCTAGGGTTCCAAATTGGTTTGTCATGCAGAACAAGTCTAAAGAAATGTCTACCCAAAGAAGTGTTTTTGGTGACCAGGGTAGAATGATTAAACCTCCCTTGGTGACTCTAAATAATTGGGTGTTACTAAAGCACCCAAAAACAAAGGAACCAAATATGGTTCCAGTAATTTCTAGGTCTCAAAGGAGGAAGATACACTGAAGGTACACTCAGTACCAAAAGGATCTGAAGGAAAGTGAAGCGAGTTCTTCATTGACCCAGCCAAAAGGCCAGACAGAGGAAAGAGAAAGTCCAAAATTGGATCATAGTTCAAAATTGGCTCCTCAGAACAAAAGAAGTTTCAGTAAAGAGCAATTGGCTAAAGTTCAAACTGAACTAAAAGCCAAGGAAAGGTCTAGCTTAGTAGGTCTTGAAAAGGCCTTGATGGAAAGCAACAGTGAAACAAAAGGGAAAATGGAACTAGGCCAAAGGAAAGAAATGGTTGAGGATGAGATGCTTGAGGCCTTCATGACTGAGCAGACATTTTTGGTCGAAAAACCAGCAGGGGCAAACCATTCGAAGGAAGTCACTAGTACTGAAGTACTAGAGTGCAGCATGGAAGATGTTTTTGAAATAACTGAACAAGTTAGCCTGGAAAAGAAACAAATGCAGCCAGCAGTTCAGTTTGGCTCCTTTCCTCCAGTACTAGTAAATATGGTGCATATACTGTCACAGAGTTCCAAGCTGAAGATGGAAACCAAAGCCAAGAAATTGACCCTATTCCAGTTTCTAGTGAAGATTCACAGGTTAGCATAGTTCAAGATGAGTCTGAAGTAGCCACACCAATAGAAACTGAGGATGAGAGTGAGGAAGTGAGTATTAATCTTTCATATCCTTTTGAGTATCCTACAACATCCATGACAAAACATGTCAAGCCCTTGTATATCAAGGCTTTTTTCGATGTAATACAAATGAATAGGGTATTGGTGGATAATGAGGCAGTAGTGAACCTACTTCTAAAATCCTCTTTGAAGAAATTGGGAAAAAGGAACCCCAGATTAATTCCAACCAACACAACCATTGCTGGTTTTGTTGGGGATAAGCACATGGCTCAGGGTATTTTTCCCATTAACCTGAGTGTGGGAACCAGAGATTGCATGACAGCATTCTTTGTTATTGATAGTAATGCTAAGTATAATGTTTTACTTGGCAGGGATTGGATTCACACCAACAAATGTGTGCATTCCTCTCTACATCAGAAGATAATGATGGCCTTATGCAATGGAGAGACAGAGGAGATCAATGCAAATCCTCAACCCTTTAATGCTTGTGCTAACTTTGCAGAGGCCAAGTTATATACTGAAAAAGTGACACCACTCAGTATATTGAGAAAACCTGATGGTTCAGCTAAAGTAACGGCTGATGAGAAAGTAGCACATCTAAAGCACTTAGTGCAAGAGAGTGCTGATGAAGAATTTGTCATTAAAGATAATAATTATGCCTAGTTGTAGGCAAAAAGATGAAACCCAAGAAGCCAGACCCTTGGCTTTAATTAAATTTACAATATTGGACATAAGATCAATAGTCCAGAAGGTTTAAGAATAAGAAAAAGAAGCCATAATAGTTGGCTGTGATCAGGAGCAACAACAGGTCAGGTCTTTCACCTTTGATAAATACTGTGCATTGGACATCGAAACAAAAGTCCAAGAAATATAGGATGAAGAAGCCTTATGGACAGACTTTGTCTATGAGGAAGAAGGCAAAGATGTTGAACCAAAGAAAGTGGGAGCAGAACAAAACCAAGAAATTGCTTTGAGGGTAGAAGAAATAAAAAAAAGCATTAGTGAGTGCTCAAGTACAAGACCCCTTGGAAGAAGTTAATTTAGGAGAAGGTTCTGTACAACAACTTATTTATATCAGTGCGTGGTTAAATCCTTATGATAGAAGCCAGTTATTGGTTGTCTTAAAACAATAAAGGATTGCTTCACTTGGTCTTATAATGAGTTGCCTGGATTGGATAGATCATTAATAGAACATAGGTTCCCTATGAAGCCTAATTTAAGCCATACAAGCAAAAACCAAGAAGAATGGGTCCTAAGGTGGTTCAAAAGGTCAAGGAGGAAATTCTTAAGCTCCTTAAGGTAAGCTTTATTAGAACAACCAGATATGTTGAGTGGCTGTCCAATATTGTGTCTGTAGTTAAAAAGAATGGTAAAATGAGAGTATGCATCAATTTTAGAAACCTGAACTTAGCAACTCCAAAAGACGAAGTACCCCATGCCCATAGTAGACTTGTTGGTGGACAGTTCAGAAGGGGCACAAAATTTTGTCTATGATGGAAGAGCATTCTGGTTACAACTAAATTTGCATTGCAAATAAGGATGTCCATAAGACAGCATTTAGATGTCCAAGGAACATTGGCACATTCGAATGGGTCAAAATGTCATTTGGTTTGAAAAATACTGGGGCTACATATCAAAGGGCAATGAAAATTATCTTTCATGATCTCATTGGCGGATATTTAGAGTGTTACATTTATGACATTATAGTAAAATCCCAGTCCATGGAAGAACACTTGGTTCACTTGAAGGCAGCTTTTGAAAGAATGAGAAAGTTCAAGTTGAAACTTAATCCTCTCAAATGTGCTTTTGGTGTATTAGCTGGAAACTTCCTGGGTTATGTAGTACACAAAAAGGGAATACAGATTGATCAGAATAAAGCTAAAGCCATCATTGAGGCCAAGCCTTCATCAAGTAAGAAAGAAGTACAAAAGTTCCTTGGTCAGGTTAATTTTCTTCGAAGATTTATTTCTAACACTGTAGGGAAAATTAAAGTATTTTTTTCTTTATTGAAGCTGAAAGATGATGAGGAGTTTGTGTGGATAGCAGAGCATCAAATTGTTTTCGAAGAAATTAAAGCCTACTTGGCCGAGCCTCTGGTGCTAATGCCACCAAAGAGTGATAAGCCCTTGAAGTTGTACATTGCTACAACAGAAGATTCATTGGGAGTTTTCTTAGCCCAGGACAATGAAAAAGGTAAGGAGCAAACAGTTTATTACCTTACTAGGTTTTTAAATTCTTGTGAATGTAAATATTCAGTTGTAGAAAAGCTGTGCCTTGCATTGTATTTTGCTGCAATGAAATTAAGATACTATCTTTTTTTGCTACAGTTGTCTTGGTAATTGCAACCACAGATTTAGTTAAGTATATGTTATCTAGACCTGTGTTGGGAGGAAGAATTGACAAATGGATACTAGCCTTATGAGAATTTCATCTAGAATATGTCCCCCCAAAATGTAGTAAAATGACAAGTTTTAGCTAATTTCTTGGCAGATCATCCAAGTCAGACAGAAAGCCAAGAGATAATGGATCTTGGTATGGTTAATATTGAGCTATAACAGATATGGTTTAATGGATCAAAAGTCAATGGTCTAACTGGAATTGGTGTAGTAATTAAGTCACCACAGGGGGTAGAAACCACACATGGTTTCATAGTTGATAAAATTACTTGTTCCAATAATCAAACTAAATATGAAGTTTTAATAATGAGACTAGAAATGCTTATTGGATTACAAGCTCATGCAATTGATATATTTGGAGATTTTGAATTAGTGGTTAACCAAGTGAAAAGAATTTTCAAATGTCAATGTGCAAGCATGTTACCATACTATGTTGTTACATTACATTTGCTTTTTCAGTTTCAGATAGCAAATGTAACTTATATCGCAAGGTTCATGAATAACAAAGCCAATGATATAGCTCAGAAAGCTTCGAATTTCAGAAGGGATGACATTTAAATGAACATAAATCAAGCAACATATCAAAAGTTAATACCATCTTTAGCTAAAAGGATTGTGGTGTTTGAAGGCAATCATAATGACTTACAAGATCAAGATTAGAGGTATCCAATAACGCAGTACCTAACTGGCTCATCTTCGAAAGCCAGTAGCCGACTGGCCATTTGTCGGCCATCAGTGAAATTTGCAGTGTGTTGGTAAGGTGGAGTAGAGGTGTTTTGAAAGTGTATAGAATTGTTGGTGTTCAATATGCAAATAGAGGCATTAGCAGCAAGGCAGTGGCTTTTCGGGTGGAAATCGAGCATGCATGGGCCTCCCTCGCTTCCCGGGATTAGCTAATTAGTTTAATTAGCAATAGATCAGACATGTGTTGTAATTAATTAGTTGTAGCTAATTAAGTGTTGTAAATAATTAGTTAGTTTAACTAGTTATTCGATTTCGTTTTGTAATTAGTTAACTAGAATAGTTAATTAATTCGAGTTTTGTAATAATTAGTTAGCTTAATTAGCGTAGCTAGTTGGTTAGCTTATTCATTCAGACCTTCATTCGCAAGGGCGTAATGTTGTAATAAGTGTGCGTGCGTGTGTGTATGTTTTCCAACCTCACGTATTTCTCCCTTTTATTTAATCGCTTTTGATGAGTAAATTAGGGATATCATATTTCAATTAGCATACCTTATGCTTGCACCATTCATCTTGTATTGCATGCACCGAGGCTCGACGCATCATTCAAATTGCATTGCCATTTCAATATCTTAGTTGAATACGTGTTTAATTGCATGTTGTTCAAATTGCTTCATATGCCATATTAGCAGCCGAGCCTATTAATTGCATATTGCATGTGTTGCATTAGGCATCTTGTATAGTTAGGAACATGTATTTTTCTAACTCATATTTTCTTGGCTTGGAGTACTAAGTGAGTTTTTTATGTTTTAGCATACTCGCATGAATGTGAATGTTGCCATGTCTAGCATGCTTGCTATGAGGCTATGTGCTTAACTACTAAACTGCATGAATGCCTGTGGATGAAGGCTTGTTGTTTGAATTGGAACGATTCAATGAATGTAAGTTTTAAGCCCACTTTGTTGAGTGACAAATCATGTTTTAAGCCCACTATGTTTGGTGGCAAATTCGCAAACTTTAAGTCCACTTGAGATGGCAAATTCAAACCATTTTCGCAAACAAACATGAGTTGAATTATTTCAAATTGAGTAAACTAGTCTATACTTGCTTGTGTGCATCACATAGTAAAGCTAGCCTAATAACCGAAACAATAACATATAATGTACATAAAAATCATATCATGATTAGTAGAGGCCGATCTTTGATCGGGCGAGCGGGGGTGCTCAATTCATGACCTTCCCTTCTGGTACCTAAGTTTCCGAGCCGAGGCAACTTTGGTGATGACAGACACATAGCCTTTGGCACGAGTCATGGGTTTCCTAAATTTTTTCACAATAAAATATTTAGGTGGTGATTTTGTATCTGGCAAAGCAGTCCAATTTTGGCATTTTTGAACCTAAAATCAATTTTCCAAAAAGATTTGCTGGACTTGGGCTCTTTGGTGTTTATCAATTTCAAATTGCATTTGTGGGATTAGATTCAGAACCGCGAGAGTCCAAACTGTAGGGCTTTCTTTCAAACCTTCTGGAAGGGGAGGGGGGCGGAAAATGCGAGCTACAGTGTGAAGATGAGATGGCTGCTTCGAAGGTATTCCTACTATTGGCCCACCATCCTTAAAGATTATACAGAATATGCTTAAGGTTGTCAGGCATGCCAAAAGCCTGGCATGATAAGACATGTACCAATAATTGATTTACATGCAGTTGTGAAGCCTTGGCCATTTAGAGGTTGGGCTATGGATATGATAAGGAAAATACATCCACCCTTTTCGAAGCACCATTGTTTTATCTTAATGGCTACAGACTACTTTACTAAGTGGGTCGAAACTAAACCATATAAGGCTATAGACCAAACTGAAGTTATTGGGTTTATTAAAGATTTGATTCACAAGTTTGGCATCCCACAGACGATAACAGTGGATAATGAGACTATATTTGATGGAAAGATGGTAAAGTCTTTCGTGGCAGAGTTTGGAATTAGCCTTGTTAATTCCACCCTTTATTATGCACAAGCAAATGGTCAGGCAGAATCATCCAATAAGTCTTTGCAAAAAGGAACATAGAGAGTTGTGGAAGACAATCTTAGGGATTGGCATAATTTGTTGTTGGATGTATTGTGGGCTTATAGGACTTCTCCAAGATTAAGTACAGGAGTTACTCCTTATGCCTTAGTATATGGGCTTAATGCAGTGTTACCTGTAGAAATACATTAAGTCCTTGAGGTGAGATGCCAGGATCAGTTAGCTCCTAAACAATACCATTAGAGCATGTTCTTGGAATTAGAAAAATGTTGATGAAGTTAGAATTTGGCATTAAATAGCATTCTTTTCAAAGAAGAAAGCAGCCAAAAACTATAATAAGAAAGTCAAGCACATTAGCTTTGATGAAGGTGATTTTGGTATGAAGACAATACTCCCAATAGGAATTAAAAGTCATAAGTTTGGCAAATGGTCACCTAATTAGGAAGGACCATATCAAGTTCATAGAGTCTTGCCTTGGGGAGCATACCATTTGAGAAATTTGAATGGTATGTACACCCTAAGAAAATTAATGGTAGGTACTTGAAGCCTTATTATCCAACTGTATGGGAAACACAATGAGTATAGAAAATGCTAAACAAGAGAAGCATGAAAACACTCAAATAGTAAATAAAGAATTCATTTCATAAGGAGTTAAGTAAATGCAGCCATAGATTGGCCCAAAAGTTAGTATAATGTTTTAGTTTTTCCCTTACAATTGATTCTCTACTCTTAAGGGATGGGAACAACTGAATGGCTGTAATCATCTCCTGCCTTCGATCAGCCAGCCCTTGGTTGGTGATTTGCAGCTTTGTAATAGTTCGATCCAAAGGTAGGTTAACTGCTGATAACTCTTCTTCTAATTGAGCGTTCTTCTCCAAAAGTTGGGTTCGAAATTGAGAGATAGAGGAATGTTGTTCTTTCAATTTAGGCACCTCGGCATGAATATGGAAAACAAATTCCTGGTCTCTCAACAATTTCTCCTCTACAGCTTTGGCAATATGGTAGATGTTGACATAAAAATTTATGATAGCTGCTACCTGAGACAAGTAACTTGAAATAGTCATGTTAGATTACTTAATGACCTTGTAGCACTGGATGAAACCATTCTTGATAATAGGTCTTTGCAAGGCATCAAATGGGATCCTCGAGAATAATGTCAACAACTCCAAACAGATGCCCAAGTCCAGTGAAGGTAAGGAAGCCCTACTAATGATTGAAGAGCTCTCAAAAATTTCCAAGAGAGAGTCAGCCAGAACCAATGGCTCAGTTTCATTACTGACTACTGGAATGGTAAAGGCATGTCAAAAAGGCTAGCCAGCCTAGCTTCAAAAATATCCATCTCTTCCATTGACATTAGTGGCACAGAAAGGGCTCTAGTGAAAGGAAGAGATGGCTGCATAGGGATAGGAGAGGAGGATGAAGTGTCCTTAGCAGTTTCCATAGTCCTAGCCACTAGTAAGTCAAGAGAAGAAGGACTGGAGCTGATAGTAATGGTGAACAAAGAATTGGTGAGCTACCAGTATCTTCTCTGGGAGTATCAGCTATCACTAGAGATGAAGTGATAACTGGGATCCCCTTAGGAAGGGAAAGAGCAGCAAGGATTGTAGGGAGAGTAAATTGAGCTGAGATAAAGATTAGATGAGGAAGATATGGAGTTAAGCCAAAGGATAAAGATATAGGAATGCTTTGCCTCAAAAAAGGTGTGAAAAGTGTAGAACCAGGACGTGAGAATATTGCCTGAATGGGCTCTACACTTAAAGGCACTTTAGTGTCGATTTTCTTCCTTCTTTTCAAGGGTGTTTCTAATGGTCTTTCAACTTCAGATAAGACTGAAGAGACCCTTATCGAAGAAGAAGGTAGAGTAACTGTTGCTGCAAAATAAGAAATATGAAGCAATGTTAAGTTTCAATATTGAAAACTTGAGAAAGGAAATTAGAGACACAAAAGGAAATTACCAGTTTTAGAAATGGTAGCAATGGTTGGAGAACTGCGAAGGGTATAATGTTCAGCAGTTTGTTGTCTCCTTGCAGTTTCTCTTTGGAGTGCATCAGCAGCAGTAGCTTCATCCCTTAGTACTTGCTGCTGTCTTCTTTTCTCAGACCTCTGAAATACAATAATTTCTTTGGAGTGCTCCTTTTCTACTACTTTAGCAGTTGCTTCATGAGTAGAGTCCCCAATAAGCTCAGAGAGAGAAACTGTCATTTTCTTCCTTCTTTTCAATGGTATCTCTTTCTCTTTTTCTATTTCTTCCTCCTCTTCAGGTACTTCTTCCTCTTCAGGACTAAGCACAAGTTTTCTCTTCTTTTGTTGTTGTTGCTTATCGTTAAGAATGTTTAGGGCTTGAGCCTTTTGAGGAGACTCTACTTGTAACTCTACGAGAAGAAGAAGAAGAAGAAAGATAAGGAATGCATGCCTTTCTTCGAAGCAGCCCTAGTAACTCTACGAGAAGGAAGAGAGGTAGAAGGAGCTCTCTTTGTGGTAGTAGGAGCAGAAACCGAGATGGCAGGAACTGTAGAAGGAGTGATGAGCCTAGTCCTCTTAGACTGGGTCTGAGAAGGCAAGTCTAGTCCCACCAACAGGTCTTTGGGAGGTATTGCCAGGAGCACCTCCATATTTGCTGACCACCAGTTCTGATACCTTTTCAGTATAGTGCTTTGTGGAATGAAGGGAACGAACTAAAATTCGATTAAGTCTTGAATGAGTTTTGAGGTTGCCTCCGATAGCCTGGGTCTTTGTACTTTTAGCTCTCTGGTGGTAAGATTGGGGTTGGTTTGACTGCCCAAATTGCTTTTTGGTAAGAGGGGAATAGGAATCCCTTTGGTAAGCCCAAATTGCCTGGCAAATTGAGCAAGGCAGTAGGCTTCTGATACGCACTTGTAAGCTCTAGGATTTAAAGTGCTAATGAAAAGCTTTTTGGGAGTTAAAATAGAAGCCTACATATCCCTGTGCTGAGGCTAGGAACAATTTCTATCAGCCAAGAAAGTCCTCAACCAGGCTGGGCCAATATTGGCTTCGAAGGGACAGAAGAAGGTGTGAGAAGAAAGGGAAACTGAGAGTTGATGAAAAAAAGTAAAATAGAAGGCAAAAGTGGAGAGATAAAGTGAAACTTTGGCATATTTTATTCCATAAAAGGTAGGGTTTGATAGCAAAAATTTCAAACACTTAGAATGCAAAGCAGTGAAATAAGCAAAAAGCCAGAGCTGTAATATCCAGAGTGGCCCCCTATTGATTAGTATCTAAAGGTTTTTCACAAAATTGGGAGCATGCTCTATATACATGGCCCAGAACATACGGAACTAAGGCTATTTTCTTCCCCAAAGCCAAAGCCTTAGCAAGGGGAGCAAACTTAGGCATAATCCTCTAAGAAAAGATACAAAATAAGAATTTACAAAGTCAGTACAAAAGGAAGGAGAAGAACTCTCTGTCTGTCACAAGGCCTTCCTTTGGATTTTCAGACTGTGCAAAATCACTGAAGGAGGAGTTCAAATGAGGGATGAAAAAGGGCACATTAAGATCGGGATAGTCAGGACCAAAAGGAGTGCCAATGGGGGATAAACCTAGAAGATGACATATATCCAGAATGGTAGGGGCCATCATACCGTATCAAAATTGGAAAAAATTAAAAGAAGAATTCCAAAAATATAATGTAGTAGGTATAAGGAAAGGGTCTTCAAGAATAGAAAACCTGGCCAGTCGAAAGGCATCAAGGAGACAAAGTTCCTGAAGGTCAAGTGTCCTAGCAGGGACAACTCGATCATACCATTCTTCCCATTCAAGTCTTATTGTGGGCCAGCAGCGATGGGGTCGATTTAACCTCCAGTTTCCCCAGTCAAAGCCTCCTTCGTAGAGTAAGCAATGATCCTCCAGACGAGGGTATAAGGCAGGGAGTTGAGCGGGGGCCTCCCTGAAAATGGGTCCAAGTACATACTCTCCTTGAGCATGACGGCGAAGAATAAGAATGCGTCCATCAACAACACACCGTTCACCAGCTTTGTACTTTTCACATTCTTCATTGATGAGTCTCCTTAAAGCTACAAAGGAACTCACACGCTCAACAGTTTGCACTTTCAGAGAAGCCATTACTGAAGGGGTGAAAAATGAAGGTGAGTAAGAAGCGAAAATTGCAAACAAGTTCAAAAGGGAGAGAAATGAATTTTTGGGCAAGTAAATAGGTGGAATACGAAGGGAAGGAGTTTTTAAACCTTTCTGTCCAAAAGTTACCCGAACAAGTTGAGTGGGTCAGGTGAATCCGAAATATGATCATTTTATGATTTGGGTCCATGTGAAATTAAAACCCTTATTTTAAAATATGGAGGGTCCCAAATTTAGAATGAAGAAAAGTTTCTGGAGGGAAACTTATGTTGAATATCTAAATTGGCTTCGAAAAACAAGTATTTGGCTTCGAAATTAATATTTGGCTTTAAAGCCAGACGTCCAACATCCTACAAGGGCTTCGAAAGCAGGAAGTTGACTTCGAAGCACGTTTCATACCTAAGAGTATAAGAATGCTCAGGTGTTTGTTTGCTTCAAGGGGATTAAACACTTACTTTTAGGTTTTTGTTGAAAATAAAATCCTTCGAAGTAAACTTTGAAATACTCTGCAGCTAGAATTTGTTTGTTTTAGACTTCGAAGTTGCAAAAAACCAATATTTGGTTAAGCAGTGAAAGAACCCAAAGGGACTCACTCTTTAAGAATAAAACAGTGTAATCTCTAAGGGAAGTTTCCATACTTCGAAACACGTAGATTGTTTTTTCGAAGCAAAGATAGTTAATTCGAAGCTGTTGATTATGTCAACCATATGATTGGAATGAAAAGACCTAAGGCACAGATTGTCAATTATACTTCATATGTTGGAGATATTCAAATTAGGTTTCAAGTATTTCATTGGAAATGTTCAAATCAGGTTTCAAAGACAAAATTGGTAAATTCGAAGCTCTGATTTTGTTTGATTTGAGCAAATAGAATGGTCACAAGTATGCAATTGGAATTTAAAAAAAAAACAGATCATACCGAATAAAGAAAGAGAAACCTATCTTTATTGATATGAAAATAATTACATTAGAAAGTCTTCTTGGTTACAAATTCAATTTCATAAAAATAAGGAATAGAAAGAATAACAAGGTCATGAAATTTGCCCCAACAGTGGTCAATGAATTTACGTTCCTTTTTTATTCTGTCATCTATCCTATCCAAGCTGGGTTGCTGTAGCTGATTTGTTCTTATTTGATGGAAAAGCTGTTCATCTTTCATTTCGAACTCCATTTCCTTCAATCCTTGTTCCATCTCATCCATATCTAGATCATCCCCGGATGCAGAATCTTTATTTTTGAAGTCATTATATTCATCGATAAGATTCTCTGCTTCATACTGGGTTTGAATTCGATTGGCCGATATTTTGTCCAAAGAATTAGTGGTATCTAAAGAAGTTTGGTACCAATGAAGAAGAAGTGGGAGTTGATCCAAAAACATCTGAAATTCTGCTTGAGCAATGGGGTTGAGGACATGACCCCGAGTCATAATGTCACAAGCCCATCAAAAGTTCTTAAGAGGAATATCACCTCTAAGAACATTAAAGGGCAAGTGAGAAAAGGCTGCAAGCAAAAGTAGAGCTTGGTATCGCTCAAATATAGTGAGAAGATCTAGAGGTTGGTAGGAAGGAAGAAACTGATTCTCAAAGAGAGTAAGTTTCAGTTCCTTCATCCAGTGAGGATTCTAAGGAAGAGTTTCAGTTCCTCCATCCACTGAGGATTCTAAGGAAGAGGAGGTGTAGGAGGGTCTATCCTAAAGGAAGAAGGGAACTGGGGGTTTTTCATACATTCAAGCTAGTCAGAAGAGCAAAATTTTGCCTTCTTGGCTAAGAATGACGGATTGTATCCTTGTGCTTCCTCTAGATGAGGAGTTGCTCGCACTATCTTCATAGGCATGGAAGACATGTACCACACTACAAGTAAGTTGTCCTCCAAACTGCGTCGGCGATCGATGAATACATAGGGATAAACCACCGAGCTCCGCAGCAAAAAAAGGGGATGGACAGAGGATCAGCGAATTCGACGAATCGATGGTGGATTCACTCTCTTAGCTTGGATTCATTAGGTTCTGGCCAGCTTCCCCAGCCAGTAGACCTGGCGGAAGAATAAGCAGTTGTGTCCCATGCAGAGGTTGGTAGGGTAGAGGCAAAAGCAGCTGTGTCCCATGCAGAAGATGGTGGGATAGACGAAGAGTTTCCATGTAACGCCCTCAAAATAATACACATAAGCCCAACATTCATGATATACATAACAAGAGAATAAAATATATTTCCATTCATCAGAGTATTCTTACAAAAAATAATACATGTTGACAACAAAAGTAAATGCCCTACGAGCTTACAACTTTCCAAGCCAACACTTGGTTATAACAAAAGAAGAGTCCTAACTCTTTACACAAAAATAAGCCCTTAGCTTTGATTTACATGTAACACCAAAATGACAAAAAAAGATCAAAAGAGTCTTCGACTCCCAAAACCATCCAAGCTACGTCCTTGGAGGTGGCATAGCTCATGAACCTGAAGATGATGTCCCTTATAGGGTGAGCCAACGCCCAGTAGAGATATGCTAAATATAATATGAGCAATAACTAAAACACAGGCATTTGATAAATGTTTAACTCGTATAAACAAACATATATCTCTTTCCATTTTATTATCCAAACCAATTCATAGATATGGTTCCTCATGCAGCCAAACAGTTCATGATGAGCCTACAACTCATATTAACAATACTTCAATAATTCAATTTCAAATGAGACTATAACTCACATAATTAACACATCAACACATCCATTACGAATGAGATTACACTCAAATTATCATCATTCCAATACTTCAATCATCTACGTTATACAAACGTAATTCAAATTTTGGGACTTTCACCCTGGACACTCCGGCTAGCTTAATTATCACTGGAGTCCATCCCCTATCTCCTCCCAAATTTGGTTTAGGAGTCCATCTCCTATCTCCTCCCAAACCGTGGAGTACATCCTCTATCTCCTCTCAAACAGTGGAGTACATCCCCTATCTTCTCCCAAACAACATACATATATAATGTATTTAAATACTTATCATATACAATGATCAAGCAAAACACATATTCAATGTGTTTTTCCATCCGTCATATTCAATGACATACTCATATGATTAGTTTTAATTCACCTAATCATCATGCAGTGTCTACAACAATCCAAACTATCCTCCACCGATAACCCAAAACATTTATTTCTAAACAGATAATAAATTATCAAGCAGATAAATTATCTAGAATTTCAAGGGTGGGTGATTAATCAATCCAACTCCACCATTAAATCTCATAATTACCCAATTTCATTATTCCCAACTCAATTTCATATTTCCATAACTTTCCCAAATTAATTATACAAACTAATTCATCACCATAAATTAGGGCTTTCTCCCCATTTCCTCAACATTGACCCAAAGGCCCAAATATCATCAATAACATCAATAACCCCATTTTAAGACCCAAAATACACATGTATGTGTTAAAAAAACAAAACCCCTCTTTATACATTTTGAAACCCTAACACTCAAAACTTCCTAACTCAACATTAAATCAAAAAGACCACAAGTTTATGTCAAAGATCATAAATATGAGTAGTTATCCCTACCTCAAATTTTGGAACCCAAAGGAGATGATGAACAAACTCGGAAGTGCTCCAAACCCCAAGATTCTTGAATCAAAATGGAGGTCTTGCAAAGCTCTACCACTTTAATGAAGGCACAAAGGTTGGGTCTCACTAAACCAAGATCAAAATAGAGAGAGAGAGAGAGAGTTCAGGAGAAAGGAGCTCTCAAAATAGGGTTTTTGAAAGTTAGAGAGAGAGAGAGAGAGAACCGAAAAAGTGATCCAAAATATCTTCATCTCGGACTGATATAAAACACAATCCGCTCGAGCGTCAGATACAGACTCACGCTCGAGCGTAAAAGCGCCGCTTGAGCGTCGAATGCACACTTCCAGAAGTTCTGCAGACGAAGGTCCCGCTCAATAGTGAAAGTGGATGCTCAAGCGTCTGATGACCTGTAGAGCAAAAAAAATACTGAGAGATGAATAATCCGACTCGAGCGCCAAACTGCCCGCTTGAGCGGAGGAACAAATGCAAAGGGCCCGCTCGAGCGTGAAGGCCAAAATCTGGGCATCAACTCTTGGTTTCCAAACACAACCAACCTGTTTCAAACTCGCCTAACACAACCCAAGACTCAAATACAAAGAGTAAAGGATGGAAACGAGAGTAAGACAACACCCAACATCCACGGAACCGAGTCCAGAATACAATAAACCAAGAAGGGAAAACCGGGATCGCTATAACCTCCCCCCCTTAAAGAATTTCGTCCCCGAAATTAGATAAATAAGTTTCAAAAACATGATTTCTCAATTCTCAACACATTATAACTCAACATTCATCAACTTGACCCAATACCGATCATCCCATCTCTTTTCAAGAGGCAATTCACAATATAACTCAATATGCATTATCAACATGTTTTTCTTTGAAATTCAACAATTTCAACATAAGTATTCCACAATTCATTAACATATTCAATGTCAATAATATATTTGCATTTCCAAAACATAATTAACATAAGCAATGTTAAAATAAACTTCCATCTCCGTACCATATTCAATGGCTATAACTTTTCCACAATCTAAAACATATATAATGTTTCCAGAATTCATTAACAAAATAGAATTCCCAACACATGGTTAAACATTAACAAACAAGTCCGGGTATTTCCCACGGACCTACAACTTACGTTCCAAGTGGCTTCCTCCACTCCGTAATGTTTCTACAAGACTTTCACCAAGAGTATTGTCTTGCCTCGCAAGACTTGATCTCGCCTATCCAAGACCGCATCGGTCTCTCCTTATACGAGGCATCCTCATCTACCTCTAAGTCGGTCCAATCCAATACATGTGACGGATCCGGCTCGTACTTCCGAAGCATGCTAACATGAAACATGTCATGCACTCTGGATAACTGCGGCGGTAAAGCTAAACGGTAAGCAACCTCCCCAATCCGCTCAAGGATCTCAAAGGGACCAATAAATCGAGGGGACAACTTCCCACTCTTCCCAAACCTCATCAAACCCTACTTAGGTGATATTTCAAAAAGACATGATATCCCACCTCAAATGCCAAAGGCCTCCTCCTACGGTCGGCATAGTTCTTTTGGCGACTCTGGGCTGTAACAAGCCTCTTACAGATAAGCTCAACTTTCTCCGTCGTTTCTCGCACCAACTCCGACCCAACAAAGTGCATCACCCACCTCGGCCCAACATATTGGAAACCTACACGGTCGGCCATACAAGGCCTCAAACGGTGTCATGTCAATACTTGATTGGAAACTATTGTTGTAGGCAAACTTCACTAAGGGCAAGTGCCTCTCCCACGACCCACTAAAGTCAAGGACACAGCCTCGAAGCATATCCTCAAGGATCTGAATAGTACGCTCGGACTGCTCGTTAGTCTGAGGATGATAAGCCGTGCTAAAGGTCAACTTAGTGCCCAAGGCACTCTGCAAACTGCCACAACCTAGCAGTAAAACATAGATCTCTATCAGAGACGATCGACACTAGGACCTCGTGCAACCTCACTATGTCTTGAATATACAAGTCGGCAAGATGATCTACCGAATCTCTCACGCGCATAGGAATGAAGTGCGCCAACTTAGTCAACTGGTCTACAACCACCCAAATAGCATCACTACCCCGCTGAGTCCTCGGAAGACCTACAACGAAGTCCATAGTGACATGCTTCCACGTCCACTCGGCAATAGGCAAGGGTTGCAACAAACCGCTGGCCTCTAATGCTCGGCCTTCACTTGCTGACAAGTAAGGCACTTAGACACAAACACCGCCACATCTTTCTTCATACCCCGCCACCAAAACTGGCGACCCAAATCACGATACATCTTAGTGCCTCCCGGATGCACCGCAAGGCGGGAATGGTGAAACTCTCAGAGTACTCCTCTCGGCAAGACTCCGGCACAAACAGAAGGTCTCGGTACCTCATACTCAGGTCGGGATATACAGTCAAATCCTTCTCAACCTTCCCACTGGAGATCTTCTCCCGGAGGGATTCTACCTCAAGGTCACTCCTCTGTGCCTGTAACACTCGATTCACAAGTGTGGGCTGTGCAACTACAGAAAACAAGGCCGCAGACTCAACAAATTCACCCAGAAGCAGATCAAACTCGCCAACTGCACCCAACATCTCCCATTCCCGGATGGCTATACAAGCTGCATCACTAATGGATTTCCTACTAAGGGCATCGGCCACAATATTGGCCTTTCCGGGGTGATAGTGCAACTCAAAGTTATAATCCTCAATGAACTCCATCCACCTCTTCTGCCTCAGATTCAAGTCTTTCTGTGTAAACAGATACTTCAGACTCTTATGATCCGAGAACACCTTGAATCTCTCACCGTACAGGTAATGCCTCCAAATCTTCAAGGCAAAAATTACAGCTGCTAACTCTAGGTTATGTGTAGGATAATTCTTCTCGTGTATTTTCAACTGATGTGAGCCATAGGCTACCACTTTCCCCTCTTGCATCAACACACAACCCAAACCTTCTCGTGAGGCATCACAATATACAGTATAACCCAAACCCCTTTCCGGAATAATCAAAACTGGAGCGGTGGTAAGTCTAACTTTAAGCTCTTGGAATGACTTTTCACAAGTCTCACTCCATACAAATTTGACTCCTTTCCGCGTCAACCTAGTCAACGGCGAAGCTAGCTTGGAGAAATCTTTCACAAACCTACGGTAATAACCGGCCAATCCCAGAAAACTGCGGATCTCAAAAACACTCTTAGGCTGTGCCCAATCCTGCACTGCCTCTATCTTGGATGCATCAACAGACACCCCTTCCCCGGAGACTACATGACCTAAGAATTTAACCTCTCTTAGCCAAAACTCACACTTCCCGAACTTAGCATACAGCTTATGGGTTCTTAGCAACTCAAGCGCCACTCTCAAGTGTTCCTCGTGCTCCTCCTCCGAAGGTGAGTAAATCAGAACGTCGTCTACGAAGACGACCATAAAACGATCTAGGAATTCCGGAAGATCCGGTTCATTAAGTCCATAAACACTGCCGGTGCATTGGTGAGCCCAAAAGGCATCACTAGAAACTCATAATGGCCATACCGCGTACGAAATGCCGTCTTCGGAATATCTTCCTCCCTGACCCTCAACTGATGATAACCCGATCTCAAGTCTATCTTAGAGAAACAACGGGACCCTTTCAACTAGTCAAACAGATCATCTATTCGAGGCATAGGGTACTTATTCTTAACTGTAGCCCGATTCAATTTCCGGTAATCAATACAAAGTCTCAAAGCCTTATTTTTCTTTTTAGCAAAGAGGGCTGGTGCTCCCCACGGTGAAGTACTAGGGCGGACAAAGCCCTTATCTAGCAACTCCTGGAGTTGAATCTTCAACTCACTCAACTCAGTTGGGGCAAAACGATATGGTGCCATGGAAATCGGTGCCGTGCCAGGCACTAAGTCAATAGAGAACTCAATCTCTCGATGAGGTGGCAAACTAACAAGATCCTCGGGAAAGACGTCCGAGTACTCACAGACCACTCTTGGTAACTCGGCCTGGGTCTCACTCCACTCATTACTCATACAGCTAGCGAGGATACAACTAAGCTCACTCCGCCCTCGCGGATCATACACTGGTAGCAAGACACTACCAACCCGATCCCCCAAGAAATGAAAACACTCCCCGCTCAAGGTACATACAGTAACCCTCTAGCGGTAGCAATCAATAACAACTCGATATGACGATAACCAGTCCATACCCAAGATTACATCAAAACCCGACATAGCCATTACTACAAAAGAAAATGGAAGCCGGCGGTCGGCGACTCGATATCACAACCTCTTACACCCATGTTTCAAAATAAACTCACCCCCAACAGGTGATAACAACACAAAGGAGATGCTAACTGCGCCACTCCAAACCCAAAACAAAACAAATACAGCAGATATAAAGGAATGGGATGCACCCGTATCAATCAACATATTAGCAACCGAGTTGCAAAACAGAAAAGTACCTCTCACAACAGATGGAGCCGGTACAAGATTCTTGCGCGGTAACAGCATACACACGCCCTGTAGGCCCCTGATCTACCTGCTCACCTCTCGGAGCAAAAGACTGTTGCACAGACTAAGACGAAGAGGCTCCCTGATTGGCCCTCGAGGCCTGAACAGACTGAGCTGGCTGATAACTCTACCTCGACCCAGATGCACCAGATGTGCCACTCAATTGCGGGCAAAACCTCTTCAGGTGCCCCGCCTGACCACACTGGTAACAAGAGAGCGACTGGCCTCTGCCCTGACTCTAGCTCTGAGGATGAGCCGAAGATGAAGCTGCTCTCTGCCCTCTTCCCTTCTGCGGCAAGCTGGAGACTTGTGGCCCAGCTGACCAACTTGTAATAGGTAAAGTCTCCTGATTGCCTCTCCCAGAGCCTGAACTCGGCACTGGAAAGGTAGATCTCGCAAACGCAACCCTGGGACTGCTGAGAGTTAGGACCCCTCTGCCTCCTACGTCCCCTGACCATCCTGACTCCTCTTGGAGCCCTTCATCCTCTCCTCCTCCTCAAGCATAATAATCTCAAGATGGGCCGCAACATTGACAAGGCATCCATACTCCAGAGTCATGGACCCTGCAACTCTAGTCTTGAGCCTGTGTCTCAATTTCTTCTCGAATTCAAGACAACGGCGTTCCTTAAACGCCACTAGCTCAGGTGCGAACCTTGATAAACTGGTAAATGCGGCCTCAAACTCGGCCACTGGTGTATTCAGCTGCTTGAGTTGACAGAATTGATCCCTCAATTTCTCTCTAACAGTTGGAGGCAAAAACTTTTCCTGGAAGCCATCAACGAAAGCCTCCCAAGTCCCACCAATACGGTCTCGAACAAACTTCCACCATTGACCCGTGTCTCCCTTCAGCTGGAAGGACGCCAAGGTCACCCTCAAGGCTCCGTCTTCGATGCCAAGCATCTCAAACGTCTTCATCATTTGCTCAAGCCACTCATCAGCCTTAAGTGGCTCTTTCGGATCCTCTAGAAACTCCATCCGGATTAGACCGAAAAAACTCCCTCTTCAGAAAAGAAGGCCCTGCCTCAGCTACATGGGCCTGGGCTTGATTCTCAGCCCTGAGAATGCTCATAGATTCCCTCAACGCTCCTGCCATCTCGTGGGCTAAGGCGCCCATGGCCTGCTGACCTACTGGCTCGGCCACATTAGCCTGACCATCACCCTCCTGCTGCGTCAGAATTTCATCCGATATAGGCATCTCCTGCCTCCTAGGCCTACCTTGCCTACCACCACGTCCTCGTCCTGACATCCTAATAAAGGTAACGAAGACATTAGCATATTTACAAATGTGTCGAAGCACGTCCTACTGCAATGGACAATAGTAATTCACTCCACGTAAGCACATAATCACATAAGTACTTACGAATTTCATTTCCGGATAATGATAGTCCCGAGGCGTTACTAGAGTTCCAGTTAGAAACGGCAGTGATCAAGTGCCTTTACAACAGGACTCCCAGAAACCCAAGATTCAATCAACATCCTAGAAACTAAATCCCATACCCAAATAGTCCAAAACATGTTATCAATAAACACATAAATTACATCTAAGTCTCTAATAAGGAGACACAACCCACTGTGGTACTAACCCACTTCCCATGTACCCAAGTATTCAAACCGGTACGCTCTGATACCAAGTTGTAACGCCCTCAAAATAATACACATAAACCCAACATTCGTGATATACATAGACAAAAGAATAAAATATATTTCCATTCATCAGAGTATTCTTACAAAAAATAATACATGTTGACAACAAAAGTAAATGCCGCACGGGCTTACAACTTTCCAAGCCAACACTTGGTTATAACAAAAGAAGAGTCCTAACTCTTTACACAAAAATAAGCCCTTGGCTTTGATTTACATGTAACACCAAAATGACAAAAAAAGATCAAAAGAGTCTTCGACTCCCAAAACCATCCAAGCTACGTCCTTGGAGGTGGCATAGCTCCTGAACTGGAAAATGATGTCTCTTATAGGGTGAGCCAACGCCCAATAGAGATATGCTAAACATAATATGAGCAATAACTAAAACACAGGCATTTGATAAATGTTTAACTCGTATAAACAAACATATATCTCTTTCCATTTTATTATCCAAACCAATTCATAGATATGGTTCTTTATTCAGCCAAACAGTTCATGATGAACCTACAACTCATATTAACAATACTTCAATAATTCAATTTCAAATGAGACTATAACTCACATAATTAACACATCAACACATCCATTTCGAATGAGATTACACTCAAATTATCATCATTCCAATACTTCAATCATCTACGTTATACAAACGTAATTCAAATTTCAGGATTTTCACCCTGGACACTCCGGCCAACTTAATTATCACTGGAGTCCATCCCCTATCTCCTCCTAAACCGTGGAGTACATCTCCTATCTTCTCCCAAACAACATACATATACAATGTATTTAAATACTTATCATATACAATGATCAAGCAAAGCACATATTCAATGTGTTATTCCATTCGTCATATTCAATGACATACTCATATGATTAGTTTTAATTCACCTAATCATCATGCAGTGTCTACAACAATCCAAACTATCCTTCACCGATAGCCCAAAATATTTATTTCTAAACAGATAATAAATTATCAAACAGATAAATTATCTAGAATTTCAAGGGTGAGTGATTAATCAATCCAACTCCACCATTAAATCTCATAATTACCCAATTTCATTATTCCCAACTCAATTTCATATTTCCATAACTTTCCCAAATTAATTATACAAATTAATTCATCACCATAAATTAGGGCTTTTCTCCCATTTTCCTCAACATTGACCTAAAGGTCCAAATATCATCAATAATCCCATTTTAAGACCCAAAATACACATGTATGGGTTAAAAGAACAAAACCTCTCTTTATACATTTTGAAACCCTAACACCCAAAACTTCCCAACTCAACATTAAATAAAAAAGACCACAAGTTTATGTCAAAGATCATAAATATGAGTAGTTATCCCTACTTCAAATTTCGGAACCCAAAGAAGATGATGAACAAACTCGGAAGTGCTCCAAACCCCAAGATTCTCGGATCAAAATGGAGGTCTTGCAAAGCTCTACCACTTTAATGAAGGCACAAAGGTTGGGTCTCACTAAACCAAGATTAAAATGAAGAGAGAGAGAGAGTTCTAGAGAGAGGAGCTCTCAAAATAGGGTTTTTGAAAGTTAGAGAGAGAGAGAGAACCGAAAAAGTGATCCAAAATATCTTCATCTCGGATTGATATAAAACACAGTCCGTTCGAGCGTGGAATGCCTCGCTCGAGCGTCAGACACAGACTCACGCTCAAGTGTCAAAAGCGCTGCTTGAGCGTCGAATGCACACTTCCAAAAGTTTTGCAGACGAAGGTCCCCGCTCGAGTGTGAAAGTGGATGCTCGAGCGTCCGATAACCTGCAGAGCAAAAAAAATACTGAGAGATGAATAATCCCGCTCGAGCGCCAAACTGCCCGCTCGTGCAGAGGAACAAATGCAAAGGGCCCGCTCGAGCGTGAAGGCCAAAATCTAGGCATCAACCCTTGGTTTCCAAACATAACCAACCTGTTTCAAACCTGCCCAACACAACCCAAGACTCAAATACAAAGAGTAAATGATGGAAACGAGAGTAAGACAACAACCAACATCCACGAAACCAAGTCTGGAATACAATAAACCAAGAAGGGAAAACCGGGATCGCTATAACAAGATCCATTTTTGCAAATGCTTGATCTAAGGGTTCATAATTGGCAAACTTTGGGTCTAAAGGTTGGTACGTTGTAAAAGCTTCCATAACTTGCATAAATGGAGGCGGATATGTATAATCAATAAATGCATTGAGATTCTTTCGAGGCCTATAATCATCTTCCATAGACTCCTCGTATGCTCGATCAATGTAAGAAAAGGTTTGCTTGGCCATGAGGACTGTATTAGACTTTTCGAATGCTTAGATAGTGTGAAATATTCAAGGCGTAGAAAAGAATTTAATGTAGTACAAACATTGCAATGATAGACATCGGTTGCAGTTCTAAGAAGATACAAAGCCCATGTACGTCCTAGGATGTGGATAAAGTGCCTTGATCCACTAATATTACCAAGTATTGGGTATATTAGTGCATGGGATAATGTTGGCTATATAATTTGTAAAAGGCAATCACAATTCAATACGTGGCATGAAGAGGGCAATTTGGGGAGTTAATACAAGTTGCTAACCATAGTCAGATACGTGTCAGCCTGCATTGATAATAATAATAGATCTGCGTAGCTGTAACACGTCCGCGGGGGACCTCGGCTACAGTTCGGACTCCCTTTTGTTTGTTGCGGTTCGAAATCTGAACCAAAGAGTCCAACTCTGGCAAATCGTTTTAGAAAACAGATTTTTGAAAAGTAGTGCCAAACATGGACTGCTTTGCCAGATTACAGAGTCGCCACCTAAATATTTTTAAAATGGGAAATTTAGGAAACCCTGACTCGGTGCCGAAGGCCATGTGTCCGTCATCACCAAAGTGGTCTTGGCTCGGGAGCTTGGGTACGATCGGGGAAGGTCAGCTATGAGCACCCCCTTTCGCCCGGTCCGAAGACCGGCCTCTACTAACCGTGATATCCAATTTTGAAAACTTTATGCGTTCTTATTCCGGTTATTAGCCTAGAATTACTATGTTGTGCGCACAGCAAACAAGTATAGACTAGATCGCCTAATTTGGAAATAAGCATTGCATATCCGTCTTGTTTGGAAAACAGTTTGAAATTGCTACTCGCGAGTAGGCTAAAACACGGATTTCAATGAGTATTCCCAACTCAAGTAATCCAACCTCCACCCACAGGCATTCAAGCAGTTTATCACATAAGCACTTAGCCGCATGGCAGGCATACTGTCATGTTAACATTCACACGCATGCGAAGTGCTAAAGCATAAAAACTTACATCGTACTCCGTGCCAAAAACAATAACCGGTTAGCAAACATGCATGACCTAGTTCATGTTAAGTGGCTAATGCATCGCATACGGAATGTAATCTAAACAGGCTCGGCTATCCTAAGCATGGCACATGAAATGCAACAACTATCACGTATTCAATTTGGAATTGAAAATACGATGCAGTTTGTATGATGTACCGAGCCCGGTGTATGTAAACAAATGCATGGATGCACGCATGCATTGCATAAGGTATGCTAAAATAAACGTGCCCTAATCTACCATCGTAAGCAGGTAAATAAAAGGGATAGAAAGAAATGGGGATTGGAAAACATACACCCACTCACAACACACTTATTACAATTTTGCCCTCGCTCGGAGGGACCGAATAATAATACAAAACCGAATAAATAACTAACTACTCTAGCTAATTAAATATTACAAATTAATTAAATTGACAAAATAAATTAATTAATCTAATTAAGCCATCGGCTGTTGGTTGACTGCCGGTCGGCACTAATAGTGCCGGCCGGCACTTAATACCTGCAGAACCTGCAACTCACAGCAGTAGAGGAAACAACTTGCATGGCAATGTGATTCAAGCCATTTATGCACTAAACACACCCCTTATCATGTTTGTGACTCAAGGGGGCATGTGCCTCGATTTCTGGACCACCAATCACGCATTTCCATGCATGATGGCCCAAAGAATCAAGAGTGCAACTTTGATTTCAAGTGTATGCAATGCAAGCAAACAAGGGTGCTAAACCTCTATCATTTTCATCTCAAGAGGTCAAGCATGCATGCTTATGCAATGCAACTCTTAAGCATGTTATCTGGCATGCAACATGGACTATGCAACATACTTATGCAAAGGATTCAAGCGAGCATGCAAGGCAAGCATGCAAACCAATGGAAGGATGGTCTTAAACATGAATTAGGCAACTCTAGTAGGCCCAAAATCAGTGGCCACAAAGATGCAAATGAGGCAACAAAATACATGGAATGCATGCACAACGCATTAACCAAGCTTAAGGCACAAAAATGCAACTCCACCAAAGCATGGCAAGGAGATGATATGGCATACAATGGTGCATGTTCCAGATCTGAAATGGCATATCAAGTGACTCCAAAATGACTCCAAAGCATGCAAACATTCATGTAATGCATTGTCAAAGGCTCAAGCATTAAAGCTAGTGAAGTGCAATACATTATAAACATGCAAAGCGATGCTCAAATGATGGAACCAGCCCCAAACAGTCCCTAAACAGCCCTAGATAATTCTAAAACATGTATGAAATATAGCCAAGATAAGCTAGCATGCTTGGCCAAAACATCATGCAAAATGGAAGCCACAAGAGAGCCATAACATGAGGTATATAAAGGGTGTCCCAAACAGCCTAGACCCTTAATGAAACATGAAGAGGAGGTCATTTTAGGGCCATTTTCAGTTCTGATCAAGGTCTGAAACAGAAACAAAATAAGCTAGCAAAGCATGCTCTCTTTTAGGCAATTCTAAGCATTTAAACCACAACCATGCAAAGCAATGCACAAGCTACATTAACACCTCAAAATAGAGCTTAATCACAGCAAAATATGAACTATTGTAGGCCAAAGTTAAGCTAGCACATGTTAGGAAGATGGGCTAAAACATGAAGCATGTTAGGCTAGCAAGCAAGATTGCACTACAAGTGCATGAAACAAGCAACCAAGCCTCCCAACCGGACCAAAACAGATCTGAAACATGGCAAAATAGGGCCTAAAACATGCTTGGCTTAAGCTAAAACAACCCCAAAAAAAGATGCTCTTATATAAGGCTAACAAGGCATAACAACTAGCTACAAGGAGGAGGGGCTAACCCCTCCTATTTGAGACCTCAAAGCTGGTTTTTGATGACTGAAAAACCTCTGAAAAAAAGGTTGTTTTTAGGCCCAAAAGAGGTTTGCTTAAAAGCTCAAAGGTGGATCACAATCTCACAAAACAAGGAACCAACAAAGGAGGACACCCCTTAACTCACAAGGACTTCAATCTACCACTTTTAATACATAAAAATAGAGATTTTGACAATTGAAAATCAGGCCAAAAGAAGCATGCAAAGATAGCTATACAAGTGCACAAAATCAAGCTTGAGAAGAGTAGGAACTTACCCTTGAAGCTCTGCACCAAAACAGGTTTTTCTTGGACCAAAACTAGCCTTAGGAGCTCCAAATACACCTCCAAGGATCACCTCCTCAATATAGGCAAGTTTGATTAAGGATGGAGGCTCAAGAAATGGGAAGAACACTCACTTTTGGGCACTTATATGCTTCTATATATGCAATATAGGAAGAAAGAGAGGGCTGAAATTTGGATGTGGAAGTTCTAGAGAGAGAGGGGTCTTTTAGAGTGAGAAGCTCCAAGACTTGCTTAGGAAGTTCTAACCTAGCAAACATGAGATATAAGGTTCTATATATATCAAGAAAAGAGCTTTTGGTCGAAATATCTCAACTGGAAATATCTGGTACAGTGTATAGCAGCTGGATGATAAATATCTGTCAAAAAAACTGAGTTCTGGGCACTTTTGGCCGGTCGGTACTCTTTTGTGTCGGCCAGCAATCTTTCCTGGCCGGTCGGCACTTTATAGTGCCGGTGGGTAGCCGGTAAGGTCACCAAGTGCCGGTGGAGGTATAGATTGAAGCCCCGGAAGTTAGCTTTCCAATGGCGCAACCCTTGCATTAAAATTCCTCCTGTGCAAAAAATGCCCCTTTCCGTGAAGCCGCGCAGACTCGATCCAACCGGGATGATGCTCTGCTTCAACCAACCATATCCTCCACCCGGACTTGGATCTAGGAGATTCTTGAATGAAAAATGAAGCCCCGGGAGTCTTCTTTCCAATGGTGGTGGCCTCATAGCTCAACTCCAAGTATGCAATTGAATAAGCCCGATTCAGCGAGGGCTGTTCGATTTTCTCCTACCCGGATTCATGCCGAACTTCTCCCAGACCAATTTTCTTCTCTCCTTTCCTCTTTTCTTCAACTCCAAACCCCTAAGTAAGGTGTTTTGAAAGATTTTTCAAAGATTTCATCTCTCTTTCATTCATCTCCACTTTGTCCTTGCTCGGTTTACCGAAAAGCGCAACATTTACCGAAATGCGAGCGTCGGAACATCGTAGGAATTTTATTTCAAAAATGTTTTGAAAGAGAGGGTTTTAAGGTCTAAAAACCATTCAAAATAGTTGTGGTCCAAAACGGGGTGTGAAGTTGAGATTTGCCTCTCTCCTTGCCGAAGAAATTGAACCTGTGCCCTGCACATCTTTCATCACTGAGCAAACCATCAGTAATGCCCAAGTCCCGCGGGCAGTCAAAAATGGGGTGTCTACAGTAGCACTAGAACAATCGAGGGATACAAGGTAATGTGGTCTAACGGTTACTTACAAAGTTCAAATTCAAAATCAGGAGGGAAACCTAACTACGAAGGTGGCGTAGTCGGACTGACTGTGAGAGAGCATGTTCAGCAATCATGGAAGGACATTTCAACGGTTAGAAGCCCACTTCGACAGTTATTATTGAGAAGTATAAATAGCAGAGAAGGCCCCAGAATGAGGGATGCAGACTCAGATAAAAAAACCAGTTTTATTTACTTTGTTTTCCCTTCCAGTTTTTACAATTTTTTACATTTCTGTACTTCAAATTTCTGTATTTGCACTTCATTCATAGGAGTAGTTTCAAATAGCTTGTTGTTGTAAACCTTTACGAGGTTGGGTCAAATCATTGTAAGTTTTTTATTTTTACTTAATGAAATTCTAAAATTATTCTTCACTTAATTGTTATTTACTAAATTTTCCTAAACAAGTCATCAGTAAAAGTCCTCTTCATGGAGGCTGAGAGAATTAAAACACAATCGTCTGATAATTGATTGGTAATTAATCTTCTGTAAGGACTGATTGATCTTTACTGACACGTTTAAAATTACAAAATTAACTTTCGAAAACCAAAAAAGCCAACACATATCCCACGCACTAGTAACTTTTCTTTTGAAATGAAGTGCTCAAATTTTTATTTTTTATTTTTAATTTAAAAAAGACGAACATAGCACATCTTTATATATTTTTTGTTTTTAAGGAAAATTTCATTCAAACATGAAAAGCGATGGGCCTACAGTGTATTAACATCAATTCTCTGAATGTGCATGAGCAAGCAGCATGCTATGTGAATGGAGAAATTGATATAGTTCTTTTAATTACAGTAAAAGTAAATGTGTAAGATCTTATAAAACTATTACGGTGAGTCCTCTAATCTAGTCCAATACTTTGGAGCAACACTATACTAGGATGGACTTCTGATGGACAAGAGAACGATCTAAATAACTAAAATTCGATTCAACCAGAAAGAAGAAAGAAAAAAATAATTCAGGATATATTCATGATAACCTAGGTAATCAGCTACTGTACTCTTAAGCAAGAAAGGTGAAACAACACCTATTTTTGTGAGAAGTTTTCAACTAAGCAGATGACCTGGTGGACATCCGGTCAATCGTCCGGTGTCTAAAAACAACAGTCCTGAACAGTGAAATGCTGAAAGGTTTTAAACGTTCTCAATCTGGTGAAATGTTTTTTATATTCTTGATTTGATACGTATTTGGTAAAACTGTTGGAGCAAGAAAAGAAATTACTTTTCATCAAATTTGAATTTTGTGATGGATTTGATACATGGTTGGAGATAGAAAAAGGAAAGTAGTGAAAAGTGAAGGAAATTGAAAAAAAAAAAATATTACAAAATTGAGTCAGATTTATAAGAAAATTAATTTTCATGTATAACTCTTTACTTGTATAAAAAAATAAAACAATAAATTGTCTATTTTATAATCAACATATTTATCACAATTTAAAATTTTTATAATTTTTTTTAATCAAACGAAGCCAAAGAAAGTAGATGTAACATTTTTATGATTGCAAGCAAAATTCATGCTTAGTATTATGATAATGATATATTTACATTTTCAAATAAAAAATTTAATAATTTGAGATAAATTGATATGTCATAATATTTTGGAGAAATTTCATTTCAGTGTAATTTTTAAGAAAAATACTTACATATAAATGATAAGCTTTGCAATAAAAAAATAATTTTGTAAACTTTGTTATGTATCATGATTATTTTTTAAATTTACCACTCAATAGTTATTTCCCCTAAATTTTACCTATATCTTAATTATTGAAATCAATATAGATATATATAAATTTATAAGAATATGTTAGACTCATAATCGGCACATTAATCTATCATGATGTCAAATGGAAAATAACATTTATAATTCAGGAATGATAGAGACCCCTTTTTTCTTGACCCCCACAACCCCCCACAGACACATGTCAGTGAGTGATAGAAGAGAAAGAAAAAAAAAAAAAACAAAAAAAAAAAAATTTGGCCAATCCCAATACATTAGGAGTGATGGGAGTCAAGAAAAAAAAAATCTCAACTTTTTTCCTAATTATACACTAGAAGATATGTGAAATCTACCTTACAATACTTTTTATTCTTCCTTCATCAAAGAAGAACCTAACTTAAGCATCAAAGTATAATCTAGTAGTTTGTTACATCTCTAGAACTTCCAGCTGGACCTTAGGCGAGCTAGATTAGTCGTACCACATCGTTTTTATTGATATTTTATTAGGGATGATCATTTTAATTCGATTTATAGAATTTACTTATATCCATTTGAATGAGGTAGATTTTACCTGCCCTGACACTTATATGGGGCGGAGATAGATTATATTTTGATTACCCGCAACAGGGATGGGGCGGGGGGCGGGTATCGCTTCCCCCGATCCAAACTTGACCTAATATAATTAATAATATAGGTATATATATATAAAACATAAATAGATATAAGAAAATAATATTAAGTCTATGATTTTGTTTAAATATAAATAAATAATAATTTTAAAAGTCTCATTGTTTATATATATGAAAATAAAATAAAAAATATTTAGTGTGCTAAGAATTTAAATGATTCTTAATTTTTTTGACTATTTAAAATGTAATCGGATATTTGCGGGAGTGGAGGTAGAGTTGAAAAATTCCACCCGTAGTGGTGGTAGGGAGGGAGCAGGGAATGGCAAACCTGCCCCAAATCCAGTCCGTGGCCATCCCTATATTTTATTATTTTTTTGAATAATGTTTGAAGGCCCGAAATTAGGGGCTTGAAATTGGCTCAAAACCCAAAACGACGTCGTTTTGGATTTTGATTTTTTTTGGGGCCCTTTTCTTCCTTTTCTTTCTTTCTCTTCTTCTTCTTCTTCTTCTTCGTTGAACACAGGAGAGCAGAGGCGAGAGAGAGAAGAGCAGAGGCGTCGTCGTCGCAGCTCGTCGGCGTCGTCCTAGCTCGTCGGCCGATCTCGCAGCTCATCCCTCGTCGCTCGTCGGCATCGCAGCCCACCTCCACCTCCGCCTCCGCCCAATTTTGTTGGCCCCTCCAGTCCACTCCTCCTCCTCCTCCTCCTCCTTCTTCCCCCTAATTTCGAGCCAAATTCGAGCCCCTATATTCGGGCTCTCTACCATTACTGTATTTTTTTACAATTTACTTCAAGATTGGTGGTAAAAGTAAAATTATTGTGTAATTTTTGCATAAGATTATTCATTTTTTTTTAATCATTCACTCTATTTTTAAAGTCCCAGAAAAAGGGATGATCACCTCGCCTCGGACAATGTCCTAATCACGAGCAAATATGAATCTATGAAAAGATAACAAATTGATTTGCCAGAACTTGACAATGTTTTGTCTGATCTCTTAGCTACAAGGCATTGTAAATGATACATTTTTTTACGCCGATGATATCACACTTGAACATTAGAGCAATCCACCCTTTCAGTTTCTGTAATGACGACGAGGATTATGGACATTCATGGTTGTGAAATCCAGCAGAAAAATTATTGATTTGGACCGTGGCCCAATTATTGATCATCAATTTCAAAGAATCCAAAGACGGGATGTTCATCTTCCCATTTCTCACAAAACTCTAATTTTGAGTTTGTCACATACGTTGTGGCTTAAAATTTGTCGCTGTTACACGAGGATGTTTATCATTTCAGTCAACTGATACAGATGTCGAATCAAACAAAACCAACAGAACAAGTAAAAATGGAGAATGAACATCTCTATAAAAAAACATTAATCTACTAGCATACAATCCAAGTGACTTGAAGCATGATGCAAACAGATACAGCTTACTGTGTAATGGGTACCCAATCGGAGATGGTTATACAAGTTTCATAAGATCAAAAAGAATTCACACAGGTTAGGGAGATTAGCATCACATGAATTGCTTCAGAAACTCTGTAGCCACAAGCCTCCCTCGTGTGTTCACAGACAATTTCAATTCGCTTATCTCCTTGTCAATGTCCTGCAATTTGAGAATAATGTACCACAACAAAGCACTCTCAGTTGCAAGATGACAACACACACAACAAAAGATTAGAACTGAAAAATAATATATCAAAATGGGATATTTTACAATTGAAGGTGGACCTCCATAAGCACCATCGTGGATGAATAAGATTCTCACAGGGAAAAAAAGAAGAGTGGACCCACTAATGAAAATTTCGAAATTATGATTTTAGATGTGAGAGAACTAAGAGAACTTGATATATTTAAAAATTTAATTGAGTCATGGTATACAATCTAATAAATCTTACAAACTTTTCTTATTCACCGATGTGCCACCTATCATATCATTCAAGTAGATCCTATTCTGTAAGATTTGCTAGTTTGTGTAGCATTTTCCAATTTAATTTCACCACTAGGTAAAAGAAATATTTATCACAAAAGTTGCCCATCTCTAGATGGTAAAGATCATCAAACTAGACGAGCATGTATTGAGTTCATAAGAACCCATGAATTTATTAATTGCAAGTCATTCCTTAATGTCATGAGTTTAGGCTTTTGGTAATTTATAACTACTGGCTGGTCATTACTCCATCTAGTTTGGGGTGGTTTGCGGTTGTGAGTCATGATATTAACAGTTGGGTGTAGAATTTTTTTACTTATATATGGAGTGTTTAGGACTATCTTTTGTACTTTTTTAATTTTCCTTTTATTTGATTGTACAAGTATTGCTCCCCCTTGGCATTTTCTCTTATAAAAGTCACTTTGTTGCTAATTTAAAAAAAAATGAATTTTGCTAACGGAGCCTTACAACTAGAACAATTCTATCAGCATGCACTTTATTAATTGACGATGAAATAAAGAAGAATATACATTCTATCAGCATCCAATCATATGCATGTAAGTAAAAGAAAGTAATGGCAAGTCTAGGGCTGTGTTTGGAAGGGCTTTGGAACTTTAGTTCCACCCTTTGATTTGTCTATGGTGTTTGTTTGCAGCTTTCAAAAATTAATTCCACACTCACTTTTGAAAACTCGGTCGAAGGCGGGAAAATTTAGACTAACTGGTCGTCCCACCGGTCGTTCGGCTGGTTGACCGGAACAGTGCAATTTATTTTTTTATTTTTTTGCAATTGACACATGCTAATTTTTATATATTCAACAAAAAATATTTTTCGAATTTTTTAAAATTTTTTATGAGCTGTAATAGAATTTTGAGTTGTGTGTTTGGTTATGAGTTGTAAATTTTTGTATCAAATATTATATATCACATAAAAAATTCCCCACTCAATTCAAAACTCTTTTCAAAACTCATTCCCCAAATAAATTTTTCATACTCAAATCATAATTCTAAAACTCACAAACTCAAAATACAACTCCTATTCTCAAATCATATTTAAAAGCTCTACCAAACGCTACCTAGGAGTCAATGTAGATCTTACCTCCATGAATTGCACAATAAAATCTATGAGCTTGTTCTTCTGCATATCCTCACAGTGGTAGTTTGTAATCAGAAAGCTAATGTCATATCCCTGCAAAGTGTAACAACCAAAAAGTAAATAAGTAAAAATGTAAAAAGCAGATGAATCAGTAGAATATATCTAAAGCAAAGGAGAAAAACAAAATATACTGCTTATAAATAGACATGTTGTCATTTTGCGAATTGAATTCTGTGTACTGGGATTTAAATATAACTAAGATGCATGGTGTATAAGATTATAGGTCTTATAAATTCAATCAGTGTTAAAAAGAAAATGAGAAAAGAGAACAGGTCAAACTGTTGATTCGTCATCTAACTGTGCTGAATTTTAAGTTATGAAGACCTACAAGCAAGTGCTCACATAAAGATGCACTGCTAACTGTAAATTTGCTGAGTATGTCGCTTTTGTTCATTATTCCATGAGCATCTCCAAAAAAACAATGTACAGCATTACATCAGCTATCCTGAATAAATATCCAAGAAAAAATACTTTTAATTGATTAAGAGTTCATTGCCTCATTTGCCAACTCTCAAGACTATGATCCTAAAACCAGTGACAAGTACAACACAGCAGGTTTAAAAAAATGTAGAACATTAAGTTCATAATTTTTCAAATTTTACTCTCACACTACGCCAAAAACAAAAACAAAAACAAAAACAAAACAAAACAAGACAAGACAAAACAAAACAAAAAAGCTAAATGCAATGAATGGGTGCAACAGTGCAAGATACACATAGAAATTAGAGCTGCTGTGAAGCTATCACCAAATGCTGAGGTGAAAGAGCATTAGATGCAATTTTGGCTTATTATGTCACATATGAGGGAAACAGCATGGACATGAGGATTTAGGGTTTAGTATAAACTGCTCATTCAATATGTTTCAGTCTTTCAGATAATAAATTCAAGCAACTCACATAAAACATCAGACTTTGCACTCTTATCCAAAAGCATGAGAATTGACAATCTTCTTTCCAGGGAGAGACAAGAGCAGAATGAAATTTGTGATAACAAAAAGAAGTCAGAAATTCAAGATCAACGTGAATATCCAGTTAAGATGAAGAAGACAAAAGAAAGCTTTGGAAGAAGTACGAGTTAGAATGGATCTTGTTCCACAGTTTTCCATGAAAAAGGACTCACTGAAGACCGATCAAATTATATTAACCCAATAAAGTAGAACAAATGATGTTATATCTGTTGTGAACTAGTTCAATTATGTGGTTATACAATTATACTAACAAAAAAAGGCTGTATCTCGCTGTCCAAGGTGTTAACACATGCCTAGAAGTAGTCAGAATAATACCCGTGCAATCAAAATCGAGAAAGAAAGAAAAAGTTAAATTAAAAAAAAAAAAAGAAGAAGAAGAAGAAGAAAAGAGAGCTGCTTTCAAATCAATGGGCACATCTAGATTCAGACAATCAATGGGCACATCTAGATTCAGACACAAATCAAAGAGCATCCAAGAAGTATGATATGGATAAGGCTCTTCCATAGAAGTACGCACGTTACATGGACTACCATTAGCCTGATCAGCTGTTAAGTTCAACACAGACAAATAGTTCATCACCTCCCATACTGCTCAATATACGTATGTCAGTATAAACCAATAAAGCAGTGTCACCCTATATAATTTCTGCCTATCAGACCTCAAATCAACATGGTGCCAACAACTTCATGTAAAACAAAAGAATTTTAGAAAGGATAGCCTTGTCTAAGATTTGAGGAAGCACATCGTCATTAGAACAGCCTAACCTTCCACTTAACAAGTTGCCTATTATTACTTGAATTAGGCTGCACGGATCAGTCTTCTCTACATGACTCCAAGCCACACTATACATGCTCATAAGATCTGATATAAGTTTTACATTTACCATCCATCTACCTACCACATCCTACAATCTTTCCGTGGCTAAGTAAAATTTCATCTTGAAGCAAATTATTGCCAATCAATTAGCACCGTGTTTTCTGTCAAGCATCATGAATTTTGCATAGCAATGTGCAAAAACAATTAAATGAGATGAGACAATACAAACCTGTACTGGCTTTCTCCTCAATACTTGAAATGCTTCTGCCCGCATTGACAAAAATCTAAGAAATTTTTTAGTTAGTATGTTTTCTAGTTCATCTGCTTGCTTTACCTATACAACAAGAAAAGAACATGCATATAAGGGGATAAATCTGAGAAATGATGATTATTTCTACTGTATACAATCATAAGGATAAAAGGAAAAAAAACAAAAGCAAAGAAGATGATGCTGAATATCTTGATGCAATCAACAAAGCCCTCCAAGTGCTATGTTCTATCTAAATTATAAGCTCAGGCAGCAATCTTCAACCAAGTTGTGATGCATTTGTTGAGCAACAAATGGATATGAACATATATTTGAGGTTTGAGCTTAAGTGCTGCAGAACAAGTGCCTCATAACCTCAAATATATGTTCAAGTATTTAACATATCAAGTATCTGTTCGATTATAAAAACTGAAATATACTCACCATGACATATCAATTATATGAAAATGAAATGGCAACATGTGCTATTTCATCCACAACCAATGGAAAGAACTCAAGAATGTATCCAAATGTAAACTACTTTATCTCACCTTAAGGCTTATGCGCAATGAATTTATAGACGTTTCAATTAAGCATTTTTCAGCCTCATTTCGACATATTAAAACCTGAGAGAGGAAGTGCCAAAATCTGGATTAGGTCCATGGACAGCAATCAAATTGTTGAAAACCATATTGAATTAAATATAATGAAGAGCCATCAAGTATAGATAGGTTTCAGCTATATAAACTTCGAATTGCAAGGGGTACTGAAATATAGGAAGTTAAGAGTTGGGGCTGGAGTGCATTACAAAGAATTAAAAAAAAAACTACAATTGGTCAACCCACCCACCCCCACCCCCCCGCGTATTGTCATTCAAGCAACAAGTACAAGATAAATTGGAAGTTCAACTCTACAACTTCAGGCAACAACCAGTCTGAATTTCAGCGGTTTACTTCCTTTTTGGTCCAAATGTAATCAGTCACAAGAGTAGAATAAGGAAACTCAAAGTTTGAGCAGCAGTTCTGAACTTATCAAAAGCTGGTGCTTACTGGGTTTAGCAGCAGTTCTGGACTGGTCCTGAAAAATAAACAGAAAAATATTAAATCCTTCCTAATGTATAAGAATTTATTCATTTATTTAATGATCTACACAATTAAGGAGAAAACAGGCTCCTCAAAAAAGTGATACCCTGCACCGCAGTTTTCATGTTGACATGGCTCTTACACTAGGCAAGACATTTAAAATCAGTTATTGTTTCCATTTCCTCACTTTTCTGTTCCCCTAATACTTTATTAAACCTTATATAGAACAACCTAAATCTGTCTTTGCCCAACCAAAATACATAAATAGAAAAAGGTGACATGAGGCTCACACTAAGGCAGAGGCTGGGGTGGGCAAGATATATGCAACCTTACCCTCATTTTTGGAGAGGTTGTTTCGTGACTCGAACCAATGCCATCAGGGACACTAACGACAACCAAAAAACATTAATGTAAAACACTTGAGAATATCACTCCCTAGATACAAATTGCTTTTTTAACCTTTAGCACTTTTGGATGAAGAGTTCATAGTTTCTATGCATAGTCAAGGTTTTTCATGAAGATGCAGAGTGTTTCATACAACTCAGTTTCATCAGTGGAGCAAGGTTCCTCGGTCTATTATTATTTTAGAAGCTGAGTTAATACAAGGCTGTGAATCTAATAAAACCACTAGCTCCCAATTTCAGAAAGCTGAAATCATTTATGGTCCCTAAACAATAGAATGATAAGATTAAAGAAACTGTAGGCGAAATTACATTAGACACCTAAATAATCCAAATCAGGGACATTTTTAAATCAGATCCTACAAGGAAAACAGGACATTATGACTTTTTGGTGAACAATTTAAGCACTTGAAAAATTATGTACACATTTTCAGAAATTTTTCTTTCACTGCAAGTGTTACTTATTAAAGATAAAAAATAAAACTAAAATTGTAATTTTATAATAACTGCACCAATAAAATAAATAATAAATAATAAATAAATAAGAGGTAACCAAAGATCAAACAGCAATATGTAAGCATACTTTAGTTCAACCTCTGGTTTGTTATGCCTTTCAACTTCTTGACAAGGGAAGTTCTGCAACCACCATATGGATAACAAGTTATGACATTAGTAATACAATTGTGAAAAATGAAATGGCGGAAACTTGAAATAGAACACCAGTGTGCAAGTTAACTTATGTCTAATTTTCTGTCTTGGATGTAAAAAATGTTTGTTTTCTACTGAAAATTTCTCAATTTTACTAACAGAACCAGATTACGACTGCTACAATTAGGAAAACAGGCAATTCAGATGCCCAGATGTTCTGCATTTCTTGTGTAAACAACAATTATTTAACCTGAAATGTTGCAATGATCCGTGACCTTAACGTAATATATCACGTAGTTTTATAAATAATGACGACGAACTGACTTTCCATCTTGGCATAAAATACTTACCTGTAAACACATGGCAGCCTCAAGAGTGTTCCGAATACAGGTCAAATACAATCGCAATGTGTTCGACTGAAAAATGTTTAGAATCAAATTACTCACTGGTAAATATGGAAACCTAACCTTGCAAAAAGTTGAAATAAGACTGGGTTCAATTGGGCAAATAACATATTGTGATCATCCAAGCCTCGTAAAGCTATTATGCTTACTTTTAAAGGAACATATATATTAAAAATAAAAAAAAAGGGTTTAGTCTGCTTAAATTAAGAAAATGCTCAGTTTCACCACCTAAAATTTTCTCAGCAACCAAACGCAATTCAAACAAATAAAAAAGCGTAGATTAGTAGTATTTACCATCGATTGAGAGAGAGTCAACACAGAAATGGATCGATCTGATGAGACCTGGTGACCAAGAACTGTGCGGTGCAACCGATCTTCGCTTCAGTTTCAGGTGCGTTTTGTGCTCGAGTGCACGTTAAGAAAAAGTTCGCTAACATGCTCTCTCTCGCAATTAACTATCTTTTATTAAGAAAAAAAGAATTAAATCTGAAAAAAAGAAAATAATTAAATTCCGACCTGCCGGATTCGAACCAGCGACCTAAGGATTAGCTGCGGGCACCCGACTACAGTCCTCCGCTCTACCAACTGAGCTAAGGTCGGCTTTGGTAACAAGTCTTTATTAAATAATACATAACTTAATGAGTAGGTATTAATGATTTTTTTTTTTTTAAATTTAAAATAATTATAAATTTATGTTCTTATTTTAGAACTATTTGACATATAATGGAGATCAAAGTCTACAATCTTTTATTAAAAATGGTAAAGACTAGGGCTGCAAATGAACCGAGTCGAGCCGAGTTTTGCTGAGCTGGAGCTCAGCTCGTTTACTTATCGAACTCGTTTATTGAGCTCGAGCTCGGCTCGATAATTTTTTTTAAATATTATTTATATTACATATTTATTATATTTATATATTATTTAATATATAAATAACATATCTATACAATTATTTATATTATTTTTATATAAATAATATATTTATTATATAATTTAAATATAGATAAACGAGCCGAGCTCATGCGAGCTCGGTTTGTTTATTAAACGAGCCGAGCCGAATTTGTTCGTGAACCGCTCGGTTCATGCAACCATAGTAAAGACCCCCAGACTTGTGTTTGATAAAAAAAATTGGTAGAAGTATTGGGTCCTATCATTGCTCGTTATACTTTCTCTTTCTACCAATTTTGTTATATATGCAAAAATCGAATACTAAATACTTGTGAATATAAAATATTTTACAAAGTTTGGTAGTAGGGTCCATTTTTGAAAAAAGTATCAATCTATATTGATTTATATGTTTATGTCTTGTTTGGTTTTCAAATTCAAAAATTGTTTTGAGTCTTTTGATTTTCATATATTTTATTTTTAGTGATTTTTTTTTAATATTTTAGTTATCTGTTTATTTTTTAACTTTTTAGATACATTTTTTTTAGATAGACACTTTTTAGATACATTTAATTCATATGCATATAAAAAATTTGTGAAAAAAAATATTTAAAAAATTCACTAAAAAAAAAAAAACACAAAAAAACAAAGAAGCTTAGCATATTTGAAATGAAGGACTTTGACAGGCTTAGTTTGGCATAATCTAAAAAAGTTAAAAAGTCAAAAAGTCACTATTTTATTTAAGTTACATCATCTTAGTTAAATCATATCACTTCTCTACCACATTATTTCAAACCCAACCTATATTTCACATTTTTTCGTAAAAAATAAAAAAGTACATTTATTTAGATCATCTTAAACTAGCCTGCAAAATTACAACACTGGAGATAGTTGATAATACTCGTGACATTGACATGTAGGGTTTCTAAACATTGGAAAACTCTATCACCTTCAATTAATAAGGCTTTGTTTGGGAATAGGTTATTTAGTAATTTTTTAATTTTTTGGCTAAAATATGAGATAAAAAAATTTGTATGTTTAGAATGATTTTTTGATTTTTTACGAAAAGATGTGTAAAAAGTAGAGAGAAAATGAAACTTTTAATATTTTGGTATAAATTATAAACTTTTTTGATTTTTTTTAGTAATTTTTTGACTTTTAAACTAAAACTATTACTTCCCCCAACGAGGCCAAGTCAAAATAAATCTCATAAATTTTCTAAAATGAATTATATTTTCTTAGATGAATTAAGATTTCATAATCAAAACTGAAAAAATCAAAATGAGAGAGGGCTTGACACCCCATATCTTTAATAAGTAAGCCTTGTTTAGGAAGTTAGTTATTTTAGTTAGCTTTTTTACTATTTTATGAGATGAAAAAAATTATGTTTGGAATGATTTGTGAATTTTTTTATAGTTGAATAAATGATTATAAGAGAAAAAAAAATTGATTGACGTGTAAGATGATTTCTAAAAATGTGGCTATGTGCTAAATCAATAGCACGGAATTGAATGAATACATGGACCTTAAAAATCAAGAAAACGTCAGACAAAATGATGAAATATCATTGAATAGACATTAGGCTAAATAAATTAATAAGATAAAATGACATATTCAAACCATAATTATTACATTTCTTCTCTCACAAAAAAACAAAAAAGCTAAAAAAATTCTTTCCAAACATAGCCAATTTAGTTAGGCTAAAAAAGTTCTTCCCAAATGAATCTTAAATAATTTCTACTTAATTATAGGCGGCCACAATCATAACGGGTATGACCAAGTCTCTCACGAAAGAATATGACCATCAAGACGATGCATAGAAGTTTCAGAACCACAGACGAAGTTTCTAGAAGCATCCCAATAGCATATGTTTTTGTAGAAATCTGCACCAATCTCATCCTTCGCTCTCCAATGTACTGATCAAGTGCCATTTCTGCTCTCCTCTGTGTTGCTAAGCATCTAGCCAAAACGATAGCATCTTCTAATGCAATTGAGCCTCCTTGTCCAAGAAATGGGCCCATTACGTGCATGGCATCTCCAGCAACCATCACTGTTCCTTTTCTAAACCTTGCGTTTAGTAATTCCCATGGGGCTCGATATCGAGTACCATTAAAAGTAAGTGAATCTACGTCACAGTTCTGTATCATCTCTAACATTTCTCTTGGAAATCCCTTTACTGATTCTAGTATTGATGATATGATTTTTGTTGTATCTTTTGACATTGTTAAATCTGCATAAATATGTATATATATCATCAATATCAGTAATGTTACAAGCTCATAATTTTTTTCAAAAATACAAATGTGTGGCTTAAATTATTTTTATACGTAAACTATACACTAGCTAAATTTTAATCATAAATATAGAAATTCTAAATTAACATATCATAAATGTACAAAACTATTGGGACAACCAAAAAAAAATAGATCTCTAATAATCTTTTTCGTTCTTTCTTCTTCTTCTTTTAATACAAGGATAATTTAATAGTTATATTATATTTATCATATTTTGCTTATCACTTAATGTGAAACACTCACAATGATTCAATATTAATGAGAGTCACCTGAAATTTCTTGAACACTTTTAAGATTGAGGGAATTACTTTTCAGTTGGACAAACAAACAAACAAAAAAAAAAACCTAAACATGGAGAGGTGCAAACCCCTACAATTTTTCACTTGCATCCCATCATGTATAATCATGTGCACCTCCAATGTTTTTGTAATTTTTTTTTTGTCCCACTTTTCAGTAATTCTCCCTTCAAGATTTGAAAAAAACATATTGACTTTTACTTTAATACATAATTGAGGAGTCATTTGGTAATCACATATTTTAGTTATAAGTTGAAAAAAAGTCAAAAAGTCAAAAAAAAAAAAAAAAAACTAGTACAAAAAATTCAAAAATCTTTTTTCATTAACTCTACTTTTCAAACTTTTTTCGTAAAAAATAAAAAAATATATTCTCAACTCATATTTTTGCCAATAAGACAAAAGATAATTAAAAAAGTAACTTCTCAAATAGCCTCTAAGTTGACATGTACAAAGAATCAATTAATTTATGATTTTTCTTTTTGTTCATATGTTAAATTTGAAAGTCTAAGTACCCAAAAACAGGTACCAAGAAAATGACCTAAAAAATAAACAGGTCGTTGAGATTCAACGGTATATTGTAGATTCACATATAATTTAAATTTGAAGCACATTCATAATTTTAAATAATCCAAAAAAACAAGTAAGTTATTACCTTGAGGTGTGATTGGACGGGTAACAAACCAAAATACAAGGTTGTGATCAAGGGGGACTCTTCCAAGCAAAACATGGCCTTTGTTGATGGTAACAAATTCAGGGCTAAATCCGTGTCCATTTTCGTAATTTGCGAAACCCCTCGCTCCGCCTATTGTTGACTGCTTCGGAGGTTTTAATCCAATGAAATTCGCAATCACAGAGTTTACTCCATCACATCCTATCACTACCTGCCATTGATATATATACACAAATTACAATCCCAAATTAGATCAAGTAATTTTAATCAATTAAATGATCTTTCAACTTTGGTTTAGTTTTCAGTGTAGTCTTTAAATTATTATTATTTTTTACACTTAAGTTGTTCGATTGTTTTAATTTTTTTTGCACCTAAAAAAAAAAAATTTGTTTTAATTTTCAATGAGACATTCAACTTTCTACTGTATATTTTAAACTTTTTCTATTTAAATCATGTTAACTCTTATAAATAAAGTCAATGCACAATTCTTTTTTTAACCTGTTTTTTGTTGGTTATTTTTCATCTTTAATAAAAAAAAATCCAAGATTTTTCCAAACACTTTTCATTTTTAGATTCTACTAGATTATAATACCTAAAAAGTAAAATTTGTTTTCTTATATTCTTCTAGATTAGACCAAAAGTTTTTTTAAAAAAAAAAAAAATATTATGCAATTTTTTGAAAATTTCACTAAAGACTACTTTTTTTTTTTTTTTTTTTACAAGAAGTGTGACATTTTAAGCCAAATAGAGCTTTAAATGTGAGAAAACTATAACATTTATATCATATGTTTCTTAATTAATCAAATTATATTTTAAGCCAAACAGATTCTTAGACGTGAGAAAGACTATAACATTTATATCATGTGCTTCTTAATTGATCAAATTTTAGAGGCTACTAAAAAAAGGTACAAAACACTAGCAAGGGCATGATCCCATAGGTTCTATGGGGAGACCATCACTCATGAGTATTCTTTAATCTTTTGGAATTTGTTTCTATGCAAATTTCATATGTTTTTGTAAGATAAAATTACCTTAGCTTTGATTACAGTGCCATCATGAAGCTGGAGAATTGGAAGTGAAGTTAATGGATCCATTTGGACATCAATTATTTTACAGCCAAAACGTATTGTTCCAACTGGTAGCTCATTTGCTAGGGTTTTCACCAGAATACTTCGTCTTAGGCATCGGGCTTCTCCGTTCCTGACAAAACGGAGAGTAATATCATCAATATATTTGTCGATATTATCTGATATTTATTATTATCAATATATGATTAGTAAAAAAAAAAGAGAGGAAAAAAGAAAAAGACAAAAAAAAAAGGGAAAAGGAATAGAAACGAACTCGATTGTTGTTTCTTTGAGGGATATATTATCTAGGGAAACCTCTCGAAACCTAGACAAAAACTTGATCAGAATTACAAATATTGAGGGAAATTAACATGGAAGAAGAATTCAAAGCAAATGATTTGAAATATACATATATTGATTGATATATATGTACCTCAGTATTGTTATTTAAAATCATGAGTAAGTATATTTACCGTAGAAAAGGAATGGCAGTTTGTCTAAGTTTTGAGCCAACACCAAGCTGATCAAGTGCGCGCCAACCATTCGATTGTATGCCTATGCCAGCTCCTGTGGCTCTTAAAGTCTCGGCTCTTTCCAGAACAATACTAGTCATTCCCTTCCTACATCCAAAAACCCAACCACTAAATTATTTAGTTTCTATTGATATATTATCTGATATCAATATATGTTACAATAATGTTAGCAAGTACAAATCAATTGGGTATGCATGCAAATATATATAAAATAAATAAATTTGTCACCTATGAAGGGCAAGTGCAGTGGCAAGCCCACATATCCCACCCCCAACTATAACAATATCATGCAGTTCAGCAACATCCATCTCTCTGTATCTCTCTCTGTCTGTCTGTCTGTCTCTCTCTCTCTCTCCCCCGCCCTAGGTAGTCTGAATTTTCAGTTGATCTGTAATTTACATGGGTTGCATCTTCTATTTATAACCAAATTTTTAGTACTTTCTCGCCAAGGAATGACTCTCTATGATTGCAACGACTTTTGTCAATAGCAATGGAAGTCATGGGATGACATGGTTGAAGTTTCTTTGTGATATAATTGTCAAAATTTTGCAAAACTATTCTTTTAGCTTATTACAAAAAATAAATAAATAAAAAAAAAAAGAAGATATTTTGACTATATGATTTTGTTGGTGAGTTGTCAGTTGGCCATAATTAATTTTCACCTCACTATTATCTAATTAATTTTTGAATACTTTACTCTAAAAGGGTATTTGAGATGATATAAATAAATATATTTTTTGATTTTTTTTAAAAAAAAAAAGGAAAAAAGAAAAATAGAGAGGTAATGTGATTCAAATAAGTAGAGTTATCTAAATAAGTATACTTATATAAGTTATGCCAATTATTTCTCTCACCAATCTAGATGAGTATCAAAGTTTCTAATTTTTTGATTTTTTTTTTAGATGAATAAAATGTTATTATAATTATTAAAGTAATTTAACTTTGCAATTGTAATTATTAGTATTTTGAGATAAAATTTAGTTTTGCCATTGTTTTAACAATATATTTAATTCATTTTTTTTTTCAAGGAATAAGATTTAAATATTTTTTTAACTATGTATGTTATAACTTTTAAAGGGTTGGCCTAGTGGATACAATTTGGACTCTAATAGTGTGTTTCTTCTAGATCTCAAGTTCAACTCCCATTAGGAGTAATTCGCTCCTTGCGGCTACACCCGCGGGTTCTTCCTGAGAATTGCCCGACCCACATGGAGGGGGCGTTTTGTGTGGGTCCCAAAATTAGCCGAGATGCACATAAGATGTTGAAATTCAAAATATAGACTATATGTATATTTGTCTTTATTATTATTATTTTTAAAAAATGTAGATACGTAAGCATATTGCTAATTTTTTGGCCACGTTTGTTTGGCAGATTAGGTTGAATATGATTGTTAGTGAGGAAAATGTTAGTATGAAAATTGTTAGTGAGGGATCTAAGTAAAGGTGTGTTTTTTTATTTTATTTTATGATAGTTGTTAGTGTGGAGATTGTTGAATTATTTTTTATATAAAATCAATCTACAAGTATAAAAAATAAATTCAGAGATAAGAGGCCGCCCATGATATAAAAAAAAAGGGGCAAATTTTTAACACCCTCTTGAGATTTGACTAAAATATGGATTCTCCCCCGGAGTTTGAGAAATTACAAATTACTCCCTAAGATTTATATTTGCATAACAAATGAAGGGCAATTTATTATGCAAATATAAATCTCAGGGGACAATTTCTTATGCAAATATAAACCTCAGGGGGCGGGAAGTAATTTCTCAAACCTCAAGAGGAAATTTGTATTTTAATCAAATCTCGAGGACTTATTGGTAATTTTTCCTAAAAGAAACAAATCAACTAGCCAAACGTATGCACGAACGACTGAATATACTCTAATTTTTTGAACTATTTTTTCAATCTCACCTCCTATTCTGCCAAACTAATCCAGCTAAACTAAACCCCATTGGAGTATCAATCCTCCGTCTCATTTTACAACTAAACACGCCATGAGGGATTATTCTATGGGATTGGATTATTAGTTTATTCGGACTAATAGTCTATTGTTTGGTTTAATTTTTTTGCTTCAGATTAATAGTCTCTCCTGACTATTAGTCCCTCATATGAGGGTTTATTGTATCCTAGGGGAGGGGTAAGATTATTTCCATGGGATTGCAATCCCATGGGACTAATGTGTGAAATATTCATTTTACCCTCATGCTATTACTTAATAAACAATTGGAAAAGGATAAAATAATCTTTTAAACATTTATAAATTATTTTTTTAGTGTTGTTAATTTAAAATTATATTTAAATATAATTATAAATTACAAATTTAATTTAATTTAATTAAAAATAATAAATTTAAATCATGGCCTAATAATTTTTTTAGTGTTGTTAAAAAATTAATTTATATATTAAATAAAAATATAAATTATAAATTATAAATTTAATTTAATTAAAAATAACAAATTATAAATTATGGCCTTATAAATTAAATTTTTTTAGTGTTGTTAAAAAATTAAATTTATATATTAAATAAAATTATTTTTTTAGTGTTGTTAATTTAAAATTATATATTAAATAAAAAAATATAAATTATAAAGTTAATTTAATTGAAAATAATAATTTAAAAATTATGGTCTTATAAATTAAAAAGATTTAGTGTTGTTAAATTATAAATTATAGATTACAAATTTAAAATTATATATTAAATAAAAATTATAAATTACAAGAGTAAAATAGTCTTTCCAACATTTATTCTTATCCAGTCCGTCCAACAAAATATTAGATTGACTAAAAATAGTCCAATCCAGACATCTAATCCCATGACTAAACAAATACAGGATACAAATCCAGTCCAACTAAATAGTCCAGAGACAATATATCCCAAAATTAACAGTCCGATGAATTACAATCTCCCCTAATCAATCCGTCCAAACAAACGCCCCCTAAGTATACAAAGCTTGACTTGACATAAGAGTTACTCTTATAATTGGCTTGTATTGCTTACAAAGCTTGACTTGACAAAAGCGTTGCTCTTACAATTGGCTTGTATTGCTGATTTTCAATTGGCATGTGGTAGCAAAACAGAACCAAAAAGCTTTTTTGATGTTTTGTAAAATAAGTCAAAAGTTAATTTTTTTATATATTTTTTAATTTATTTTTAAAAATATATAAAAAAAATATAAAAATAATGTGACTCAAAATAAATTAAAATTTTAAAATAATTTTTTACCTATTTGCTAAAATAAGCCTGGGTCCTACATTATGACATCATCACATCACTTGCAATGAGGACATGAACCACAACTTTCACATCACGAAATGACTTTAAGATATGTTATGGCCTAACACCATCTCCAATCATCCATTAATTTTTTTTTATTAAATTTGATTGTAAATTTAAATAAAAAGTTTCATTTTATATAAGTTACTCTAATTCTTTTATTAAATTTTTATCAAAATTTTTTAAAAAAAATTACTTTCTCATCCTATAGTTCACTTTTCATCAATTTTGATAAAAAAAAAAAAATCAACTATAATCCTTCATCTTTTAACAATTTTATCAAATTTAAGTGAAAAAAGATTTATTAGAAATCTGGTGAAAGATTTAATTCATCCTTGATTTAATAAAAAATTTATTTCTCCCTTGATTTGATGCAAGTTTGATGAGAGGATTGAACCTCATTTTTATCAAAAATTTCATCAAATTTAAATTTAATGAATGATTGAAGATGATCTAATAAAAGTAGAAAAAAATTTCAGTGTGCAATGTACATAATATGTAGCTCTAAATAAAATCATATGTGATTTCATAAAAATGTGTAAGTTAAATACAAATTCTCGTAATCATATAAGTTTCACAAACTTAAGCAAATATGTGTTCAACTTACGTATTTTTGTAAGATTACTTATGAAAATTTGTGAAAACTTACGTAATTTTGTATAGAGTTGTATACAATGTACATTGCACATTAAAAAATTACCTTTAACATGAATTATGCAATAAAATAAAGGGTAAATTACACTTTGCGCACTTTGTGTTTGGTCACTTTCCCACTTTGGCATGTAAAGTTTATTATTTTTTTTTTTCAATTTAGCTCTTCATGTTTCAAGTTTTTCCAGTTTACTTCTAAACTAATTTCTGTTAAAAATTAAACAAAAATGGCACATTAACAATCATGTGACATAAAAATATTTTATTATATATAACTCACATCTTTAATATAAACTTAAACTCTAATATAAAAATATATATATTTTTTATATTATGTGACAGTTATTATGGTATTTTTTTGTATAATTTTGGATAGAAATTAACTTTAGGAGTAAATTGAAAAAAAAAAAATGAAACATGAAGGATCAAAGTGAGAAAAAATAAATTATAAGGACCTGCTTGACCCTATTTTTCTGAAAGGGGTTAAACCAGAAGTAGTGAAGGATGATGACTGGATAAAGATGAACCGCAAGACTATCGGTTGTATCAGACAATGGATAGACCACAGTGTGTTCCATCATGTTGTCTGGAGATAGATGCCTATGCTCTTTGGACAATGTTAGACAACATCTACCAGTCAAAGACTGCTCGAAACAAAGGCTTGGTGATGAGAAGGCTTGTAAATCTGAAGTTGAGGAATGGTGTGTTTGTCGCTGAGCACACCGGTGAATTCAAAAATCTAGTGAATCAGCTGGCAACAGTCAAGATGATCTTGGACGATGAAATGTAAGCCGTACTACTGCTCAGTTCTTTACCGGACAGCTGGGAGACGTCGGTAGTTTCTCTCAGTAACTTTGCACTAGAAGGGAAGCTGACCATGAGCATGGTCACAGACGCCATGTACAATGAAGAGACAAGAAAGAAAGACTTGGGAGGTAATCAGTCCCATGCCCTTGTTATAGAAGACAGAGGCAGAGACAGAGGTAAAGGAAGAGGTAGAGAAAAAAATAAGAGTAGAAGCAGCTGGAACAACATGAGTAAATACAGAGACAACAAAGGTCGAGGTAACTCTAGCTTCACTTGTTTTCACTGTGGCCAGGAGGGTCACATAAAGAGAAACTGCCCAAGCCGGAAAGACAAAGGCTAAAGCAGTAAATCAAAGGGAGATGAAAACACGACAGCCACAACAACTGATCAAATACTTCTTGCAGTTGGTGAAGAGGAGGACTGCCTTCACATGGCTGACCACAGCTACACCAAATGGGTGATAGACATAGCTGCATCCTATCACGCCACTTCATACAGAGAACTCTTCAGCTTGTACAAAGTTGGAGATTTTGTCATTGTTCGAATGAGAAATTCTAGCTATTCGAAGATTGTGGGTATTGGAGACATTAGCATTCAAACTAATGTCGGGCACAAACTGGTTCTCAAAGATGTGAGGCATGCTCCAGATTTGCATCTCAATCTTATCTCCGGAAGTGCTCTGGACCGATAGGGATATATAAGTACATTCGGAAATGGCCGTTGGAAGCTGACAGGAGGAGCTTTGACAATTGCCAGAGGAGAGATGTCTTCAACACTGTATAAGACTCACACGAAGATCTGTCTGGAAAGTCTTAATACAACAGAAGACAAGGAATCACCGGACTTATAGCACAGAAGACTGGTTCACATGAGTAAGAAGGGATTGCATTTGTTGGCAAAGTAATCCAGGATACCCTTATTCAAAGGGAGTGCCTTGAAGCCGTGTGATCATTGCCTTTATGGCAAACAACATTGAGTATCATTCAGTTTAACGAGCAAGAGAAAAACAGAAATGCTCAGTATGGTATACTCAGATGTTTGTGGCACAATCAAAGTGGAGTCACTTGGCGGCCGCAACTATTTTCTGACTTTCATTGATGATGCATCAAGGAAGTTGTGGGTGTATTTCCTGAAGACGAAGGATGAGGTATTTCAGCACTTTTAGAAGTTCCATGCAATGGTGGAAAGAGAGACCGAGAAGAAGTTGAAGTTTCTTCGCATAGACAATGGAGGCGAGTACACTTCCAATACTTTTGCAGCATATTGTGCTAGCAAAGGTATCCGGCACGAGACAACAGTTCTCGGTACCCCACAACACAATGTTGGACATTTTTTTTTTGAACATTAATGTTTAATTTTTTGTATTTTTTGTTAAGTAAAAATCATTATTTTATTTGTTTTATTTTTTCTGAAATTTTTTTATTTTTAAATTTTTTTTACATATTGAGCATTTTTTTTTAAAACATTAATGTTTAATGTTTAATGTTTTTGTATTTTTTTTATTTGTTTTATTATTTTATATAAAAATAATTTAACAATCCCTACACTAACAACTATTATCAAAACAAGCACAATTTTACTTAATCCCCTTGCTATCAATCTCCTCAGTAACAATCCGTTCACTATTAATTCCTTCACTATGAATCCCCTTCATTCTACCTCTGAAAACAAATAGGGCCTAAGAGTGTATTAGTTCCTCTAGGTCTTAGGTTTAACTTCTATTATGATCAATTCGCTTCTTAAGGCTACGCCTGTGGGTTCTGTCCGAGATTTGTCCAACCCACATAGAGGAGGCGCTTTGTATATGTCTCGAGATTAGTTGAAGTGAGCATAAATTAGCTCGGATACTTGGTTATAAAATATATATATATATATATATTATACATGTAAGACTCCGGATGGTGTTGACATTCTATATTTTGAGTTTTTTTTGTTGATGTTTCATAGTTTGAGTTTTTTCAAAAGTGAAAGCTTATGATGACATTAACATTTCATATTTTGAGTTTTCTCAAAGTATCCTTATCATTTGGTATTTATATAAAAATTACATTAAGATGGGGCTGAAACTCAAAATGAACCTTATAAGTTTGATAAGAAAAACGCTTATCATTTAAATAATACATATTATATATATATATACATATTTTTATTATTGTTTTTATAATATATATATTTTTTAAATGGCAATACGTAAGCATACCGCTCAGTTTTTAATTAGAAAAATGCTTGGGAGCACTAATTAGTGCTCCCAATTAGGTGGCAGTGGGTCTCGCCAGAAATGATGTGATGTTTTGGTCTTGGAGTTATATTTTATTTTATTTTTTCTATTTTTTTAATGTATTAGTGCTATTAGTGGTGGTGTTTTTAGTGGGATGAATCATTATTGTTTTAATTATACAAAGCTTGACTTGACACAAATTTTAATTATACGCTTGACTTGACACGAGTTGTTCTTGCAATTGACTTGTATGGCTGATTTTCAATTGGCACGTGGTAGCGCAACCACATTATGACATCATCACATCGCTTTGCAATGACGATCTTTTTTTTATTTTTTATGAACTACTGCGATGAGGACTTGAACCACAACTTTTACATCACAAAATAACTTGAGTAAATTACACTCCAGAGCTTTATATTTATTATAATTTTTTTTTTATATTTGGAAATTATACTGACCCTTCTTTGTTAATGTAATTATTTGACGGTATTAATTTTTAAGTTAAAATAAAATTCTAACTTAAATATGTCATTTTAAGTTAAATGACATTTTAACTTTTAAGTTAAAATAACATTATTTGACAGTATTAAATATGTCATTTTAACTTAAAAGTTAACACCGTCAAATAATTACATTGATAAGGGAGTCAGTGTAATTTTTCAAATGTGAAGGGGAATTGTAATAAATATAAATCTCAGGAGTGTCAGTGTAATTTACGCTTCAATTTAATACGGATCCCCCCTGACATTTAAAAAAAAAAACTAATTTAATAAAAATAAATATGAAGAAATATATTTAATTTGTAAAAAATAATTTCTAACCACTCGAAAGATAAAAGTTATATAAAAATGATGATTATATTTTATTTTTTATTTCTTAACCAGATTAATTTTTAATTTTTAAATTTTTTTTTCTAAAAATCAAACCATACATAGCCTAAGAATCTTTTGATAAGTCATTTCTTACGTTAGTAACTTATTTAATTATTTGTTAATTTTACGACATTTTTATTGTAACGCTCTCAAAATAATAACATTAAAACCCATCAATTTAGACATGCATTGATATAAAAGATAAATATTCTTCTATTCATCAGAGTAGTTCATTACAATGAGTATTACATATTAATAACAAAAGCAAATGCCCTACGGGCTTACAGCTTTCCAAGTTAATACTTGGTTACAAAAAGGAGAGTACTAACTCAATACATATTAAGCCCTTGGCTTGAATTTACATATAATACATCCAAAAGATAATAAAACGACAAAAAGTCTGTCTGCCTCTAGCCTCCCAAGCTATGTCCTTGGAGGTGGCATGCTACCTGTACCTGAAAATGATGTCCCACAAAGGGTGAGCCACAGCCCAGTAGAAATACACTAAACCAGCTATGAACAATGACTAAAAGATTAGCAGTTGATAGATGGTCAACACAGATACATCCACATATATCACATTCCGGTTTCATGACATTAAGTCCCTGTTACATTTCATTTCCCATTTCTTTTTTAGCTTTGAGTTTGAAAACAAGGCTCAACATCTAGCCAAATAACTTAATAAGATCAAGACTTATCTTTAAAACACTTTCGAAATTCATGATGGATACACATTTTAATGTTGTATCGATAACACATAAACCATTTCCACACTTTACGAAAGATACACATTTCGGTGCTGTATCAACATAACATAGAATCACTTCTATACTTCACAATTATAATGATATACATTTTAGTGCTATATCAAATCAATTCGAACATTTCCACAATCAGCACTTGATACACATTGTAGTGCTGTATCAATGTCACACAAAATTCGGTTTAGAGGTCCATCCCCTATCTTCCCCTAAACCGTGGAGTACATCCCTTATCTCCTCCCACACAACACATGTATATAAACATAGATCATATACAATCAATCAATACATAAAGTTAATGTATTATTCCAGTCGCTATATTCGATAGCATACTCAATCGATTAGTTTTAGTTTGCCTAATCATCATGCATTGTCTACAACAATCAAGATTATCCTCCACCGATAGCCCAAAGCAGTTATTTCTAAACAGAAAATAAATGCACCAAATGGATATATAATCGACATTTCAACTAGGTGAGCGATGAATGAATCTAACTACACCCTTTAATTCCATACACATCCAATTCCAACATTCTCAATTCAATTCCTCTTTTCTTCAAATTAATTATACCAATTAATTTATCAATGTAATTAGGGCATTTCCCATAATTAACATCACAACCCTAAGGTTCCATTTTCACTAATAATCCAATATTGATCTCATTTCTCTATGCTAAACATACATATAAGTTTATATAAACAAAACCCCAACTTTTGTAAAATTACACAAAAGCCCAAACTTTCTCAAAATTACCCAACAATCCCCAACTTATCAAAATGTTAAAATTCAAAGACAAAGCTCATGAGAAGGAGTAGGATATCCCTACCTCGAAGTTTGAGCTCAAACGGAGATGAAGACCAAAGACCAACGTGCTCCAAATCCCAAATTTTTCAGATTAAATCAAAGCCCTCAACCCACTCTATCTTTTTAATAAAGGACTAAGGGTAGAAACTCACTCTAGATAGATCAAACCTTAGAGAGAAGACAAGTGTAGAGAGAGAGGGAGTCAGATCTAGGGTTTGCAAAAAGAAAGGAGATGAAAAAGTGATGTTTTTCCCGTTGCTGCCTACTGATATAAAACAGGCTCGCTCGAGCGAAGGATTGGTCGCTCGAGCGACCAGACACAAAGAATACTTGCTCGAGCGAAGAAAGTCTCGCTCGAGCCAAAAACTCGAAGCTTCAGGTCTGCAACCCAGAAGCACGCTCGAGCAACAGAATGCTCGCTCGAGCGAAGAAACTCAAAACATACACCTCGCTCGCTCGAGCCAAGAAACACAGCTCTCAAGTCAAAATGAGACGCAGACGCATGCTCGAGTGCAAGACTTCTCGCTCGATCCACCAGACACAAAACTCAACTTTAACTCGAGCGACCAAACCCTGGCTCGAGCGAAGGATCCAAAACAAAGGGCTCACTCGAGCGACAAACTGCTCGCTCGAGCGAAGGACCAAAATTCTGGGCAACAACCATTTGCTCCCAAACACAACCAACCTGTAACAAACCTGCCCAACACATCCTATAACTCAAATACAAGTACGAAAGGATGCAAACAAGATTTAAACAACTGCTAACATCCACGGACACAAGTCCAGATCACTGTACAACAAGGGGTAAAACCCAGGATCGCTATATTTATCATCTGAGGCCTGTTTGGTAACCATTTCGTTTTCAGTTTTCAATTTATATTTATAAAAATTAAAAAAACTATCATAAAAACTTGTTTAATAATTTTTTTGGTTTATAAATGGTTGTCTCAGTTTGTAAATTTGAGAAAAAACGTAAATTCAAAAAATGAGTTTACGTTAATTTTTAAATAGAAATTTAAAAACTTGACTAACAAATTTTTTTTTTCAATTAATTTTTTTTCCAATTAATTTTTTTATTCAATTAATTTTTTTTTCAACTAATACTAACCAAGGGACAATTGGTAATGCTACTTTAAACCTTGGGGGAGGGGATTGTAGTTTCCAAAATGTGAGGGGGTGTCAATGCAATTTACCTAGTGAGGGAAAAATTGTTATTTAAAAAAATTAAATTGCTGACATCAGCAAAATCTGTTAATTGACTTAACAGTCAACTAACTGAGGGAGTAATCTGTAATGAAACTTTAAACCTCAGAGAGGGAGATGTAATTTTCAAAAGGTGAGGAGAGAAACTGTAATAAATATAAACCTCAAGGGGTGTCAATGTAATTTACCCAAATAACTTTAACGATACGTTTGGGTGTAATACTATCTCCAATCATTCATTAAATTTATTTATTTAATTTAATTTGAAATTTAAATAATTTTTTTTATTTTATATGAATTATTCTAACTTTTTCATCATTTTTTTTCAAAAAAATTACATTCTCATTCTAAATTTCATTTTTCATCAATTTTGATATAAAAAAAAAAAACAAGCTCCAATCCTTCATCTTTTAATAATTTCATCAAATTTAAGTGAAAAAAACTTATTAGAAATCAGGTGAAAGATTTGGTTTATCCTTGATTTAATAAAAAAATTTGCTTCTCCCTTAAGTTAATACAAGTTTGATGAAAGGATTGGATATCATTTTCACCAAAAATTTCATCAAATTTAAATTTGATGAAGAATTAGAGATGTTGTAACGAAAGTATAATTTTTTTCAGTGTAATATATACAATATGTGACTCTAAATAAAATTATAAGTAATATCACAAAAATATATAAGTTGAATACAAATTCTCGTAATCATGTAAATTTCACAAACTTACGTGAATTTGTGTTCAACTTACATAATTTTGTATAAAATTATATACAATGTGCATTGCACACCAAAAAACTACCTTTAATGAGCAATTATTCAATAAAATAAAAGGTAAATTACACTTTGCGTCCTTTACGTTTGGTCATTTTCTTACTTTGACCCTTAAAATTATTTTTTTCTAGTTTGGCTCTTCATGTTTTAAGTTTTTCCTAATTTACTTTTCAACTAATTTCTATTAAAAATTAAACAAAAAATGACACATTAATAGTCGTGTAGCATAAAAATATTTTGTTATATATAACTCACATATCTAATATAAACTTAAATTTTAATATAATAATATATTTTTTTATGTTATGTGATGGTTATTATGATATTTTCTGGCTAATTTTTGGACAGAAATTAATTTTAAAATATGAAGGGTCAAAATGAGAAAAATATAAATGTAACGCCCTCAAAATAATGCATAATACCCATCATTTAGACATGCTGTGATATAAGAAAATCAACACCTTTCCATTCATCAGAGTAGTTCTTACAACAGTATTACATGTTAACAATAAAAGCAAATGCCCTATGGGCTTACAGCTTTCCAAGTCAACACTTGGTTACACAAAAGAAGAGTACTAACTCTATACAAAATAAGCCCTTGGCTTGATATACATGTAATACAAACAAAATAATCAACAAGAGTCTTCAACTCCCATGTCCATCCAAGCTAAGTCCTTGGAGGTGGCATGCTACATGTACTTGAAAATAATGTCTCATATAGGGTGAGCCAACGCCCAGTAGAGATATACTAAACACAGTATGAGCAGTAACTAAGACATTAGCAATTGATAAATGTTTAATTCCCATAAATCAATTCATAACCCATTTCCATTACATGACCACTATGTCCATGTTTCATTTCATTTTCCCTTTGCTTATCAAGTTCACAATTCACAACAACGGCTCAGAACTTGGCCAACAATTAACATGTGATAGTGACCCATATTAAACCTTTCCCATTTCACAATAGATAAGCATATAAGCTATATCAACATCTCAACAAATAAGCATATAAGCCATATCCACACTTCAACAGATAAGCATATGAGCTATATCAACACTTCCATAGATAAGCATATGAGTTATATCAACACTTCCATAGATAAGCATATGAGCTGTATCAACACATTAACTGACAAGCATATGAGCTGTATCAGCGGAGTCCATCCCCTATCTCCTCCCAGACAACATTCGGTTTAGAGGTCCATCCCCTATCTTTCCCTAAACCGTGGAGTACATCCCCTATCTCCTCCGCACACACAATGTATATACACATAGGTCATATACACAATCAATCAATACATAACGTTAATGTATTCTATCAACCGTCATACTCTATGACACATCCAATTGATTAGTTTTAGTTTTTCTAATCATCATGCATTGTCTACAACAATCAAAACTACCCTCCACCGGTAGGCCAAGCAATTATTTCTAAACAGATAATAAAAGCTCCAACAGATAAGATATCAATGTTTTCAAAAGTGAGCGATTAATAAATCCAACTCTACCATTCTACCATATAATGAGCCAATTTCGTCATTTCCAACTCAATTCCATATAACCACAATTTTCCCAAATTAATTATACCAATTAATTTATACAACAAATTAGGATTTTTTACCCAATTTCCCAATATTAACCCAATCGTCTATATATCAACAACCAACAACAATATCATTATTTTGAAACCCAAAATACACATTTTTAGAATCAAAATAACAAAACCCCTTTTCAACATTTTCAAACCCTAACTTCCCAAAATCAACCATTTAACAAAATGCCCAAAAATCTAGGTCAAAACCCATAGTAGTGAGTAGGAATCCCTACCTCAAATTCAGAGCTCAAGGGAAGAAGATGAAGAAACTCAACGTGCTCCAAAACTCAATATTCTCGGATCAAAACGTAGCCCTTGACGATCAACCCAACTTTTGTAAAGACCAAAGGTGAGGAAACAACTCCTACTAGATCAATACCTAGAGAGAAGGCAAGGTTTTAGAGAGAGGAGGTCTCTAATGGTGGTTTGGAAAAGTAAGAGAGAGAAATGGAGTTGAAAAAGTGATCCAAAAAGTCGGATCTCGATTTTATATAAGAGTCGCCCCGCTCGAGCGTGGAAACCCCCGCTCGAGCGTCACTCACAGACTCCCGCTCGAGCGTCCAAACCGCCGCTCGAGCGCCGGATACACGCTCCCAGAACTTTTGCAGAACCAGGTCCCCGCTCGAGCGTCCAACTCCTCGCTCGAGCGTCACACACAAATTCCCGCTCGAGCGTCCAAATGCCGCTCGAGCGTCCAACACTGCAGAGGAAAAATACTGGGAGATGGAAAATCACGCTCGAGCGTCAAAACACCCGCTCGAGCGTAGAAGCAACAACAAAGGGCCCGCTCGAGCGTCAAAAGCTCCGCTTGAGCGTGAAGGCAAGAATCTGGGCAACTACTTTTGGTTTCCAAGCTCAACCAACCTGTTTCAAACCTGCCCAACACAACCCAAGACTCAAATACAAAGAGTAAAGGACGTAAACGAGATATACACAACAACCAACTCCACGGAACCTAAGTCCGGATACAACAAATAAAGAAGGGAAACCGGGATCGCTATAATAAATTTGAAGGATCAAAGTAAAAAAGTAGTCAAAACAAAAAGGTGTAATTTATTCTGATAAAATACTATATATCATCCGTTTATTATTATTATTTTTGTTACTTTTTTTTTTTTAATATCACTATCTATATATAAAATAATACTGTTATCCCTCTTATTCAATAGTCACGAATATTATCTTTGTAATATCCTTACATTGTGTTCTTAATTGATGACCAAAATTATTTTGATGTAACACCAAAAGATGACCTAACAAAAATAACTTGAGAGGCACAAATTAACTTATGGTATTTCATGATTTTTATATATTGACAATATCCTAAAATATTTTATGACTGTTAATAATTTTTTTTAAAAGATAGAGTTAATAATGAATATATTCGTGAATGTGTAAAAGTAACACCGATAGAGAATAAGTTGAGAGTGAATAGATTAAATTGGCTTGATCATATATAATGGAGACCAACGGAATCAATAGTGAAGAGAGACGATACAATTACGGTGGATGAAAATGCTAGGGGAAGGGATAGATATAGATATAGATTGATATGGGATGGTATAGTAAATAGAAGATATGAATCTCCTTAATTTGACTAACCAAATAATCTTTGATAGAGCCGAATAGAGAAGAAAGATTATTTGATAGGATTGAAGACTTGATTTGGTTGAATATTGTTCTAAATAATAACAATAAAAAATGTTTCATTTGTAAACGGTCTATTTCAAGGACAAAATTGTCATACAACGTATTTTGTATTAGTTAACTTGTATGTGTGTTTGAAATGTAATGTCCTTTTTTTTTAATGAATAATGTTAGAACTTTCTTGGTTTTAAAGTTCTGTTTCATTTGATTTTCAGAATCTATTTTTTTAATTTTTTTTAAGAAATTAAAAATTAAATTGGTGAAAAAAAAAATTAAAAACACATCATTTTTATAAAATTTTATCTTTGAGAGGGTAGAAATAATTTTTTTAAATAAATTTTTTTTTTTCTGATATTTGTTTTCGTTAAATTAGTTTATATTTTTTTAAAAGTTAAACACGGTGACAACTTTGATATCTTTATTAAACCAATCCATTAAATAAAAAAAGTCAAAATTAAAAATATTTCATATATTAAACATATTAATTATACATTAAAACCTTTATAACTATCATTACATGATAACCATCCAAAAATATTTATTAACAACAAATACAACCATCTATTACATGATAGCCATCCAAAACTATCAATAAAACAACCACCCATTACCTAATCATCATTCAAACACATATTAAAAATTAATTTGGTAAGAAAATAAAAAAGTAAAAGATTTATTATCTTTGATGTGGTAGAAATAATTTTTAAAAATTCAGAAATAATTTTTTGACATTTATTTTTATCAAACTGATTTATATTTTATTAAATTGACGATTTTTTCTTTGAAATAAAACAATAGTATTTTCAATTATTTTTATTTAGAATAAAATTCAAAATTTAGAATTAAATATATCACAATTAACAGTTTAAGAATCAAAATAATATAAACTACAAATTACAGAAAACGTTAATATAATTCGCCAATTATGCACTAGTCAATTTGCAATTGAAAACCTATAAACGTGACATGAATCTGACCCATCGCTCGAGGTATCAATATATATGTATTAATTTTAAAAATATGTATCATAACGGAAGTTAAGGCCAAGTTTGACATTCTTAAAATAATTCATCTTTTTATCTTTTTTTCATCACATCACCTCTCTATTTTTCTGCACATCTTTTTGTAAAAAGACAAAAAGTGTACTTATTTAGATCATCCCAAACAACCCCTATAACTTTTATAATAAAAGTTACACAAATAAATAAAAAAAAATCCTAAAAATGAAAAACCCTAATTTCTCATATTATTTACACAATTGGAAGCTAAAGATTGCTTTGAAGAATTTTTTTCCTCTATAGTTTGGTTAGTTCTATTTATTTTTGTCTTTAATTAAAAAAAAAATCAAAATTTTGTGAAATATTTGTACTTTATTAATTTGTTTTGACTAAAGAACCTAAATTTTTTTTATAAAAATAAACTGTTTGGTAATGTTTACGTTTTCAGTTTATATTTACAAAATTTTTATAAACTGATTTTTGTTTATTTTTAGAAAAACATAAACTATAAACGCGTTTGGTTTAGGCAAAATGTTTAAAAAAATTTAAAAATATAAAAAAGAGTGAGAAATGACAAGTGGTAGTGGGTAGTGGATGGAGACGAGTAGTAGCGGCGGAAGACAGTGGTGGAAAATGATGGCGGGTGGTGGTGGTGGAAGACGGTGGTGGAAAATGGTAGTGAGTATGTGGTGGTAGTGGGTGGGTGGGTGGGTGGGTGACTGGCGGGTGGTAGCGAGTGGGTGGTGGCGGCTGCAGGTCGGTGGCGGATGGCGGGTGGTGGTAGGTGGTGGCGGATGGGTGGGTGGGTGATGGTGGCGGGTGGTGGGTGGTAGCAAGTGGGTGGTAGTGGATGGTGGTGGCAGGTGGGTGGCGAATGGTGGTGGCGGGTAGGTGGCGGGCGGTGGATGGTAGTGGCGGGTGGTGGATGGTGGCGAGTGGGTGGCAGGTGGATGGTGGGTGGTGGTGGTGGCGAGGTGGGTGGTGGTGGCGAGTGGGTGGCAGGTGGGTGGTGGGTGGCAGGTGGGTGGTAAGTGGTGGTGGCAGGTGGTGGTCGGGGGTGGGTGGTGGTAGCGGAAGACGGTGGTGGAAAATGGTGGCGGGTGGTGGCTAGTGTTGGGTGGTAAAAAAAAAAAAACTCAAAACTCAAAACGTAAATTCATTTTTTGAGTTTACATTTTTTGGCCAAATTTATAAACTGAGATCATTGATTTATAAATAAAAAATTTACTAAACAAGTTTTTATTTGAATTTTTAAAATTTTTGTAAATATAAACTGAAAACTGAAAACGTAAGTGTTACCAAACGACATCTAACTGAATTAAAAAACTAACTGAATTAAATAATTAAAAATTAGAATAAAAAAACCATAAAACAACTACAACATTATGAAAAAAAGCTGAATGAAAACACTTGAATTAACATTTGAAAACAACCCATAAAAACAACAAAATACCAGCTAAATTAAATATTTAAAAATTACAGTACAAAAAAATAAAAAAAATAAAAAAACCCCAAAACATTAGGGAAAAAAATGATAAAACCACCTGCGTTCCCTATTAAAGAGGAGGAAACATAATACCATAATGATATAAAAATATCACGTTAAAAAAAAAAATGATATAAAAATAACGAAAGTGAATTTGTTCAATTTGGGGGGAAAAAAAAATACAAAACACACTAAAATGAACATTAAAAAACAACTTAATACTACAATTAGGAAAATTAGAAGACAAAAAATAAAAACCCCATAAAAACAATGAAAAACCAACTGAATGAAACATTTTAAAAATTAGAATACGACACATTTTGAGGAAAATGACTTTAACCTTACAAAAGGCTCGAGAAATTTAGGTCTAAAATCATTTCAAGAAAACATCTATAGCAAAACATTCGCGAAATACTTAATTATGTAGAACAATGATTTCACAATACATACATAAATAAGGACTGTAGTAGAGTAACACCAATAGAAACAACAACAAAAACAATTTATATAGCAAAGTTGTGTTTGGCAACAATTTTTTTTGGGTTTTTTTTTTGATTTTTTTCACAAAAAGATAGTTTTTTGCAAATAAAAAAAAAACAAATTCAAACAAAATATCACATCAAATCCCATAATCATTTCATTTTTTTTCTCACAAATATTACATCCAACCACAAAAAAAAAACCCAACTATCTTCTTAAACGCCAAAATTTTTTTATCCAATAATATCCTACAACTAAAAAAATCTATATAAAAATACACTTCCCAAACACCCACATAGTATGATCATTTTGGTTACGAAAGAAAATAACCATGAAAACAAAACTAGCCAATTTCACCAACATTGATGAAGGTCCCACTAGCAAACCGGTGAGATAAGTTTGCATCGACAATCGCACCACCCTCATCCTCCACTCTTTGATCTTTCACATACTGATCCATTGCTTCTCCAAATTTATGCATCATCATCTGACTTCGGCTTTGGATTTGATGGACTTCACTAAGGCCAAGTTTGGGAAGACTAAATAAGTGTACTTTTTGACTTTTTATGAAATATGGGTTGAATTTGGGTTGGGTTTGAAGTGATGTGTTAGAGAGATGATGTGACTTAAATAAGATGATGTGACTTAAATAGGATAGTGACTTTTTGACTTTTTGAATTTTTTTGAGGATGCCAAACTTGGCCTAAGTTTCTGATACAAACACCTAGCGAGAACAATAGCATCTTCCAAACCTGCCGAACCACCTTGTCCAAGGAATGGTCCCATAGCATGCATTGCATCCCCAGCTACTCTTATTGTTCCTTTTCGAAATTTTCCCAATAGCAAGTCCCATGGAGCACGATATCTCAAGCGCGTGAGAGATAATGGCTCCGTTTGGTAAGACTTTCTAATTATGATTTGAGAATATGAGTTGTATGTTGAGTTTGTGTGTTTTGAAATTATGATTTAAGTGTAGAAAATTTGTTTGGTTATGATTTTTGAATAGAGTGTTGAATTAAGTTTTGAATTGAGTGTGGAATTCAGTTTTGAAAGTTTGATTTGACATGTGAGTAAGAAAATTTGTTTGGTTATGAGTTTTGGAAAGAGTTTTCAAAACTTAATTCAAATTGTTATAACTCATAACAAAACACACTACTTTCAGACTATTGAAAATTCTGATCAATACTCATAACCAAACTCTTTTTAAAATTCAATTAAAAAAATTTATTATTAACAGAAAATAACATTAATCAATTTTTTAATTGAAAATACTACAAAGGAAATAAATTTTTTTGAAAACAAATATTCAAAAAATTTAAATCATAAATATTTAAATAATTTAAATAATGTAAAAAATTAAAATAAATATTCAAAAAATTTAAATTGTAAAAAATTTAAATATTCAAAAAATTTAAATATTTAAATATTTTAAATTTAAAACCAACTCTCACTCAAATCGTAACCAAACACATAAACAAAACTCAATTAAGAAATTATTTGTAAAACTCATAATCAAACACATAACTCGAAACTCCATATTACTTTCACAACTCTACACTCAAATCGTAACCAAATACATAACAAAATAATTAAAATATTTAAAAATATTTTATAAAATAGAGTTTGAATTTATTTTTATAAAATATTTTAAAATTTAAAAAAATTAAAATCGTAATATTTAAAAATTAAAATATTTTAAAAAATTCAAAAAATTAAAAAATCGTACATATTTAAATATTAAAATATTTAAAATCTTAACGAAATTAAAATATTTTTAAAATATTTAAAATATTAAAAAAATTAAAATATTGATTTGAATTGAGTTTTGAATTATGTGTTTGATTATGAGTTTTGAAAAATAATGATTATATTTTGAATTGAGTTTTGAGAAATGGGTATAAAATTATGATTTGAAAGCTCAAAAAAAACACATAACTCAAATCATGGGCAAAACTATAATTTGAGAGGCTTACCAAACAGAGCCAATGATTCTACGTCACTGTCTTCGATCATTTGTTGAATTTCAGGTGGGAAACCATCGATTAAGGGTAGGGTTGGCTGTCTAATAAGGTCTGGATTTTGTAAAGCCCTGGCGTCTGTTCACGTGCAGGTAAACAACATAAAAACAAAAAAAAAAAAAGAAAAGAAAAGAAGAGCATACCGCCTGTAGACTGACCTTGTGCACATTTGCACATCCTACGCTATTTATAAGCACATAGAGAAAGCAACTAGCATATTAAATCAAAGGTATTAGAAAATACTATTACCTTTAGGAGTGGATTGTTGACGCACCATCCAGTGGACTGACTTATCATCAATTGGAACTCTTCCTACCATAATGTTATTCCTCCTCATTCGGACAAATTCATGGGGAAATGCATGGCCACTTGGATACTTCGTCAAACCTCTCACAACAGACATGGGAAATGCTTTTGGGGGTTTTAACTCGAGGAAGTCAGCTACCACCGAATTTGTTCCATCACATCCAATCAAAACTTGCAAGATTAGTAACTTTCCTCTCAAATTGTTTTTAGTTCACTACTGTCAATATTAGTATTTCATCTTCTTAAAACTAAAATTAGCAGATAATTCAAATTCACATATTGATTTGTTAGGTGCACCTGATGAATTAATGGACCAGACAATTTATCTATAAAAGAAAAGAGTGTGCATGAGAAATAAAGTGATTTAAACATTTTTTTTTTGATAATCAGGTGTTCGGGCCAGCTTATGCGCACCTCGACTAAATCCTAAGGCTCTAAAGTTAACAACAGGACAAACCTCCAATGGCCTCAAGGTTTGGAAAGTTTGAACTTTGTGGGTCTTAAACCCGCGACCTCTTGGGTGGTAAGCCCTTTGGTTGCTTTTTTCATCTACTAAGCCAAACCCCTTGGGGTTAAGTGATTTAAACATTTGGTTACACAATTTATATTTTCCCTCTTAAAAGTTCATCTCTTGTGTTTGAGATATGATTATCTTGCTCTTTTAAAAAGGTTCTCAAGCTTTGAGCCTAAATTATTCAAATGGTTGGTTGAATAATGAATAGAGATTGATTCAACCAATTTATCACAAACCTAATGAAGCCTTCAAGCTTGTATGTGTATTTCGGTGTATGAATACAAATACCTGAATGTTTTTGACGATCTCCAGTCTATTACTCAAGTGCCCTTATTGACTAAGGCACAAGATTACAATATGCATGGATGACATTGCTAAAATTATGCAATAATAGCTCTTTTTTGTCGATCTGGTTACAAGCAGCAACCTAAACAAGCTAGGAAAACACAAGTTTTCTAGAGAGTTCTTCATACCCCAATATGCAGCTATATATGGAAGTAATTTGCAATTTCTTGCTATCAAATGTATATATATATCACAACATTATTTGTTTGACTTCATGAGGAAGAGACATCTCCCATGTCGCATGAAGTTAGAAATTGATGTTAATAAGTATTGTAAAGGAAATGATTCCAACCTCAAACACACAGGAAACTAATTTCAATGATCTTTAAAGGTCCTTCCTCAATTCAAGCTTTGGAGGACAAAGATAAAATAAAAGGGCTAGCTATGCATGTTTGCACTACAACACAAGATGGATCATAATGCTGATCATGTACATGTGCATGCATAATAAATTGGTTACAGAGTAAGTTATTGTACACAATTGTCATATAAAAGCAGCGCAGTGAAGATCGATGATGAACATTAATTAATTACCTTGGCAACAATACACCTGCCATCAAGCAGTTGGAGAATTGGCTAGGAAGTTAAAGGATCCAGCTTAACGCCTACTATCTGGCACCCAAAATGTATTGTATGTGGTGGCAAAGCATCTGCTAGTGTATTGATAAGGTCACTCCGCTTCAAGCATCGAGTTTCACCATGCCTATCCTATCAAAAGCTGGCTTAAATTTTGTTTTTTTTTGGCATTTATTAAAATATATTTAATTGGATTCATTCCATCCCTTTTGTGTAATTAAGTCCCAAATATCCTCATTAACTTTGGGCTCATTAATTTTATAAATTAGAACCCCCAATTGAAAAACAGCCTGATTCAGAAAAATAAAATAAATAAATAAAGAAAATGAGAATTAAACATTTGAGCTTACCCAAATGATGTTTCTTTGGTTGAACCCTTATCAAGCCATACCTCTTGAGCCCTATACTTGTGCAATGGCCATATAGTTAGAAGTAGTATATATGCCTGGAAACATGCATTAACCATAGATTACTTTGCAATAATTTGAAATTTGCTTCACATTTATCCGTGTTTTCATTTTTTAAAGGTTCCGCAATTCCCGCAAGGGTGTATGTTGCATGTAGAAACTCATCCGAGAGTGGACGGAATTTTTGATACATAAACACTAGAACACTATTCTATGTTCTAATTCTATGCACCTAGCATTTCTGTTTGTGATATAAATAACTCACCGAGGCATCCCGTTTAAGTTTGAGACACAGCTCTTTTTGAGAGTTGCTATGTGTGATAAAATAGGATGCAACTCTTTTCCAAGTGTTTTATCCAATAGAATTCAAATTGAAATGAAATTGTAACTGCCAAACAAGTTCCCACATTAGAGGTTTGTCACCACTCCAAGAGGATCAATTGGATACAGGAGGGTGCACTGTATTATGGTGTGATCACCTCCTATTTCATCATTATTTAGTCATAATGTAAGAATTACAAAAGAGATTGAAAATTGCAAGCTCTTATTCAAAATTGAACTACCACAAAACCAATATGAGCTTTTGAGTTACTTGCATCGGCCTAGCTAGGCAATCAAATGGTAATTAATATTTTGGCTCTAGGCATAATTTTTTTTATTAAATTCTACCAGTGGTAATGGGTTGAAGATTAATAAAAAATATGAATAGATCTTGTATTATTTATACACAAGCTATACAACTGAGTTTTCACACCATCACATTTTCCTATATAGGAAGAAAGGACCTATGTAATCATTCATGTAAAATATACACTCGAGAAAAAACAAAAATAAATTACAAAGAAGTTGCAATTTAATTTAATTTTTTTTTTTCTGAATATGCTTGCATAATAATTTTTCGGAAAACATATGTGCACATAAAATTGCTCAAAAATTTAATTGTTGGTCCATATTCAAATCTTGTATGGTTGGGGGGATTACTTTTATATGTTTTTGTGCATTTATTCTATGTGCATGTAGTATTGCTCTAATTTTCTGCATATGCATGTAGCATTGCTCAAAATTTTCTCACTTGTATTTTGCTACTCATAGGCTTATATAATTTTTAACTACGGTGAGAGAAAACCAAGGTAATACTATTCAGTGTGTTTAATTTCAGTTTTCTGAATTCAGTTTTTTAAAAATTGAGTTTTTTGTGTTTTAGTGAATATTTTTAAAATTTTAAACATTTTAAAAACTTTTTTAGATGCACATTATTTAAATGTATCTAAAAAGTAAAATATTTGTGAAAAAAATATTTCAAAAAATTAAGAAATACACAAAAATACGGAAAATATGCTGAATTTTCAATTTTTTTTTGTATTTTTGGTATTTAGTAAATTTTTTAAAGATTTTTTTTTCGAAAATTATACTTTTTAAGTGTATTTATGTTAGGTGTGTCTAAAATTTAAAAAAATTTCTTAAAATATTGAAAAAATTCCGTAAAAACAAAAAAATACGAAAAACTAGAAAGTAGAATTTTCTAAAAAGTGTTTTTAGAAAACCCAAACTAAACAAAGTGATTCTTTTCTTGTCTTTTTGTTTTATGTTTTCTTCATTTTGGTGCTTCCCAATACAAAAAACTTGGATCTCCATACCCAATGTGTTGCTTTAAGTTTCACACCGAAGAGCATTTTCAAAGGTGTAGAAAATTTTTTTTTTGTGGAAATATCATTTTGCTCCTCAAGTTTTCATGCATTTTTCAATTTGACTTCCAGATTTTGATTAATATCAATTTTACACTCAAACTTTTAAAATTTTGATTAATTTGGCTTTTGCCGTCACATTCCGTTTACAATTGAACAGAATGTGCTGATGTAGCACTAAAATTCATTTGAAATTTCATTTTACCTCCCAAACTATATCTTAAAAATCAATTTGCCCTCCATTACCACATTCCGTTCAATTGTAGACGAAATGCGACGGCAGTAGCCAAATTGATCAAAATTTCAAAAGTTTAGATGTAAAATTGATATTAATCAAAATCTGAGGGTCAAATTGAAAAATGTGTAAAAATTTAAAAGATGAAATGATATTTTCTCTCTTTTTTTTTTGGGAGTTATTTTAGCACAATAAAAGTGCACTTAAACAAATTTGTTACGAGTTGCTCCACTTGTGTAGTAGTTATTATGCTAAAATAGAACAGGTGCTCAAGCAGTGTCAAGGTTTTAAAAAAGCGGCCGCAACCGTTACGTAACGCCGTTACATAACGGTTATGGTGGTTATTGCCACCCGTTACGGCCGCTTTTGCAATGTGATTGAGATTCACAGGGGTATCGGCCGTAGCGGTCATAACGGTGCCGTAACGGCCTATTACTCACTGTTACGTAACTGTTCCGAACTGCTTCTTTCGAAGAAACACACACAAAAAAAGCAGAAAATAGGAGAAGAGGGATAGAGAGAAAAGGGAAGATAAAGAGAAAAGATGGAGGAGCAACAGATAGAGAGAGAGAGAAGAGGGAAGATAAAGAACATGTTATTGATTTGTTGAAGCTGTAAGACTTATGCTATTCTATTCAACTGCTATCACTCAACCATTTTGTTTGTGTGTGTCTATCTATATATTGTTTGAAAATAATAATAATAATAATAATAATAATAATAATAATAATAAGTGTGGTCATTATCTATTTGGCTTGGTTAATATATATATATATATATATATTTAGACTCTTATTTATTCTCTACTTTTGTCATTATTTATCTTATATATAATAGTTAGTGATTGATTTTTTGTATAATATAAAGTCATTAATTATTAAAATAAAATGTAAAAAACTTAGTTTATAGTGATTTAAAAATATAAAATATATTGGATCATACTTAAAAGTTTACAAAAATTGATCAATATTTATTTTAAACCCAATAAATATGATCATGGAAAAAAAATATACGTATCGGCAAGTTTTTTTCAAATTGTGCGAAAAATAAAAAAATTCACGGTTCCGATTACCACAATCGTTACGCTATAGCTTTTACACCCCGTAACCGTGCCACCGCCACCGTTAAAGCAACCGCAACTGCTTTTCAACACCTTGAGCAGCGTAGTATAGTTGTTGTATTTGTAACTTGTTTTTCACTACCTATCAACCACAATTCACTAACTACTAATTTAAGTCGAAGTCACAAAATAAATAAAAATTGCATAAAACAAAACAAAAAAAATACATAATCATGGAAAATCAGAAAAAGCTCCCATCAAAATTGGAGTTTGTTGATTGTGATATTATTTTAACATAAATCTCGTTTTTACTTTGTTGATAAAATAATAAACGTTTGCATAAGGCTCCTTGTTAGAGTTATCCAAGTCATAATAATCATATAATTTTATTTTTTGATTCTCTATTTCATTCATGTCCTCCATCACTCTTTTCTTTCTTTTAGAGCATTTATAAAAAAGTGAAATGGAAATAGCATTTCTCAAATGAATGACACTTCTGGGACCCTTATATGCCGAATATAAAAACACAAAGTAAATCATTGACTTATCAATCAGTACGTGGTAGGGCAAAAAAAAGATTTAAATATGTATATCTATCCTATGGGTGATTCATTTTCATAAGAAAGTTATTATCACAAATTTAATAAGTGATAATCAAATACCATATAAAGGTATAATAAAAAACATATTTGGTTGTATTCAAATTATAACGAATACAATACAATAGGTCATAACTAAAAACTACAAACGTCATAAGTGGGGTGTGTGTATATATTATCAGGACGGATTTTACTCCGATTCAAAAGGATGGTTGTTGTAAGGGCCTGTGGTGCCACCACAGGTTTGGGTGTAATGATCCGAATCGTTGATTTTATTAGGCGGTGTGTATATCATTTGAAGGGGCTAAATGTGAAATGGGTCAGGTCCAAGCCTTGGGCTGGCCCAATCCGACAAAGTCCGAATCTAAGTGGGTCAGATGAGTATATGGACAAACCAGTTAAGCCCAACTTCATGATCAACAGTCCACCCAAGTCCTCAAGCACTTGGGCCCAACCCGCAGTGGAAAGGCTAGCCCAGCCGTAGTGCTGGTTTGGGCCGAGCTGCGAAACGGAATCTGTGGGCCGAACAGATAATGGTCCAGCCCATCTCCATGAATGATCCTGAAAAAGGCCGAGACAAGGCATAATGATGCCGAGCTGAGGAACATCGGTACCGAGCTGAGGAAACCTCGCAAGGAAACGTGGAAGCTGTGAACGTGTGCATGTGCAGGTTGCCACCTCAGCTGGTCCCCTACACCTAGAATCACGGAAGTTGTTGAATCAAAGGAATGTGGTTTGTTATCAGCATGCCTACAATGAGAATATGCAATCAATGACAACTACCAAGTGGTCCCCCACCTGGAGCAATGCTGAAGGGACACCTGGCAGCATCTATACTCCATGAAACTACCTTGAGAAGTAAGTAAGGAACACTATATATACAACATGAACTTCACATTGAAGGTAACTGAACTATTCCAAGCTAAACCACACTTTCACACAAATTCAACCCTATTTACACTCCTTCTTCGATCGCTAATTCCCACACCGGAGGGGTTATCCGGCCAACCCCGGTCGGGCAGCTCTAACGGTGCTTCTTGTGGCAGGAGTCCCGATCCCTGGATAGTCCAACTGAGTGTGGAGCCCCGATCCACTTTCATCTAGTGCGGAATCCGGTACGCACAATTGGTGCGGTGAACGTGGATCACTTTTATCTCTGAGCTCTGCATTCAGTTCCGGCAATGGGGATTGAGGACGTTCCGCCTTCAGCATATACTCCACAGACGGAGAAGACGAAGGACAAAGGTTTGGCACTCCCGACAGTTCTGGAGGAGCAAACTGGAAACAATAATCGAACCCCCGAATCCGTCGAGTATCGATTGCCCTTCGCCGGAGGTTCTTCTCATCATTTCCTTCTGGAAAAGGATTACAGAGATCGAATTATAGATTCCATGGGAATGGAGATACAGGAATTGAAAACTCAACTTAAGAAGGTGTTGGGTGATCCGACGGAAAAAAGGACGGAAGCAGAGCCCTCCCGTTTGCAACGAAGGAGCTCGTCTAGAGAACTACCAGTGAAGAAATTCCCCAGGAATGACTCCGGGCAACGAAGCCAACCTATTCTAGCACAAAGTGAAGCGGCGAGTAGCCACACCCGTGGGTCACGCCGGAGGAGGGCCAATAGGCAGAAGACGGATAGTCAACAAACTGAATACCTTCCTCAGGACCTTCGCACTTGGCTGATTGGCAATAGGCAGAACGAGCAACATCGAGATCATCTGGATCGTACTGTTCACCAGAGAGAACATCGAGCACTGGACAGGCTCGTCTCTTCGCCATTCTCTCCGGAGATTGAGACCATGAGACCTCCAAAGAAGTTCACTCCACTGAAGTTCACTTCCTACGATGGGAAATCGGACCCTCTGACACATATCAGTCATTTTAGACAGATGATGTCCCTATGGAGCCGAGATGAGGCACTGATGTGCAAAGTCTTCCCATCCAGCTTGGGAGAAACCAGACTCCGATGGTTCGATCGATCAATTCATGGCTGGAAGCAGCTCTCCGAAGAGTTCCTAGCCAGGTTCGTCTCCAATACTAAGATCCCAAAAGAGCCGGATACGCTGTTTGGCCTTAGGAAGGAGCAAGAGGAAACGCTGCGCAATTACGCTAGGAGATACTGGGAAGAGTATAACGATCTGGAAGAAAATATGTGCAGCGAGCAGATGGCCGTCATGTCCTTCAAACATGGTCTGCGCCCGGAAAGTAAGTTGAGACAATCACTTACCAAGCGCGCCGGCCACAGCTTTGAAAGACTTGCGCGCCAGGATTGAGCAGTATGCTCGTCTCGAAGACGATCAGATCCCATTGAGGTAGTGTCGGCAGACAAGCAGCCCGGCAGAAAAAAAAACGGATCGAGGAGAACACCGAGGGATTGCAGTAAATGAGGTGGATAAGTCCAAATCCCACGAAGCCGTTGTGACTGTGTTCAAAGAGCCAATCTATCGAATCCTGGAGAAGATCAAGAGAGAACCCTTCTTTGTTTGGCCGCCGAAAATGTTGGGAGATCCAGCTCGGCGCAATCAGAAGCTCAGATGCACCTACCACCAAGACAGGAGACACATGACTCAGAACTGCAGGGCACTGAAACAACACTTGGAAGACCTGGTGGCAGCGGGGCACCTAAGGGAATACATTGATCAGGATAAGGAAGTGGCCGAGCTGAGGAACCCACCTCCAGAAGCAAATATTGAGCATCCACCCCGGCTGATAATAAATGTGATCCATGAGACAGCGGCTCAGGAATCTGAGGAGGCACTGAAGGAAGAGATCACTAAGGCTGCGCAAATTCAGCGAATCATGTCAGTAGAGACGGCATCGAAAAAGGTGCGTACCGTACCTAAATCCCCCCTGTGCACTGTTTCATTTACTAGCAAAGATTTAGAAGGCATACAGCACCCACATACTGATGCATTGATTATAACTGTTGGGATTGGGAAACGATTTGATGTGAAATGAGTCCTAGTAGATCAGGGCAGTGCAGCAGACATACTGTATTATGACTTGTTCAGAAAGCTCGGCCTCTTCGAGCAGCATCTCACCCCAGCGGCAGCCCCGTTGGTCGGTTTCAATTCATAGCCGGAATGGCCGCTCAGCAGAATAGTATTGCCAGTCGCAGCGGGGACAAAAACCCTCCAGATAGAGTTCTTGGTTATTAATACACCATCCCCTTATAATGCCATACTTGGCCGCCCGTGGATTCATCGAATGGAAGCAGTCCCTTCAACCTATCACCAGCTCATCCGTTTCCCAACGGAACACGGAGTAGAACAGATCTCAGGGGATCAAGTTACGTCCAAACATTGCTTCATGGCAGCATTAAACGCAAAGCAGCTCTGCAATCGGGTACATACGGTAGAAGTGGCCGGACAGCCAGTCTTGGAAGATGTGAGGGGAACTCCAGAGAAAAAGATGGTAGAGGATTTGGAGAAAGTCTTGGTAAGAGAAGACGACCCGGAAAAGTATTTCCTTATCGGCACCTTGCTAGGCGCTGATGAGAAACTTCAGCTGCTGGAACTGCTGAGGGAAAATATGGAGGTATTCGCGTGGTCAGCATATGATACTCCAGGGTTGGACCCAGAATTTGCTTGCCACAAGCTCAACATCAATCCTTCAGCTCGGTCCATCGTACAGAAAAGTCGGAGATCCTCAGTTGAGCACACCGAAGCAGTAATTGCCGAAGTCGAAAAACTCTTGGCCTCGGGAGCAATCAGAGAAGTTCAGTACCCGCAATGGCTGTCTAACATAGTTGTAGTCAAGAAAAAGAACGGAAAATAGAGAGTTTGTGTCGATTTCACTTCTTTGAACAAAGCCTGCCCTAAAGATAGTTTTCCGCTGCCTCGCATTGATCAACTAGTAGACTCAACAGCAGGGCATGAGCGCATGAGCTTTCTGGATGCTTATAGCGGTTATCATCAAATACCACTGTTCGGTCCGGATCAAGAAAAGACAGCGTTTATCACTCCGAGAGGGACTTACTGCTACAGAGTAATGCCGTTCGGCCTCAAGAACGCCGGGGCGAGCTACCAGCGAATGATCACTTGGATGTTCAAAGACCAACTGGGGAAAACCATGGAAGCCTATATAGACGATATGGTAGTAAAAAGCAAGTTCGCTACAAACCACCTCACAGACTTGAGAGAAGTTTTTAGCATCCTGAAAAACCACCAGCTTCGCCTCAATGCCTTGAAATGCGCCTTCGGGGTAGGAACAGGGAAGTTCTTGGGATACATGGTCACTCACAGAGGAATTGAAGCGAATCCGGATCAAATCAGGGCAATACAAGATCTCGAAGTGCCAACAAAGTCTAAGGAACTACAGAAACTAGTCGGAATGGCGGCCGCACTGAATCGGTTTATTAGCAAATCCTCAGATCGGATGAAGCCCTTCTTCCAGCTCTTGAGGAAAAAGGCAGCATTTGAATGGAGTAGCGAATGTACCGAAGCACTGCAGAGTCTCAAAAGATACCTCAGTACACCCCCTCTATTATTCACTCCAATCCTTACAACTATGAATTTCAAACACACATGGAAAATTCAAACATCTAGTGTGTGAATATATATATATATATAGATACCGCTGAAGAGGAAGAGAAGATTGTCTGAGAAGAGAAGCGAGGCCAAGCTAATGAAGGGCGAGCCAACCATTAGCCAAGATCCCAATAGCTGCACCAGTTGCCCTCAATGTCTCTGATCTTTCCAGAACCACACTTCTCACACCCTTCCTGCACTTTTCAATATCATTTTTATGTTCATTTTTTTTCTTAATCAATTTCCTCATTAATTATCACTATACATCTCCGTTTACCATTTAAAAAAAAAAAAAAATAGTGTGAGGATGAGGAGTAACCTGTGTAGAGCAAGGGCGGTGGCAAGACCACAAATCCCACCGCCGACTGTCACAATCTCATGCTCTTCTTCTTCTTCTTCTTCTGCCTTCACTTCTCTCCCATCCATCTCTTTCTCTCTCTTTCTCTCTCTCTGTGAGAATGGACTTGACTTCTGTAAAATATGGACAGAGGATCCAAATCCCTCTGTTTCCTCAGTTGAAATTGTTCATCCATTTGATCATCGAATTGTTTTTTTTATATTATTAAATAATCATTTGGTCGACCAAATGATTATTTTTTGAATGGGTAAATTAGACTGACGCCCCTTGAGGTTTATATTTGCGGGTTATTTGGGATGATTTAAATACGTGTATTTTTTGTCTTTTTCGAAAAGATATGCAGAAAAGTAAAGAAGTGATGTGATGGAAAAAAGATAAAAAGATAAAAAGATGGATTATTTATGGGATGCCAAACTTGGCCTTATTACAGTTTTTTCCCTCACATTTTAGAAATTACATCTCCCTTCTTGAGGTTTAAAATTTCATTACAGATTCCCCCTTAACAATTTAATTTTTTTAAATACCAATTTTGCCCTCATTAAGTAAATTACATTGACACCCCTCACATTTTAGAAATTACAATCCCCTCCCTAAGGTTTAAAGTAGCATTACCAATTGCCCCATCAATTAGTATTAGTTGAAAAAAGAATTCATTGAAAAAAAAATTAATTGAAAAAAAAATTATTTAAAAAAAAATTAATTGAAAAAAAAATTTGTTAGTAAAATTTTTAAATTTCTGATTAAAAACCAATGTAAACTTATTTTTTGAATTTACGTTTTTTTTTTAAATTTATAAACTGAGACAACCATTTATAGACTAAAAAAATTATCAAATAAATTTTTTATGATAATTTTTAAAATTTTTGTACTGAAAACGAAATAGATAAAGAAGCTTAACATATTTGAAATGAAGGACTTTGATATTACCTTTACGAAATTACAAAAGTTAACTAAGGACTTTGATATTACCTTTACGAAATTACAAAAGTTAACTACTGGAGATGGTTGATCATACCCATGACATTGACATGTAGGGTTTCTAAGCATTGGAAAACTCTATCACCTTCTATTAATAAGGCTCATTTGGGAATAAATTATTTTAGTAATTTTTTGATTAAAATATGAGAAAAAAAAAATTTATATATTTAGAATAAATTTTTAATTTTTTATGAAAAGACGTGTAAAAAGTATAGAGAAAATGGAATATTTGACTTTTTAGTAGAGGTTATAAACTTTTTAATTTTTCTAGTAATTTTTTGATTTTTAGACTAAAACTTACTTCTCAAACAAGGCCAAGTCAAAATTAATTTCATAAATTTTCTAAAATGAATTATATTTTCTTAGATGAATTAAGATTTCATAATCGAAACTGTAAAAATCAAAATGAGAGAGGGCTTGACATCCCATACCTTTAATAAGTTAGTTATTTTAGTTGGCTTTTTAACTATTTTATGAGATGGAAAAAATTATGTTTGAAATGATTTGTGAATTTTTTTTGTAGTTGAATAAATGATTGTAAGAGAAAAGTAATTAATTGACGTGTAAGATGATTTCTAAAAATGTGGCTATGTGCTAAATCAATAGCACGGAATTGAATAAATACATGGACTTTAAAAATCAAGAAAACGTGAGGCAAAATGGTGAAATATCATTGAATAGATATATTTCGGAGTTGATAGTCCCCATTTGGCAAGTGAGTTGGGTTTAGGCTGTGACTAACCTCGTTTGGGGAGTGGCTATTTTAGCCAAAAAGTCAAAAAGTCAACTAAAACTAGTCACATCACATCTCTACTTTTCTGCACATCTTTTCGTAAAAAGTCAAAAAATTACTAAAATAGCCTGTTCCCAAACGAGGCCTAAAAAAAATAAAAAGAAAAAATAGGCTAAATAAATTAATAAGATAAAATGATACATCCAAACTATAATTATTATACTCATTCTCTCATAAAAAAACAAAAAAGTTAAAAAATTCTTCCCAAACATAACTAATTTAGTTAGGCTAATTAGACAAAAAGCTAAAAAGTTAAGCTAAAAAAGTTCTTCCCAAATGAACCTTAAATAATTTCTACTTAATTATAGGCGGCCACAATCATAACGGGTATGACCAAGTCTCTCACGAAAGAAGATGACCATCAAGACGATGCATAGAAGTTTCACAACCAAAGACGAAGTTTCTAGAAGCGTCCCAACAGCATATGTTTTCGTAGAAATCTGCACCAATCTCATCCTTCGCTCCCCAATGTACTGATCAAGTGCCACTTCTGCTCTCCTCTGTGTTGCTAAGCATCTAGCCAAAACAATAGCATCTTCCAATGCAATTGAGCCTCCTTGTCCAAGAAATGGGCCCATTACGTGCATGGCATCTCCAGCAATCGTCACTGTTCCTTTTCTAAACTTAGCGTTTAGTAATTCCCATGGGGCTCGATATCGAGTACCATTAAAAGTCAATGAATCTGTAACGCCCTCAAAATAAACCCATAATATCATACAATAACGATAAAGAAAAGGAATCTCATATTATAATCATCAGAGTATTCTTACAAAAAGTATTACATGTTGACGACAAAAGTAAATGCCCTATAGGCTTACAACTTTCCAAGTTAACACTTGGTTACAAAAGAAGAGAGTACTAACTCTACACAAAAGAAGCCATTGGCTTGATATACATGTAATACAACAAAAATTAACAAAAAGAGTCTTTAACTCCCACAATGATCCATGCTAAGATCTCGGAGGCGGCATAGTACCTGAACCTGAAAATGATATCCCATATAGGGTGAGCCACAGCCCAGTAGAAATATACTAAACCAACTATAAACAATGACTAAAATATTAGCAGTTGATAGATAGTCAACACTTATACATCCACTTACATCACATTACAATTCCATGACAATCATGTCCATGTTATATTTCATTTCAAAAACGTGGCTCAGAACCTGGCCAGATAATCCGACAGAGATTACATCTCTTATTAACAATATTTCCAATTCAATTGGGATAACAACTCATGTTAAACATTTCTTATATCACAATAGATACACATTTTGGTGTTGTATCAATCTCAGCCAAAATCACTTCCGTACTTCATAAATGATACACATTTTAGTGCTATATCAATAACATGTAAAAACATTTCCATACTTCACAAATGATACACATTGTAGTGCTGTATCAATGCCAAACAATTTCCGGTTTAGAGGTCCATCCCCTATTTTCCCCTAAACCGTGGAGTACATCTCCTATCTCATCCCACACAACACAATGCATATAAACAATTATCATACACATGTTCAATCAATCAATACACAATTTTGATGTATTATACCAACCGTCATACTCGATAGCATACTCAATTGATTAGTTTTAGTTTGCCTAATCCTCATGCATTGTCTACAACAATCAAGACTATCCTCCATCGATAGCCCAAAGCAGTTATTTCTAAACAGAAAATAAATGCACCAAATGGATAAAATATCAACATTTCGTCTAAGTGAGCGATAAATTAATCCAACTACACCCTTTAATCCCATACCTTTCCAATTTGAATAATTCCTATTCAATTTCTCATTTTCCAAAATTAATTATACAAATTAATTTATCATAACAATTAGGACTTTTTCCCATAATCTCAATACCAACCCTAAGGTTCCATTTTCATCAATAATCCAACACATGGTTCCATTTTCCAATGTATTACATACATATGGGTTTTTAAATTTGGAAACCCCTCTTTTGAAAAATTACACAAAGACCCCAAACTTTCTCAAAATTACCCAACAACCCCCAACATATCGAAATACTAAAATTTAAAGACAAAGCTCATAAAATGGAGTAGGATATCCCTACCTCGAAGTTAAAACTCAAATGGAGAAGATGAAGAAATCGAAAGTGCTTCAAATCCCAAGATTCTCGGATCAAAACGTAGCCCTCAACGATCAACACACTTTTTACAAAGGCACTAAGAGAGTAGATCACTCTAGCTAGATCAATCCCTAGAGAGAAGGTATTTTCTAGAGAGAGGAGCTCTCAAAATCGATTTTTGGAAAGTAAGAGAGAGAATGAAAAGTGAAAAGTGATTCAAAATTGTCTAGCTGCCAACTGATATACGCATGACCCGCTCGAGCGGATAATAGAACGCTCGAGTGTCAAGCACAAAAAACTGAAGCCGCTCGAGCGCTAAGACACAAAAACAAAATACATCCGCTTGAGCGCGAAAACCAGTCCGCTCGAGCGTAGATCCACCACCTCCAGAACTTTTACAGACAATGAACTACCCGCTCGAGCGCCAAGAGGCCCGCTCGAGCGCGACCCGTCGAGCGTAAGAAAATCCGCTCGAGCGTGAAAAACACACCTGTAGAAGTTTTTGCAGAGGCACGAAATACTGAGAGCTTGTAAAACCTGCTCGAGCGCAAATTGACCCGCTTGAGCGGACCACTAAAATTTTGGGTAACAAAGAAAGAAACCAAGGCTCAACCAACCTGTTTAAAAATATGCCAAACACATCCTAAAACTCAAACATAGGGAATTAAAGGATGACAACAAGATATACAACCACCAACTCCATGGAACCAAAGTCCGGAATACAACAAATACAGAAAGGGAAAACCGGAATCGCTATAGAATCTACGTCACAGTTCTGTATCATCTCTAACATTTCTCTTGGAAATCCCTTTACTGATTCTAGTGTTAACGATATGATTTTTGTTGTATCTTTTGACATTGTTAAATCTGCATGTATATATATATATCATCAATATCAGTAATGTTACAAACTCATAATTTTTTTTCAAATATACAAATGTGTGGCTTAAATTCTTTTTATACGTAAACCATACACTAGCTAAATTTTAATCACAAATATAGAAATTATAGATTAACATATCATAAATGTACAAAAGTATTGGGACAACCAAAAAAAAAAAGATCTCTAATAATCCTTTTCTTTCTTCTTCTTCTTTTTTTTAATATACAATGTGAAATGCTCACAATGATTCAATATTAATGAGATTCACCTGAAATTTCTCAAACACTTTTAAGATTGGGGGAATTACTTTCAAGTTGGACAAACAAACAAAAAAAATATAAACATGGAGAGGTGCAAATCCCTACAATTTTTCACTTGCATCCCATCACATAATCATGTGCACCTCCAATGTTTTTGTAATTTTTTTTTTTTGTGTCCCACTTTTAAGTAATTCTCCCATCAAGATTTGAAAAAAAACATATTGCATAATTGAGGAGTCATTTGGTAATCTCATATTTTAGTTATTAAGTTAAAAAAAAAAGTCAAAAAAATAAAAATTTAACTTATACAAAAAAATTCAAAAATCTTTTCTCATTCACTTTACTTTTCGCATGTTTTTTCGTAAAAAATAAAAAAATATTCTCAACTCATATTTTCGCCAATAAGACAAAAAAATAATTAAAAAAAAAGTAACTTCTCAAATAGCCTCTAAGTTGACATGTTCAAAGAATCAATTAATTTATGATTTTTTTTTTTGTTCATATGTTAAATTTGAAAGTCTAAGTATCCAATAGCAAATTGACCCAAAAAAATAAATGGATGATTGAGATTTAAACAGTATACTGTAGATTCATATATGAATTAAATCCGAACCGCACATTCATAATTTTAAATAAATCAAAAAACAAGGAAGATATTACCTTGAGGTGTGATTGGACGAGCAACAAACCAAAGTACAAGGTTGTGATCAATAGGGAATCTTCCAAGCAAAACATGGCCTTTCCTGATGGTAACAAATTCAGGGCTAAATCCATGTCCATTTTCGTAATTTGTGAAACCCCTCGCTCCGCCCCTTGTTGACTGCTTCGGAGGTTTTAATCCAATGAAATTCGCAATCACAGAGTTTACTCCATCACATCCTATCACTACCTGCCATTGATATATATACACAAATTACAATCCCAAATTAGATCAAGTAATTTTAATCAATTAAATGATCTTTACTTTGGTTTAGTTTTCAGTGTAGTCTTCAAATTATTATTATTTTTTGTACTTAAGTTGTTCAATTGTTTTAATTTTCAATGTGACATTCAACTTTCTATTGTAAATTTTAAATTTTCTCTATTTAAATCGCATTAACTCTCATAAATAAAGTCCATGTACAATTCTTTTTTTAACCTGTTTTTTGTTGGTTATTTTTCATCTTTAATATAAAAAAAAATCCAAAATTTTTCCAAACACTTTTCACTTAGATTATAATTACGTAAAAAGTTTTTTTTTTTTTTTTTTTTTTCTTATATTCTTCTAGATTAGATCAAAAAGTTAAGAAAAAAAAGTATACAAGTTTTAAAAATTTTCACTAAAGACGATTTTTTTTTTATAAGAAGTGTGACATTTTAAGCCAAATAAAGTAGATGTGAGAAAAATATAACATTTATATTATATGCTTCCTAATTAATCAAATTACATTTTCAATTTTGATTGGTAGCTCGAATGTTGTGGCTCGAGAGTAGGTTTGTAGATCAGAAGAAGGAAGAAGAAGGAGGAGGAGGAGGGACTGGAGGGGGCCCAACAAATGGGGCTGGAGGCGGGAGGTGGGGGGCGGGGGGCGGAGGCGAGGCAGAGCTGACGAGCAGCGACGGCGGGCGACGAGGCGACGAGCAGCGACGATCCTCGGCGGCGGCGAGGCGACGGCGGTGGTGCTCCTCCTCTCTCTTCTCTCTCTCTTTCTCTCTTCCCCTCTTCTTCTCTCTTTCTCTCCCTCTCCCTCTTCTGCGTTTCAACTCGAAAATGGAAGAAAAAAAAGAAAAAAAAAAGAAAAAAAAGACAGCCCAAAACGACGTCGTTTTGGGCTGTCGAGCCAAAATCGAGCCACGAATTTCAAGCTACTAGTCATTTTTGTTACATTTTAAGCCGAACAGTCTTAGATGTGAGAAAAATTATAACATTTATATCATGTGCTTCTTCATTGATCAAATTTTAGATACTGTTTGGTAACACTTACGTTTTCAGTTTTCTGTTTATATTTTCAAAAAATTAAAAAACTCAAATAAAAACTTGTGTGGTAAATTTTTGATTTATAAATCAGTGGTCTCAGTTTATAAATTTGGCCAAAAAATATAAACTCAAAAAATGTGTTTCCGTTTTGAGTTTTAAGTTTTTTTTTACCACTCAACACTAGCCACCACCCGCCACCATTTTCCACCACCGTCTTCCGCCACCACCACCCACCACCCACCCCACCACCACCTACCACCTGCCACCACCAATCACCACCCGCCACCACCAGCCACCAGCCACCAGCCACCAGCCACCTGCCACCCACTCGCCGCCACCCACCTCTCGCCACCACCACACCACCACCACCACCACCACCACCCACCTGCCATCCACCCGCCACCATCTACCGCCGGCCACTACCACCCACCGCCGGCCACCACCACCCGCCACGTACCCGCCACCACCACTCACCACCCACCTGCCACCACCATCCACTACTCGCCGCCACCAGCCACCTACCACCACCAGCCACCAGTCACCCGCCACCCACCACCACCTACCACCACCACCACCAGCCACCAGCCACCCGCCACCCACCCACCACCTACCACCACCCATCACCCACCCGTCACCCACTTGCCACCACCACCCACCACCCACTCGCTACCACCCACCATCCGCCACCGTCACCCACCCACCATCCGCCACCCATCTGCCACCACCACCACCCGCACCACCACCACCACCACTACTCACTCGCTACCACCCACCACCCGCCACCGTCACCCACCCACCCATCATCACCACCCACCCGCCATCCGCCACCCACCTACCACCACTACCTACCACCCGTTACCACCACTACCACCACCACCACCCACTCGCTACCATCCGCCACCGTCACCCACCACCCACCGCTACCACCCGCCACCTACCCGCCATCCGTCACCCACCTGCCACCACCACCACCACCCACTCGCTACCACCTCACCACCTACCACCGTCATCCATCCACAATCACCACCCGCCACTACCCACCACCACCCGCCATCTGCCACCCACCTGTCACCACCACCACCACCACCCTCAATCCGCTACCCACTTGCTGCCACCACCACCCACCACCCACCACCACCCGCCATCCGCCACCCACCTGTCACCACCACCCACCACCACCCTCAATCCGTCACCCACCTGCTGCCACCACCACTCATCACCCACCACCACCACCACCACCCCCACTCGCTACCACCCACCACCCACCACCGTCACCCACCACCTACTACCACCACCACCACCGCCACCACCCACCACACCCGCTGCCCACCACCCACTGTCACCACTTTCCACCACCATCTTCCGCCGCCACTTGCCACCACTTGCCATTTCTCACTCTTTTTTATATTTTTAAATTTTTTTAAACATTTTGTTAATTACCAAACGCGTTTGTAGTTTATGTTTTTCTAAAATTAAACAAAAACCAGTTTATAAAATTTTTGTAAATATAAACTAAAAACGTAAACGTTACCAAACAGACCCTTAGAATCTACCAAAAAAAGGTACAAAACACTAGCAAGGGCATAATCCCATAGGTTCTATGGCGAGACCATCAATCATGAGTATACTTTAATCTATTGGAATTGGTTTCTATGCAAATTTCATATGTTTTTTAAGACAAAATTACCTTAGCTTTGATTACAGTGCCATCATGAAGTTGAAGAATTGGAAGTGAAGTTAATGGATCCATTTGGACATCAATTATTTGACACCCAAAACGTATTGTTCCAACTGGTAGCTCGTTTGCTAGGGTTTTCACTAGAATACTTCGTTTTAGGCATCGAGCTCTCCGTTCCTGACAACTGACAAAACGTAAGAGTAATATTCATCAATATATTTGTCGATATTATCTTATATTCATTATTATCAATATATGATTAATAAAAAAAAAGAGAAGAAAAAAAGAAGAGGAAATAAGAAGGGAAAAAGAATAGAGATGAACTCGATTGGTGTTTCTTTGAGGGATATGTTGTCTGTGGAAGCCTCTCGAAACCTGAACAAAAACTTAATCAGAATTACAAATATTGAGGGAAATTAACATGGAAGAAGAATTCAAAGCAAATGATTTGAAATATACATATATTAATGATATATTGATTGATATATATATATATATATATATATATATATATCAATCAATATATCAATTAATATATGTATATTTCAAATCATTTGCTTTGAATTCTTCTTCCATGTTAATTTCCCTCAATATTTGTAATTCTGATTAAGTTTTTGTTCAGGTTTCGATATATATATATATGTATCTCAGCATTGTTATTTAAAATCATGAGTAAATATATGTACCATAGAAGAGGAATGACGTTTGTCTAAGTTTTGAGCTAACACCAAGCTGATCAAGCGCGCGTCAACCATTCGATTGTATGCCTATGCCAGCTCCTGTGGCTCTTAAAGTCTTAGCTCTTTCTAGAACAATACTAGTCATGCCCTTCTTACATCCAAAAAACCAACCACTAAATTATTTAGTTTCTATCGATATATTGTTTGATATCAACATATGTTACAATAATGTTACTTAAAATCATGATAAATATATATATACTAACAAGTACCAATCAATTGGGTATGTATGCAAATATATATATAAAATAAATAAATTTGTCACCTATGAAGGGCAAGTGCAATGGCAAGCCCACATATCCCACCCCCAACTATTACAATACCATGCAGTTCAGCAGCATCCATCTCTCTCTCTCTCCCCCCCTCCCTAGCTAGTCTGAATTTTCAGTTGATCTGTAATTGACATGGGTTGCATCTTCTATTTATAATAAAATGCACCAAATTTTTAGTACTTTCTCGCCAAGGAATGACTCTCTATGATAGCAACGAATTTTGTCAACAGCAATGGAAGTCATGGGATGAAGTTTCTTTGTGATATAATTGTCAAAATTTTGCAAAACTATTCTTTTAGCTTACTACAAAAAAAAATTTATATTTTGACTATATGATTTTGTTGGTGAGTTGTCATTTTAGCATAATAAAGTTTCACATCACTATTATCTAATTAATTTTTGAATATTTTACTCTAAAGGGGTATTTGAGATGATATAAATAAATATATATTTTGACCTTTTAAGAAAAAAAATGTGCAGAAAAATAGAGAGGTAATGTGACCCAAATAAGTGGACTTATCTAAATAAGTGCACTTATATATGTTATGCCAATTATTTCTCTCACTAATCTAGATGAGTATCAAAGTTTTTAATTTTTTGTTTTTTTAGATGAATAAAATGTTATTGTAATTATTAAAGTAATTTAACTTTGCAATTGTAATTATTAGTATTTTGAGATAAAATTTAATTTTGCCATTGTTTTAACAATATATTTAATTCAAAAAAATTTTTGGGCAATAAGATTTAAATGTTTGTTTAACCATATATATTATAACTCTTAAAGGGTTGTCCCAATGGGTACAACTTGGACTCTAAGAATGTGTTTCTTCTAGATCCTAAGTTTAACTCCTATTAAGAGTAATCCGTTCTTTGCAGCTCCGCCCGCAAGTTCTTCCCGAGTATTGCCCAACCAACGTGGAGGGGGTGCTTTGTGTGGATCCTAAAATTAGTCGAGATGCACATAAGATGATAATGAAATTCAAAATCAACATTATAAGTTTGATAAAGAAGACACTTGTCATTTAAATAATACAGATTATATGTATATTTGTCTTTATTATTATTTTGAAAAATGTAGATACGTAAGCATGCCACTAATTTTTTAGTCACGTTTGTTTGGCGGATTAGGTTGTATAGGATTGTTAGTGTAGGGATGGTTAGTATGGGAATTGTTAGTAAGAGGTTAAGTAAAAGTGTGTTTGTTTTGATGATAATTGTTAATGCGGGTGTTGTTAAATTATTTTTATATAAAATCAATCTAAAACAAATATATAAAAAATCAGAGATAACAGGGCGCATGTGATAAAAAAAAAAAAAATTATACTATTTTGATCAACTGGCTGAATGTCTACACGAAAGACTAGTTATATTCTAATTTTTTGAATTCAATCTCACCTCTTATTCAGTCAAACTAATCCAGCTATTCAATGGGATTTACTAAACCCCTATTGGAGCATCAATCCTACCTCTCATTTTTCAACCAAATACGCCATGAACCATCTTATTCCACTCCTGACTCTCACGCGGGTAAACAAACGTAACCATTTAAGTGGGGCTCGCGGCGGTGAGATGCTATGATTGTCCCCTCTGAGGATTAGTCGGTGGACGCAGCCCAGCGGTAGAAGTCGGATACCTCAGTTTCAAAAAAAAAAAAAAAAAAAAAAGAAGTATACAAAGGAGTGTTTTGGGAAATTGATAAAAAGTTAGTTTTTTGATTTTTAAGCTTTTTTGGTGATTTTTTTGGTAAAAAGATTGGCTTTTTCAGTGACTTTTTTGGAAGAAGTTGGTAAAAAGTCAAAAAACTGATTTTTTACCAACTTCCTAAATTACCCCAAAGCTTGATTTGACATAAGAGTTAAGTATGCAAAGGTGTCGTTTGGGCAGTGGGTTGGCTTTTTAGTTTTTTTTGGTTATTTTAGCTTGGGGCTAAAAAGCTTGGTTTGAGAAGAATTTTTTAGCTTTTTTGATTTTTTGACTTTTTGGTGAAGTGTCCACATGTTAAATGACCGAATTGCCCTTGCTGTTTTACATTTGAACTCTTAGCCGTCATTCCTCCACGTCAGCGTCATTGTACTCTTTTTTTTTTTTTTTTTTTTGTTTTGTTTTTTTTTTTTGGAGTAGGCGTATTTTTATGGTTCTTTTTGTTTTTAATTTATGTTTTTGTCATTTTTATTTTTTTTGTATACATTAATTTGTTTTTATTTTTCAAAAATGATTTTTCATGTGTTTCAATTATTTTTAAATTACGTGGCAAATGCTAATTTCTATTTTTAAATTTTTTTTTTGGATGAGGCGCATTTTTGTGGTTCTTTTTTTTAATTTATGTTTTTGTCATTTTTATTTTTATTTGTATACATTAATTTGTTTTTATTTTTCAAAAATGGATTTTCATGTGTTTTATTTATTTTTAAATTAAGTGACAAATGCTAATTTCTGTTTTTCATTTTATTATTATTTTTTTTTGGATGAGGCGTATTTTTGTTCTTTTTTTTATTTATTTACTTTTTTGTCATTTTTATTTTTATTTGTATATATTAATTTGTTTTTATTTTTCAAAAATGGATTTTCATGTGTTTATTTATTTTTAAATTACATGGCAAATACTAATTTTTGTTTTTAAATATTTTTTTTTGTTTTGGATGAGGCGTATTTTTGTGATTTTTTTTTTAAATTTACATTTTTGTCATTTTGTGGTGATGAGAGAGAGAGAGAGAGAGAGAGATAAAGATGGGATTTGATTGGGTATTTCTTGTTTCTTCAAAAGCCTTTTTTCACAGGTGAAGAAAAATCTGTGACTGTCTGTGTGTGTGCGTGTGTGTGTGTGTGTGTGTGAGAGAGAGAGAGAGAGAGAGAGAGGTGACTGTACTGGCTTTCTCAATCAGAACAACAGTGGGGGTAGTTTGGTAAATACCGTGGCATGGGTTATTGCCAAGCACGTGCTTGCCTTTTATCTCCATTTGGCTAATTTAGTCTTTTTTGTCTGTAGTGGCTAAAATAACCCCAATTTGCCTTGCCAAACGGAGGCAAAGCTTGGCTTGACATAAGAGTTGCTCTTACAATTGGCTTGTAGGAAAGTGATTGAGACCCTCCAATCACCAACCCCATCACCCCCATAACGGCTAGTGATTGGAGGAGAAGAAGAAGAAGAGAAGAAAAAAAAAAAAAAAAAACTGACCAATCAGAGAGGGGTCGTGGGCGTGTCCCTTTGTGGGTGTCCAAGTCATTTTCCTTGGCTTGTATTGCTGATTTTCAATTGGCATGTGGTAGCAAAACAAAACCAAAAAGCTTTTCATGTTTTGTGGAGTTGGTTAAAAATTAATATTTAATATTTTTTTTATTTTTTTTTAAAAAATATATAAAAGAATGAAAAAATGATGCGACTCAAAATAAATTTTAAATCAAAAAATATTTTTTTATTAACTTGCTAAAACAAGCCTCGATCCCACATTATGACATCATCACATCGCTTGCAATGAGAATTTGAACCACAACTTTTACATTAAAAAATGACTTTAACGATATGTGATGACCTAACACCATCTCCAATCATCCAGTAAATTTTTTATTTAATTTGATTCTAAATTTAAATAAAAAGTTTCATTTTGTATAAGTTACTCTAATTCTTTCATTAAATTTTTATCATTTAAAAAAAAAAAAATTACTTTCTTATCCTATAGTTCATTTTTCATCAATTTTGATAAAAAAAAATAAAAAATCAGCTCCAATCCTTCATCTTTTAACAATTTTATCAAATTTAAGTGAAAAAAGACTTATCAGAAGTCTATTGAAAGATTTAGTTCATCTTTGATTTAATAAAAAAATTATTAAAAAATTATTTCTCTCTTGATTTGATACAAGTTTGATGAGAGGATTGAACCTCATTTTCATCAAAATTTGATGAAGGATTGAAGATGATCTAATGAAAGTAGAAAAAAAATTTAGTGTGTAATGTATACAATATGTAACTCTAAATAAAATTATATGTGATTTTACAAAAATGTGCAAGTTAAATACAAATTCTCGTAATCATATAAGTTTTATAAACTTACGCGAATTTGTATTCAACTTACGTATTTGTGTAAGATTACTTATGTAAATTCGTGAAAACTTCCGTAATTTTGTGTAGAGTTGTATACAATGTACATTACATACTAGAAAATTACCTTTAACGAGAATTATGCATTAAAATAAAGGGTAAATTATACTTTGCGCCTTTTATGTTTGGTCACTTTCCCACTTTGACTTGTAAAGTTTATTTTTTTTCAATTTGATCGTTTATGTTTCAAGTTTTTCCAGTTTACTTCTAAACTAATTTCTGTTAAAAATTAAACAAAAACTAACACATTAACAATCATGTGGTATAAAATCATTTTATTATAACATTTTAATATAAACTTAAACTCTAATATAAAAATATATATTTTTATATTATGTGATAGTTATTGTAGTATTTTCTGTGTAATTTTGGAAAGAAATTAGTTTTACAAGTAAATTGAAAAAAAATAAACTTTAATAGCCAAAGTGAGAAAGTGAACAAATATAAAAAGGACAAAGTATAATTTACCCTAAAATAACATATTATATATCATTCGTTTTTTATTATTTTTATTACTTTTTTTTTTAATATCACTGTCTGTATATAAAATAATACTATTATCATCTTATTCAGTAGTCACGAATATTATCTATGTAATATCATTGCATTGTGTTCTTAATCGATGACCTAACAAAAAATTTAATTGACAATAATAACTTGAGAAGCACAAAATAACTTAATGTATTTCATGATTTTTATATATTAATAATAACATATAATATTTTACGACTATTAATAGTTTTCTAAGATTTGGTTGAAATGAGCATACTAAGGTGGATGTATGGTAACATTAGAAAATATAAAGTTAGAAATGAACATATTCGTGAATAGGTGAGAGTAGCACGAAAAATATAAGTCAAGAGAGAATAGATAGTGTAGTGAATAGATATATGAATCTCTTTAATTTGACTAACTAAATAGCTATTGCTGGAGCTGAATGAAAAATAAAAATTTATGTAGCTGACCCATTTAATAAGGTTTGATTTGATTTGATTTAATGATTTTTTATGGTTAACTTTACCCCAAGGCATCCTTTCTCTTTTTATAATTGTTCAATTGTCAATTTGCAATTGAAAACGACATGAATTTGACCTATCGCTTGAGGGATCAATATATAATGTATTAATTGTAAAAATATGTATCATAAAGGAAGTTATAACATTTATAATAAAAGTTACACAAATAAAAAAAATCCAAAAAGTGAAAATCGCTCTGTTTGGTTTGAGAATACTATCCAAACATCATATTAGAATATGGGGGTGGAATTATAGTTTGGAAATCCTTCCAAACACAGCCTTAGTTCATCTTTGATTTAATAAAAAAATTATTAAAAAATTATTTCTCTCTTGATTTGATACAGGTTTGATGAGAGCATTGAATCTCATTTTCATCAAAAATTTCATCAAATTTAAATTTGATGAAGGATTGAAGATGATCTAATGAAAGTAGAAAAAAAATTTAGTGTGTAATGTAGACAATATGTAACTCTAAATAAAATTATATGTGATTTTACAAAAATGTGCAAGTTAAATACAAATTCTTGTAATCATATAAGTTTTATAAACTTACGCGAATTTGTATTCAGCTTACGTATTTGTGTAAGATTACTTATGTAAATTCGTAAAAACTTATGTAATTTTGTGTAGAGTTGTATACAATGTACATTACACACTAGAAAATTACCTTTAACGGGAATTATGCAATAAAATAAAGGGTAAATTACACTTTGCGCCCTTTATGTTTGGTCATTTTCCCATTTTGGCTTGTAAAGTTTATTTTTTTTCAATTTGATCGTTTATGTTTCAAGTTTTTCCAGTTTACTTCTAAACTAATTTCAATTAAAAATTAAACAAAAACTAACACATTAACAATCACGTGGTATAAAAACATTTTAATATAAACTTAAACTCTAATATAAAAATATATATTTCTATATTATTGATAGTTATTATTATTTTCTGTATAATTTTGGAAAGAAATTAGTTTTACAAGTAAATTGAAAAAAAAATAAACTTTAATGGCCAAAGTGAGAAAGTGAACAAATATAAAAAGGACAAAGTATAATTTACCCTAAAAAACATATATATATCATTCGTTTTTATTATTTTTATTACTTTTTTTTAAATATCACTGTCTGTATATAAAAATAATACTATTATCCTCTTATTCAGTAGTCACGAATATTATCTATGTAATATCATTGCATTGTGTTCTTAATCGATGACCTAACAAAAAATTTAATTGACAATAATAACTTGAGAAGCACAAAATAACTTAATGTCATGATTTTTATATATTAATAATATCATATAATATTTTACGACTATTAATAGTTTTCTAAGATTTGGTTGAAATGAGCATACTAAGGTGGATGTATGGTAACATTAGAAAATATAAAGTTAGAAATGAACATATTCGTGAATAGGTGAGAGTAACACGAAAATATAAGTCAAGAGAGAATAGATAGTGTAGTGAATAGATATATGAATCTCTTTAATTTGACTAACTAAATAGCTATTGCTGGAGCTGAATGAAAAATAAAAATTTATGTAGCTGACCCATTTAATAAGGTTCGATTTGATTTGATTTAATGATTTTTTATGGTTAACTTTACCCCAAGGCATCCTTTCTCTTTTTATAATTGTTCAATTGTCAATTTACAACTGAAAACGACATGAATTTGACCTATCGCTTGAGGGATCAATATATAATGTATTAATTGTAAAAATATGTATCATAAAGGAAGTTATAACATTTATAATAAAAGTTACACAAATAAAAAAAATCCAAAAAGTGAAAAATCGCTCTGTTTGGTTTGAGAATACTATCCAAACATCATATTAGAATATGGGGGTGGAATCATAGTTTGGAAATCCTTCCAAACACAGCCTTAGTTCATCTTTGATTTAATAAAAAAATTATTAAAAAATTATTTCTCTCTTGATTTGATACAGGTTTGATGAGAGGATTGAACCTCATTTTCATCAAAAATTTCATCAAATTTAAATTTGATGAAGGATTGAAGATGATCTAATGAAAGTAGAAAAAAAATTTAGTGTGTAATGTATACAATATGTAACTCTAAATAAAATTATATGTGATTTTACAAAAATGTGCAAGTTAAATACAAATTCTCGTAATCATATAGGTTTTATAAACTTACGCGAATTTGTATTCAGCTTACGTATTTGTGTAAGAATACTTATGTAAATTCGTGAAAATTTACGTAATTTTGTGTAGAGTTGTATACAATGTACATTACACACTAGAAAATTACCTTTAACGGGAATTATGCAATAAAATAATGGGTAAATTACACTTTGCGCCCTTTATGTTTGGTCACTTTCCCATTTTGGCTTGTAAAGTTTATTTTTTTTCAATTTGATCGTTTATGTTTCAAGTTTTTCTAGTTTACTTCTAAACTAATTTCTGTTAAAAATTAAACAAAAACTAACACATTAACAATCATGTGGTATAAAAATATTTTATTATAACATTTTAATATAAACTCTAATATAAAAATATATATTTTTATATTATGTGATAGTTATTATGGTATTTTCTGTATAATTTTGGAAAGAAATTAGTTTTACAAGTAAATTGAAAAAAAATAAACTTTAATGGCCAAAGTGAGAAAGTGAACAAATATAAAAAGGACAAAGTATAATTTACCCTAAAATAAAATATTATATATCATTCGTTTTTTATTATTTTTATTACTTTTTTTTAAATATCACTGTATGTATATAAAATAATACTATTATCCTCTTATTCAGTAGTCACGAATATTATCTATGTAATATCATTGCATTGTGTTCTTAATCGATGACCTAACAAAAAATTTAATTGACAATAATAACTTGAGAAGCACAAAATAACTTAATGTATTTCATGATTTTTATGTATTAATAATATCATATAATATTTTACGACTATTAATAGTTTTCTAAGATTTGGTTGAAATGAGCATACTAAGGTGGATGTAGGGTAATATTAGAAAATATAAAGTTAGAAATGAACATATTCGTGAATAGGTGGGAGTAGCACGGAAAATATAAGTCAAGAGAGAATAGATAGTGTAGTGAATAGATATATGAATCTCTTTAATTTGACTAACTAAATAGCTATTGCTAGAGCTGAATGAAAAATAAAAATCTCTTAATCAATGACCTAACAAAAAATTTAATTGACAATAATAACTTGAGAAGCACAAAATAACTTAATGCATTTCATGATTTTTATATATTAATAATATCATATAATATTTTATGACTATTAATAGTTTTCTAAGATTTGGTTAAAATGAGCATACTAAGGTGGATGTATGGTAACATTAGGAAATATGAAGTTAGAAATGAACATATTCGTGAATAGGTGGGAGTAGCACGGAAAATATAAGTCAAGAGAGAATAAATAGTGTAGTGAATAGATATATGAATCTCTTTAATTTGACTAACTAAATAGCTATGAAAAATAAAAATTTATGTAGCTAACCCATTTAATAAGGTTTGATTTGATTTGATTTAATGATTTTTTATGGTTAACTTTACCCCAAGGCATCCTTTCTCTTTTTATAATTATTCAATAGTCAATTTGCAATTGAAACCACATGAATTTGACCTATCGCTTGAGGGATCAATATATAGTGTATTAATTTTAAAAATATGTATCATAAAGGAAGTTATAACTTTTATAATAAAAGTTACACAAATAAAAAAAATCCAAAAAGTGAAAAATCGCTCTGTTTGGTTGTGTTTTCAAACTAGTTTTCTGCTTGATGGTTTGAGTATGATGTTTGGATAGAGTTGTGGAATTAATTTTCTACAACTCTGTAGAAAACTCTGTCAAACAGAGCGCGTTTTTCAATTTTTTTTTTCAAATTTGGCCTAACCGGTCGTCCGGCCGGTTGAACGGAATAGTGAATTTTTTTTTTTTTGCAATTGATATATTAATTTTTATATATTCGAAAAAAATATTTTCTGAATTTTTAAAATTTTTTTATGTGCTTTAAAATAATTTTTTGTTTTATGTTTGGTTATGAGTTGTAAGTTTTTGTATCAAATATCAAATGTCACATCAAATATTCCCCACTCAATTCAAAACTCTTTTCAAAACTCTTACCAAATAAATTTTTCATACTCAAATCATAATTCCAAACCTCACAAAGCAGACGGGGGAAATGCTTTTGGGGTTTTAACTCGAGGAAGTCAGCTACCACCGAATTTGCTCCATCACATCCAATCAAAACCTGCAAGATTAGTAACTTTCCTCTCAAATTGTTTTTAGTTCACTACTGTCAATATTAGTGTTTCATCTTCTTAAAACTAAAATTAGCTGATAATTCAAATTCACATGTTGATTTGTTATGTGCACCTTATGAATTAATGGACCAAGCAATTTATCTAGAAAAGCAAAGAGTGTGCATGAGAAATAAAGTGATTTAAACCTTTTTTTTTTTTTTTGACAACCAGGTGTCCAGGCCAGTTATGCATATCTCGACTAAATCCCGGGGCCTTGAAGTTAACAACCGGGTAAACCTCCAATGGCCTCAAGGTTTGGATGTTTGGCCTTTGTGGGTTTTTAACTTGTGACATCTTGGGTGTTAAGCCCTTTGGTTGGTTTCTTCATCCACTAAGCCAAACCCCTTGGGGTTAAGTGATTTAAACATTTGCTTACACAATTTATATTTTCCCTCTTTATGTTGTGTTTGATTAAGGGATTTGGGAAGAAACTTGAAAACCGAAAGTGAAAAGGTGTTGAAACTAGGTGAAATTTAAATATATTTTATTCATATTTCACCTTACTTTTCTCTTTCCATTTCCCTTTCCCTTTCCAAATCTTCCGATCAAACACAGCATAAAAGTTTATCTCTTGTGTTTGAGATATGCTTATCTTGCTCTTTAAAAAGGTTCTCAAGCTTTGAGCCTAAATTTATTCAAATGGTTGGGTGAATAATGAATAGAGATTGATAACCGATTTATCACAAACCAAATGAAGCCTTCAAGCTTGTATGTGTATTTCGGTGTATGAATACAAATACCTCATTTTTTTGACGATCTCCAGTCTATTACTCAAATGCCTTTATTGACTAAGGCACAAGATTACAATTTGCATTGATGACGTTGCTAAAATTATGTAATAATAGCTCTTTGTTGTCGATCTGGGTACAAGTAGCAACCTAAACAAGCTAGGAAAACACATGTTTTCTAGAGAGTTCTTCATACCCCAATATGTAGCTATCTATGCAAGTAATTTGCAATGTCTTGCTATCAAATATATATACATATATATTACAACATTATTTGTTTGATTTATGAGGAAGAGACATCTCCCATGTGGCATGAAGTTAGAAATTGATGTTACTAAGTATTGTAGCATGAAGAGACATCTCCCATGTCGCATGAAGTTAGAAATTGATGTTACTAAGTATTGTAAAGGAATTGATGTTACTAAGTATTGTAAAGAGAAAAGGAACTCTTTGACTTTTTGGTATAGGTTATAGGATTTTTGATTTTTTTAAATAATTTTTTGGCTTTTAAACTAAAACTATTACTTCCCAAACGAGACCAAGTCAAAATAAATCTCATAAATTTTCTAAAATGAATAATATTTTCTTAGATGAATTAAGATTTCATAATCGAAATTGTAAAAATCAAAATGAGAGAGGCTTGACACCCATACCTTTAATAAGTAAGTCTCGTTTAGGAACTTAGTTATTTTAGTTGGCTTTTCAACTATTTTATGAGATGAAAAAAATTATGTTTTGGAATGATTTGTGAATTTTTTGTAGTTTAATAAATGATTGTAAGAGAAAAAGTAATTGATCGACGTGTAAGATGATTTCTAAAAATGTGACTATGTGCTAAATCAATAGCACAAAATTGAATGAACACATGGACCTTAAAAATCAAGAAAACGTCAGAAATTAACTTTAAAATATGAAGAGTCAAAATGGTCAAACATAAAAGGAAAAAAAGTGTAATTTATTCTAATAAAATACTATATATCATCCGTTTATTATTATTATTATTTTTATTACTTTTTTTTAATATCACTATCTATACATACAATGGGGATTTTTTTAGGGTCCCTGATATTAAGATTTTATAGTATAAAAGACATTCAATATTTTAATAATGTCTAAGGTCTCTCAAATTGATCTAGAGAAAATTCAACTTCATAGAGAAAATCTCACCAGAGAAATAAGAATTTCTTTGGACTTTCCAGAGAAATTCACTTCAACCTAGAGAAATTCTTCAAAATTAGAGAAATTCCCCTTTCTACCCTAAAGAAAATCTCCCTCCAAATCAGAAAAATTTACTTGTGTTGTCTGCAATTTGATGGCTTCAGTGATTTGGATGCATATGACAACATAACACTAAAATTCAAAGGAGATGGAAGATATATATTCTATATGTGAGCTTTCTTCGTTGAGAATGGGCTATTGAGAGGCTTGTAATCTAGTGCTCTGTCTAGGGTTAATAGTTGATATCAAACTCTTCAATTTGTACTGAACTTTTAGCATTACTGTGATGCAGATTTATATGGAAAATTTGGTTAATTCGCCTAGGCAGGAGGAGGATAATTCCTGGTAACCCACATAAATTTCGATTTTGTTGAAAAAAATGCTAATGTAGAGAAAATCCAAAGTCAGAACCATAAATGCAATAAGAACAATCAATTTGGAGTTGAAAAGTAGAAATCAAACCCAGAGAAATTCTTTGTTTCTCTCCAGAGAAATTTTGATTTTGTTGAAAAAATCGCTAATACAGAGAAAATCCAATACTAGAGAAATTTGAACAACCAGAGACCTACCAGAGAAATTTAAATAGCCAGAGAAATTTGAACAAAGTAGAGACCTACTAGAAAAATTTGAACAAACCAGATACCTACCCAATCAGTTTTGGCAGATGCTATTGAATGGAAAACAAGTCTCTAATTTTCAAAATTCCACTAGGCTTAGTTCTTACTTGGTTGGATGGTGTAGCTAAAGGAAACTCAGGATTAGCCTTTGTGGGAGCTACTATTAGAGTCATCTACCGAGGTTCGCCGGAAAATACCCATCATCGGCAAGATGAACTGCGGTGGTTGTCATGGAAACCGACAGTTTCTTCCTTGCTGTGTTGAAGCGCACGAGAAGGAATCAGAGGCCGAAGCTGAAGCAAAAACAGAGGAGTGGTGGTAGTGGGGTTGAATTCGTTGATTACTTGTCGGAAAAGTTGCTTCTTCTTCGACGAAACCAATCGGAGCTGAACAATCTAGGGCACTACAAATCAAATTGCGTTACAGATTTGGGTTGATGAATTTGCAGATTCAGAGAGAGAAGTACGCAATGTTGATGAACTCGAATGCGATTTCGACTCTGAATTTGGATTTGGATTTGGGTTTCGATTCCGATTCCGATTCCGATTCCGATTCGTTTTCGGAAGAGAGATTTGGGAATTTGATCAAATGAGGTTTGGATTTAGAGAGAGAGAGAGAGAGAGAGAGAGAGAGAGAGAGAGAGAGAGAGAGAGAGAAATAAGATTTGATTTGAGAGAGTCAAATTTCTTTGTGATATATGTGTGTAGGGTTGAGGGACCTTAGATATTATAAAATAATATTGTGTATCTCTTCCATTACTAAAAATGGAAGAAAGATCTTAGACTAATTTTCCGTAAAAAATAATACTATTATCCTCTTATTCAATAGTCATGAATATCATCTATGTAATATCATTACACTGTGTTCTTAATTGATAAACAAAATTATTTTGATGTACCCTAAAACCAAAAAAAAAAGAAGATGACCTAACAAAAAATAACTTGAGAGGCACAAAATAACTTATTGTATTTCATGATTTTTATGTATTAACAATATCATATAATATTTTATGACTGTTAATAATTTTTTTTAAAATATAGAGTTAGTAATGAATATATTCGTGAATGTGCAGAAGTAACACTGATAGAAGATAAATTGAGAAAGAATAGATTAAGTTGGCTTGATATCATGCCCCAAACCCGCCCCTAAGGGTTTAACATCGTAACCGGCCAGTAATCCGTGATTACCAAAGGCCTGCTTAACAGTAATGTCGATAATACAGTGACGGGGCTGGCGGAAGCCAATCAATAATAAAAAGATGTCCAATGAGTTGTGAAAACCTGAATGGGAAAAAGAAACTTCCATGCACATAGCTATAGACATATACCAAAAATACGTGTACAAGGTAGCATACAGGTTAGGGACCTAATCCCCTCAGCATAATTGTACAATCAAAGTCTTGAACATTTTTTACATTAACAGGGACAAAAAGGGTGAATCTGGAACACCCCAAAATAGCCTTGATTTGTGTAGGTTCGGAACCTCGATATGAGGCACAATGGCTGGCTTGACAAAATGGGAGCTTAAGTCGGCGCCCTTAGCTCTGGTCCGGTGCTTGGCCACCTACATATATATATACAAACTGCGAGCTAAAGCCTAGTGAATAACAAATGTGTGAAGAGGTTGAGAATGATGTCCTTCAATTTTGAAAACAGTCAATTAGCATTAGAACGTTTCCAATCAATATCATTTGTCAATCTATATTCAATTCAATCAATTCGATCTATCATGTTCACTTAGGTCATACGTGGTACATCCAATAGCAACAATACACTAGGTCATAAAAGACCGAACAATCAATTGATGGCCATCATACAATAACTATAGTTCCAAGATTTGGAACTGACAGAGATCTCTGTAACAATAACGATAACAATATCACTAACAATAGCAATATCCTATGGATGCCACGAATATAGTTCAAAATAGGATCATCATTCAATCGATAAAAAGTATTATTTTGGAAAACAATATGATTTATCAATCAGAAGATAAATACGATTGAACATATATTTACAACAGTGTTACTCACAGATTACTGGGCTATAGGCAGGCTAATCAGCGTCCTTGGGCGCCAAACCTACACAGTTACAGAACGAACGCACACTAAATTACACACTCGGAATTAATAACTTAGCCCCTTATTTACTTGTTTTGGTGTGGTTCTAAATCATTATCCTCATTATGATGCCTTAAACATGGCCTAGGAATGCCTAGGATGGAATGAGGATGCAAAAATGTTCTTAAAAATATTTTCAAAACTTGCTGAAAACAGGCGTCTCGCTCGAGCGTGGCTTCCTTCGCTCGAGTGGACATGCAGAATGTGCTTGGTTGCTCGAGCGTAGACTCCTTCGCTCGAGCAATCTGCAAAAATGTGAAAAGTACTGGTTGCTGAAAATCTCCGCTCGATGCTTGCTCGATGCTCGCTCGAGCGTGAGACACAGTTTTTCGCTCGAGCGCAAGTCTTGTCGCTCGAGCGTGCTTCTGCACACGCAAAAACCTGAGAGCTTGCAATTTACGCTCGAGCCAGCATTCCGTTGCTCGAGCGAAAGACTGAAAACAAAGGTGGTCGCTCGAGCGTGGAATCCCTCACTCGAGCGAGGAAGCCAAATTCTGGGTTTTCCAGATTTGCTCCCAAAGCTCAAACCATGGGTTTAATATGCCAAAGCTCATCTTTTTGGGCCAATTCTCTGGAAAATACTTAGAAACTCATAACACAACCTGTTTTGAAGATCATTTCATAAAATCAAAGCCCAAAAGTATGCCAATTGTACACAAAATCAACTTGAAATGGAAGAACATGGTGTAATTATGTCATGGATGTACTTATTTGAATTCACGACTTCCAACACATGATCATATGAGCTATTCTTTCCAAAAACATGATGAATTCTTAGATTACAACTATAATATGAACATGCATGTGTGAATTTCATGAAAACAACTTCAAAATTCCATACTATGGACATGCATGCATGAATTGATTCTCAAATCTACTCTTTAGGATATTTCTTGACTTTAGTCTCCGATTTTTCCATGAACCATGCATGAAACAACTTAAATTCATAATTAAGAGGGTGAATTCCCACCTCAAGTCTTGAATTTCCAAGTGTGGTAGCTCAATTTTGCAAGTCCTCTTCAATTCCTCTAAATTTCAAGAAAGACTCTTGTTGAACTCACTTTTCTTCCGACTCTCTCTCTCTCTCTCTCACGTTTGTATACAAGGAGATGGAGCATGAATGGTGTGTTAAGATATGAAATCAAACAAACGGCCTTGTAAAGGCCCACAAATGGCAAATGTGTAAATAACTTAAACTAAAGTAATTTAACATGATTTATTCTAATCTAGTTGTTCTAAATCAAATTCCAATTAGACCTACCATAAAATTCCATAAATCCTAATTAGCATATAAATCAGGTCAATTTCGGAATCGGTCGCCGATAAGGCTTTCAATTCGCAACTCAAAATTAAAATGTGAACAGATCGCTCTATATCAAACAGATATAAATGAAATTAGACAACACACTCACGTAATCAATTTGGGATTTCATCTTAATCATTTACTTAGCATGCTTAATCATGAATTAATGCTAAACATAGGTCAGGGTTGTCACAGTCTTCTCTCCTTACAAACAGTTTGGTCCTCCAAACTCGAATTACCTTCATTTTAGAAGAATACCGGATTCAGGGGAAACAATTCGAGATATCTTTTTATCATATCGTCTTCTTTTTCCCAAGTCGCATACACGCCACCATGGTTTTGCCAATCCACTTTCACTAATGGGATTTCCTTGTTCCTCAACCTCTTGATCCGTCGGTTTACAATCTGGACAGGCCGTTCTTCATAAGTGTAATCATCATTCAATACCACACGGGTAGGCTCAATGACATGGAAAGGATCCCGAAGATAATCCCGCAACATCGAAATATGAAAGACATTATGCATATGTTCAATTTCAGGAGGGAGTGCTACTTGATATGCCACTGGATTAATCTTTTCAATGATTTCATACGGCCCAACATACCTCGGTGCTAGTTTACCCTTAGCTCCAAAGCGAGTCTGCCCTTTCGTTGGTGTCACTTTAACAAAAACATGATCACCCACTTTATATTCCCTGTCTCGCCTGTGTACATCCGCGTAGCTTTTCTGTCGACTTTGTGCGGTTTTCAGTCTTTGTTGAATTAATTTCACCTTTTCTGTTGTGTGATGCACAATCTCAGGCCCAAGTAAAGACCCATCTCCAACTTCTGCCCAACAAATAGGAGATCGACATTTTCTGCCATATAAAGCCTCGAAAGGTGCCATACCAATGCTCGAATGGAAACTGTTGTTGTAGGCAAATTCAGCCAAAGGTAAATGACTTTCCCAATTCCCTTGGAAATCAAGCACATACATACGCAATAAGTCTTCCAGAGTTTGGATTGTTCTTTCTGATTGGCCATTTGTCTGAGGATGGTATGCGCTACTTAGTCTCAATTCAGTACCCAATGCCACTTGCAAACTTTGCCAAAATCTCGATGTAAACTTCGAGTCGCTATCAGAAACAATGGACACAGGCACTCCATGCAATCTAACAATCTCATTAATGTAAATTGCAGCCAATTTATCCGCATTATAAATTGTTTTGACAGGTAAGAAATGAGCAGATTTAGTCAACCGATCAATAATAACCCAAATTGAATCCATACCTCTACTGGAGCGAGGCAACCCAACAATGAAATCCATAGTGATATGTTCCCATTTCCACTCCGGTATTGGCAAGGGCTGAAGTAAACCTGCGGGTCGTTTATTGGCAAGGTAGGCATTTCGATACAAATTCAGCAATTTCTTTCTTCATTCCTGGCCACCAGAAATTAAGGCCAAGTTTGGCAAGTTGCCAAAAAGCCAAAAAGTCAAAAAGTTACTCAAAAAGTCAAAAAGTTATCACTATTCATCAAAAGTCAAAAATTACGGCTGCATAACTCCCAATTCTAATTTTCCCCTACACATTAATTTATACAATTTTTTAATACACATTTTTTCATAAAAAGTCAAAAAGTTAACCCAAACATCCACATTTTTTTCCTCAATTTTTTAGTCCAAAAAGACAAAAAGTGCACTTATTTAGGACACCTCAAACAACCCCTAAGTTTCAAAGCTTGATACATTTTTGTATTTCCCGGATGAATAGAAAGTTTCGAACTGTGGCCTGCTTGCAAAACTCACTTTTTCAATTCAGGATCATTTGGTACACACAATCTTCCTTGAAATTTCAACACATCGTTTTCAAATTTAAAATCTGGCCTTGGTTTGGATTCTCGTTCATCAATGATCTTCTTCAAAAAGTCATCTCGTTGTTGTTTTTCTTTGATCTCTTCAATGAGTGTCGGTTGAGCAGAAATAACAGCCAATATCCCACCTTGTTCTCGTAACACAATTTCAACCTCAAATTTTTCAAGGTCATGTAATAGCTCTTTCCGTCCGGTAAGTAAACAGGCCAAATTCCCAATTGATTTATGACTAAGTGCATCAGCAACAGTGTTAGCTTTCCCCGGATGGTACAAGATTTGCAAGTCATAGTCCTTTATCAATTCCAACCATTCCTCTGCCTCATGTTCAACTCTTTCTGTGTGAAGAAATACTTTAAACTCTTGTGATCGGTGTACACTTCACATGTTCCCCTATAGGTAGTGGCACCAAATTTTTAATGGCAAACACCACCGCGGCAAGTTCCAAGTCATGAGTTGGGTAATTCTTTTCTTGTGGCCTCAGTTGTCGGGAAGCATACGTAATAACTTTACCATTCTGCATCAAGACATATCCCAAACCCTTATAAGAAGCATCATTAAAAATAGTAAATCCATCCGTACTTGAGGGTAGGGTGAGAATCGGTGCAGTCACAAGTCGAGTTTTCAATTCTTGGAAAGCTGATTCCCTCTGATCGGTCCAGTCAAATGGTATCTCCTTTTGAGTCAACTGAGTCAATGGCAGAGCAATTTTGGAAAAATCTTTCACAAACCTTCTGTAGTACCCGACTGAACCCAAGAAACTCCGAACTTCAGTAACATTTGTTGGTCTAGGCCAATTCACCACTGCTTCAATCTTCTGTGGATCAACTGAAATGCCATCCTTACTAATCACATGTCCCAAAAACATAACACTATCAAGCCAAAATTCACACTTTGTTAGCTTTGCATATAGTCTCTGTTCTCTCAGGGTCTGCAAAGCAATTCTCAAATGATGTTCATGTTCTTCCTTACTCTTGGAACAAATCAGGATATCATCTATGAAAACAACCACAAATTCATCGAGAAATGGTTTGAAAATTCTGTTCATGAGGTCCATAAATGCAGTAGGCGCATTAGTAACTCCGAAAGGCATAACAAGAAATTCATAGTGTCCGTACCTTGTTCGGAAGGCAGTCTTCTCAATGTCCTCTACTTTGACTTTCAATTGGTGATATCCGGATCTACGGTCAATTTTGGAAAAGACCTGAGTGCCTTGTAATTGGTCAAATAAATCATCAATGCGAGGCAATGGGTACTTGTTCTTCACTGTTACCTTGTTCAATTCACGGTAGTCAATACAAAGTCTCAATGAGCCATCCTTCTTTTTCACAAATAAAATTGGTGCGCCCCACGGTGAAGTACTGGGCCTGATGAACTTTTTGTCCAGCAATTTTTGCAACTGGACTTTCAATTCTTTCAATTCAGTGGGTGCCATTCTGTACGGAGCTTTGGAAATTGGTTGTGTACCCGGTAACACCTCAATGGTGAACTCAATCTCTCTATCAATCAAATCCTTGGAAAATCATCTAGAAAAACATCTGGGAATTCTCTGACTATGGGAATACTGTCCACATTAACTTTAGTATCAGCAGGCACAGTCAATATGCAACATAAATACCCTTTACACCCCTTTTTAATCAATTTAAATGCTTTCATAGACGAAATCAAGTATGGGGGAGATATGACACCAACTCCGTTAAACACAAATTCAGGCAATCTAGGTGGACGAAAAATAACTTGCTTCGTTACACAGTCAATGGAGGCATGATATTTTGTTAACCAGTCCATTCCCAAAATTACATCAAAATGATCAAGATTCAGAGGTAATAAATCAACATATGAGAGCACATCCCCAATAACAATCTCATATGCAGGATACATATTAGCACAAGTCATGGATCCCCCAGCAGGTGAAGATACAACTAACAAATAGTTCATGGGTTCCAATGGTCTATTTAATTTTCGTGAAAAAGCATGCAAGACAAATGAATGTGTAGACCCCGAATCAATAAGAATATACGCATTTTGAGCACAAATTGAAAGTATACCTGACACAACTGTCTCGGTATTCTGCACGTCTCCTGGTACAAGTGCAAATACTCGGCCTTGCCTCAAAGGTTCTTTCCCGGCAGCCTTAGGATTTTGGCGTAACAGTTGACGCTGCAGCACTTGCTACGGGCCTACCATAATTCTGAGAAGCGAGAGGATAGTCTTTGACTAGGTGGCCCACCTTGCCACATTTGTAGCATGCTCTGGAAATTTTATAACAAACCCTTTTGTGTTTTTTGCCACATTCTGAACAAGGTGGTATAGAGTTGTTGCCTTGGCTAGAACTGCTTGTTGACCCTGTGTTTTGCTTACTGTTCCGGCCCTTTTTGAAGTTAAAATGTTGCCTCTTACCCCGCCATTCAGTCACCGGTGTCTTAGACTGTTTCAATGCTGCCACATTTGCTTCGGCTATAATGGCTCGGTCAAGGACATCCATATACTTGAGCAGTTTCAAGACATTAATTCGATCTAGTATTTCCACATTAAGCCCACCCTCAAACTTTCTAGCCTTCTTATAGTCGGTATCTACTATGTGTGGTGCATATCGGGCGAGCTTAGTGAACTTAGATTCATATTCAGCTACTGACATGGTTCCCTATTTCAGTTGTTCAAATTTAGTCACTTTACGGTCCCTGACACAGTGAGGGAAGTACTTTTCATAAAAAGCTTCCTTAAACTGAGTCCAGGTCATAGCATTGTTTGTATCACGAATAAGCATCCACCACCATCTAGCCTCTTCTTGTAAAGTAAAAGTAGCCAGTAATACTTTATGTGCTTCAGAACACGGAAGTACTTCAAATAGCTTTTCAGTCTCTAGGACCCATGTTTCGGCCTTCAATGGCTCAAGACCTCCCTGAAATGTTAGTGGCTTCATTTTGTTAAACTTTTGCGTCAAGGCAATCATATCATCATTTGCATTTGGTTCTGGCTGCACTGGAGGAGGTGTGGGCTGTTGATTCTGTTGTTGTCTTAATGACTCGATCAGTAATTCAGCCATCCTTTCTAATCTGGCAATCCTTGTATCGGATGATTCAGGTTCATTGGCATTCCTTGCGTTCTCCATTTCACTATATACAATACAATAATAATAAACGTAGGAAAAATAGCTTACTTATGCACATTAGCACATACATCCATATCATGTCCACACACACTTTCTTATGCTTATGCAATGCCCTAATTGCTTTTCTAGGACATCCTATAGCTCATTTGGACATGTGTGTGCGGTATAACTCGTGCTCTGATACCACTCTGTCACAACCCAAACCCGCCCTTAAGGGTTTAGCATCGTAACCGGCCAGTAATCCGTGATTACCAAAGGCCTACTTAACAGTAATGTCGATAATATAATGACGGGGTTGGCGGAAGCCAATCAATAATAAAAAGATGTCTAATGAGCTGTGAAAAACTGAATGGGAAAAAGAAACTTCCATGCACATAGCTATAGACATATACCAAAAATATATGTACAAGGTAGCATACAGGTTAGGGACCTAATCCCCTCAGCATAACTGTACAATCAAAGTCTTGAACATTCTTTACATTAACAGGGACAAAAATGGTGAATCTGGAACACCCCAAAACAACCTTGACTCGTGTAGGTTCGGAACCTCGATATGAGGCACAATGGCTAGCTTGACAAAACGGGAGCTTAAGTCGGCGCCCTTAGCTCTGGTCCGGTGCTTAGCCACCTACATATATATATATATACAAACTGTGAGCTAAAGCCCAGTGAATAACAAATGTGTAAAGAGGTTGAGAATGATGTCCTTCAATTTTGAAAACAGTGAATTAGCATTAGAACGTTTCCAATCAATACCATTTGTCAATCAACATTCAATTCAATTAATTCGATCTATCATGTTCACTCACTTAGGTCATATGTGGTACATCCAATAGCAACAATACACTAGGTCGTAAAAGACCGAACAATCAATTGATGGCCATCATACAATAACAATAGTTCCAAGATTTGGAACTGATAGAGATCTCTGTAACAATAACGATAACAATATCAATAACAATAGCAATATGCTATGGATGCCACGAATACAGTTCAAAATAGAATCATCATTCAATCGATAAAAAATATCATTTCGGAAAACAATATGATTTATCAATCAGAAGATAAATACGATTGAACATATATTTACAACAGTGTTACTCACAGATTACTGGGCTATAGGCAGGCTAATCAGTGTCCTTGGGTGCCAAACCTACACAGTTATAGAACGAACGCACACTAAATTACACACTCGGAATTAATAACTTAGCCCCTTATTTGCTTGTTTTGGTGTGGTTCTAAATCATTATCCTCATTATGATGCCTTAAACATGGCCTAGGAATGCCTAGGATGGAATGAGGATGAAAACAGGGGTCTAGCTGAAAACAGGGGTCCCGCTCGAGCGTGGCTTCCTTCGCTCGAGCGGACATGCAGAATGTGCTTGGTCGCTTGAGCGTAGACTCCTTCGCTCGAGCGATCTGCAAAAATGTGAAAAGTACTGGTTGCTGAAAATCTCCGCTCGATGCTCGCTCGAGCGTGAGATACAGTTGTTCGCTCGAGCGCAAGTCTTGTCGTTCGAGCGTGCTTCTGCACATGCAAAAACCTGAGAGCTTGCAATTTACGCTCGAGCCAGCATTCCGTCGCTCGAGCGAAAGACTGAAAAGAAAGGTGGTCACTCGAGCGTGGAATCCCTTGCTCGAGCGAGGAATCCCTTGCTCGAGCGAGGAAGCCAAATTCTAGGTTTTCCAGATTTGCTCCCAAAGCTCAAACCATGGGTTTAATATGCCAAAACTCATCTTTTTGGGCCAATTCTCTGGAAAATACTTAGAAACTCATAACACAACATGTTTTGAAAATTATTTCATAAAATCAAAGCCCAAAAGTATGTCAATTGTACACAAAATCAATTTGAAATGGAAGAACATGGTGTAATTATGTCATGCATTTACTTATTTGAATTCACGACTTCCAACACATGATCATATGAGCTATTCTTTCCAAAAACATGATGAATTCTTAGATTACAACTATAATATGAACATGCATGTGTGAATTTCATGAAAACAACTTCAAAATTCCATACTATGGACATGCATGCATGAATTGATTCTCAAATCTACTCTTTAGGCTATTTCTTGACTTTAGTCTCCAATTTTTCCATGAACCATGCATGAAACAACTTAAATTCATAATTAAGAGGGTGAATTCCCACCTCAAGTCTTGAATTTCTAAGTGTGATAGCTCAATTTTGCAAGTCCTCTTCAATTTCTCTAAATTTCAAGCAAGACTCTTGTTGAATTCACTTTTCTTCCAATTCTCTCTCTCTCTCTCTCTCTCTCTCTCTCTCTCTCTCACGTTTGTATACAAGGAGATGGAGCATGAATGGTGTGTCAAGATATGAAATCAAACAAACGGCCTTGTAAAGGCCTACCAATGGCAAATGTGTAAATAACTCAAGCTAAAGTAATTTAATATAATTTATTCTAACCTAGTTGTTCTAAATCAAATTCTAATTAGACCTACCATAAAATTCCATAAATCCTAATTAGTATATAAATCAGGTCAATTTCTGAATCGGTCGCCGATAAGGCTTTCAATTCGCAACTTGAAATTAAAACGTGAACAGATCGCTCTATATCAAACAGATAGAAATGAAATTAGACAACACACTCACGTAATCAATTTGGGATTTCATTTTAATCATTTACTTAGCATGCTTAATCATGAATTAATGCTAAACATAGGTCAGGGTTGTCACACTTGATCATATATAATGGATACCAATGGAGTCAATAGTGAAGAGAGACGATACAATTACGATAGATGGAAATGCTAGGGGAAGGGATAGACATAGATTGATGTGGAATGGTGCAGTGAATAGAGATATGAATCTCCTTAATTTGACTAACAAAATAGTCTTTGATAGAGCCGAATAGAGAAGAAAGATTAACGTAGGCGCCCTCATTTGATAGGACTTGAGGCATAATTTGGTTGAATCTTGTTTTAAATAAAGACAATCAAAGATGTTTCATTTGTAAACGGTCCATTTCAAGGGCAAAGTCGTCATACAACTTATTTTGTGTTGGTTAACTTATATGTGTGTTTGAAACGTAATGGCATTTTTTTTAATGAATAATGTTAGAACTTTCTTGGTTTTAAAGTTCTGTTTGATTAGATTTTCAGAATCTATTTTTATAAAATTTTTCTAAGAAACTAAAAATTAAATTGGTAAAAAAATTAAAAACACATCATTTTTATAAAATTTTATCTTTTGAGAGGGTAGAAATAATTGTTTTAAATAAATTTTTTTTTGATATTTGTTTTCGTTAAATTAGCTTTTATTTTTTCAAAAGTCAAATATGGCGACAATTTTGATATCTTTATTAAACCAATACATTAAATTAAAAAATTAAAATATTTCATATATTAAACATATTAATTGCACATTAAAACCCTTATAACTATCATTACATGATAACCATTCAAAAATATCAATAAAACAACCACCCATTATATGATAATCATCCAAACACATATTAAGAATTAATTTAGTAAAAAAATAAAAAAATAAAAATGTAAAAGATTTATAATTTTTATATAATTTTTTTTTGATGGGTAGAAATATTTTTTAAAATTCAGAAATAATTTTTTGACAATTATTCTTGTCAAACTAATTTATATTTTATCAAATTGATAACTTTGCCTTTGAAATAAAACAATAGTGTCTTCAATTATCCTTATTTAGAACGAAATTCAAAATTTAGAATCAAATATATCACAATTAAAAATTTAAGAATCAAAATAACACAAACTCCAAATTATAGAGACCGTTATGCAATTGTCAATTCGCAATTGAAAACCTATAAACGTGACATGAATCTGACCTATCGCTCGAGGTATCAATATATAATGTATTAATTTTAAAAATATGTATCATAAAGGAAGTTATAACTTTCATAATAAAAGTTACACAAATAAAAATAAAAATAAAAACAAAAAAATTCTAAAAATGAAAAACCTAATTTCTCATATTATTCACACAATTTGAAGCTAAAGATTGCTTTGAAGAATTTTTTTTCCCCATAGTTTGGTTAGTTCTATTTATTTTTGTCTTTAATTAAAAAAAATTCAAAATTTTGTGAAATATTTTTACTTTATTAATTTGTTTTCACTGAAGAACCTAATTTTTTTTTTATGAAAATAACTGAATTAAAAAACTAACTGAATTAAATAATTAAAAATTAGAATAAAAAAACCATAAAACAACTAAAACATTATGAAGAAAAGCTGAATTAAAACTGAAAACACTTGAATTAACATTTGAAAGCAACCCATAAAAACAAAAAAAAATACCAGCTAAATTAAATAACTTAAAAATTAGAATACAAAAAAATAAAAAATAAAAAAACCTAAAACATTAGGGGAAAAAAAAGGATAAAACCACCTGCTTTCCCTATTAAAGAGGAGGAAACATAATACCATAATGATATAAAAATATCACGTTAAAAGAAAATAATAATGATATAAAAATAACGGAAGTGAATTTGCTCAATTTGGGGGGAAAAAAATTACAAAAACACACTAAAATGAACATTAAAAAACAACTTAATACTACAATTAGACAAATTAGAACACAAAAAATAAAAACCCCATAAAAACAATGAAAAACCAACTGAATGAAACAATTTAAAAATTAGAATACGACACATTTTGAGGAAAATGACTTTAACCATACAAAAGGCTCGAGAAATTTAGGTCTCAAATTATTTCAAGAAAACATCTAAATATAGCAAAACATTTGCAGAAATACTTAATTAAATGTAGAACAATGATTTCACAATACATACATAAATAAGGACTGTAGTAGAGTAACAGCAATACAAACAACAACAAAAACAATTTATATAGCAAAGTTTCTACATCACAAGAGACCACAATCATACCTAGAATGATCATTTTGGTTACGAAAGAAAATAACCATCAGAACAATACTAGCCAATTTCACCAACATTGATGAAGGTCCCACTAGCAAACCAATCAGATAAGTTTGCATCGACAATCGCACCACCCTCATCCTCCGCTCTTTCACATACTGATCCATTGCTTCTCCAACTTTATGCATCATCATCTGACTTCGGCTTTGGATTTGATTGACTTCACTAAGTTTCTGATACAAACATCTAGTGAGAACAATAGCATCTTCCAAACCTGCCGAACCACCTTGTCCAAGGAATGGACCCATAACATGCATTGCATCCCCAGCTACTGTTACTGTTCCTTTTCGAAATTTTCCCAATAGCAAGTCCCATGGAGCACGATATCTCAAGCGCGTGAGAGATAATGATTCTACGTCACTGTCTTCGATCATTTGTTGAATTTCAGGTGGGAAACCATCGATTAAGGGTAGGGTTGACTGTCTAATAAGGTCTGGATTTTGTAAAGCCCTGGCGTCTGTTCACGTGCAGGTAAACAACATAAAAAAAAAAGAAAGAAAGAAGAGCATACCGCCTGTAGACTGACCTTGTGCACATTTGCACATCCTATGCTATTTATAAGCACACAGAGAAAGCAACTAGCATATTAAATCAAATGTATTAGAAAATACTATTACCTTTAGGAGTGGATTGTTGACGCACCATCCAGTGGACTGACTTATCATCAATTGGAACTCTTCCTACCATAATGTTATTCCTCATCATTCGGACAAATTCATGGGGAAATGCATGGCCACTTGGATACTTCGTCAAACCTCTCACAACAGACAGGGGAAATGCTTTTGGGGGTTTTAACTCGAGGAAGTCAGCTACCACCGAATTTGTTCCATCACATCCAATCAAAACCTGCAAGATTAGTAACTTTCCTCTCAAATTGTTTTTGGTTCACTACTGTCAATATTAGTATTTCATCTTCTTAAAACTAAAATTAGCAGATAATTCAAATTCACATATTGATTTGTTAGGTGCACCTGATGAATTAATGGACCAGACAATTTATCTATAAAAGAAAAGAGTGTGCATGAGAAATAAAGTGATTTAAACATTTTTTTTTTTTGATAATCAGGTGTTCGGGCTAGCTTATGCGCACCTCGACTAAATCCTGGGGCTCTAAAGTTAACAACATGACAAACCTCCAATGGCCTCAAGGTTTGGAGAGTTTGAACTTTGTGGGTCTTAAACCTGCAACCTCTTGGTCTTAAACCTGCAACCTCTTGGGTGGTAAGCCTTTTGGTTGCTTTCTTCATCTACTAAGCCAAACCCCTTCGGGTTAAGTGATTTAAACATTTGGTTACACAATTTATATTTTCCCTCTTAAAAGTTCATCTCGTGTTTGAGATATGATTATCTTGCTCTTTTAAAAAGGTTCTCAAGCTTTGAGCCTAAATTTATTCAAATGGTTGGGTTGAATAATGAATAGAGATTGATTCAACCAATTTATCACAAACCTAATGAAGCCTTCAAGCTTGTATGTGTATTTCGGTGTATGAATACAAACACCTGAATGTTTTTGACGAGCTCCAGTCTATTACTCAAGTGCCCTTATTGACTAAGGCACAAGATTACAATATGCATGGATGCCATTGCTAAAATTATGCAATAATAGCTCTTTTTTGTCGATCTGGTTACAAGCAGCAACCTAAACAAGCTAGGAAAACACAAGTTTTCTAGAGAGTTCTTCATACCCCAATATGCAGCTATATATGCAAGTAATTTGCAATTTCTTGCTATCAAATGTGTATATATATATATTACAACATTATTTGTTTGACTTCATGAGGAAGAGACATCTCCCATGTCGCATGAAGTTAGAAATTGATGTTAATAAGCATTGTAAAGGAAATGATTCCAACCTCAAACACACAGGAAACTAATTTCACTGATCTTTAAAGGTCCTTCCTCAATTCAAGCTTTGGAGGACAAAGATAAAATAAAAGGGCTAGCTATGCATGTTTGCACTACAACACAAGATGGATCATAATGCTGATCATGTACATGTGCATGCATAATAAATTGGTTACAGAGTAAGTTATTGTACACAATTTCCATATAAAAGCAACGAAGTGAAGATCGATGATGAACATTAATTAATTACCTTGGCAACAATACACCTGCCGTCAAGCAGTTGGAGAATTGGATTGGAAGTTAAAGGATCCAGCTTAACGCCTACTATCTGGCACCCAAAATGTATTGTATGTGGTGGCAAAGCATCTGCTAGTGTATTGATAAGGTCACTCCGCTTCAAGCATCGAGCTTCACCATGCCTATCCTATCAAAAGCTGGCTTAATTTTTTTTTTTTTTGGGCATTTATTAACATATATTTAATTGGATTCATTCCATCCCTTTTGTGTAATTAAGTCCCAAATATTCTCATTAACTTTGGGCTCATTAATTTTATAAATTAGAACCCCAAATTGAAAAATAGTCTGATTCAGAAAAATAAAATAAATAAATAAAGAAAAGGAGAATTAAACATTTGAGCTTACCCAAATGATGTTTCTTTGGTTGAACCCTTATCAAGCCATACCTCTCGAGCCCTATACTTGTGCAATGGCCATATAGTTAGAAGTAGTATATATGCCTGGAAACATGCATTAACCATAGACTACTTTGCAATAATTTATCCGTGTTTTCATTTTTTTAACATAAATCTCGTTTTTACTTGTTGATAAGATAATAAGCTTTTGCATAAGGCTCCTTGTTAGAGTTATCGAAGTCATAATAATCATATAATTTTATTTTTTCGTTCTCTATTTCATTCATGTCCTCCATCACTCTTTTCTTTCTTTTAGAGCATTTATAAAAAAGTGAAATGGGAATAGCATTTCTCAAATGAATAACACTTCTGGGACCCTTATATGCCGAATATAAAAACACAAAGTAAATCATTGACTTATCAATCAGTATGTGGTCAAAAAAAAAAAGATGTAAATATGTATATCTATTCTATGGGTGATTCATTTTCATAAGAAAGTTATTATCACAAATTTAGTAAGTGATAATCAAATACCATATAAAGGTATAATAAAAAATATATTTGGTTGTATTCAAATAGGTCATAATTAAAAATTACAAGCGTCATAAGTGGGGTGTGTGTATATATTATTGGGATGGATTTTACTCCGGTTCAAACGGATGGTTGTTGTACGGGCCTTGTGGGGCCACCACAGGTCCAGATAAAATGATCCGAATCGTTCATTTTATTAGGCCTTATATGTATATCATTCATAAAAAAAAAAAAAAAAAAAAAATTAGATTGACACGATATTTATAAGCTGTTGATTTTAACGCAAAAATAGATTATTTATTTTTAAAAATATATTGACCATAAATTTTTTTTAGAGACCATTTCAATAAAATTAATTGCCTACGAATATCATATCGACCTAATCTACATACACGCAAAATCTAATAACATGAAGGGTTTCGAATCATCAAAATCACACCCATAGATAGCACCCTCCGGTTGAGATTTGGACAGGAACGAAGCCCAATCCTTATAACTATGAATTTCAAACACACATGGAAAATTCAAACATCTAGTGTGTGAATATATATATATATATATATATATAGATACCGCTGAAGAGGAAGAGAAGATTGTCTGAGAAGAGAAGCGAGGCCAAGCTGATGAAGGGCGAGCCAACCATTAGCCAAGATCCCAATAGCTGCACCAGTTGCCCTCAATGTCTCTGATCTTTCCAGAACCACACTTCTCACACCCTTCCTGCACTTTTCAATATCATTTTTATGTTAATTTTTTTTTCTTAATCAATTTCCTCATTAATTAGCACTATACATCTCCGTTTACCATTAAAAAAAAAAAAAATTAGTGCGAGGATGAGGAGTAACCTGTGTAGAGCAAGGGCGGTGGCAAGACCACAAATCCCACCGCCGACTATCACAATCTCATGCTCTTCTTCTTCTTCTTCTTCTTCTGCCTTCACTTCTCTCCCATCCATCTCTCTCTCTCTCTCTCTCTCTCTCTCTCTCCGAGAATGGACTTGACTCCTCAGTTGAAATTGTCCATCCATTTGATCATCGCATTGTTTTATTTTATATTATTAAAAAATCATTTGGTCGACCCTAAATAAAATTTGAATGGGTAAATTACACTGACACCCCTGAGGTTTATGTTTATTATAATTTCTCTCCTCACGTTTTTGAAATTACATTTCTCTCTCTGAGGTTTAAAATTTTATTACAGATTCCCCCTCAACAATTTAATCTTTTTAAATATCAATTTTGCCCTCATTAGGTAAATTACATTGACACCTTTCACATTTTAAAAATTACAATCCCCTCCCTAAGGTTTAAAATAGTATTACCAATTGCCTCATCGGTTAGTATTAGTTGGAAAAAAAATTAATTGAAAAAAAAATTTGTTAGTAAATTTTTAAATTTCTGATTAAAAACCAACATAAACTTATTTTTTGAATTTACGTTTTTTCTTCAAATTTACAAACTGAGACAACTATTTATAAATCAAAAAAATTATCAAACAAGTTTTTTATGACAGTTTTTAAAATTTTTGTAAATATAAATTGAAAACTGAAAACGAAATGGTTACCAAACAGGTTTCAGATGGTAAAAATGTCATAAAATTAATAAATAATTAAATAAGTTACCAACGTAAGAAATGACTTGTCAAAAGATTCTTAGGCTATGTATGGTTTGATTTTTAGATTTTTTTTAAAAAAAAATTAAAAATTAATTTGGTTAAGAAATAAAAAATAAAAAACAATTATCATTTTTATATAATTTTTATCTTTCGAGTGGTTAGAAATAATTTTTTACAAATTAAGGCTAAGTTTGACATCTTCAAAATAAGTCAAAAAGTCACTATTCTATTTAAGTCACATCATCTTATTTAAGTCACATCACCTCTCTACTATATCACTTCAAACCTAACCCATATTTTATAAAAAGTCAAAAAGTACACTTATTTAGAACATCCCAAACAACCCCTAAATTGAAACAGCCATACGTATGTATATAACCTGTCCAAAAGTTAAAATGATAATTATTTTTTATTTTTTATTTCTTAACCAAATTAATTTTTAATTTTTAAAAAAAATTTCTAAAAATCAAACCATACATATCCTAAGAATATTTTGATAAGTCATTTCTTACGTTGACAACTTATTTAATTATTTGTTAATTTTACAACATTTTTACCATCTGAAGCCTGTTTGGTAACCATTTCGTTTTCACTTTTCAATTTATATTTACAAAAATTTAAAAAACTGTCATAAAAACATGTTTGATAATTTTTTTGGTTTATAAATGTTCGTCTCAGTTTGTAAATTTGAGAAAAAAAACGTAAATTCAAAAAATGAGTTTACGTTGGTTTTTAAACAGAAATTTAAAAATTTTACTAAGAAATTTTTTTTCAAATAATTTTTTTTTCCAATTAATTTTTTTTCCAACTAATACTAACTGAGGGGGCAATTGGTAATGCTACTTTAAACCTTAGGGAGAGGATTGTAATTTCTAAAATGTGAGGGGTGTCAATGTAATTTACCCAGTGAGGGCAAAATTGGTATTTAAAAAAATTAAATTGCTAAGGGGAGAATCTGTAATGAAACTTTAAACCTTAGGGAGAGAGATGTAATTTCCAAAACGTGAGGGAGGAACTGTAATAAACATAAACCTCAGGGGGTGTCAGTGTAATTTACCCAATTTGAATTGATTATAATTAAATTTAAACTTTTTGTTACGTATTATTATTATTATTATTATTATTATTATTATTATTATTATTATATAGAAAAATTTTGAAAGTTAAAAGAAATTAAATCAAGTTTTGAAAATTTAAGGGATGAAAGACAAGTGACGATATAAGAAAGTGGAAGTTATATGGATGGTTAGATGATGGTTAATAGAAATATTTTCTTATTATTATTTTTGTTATATATAAATTGCCATTGATGGCACTATTGTAAAGAGGATCAACAAATCAATATATGACTTGATTTTCATTTTTTTTCTATCTTAGGAGTAGATCTAATATACATAGGAGTAGTTTTAATTTAGATAGAAATAGTCTTAATATACTTCACTTGTATTTAATTTTTCATTCAATCATTTACATCATGATCTTCTTCTTCTTTTTCTATTTTTTCTTGTTTGTTTTATCATTATTTTTACTCCAAGAAAGTCCTTAAACTTTCAGGGCATAGAGCCTAAACACAATTGCTTAATTATTGTGTTGTTTGGTGAGATTTTGGTTAACGCTCTATCGATCTAAGCCTAATAAAAATTTTACCAACAATTTTTGGCACGCCCAATGTGACATCATCCTAACTTGGAGAGAAAAAAAAATGATACAAACAAAATATCAAGAAAATATGCCATCAAGTGGCATGTTTGCATGTTATGCACCCACTGATGCAAACTACTAATGGAGTGGCAATTTTCCAATGGGTACGAATTATTATTAGAATGCCTCATCTTCTATGTATAATGATTGTCAATATTATGATAATGATTCTACAACATAATGGTATGACAAATGATTTGGAAAGAATAATTCAGTGTTGTGGGGATGAAATTTATTGCCGCAAGAATGAAATTTTGGCTCTACAAGAAGAAATTAATTCTTTTGATTGGCAAAAATTTCAAATAATTTCATCACCGTCATATTATTTGATGCAAAAAGATATAAATTACTTTGATGAAAAAACTCGTCAACTTAGTTATTAATTTATCAAGTTGATGGAGAAATTCAACACTGGAGTAAAAAATTAAAGAATCTTAAAAAGCCCAAATTTTATGTGTTTATGAGAGGCTTTTCCAAGCAAAACTTTCTCTCCACAAAAATCATGGCTAAGGAAAAATTAAGTTCAAAAATGGCATGTCGGAGGGGTAATTTTTTAAGCCATTAAATTAAAAAGAAGGCCAACTTGTCTTGCTAAAAGCTATTAAGCATTTTAATCCAATTAGAGGATATGGTTTTAAGTCAAATATGACAAAGAATGTTGAATTACCATTACAAAATGATGGTGAATATTCAATTGGAGAGTATGATTTTAAGCCAAATATGGTTAAATTTGATGAACAAGCATCACAAAATGATGATGAAAATTCAATTGGAGGGCATGGTTTTAAGCCAAATATGGCTAAACTTGATGAAAAAATATGGCTAAAAATTATGAACAACCTACATTTGATGAATTTGAAGTTTTGGACATTGTTAATTTTGTCAAAAAATTAATTTTCTAAAGTCATTGACATTATGATTTATGTCATCCAACAACTACAATGGCTTTGTGGTTCACATCAAAAATTAATTTTGATAAAGTGGTTTACAAAAAGAAATTATGAATTTTATTTCTATTTTTTTATATAACAGTAATGGGGGAGTATTTGGATGTGATCTCAACAAGCAAAAAACTATATATATATGGACAATGGATTATAATTTTCATAATTTCTATTATATATTTATGTTCATACAACTCTCAAAGAATTCGAATACTCATTCTTAAAGAGTTGAGGGCATTGTTTACACCATAAATAAATTTTTTATCGATTATAACTAGGTTTAACTTTCTATTATTATTATTATTATTGTTATTATTATTATGATTATGTAGGAAAATCTTGAAAGTTAAGAGAAGTTAAGTCAAATTTTGAAGATTCAATGGATGAAGGACAAGTGACAATGTAAGAAGGTGAAAGTTATATGGGTGATTAGATGATAGTTAATAGAAGTTTTTTCCTATATTTTTTTGTATAAATTGTCATTGATGGCTCTATTGTAAAGAGAACCAACAAATCAATACATGACTTAATTTTCATCTCTTTTCTACCCTAGGAGTAGATCTAATCTACATAGGAGTAGTTCAAATTTAGATACGAGTAGTTTTAATGTACTTTACTTATATTTGATTGTTTATTTAATTATTTACATCATCATCTTTTTTTTTTTCTTCTTTTTTTCTTGTTTGTTTTGTTATTATTTTTACTGCAAGAAAGTCCTTGAACTTTCAAGACATAGAATTTCAACACAATTACTTGATGATTGTATTATTTGGTGAGATTTTTGTTAAGCCTTTGTCGAAGCCTAACAAAAATTTTACTAGGAGTCAGTTAACATTTTTTATTTAAAAAAAAAACAACACAAATACTGGAGTTGACTTCAGGTTACACTTTTCCCCAGTTTCAAGCATCACAGCGTAGGATTGCCAACTAGAAAAAAAAATAAAATAATAAAATAATAATAATAATTAACTTATTGATTATTTTTTTAGTTTTAGCTTTTTTTTTTTTTTTGAAAAAATATCTACATAAATGAGAAATGATGTGATCCAAATAATTAATAAACGAATAAGTTAACTTTTTTTTTTTTTAAATTGTCAAAATAGGCCATGATACGAAATTATAGACCACAATGGAATTTTTATTTTATACATAATTAAAAATAGAGCGAATTATACTAACAGTCTCTATAGTTTAGGGCTCGTGTCATTTTTGATCCCTAACTTTTCAATTGTGCCACATTTGATCTTGAATTTTTAATCTTGTTCGAAATAAAGACAATTGAAGATTTCATTACTTAATTTCAAGAGCAAAATCATCAATTTGATAAAATATAAACTAATTTGATAAAACTAAATGTCAAAAAAATATTTTTAAATTTTTAAAAATTATTTCTGCACACAAAAGATAAAATTATATAAAATTGAAAAATCTTTTAGACATTTATTTATTTATTTTTACCAAATTAATTTTTATTATGTGTTTGGATGATAATCATGTAATGGATGGTTATTAGGATTTTAATGTGTAATTGATATATTTAATATATGAAATATTTTTAGTTTTAGATTTTTTGATTTAATGGATTGTTTTAATAATGATATCAAAGTTTTAACCATATTTGGCTTTTGAAAAAATAGAAACTAATTTAATAAAAATAAAAACAACTACCCATTACATGATAATCATCCAAACACATAATAAAAATTAATTTGGTAAAAAAAAAAAATGTCTAAAAGATTTATCAATTTTACATAATTTTATCTTTACTGGGTAGAATTAATTTTTAAAAATTCAAAAATATTTTTTTTGATATTTTTTTTTTGTCAAATTAGTTTATCTTTTATCAAATTAATGATTTTGCCATTGAAATTAAGCAATGGTATTTTCAGTTGTCTTAATTTGAAACAAGATTCAAAGTTTAAGATCAAATGTATCACAATTAAAAAGTTAGAAATCAAAGTGACACAAATCTCAAACTATAGAGACTATTAGTGTAATTCACCTTTGAAAATATGTTTAAATTCTCTCATTTTATTTTTAATTATGAGTTAAATCATTTAATTTTACTTTTTACAGAATAATTTGCAATTAAGATGAAGATTGAGGCTAATTGATAATTAAAGGAAAAAAAATGAAGAAAAATAAGTCAAATTGAACCCAAACTCTATTCTCAGCAGCAACCAACGTGTCATGGCCAATTGAAAAGAAGTGATGCACGGGCGAAGCAAAAGCAATTGGATTCTATTTGTTGGATGATATGGTTTCAAAGGTGTGGGGATATATTTTTTGAGTATCAAATACGTGGCTAAGGTGATGCCGACGTGTCAGCCGAGGTGCCACGTGTCCTGAACATAACGCCGAGGTGATCTCAGCAAAGCTGAGGTTATCTCCGAAGATATTGGAATCCGAGATTAGAGGATAAGGCACAAGAGTCCTAAAATGATGAGAGGACTTAGCCTGGATAAGGATAAAGCTCTTAGGGAGTTTATCTCTTTCTATTGAAGAGTCCTGGATAAGCATTGAGTTAAAGTCCATTGAAGTTAGGCTTCTGTTGGGGCAATGATTGAGTTAACTATAAAAGAAAGGCACTCCCGATGGGTCTAAGGTACGCAATTTATATTTAGAACAGTGAGTTTAGCACCATTGATTGTCTTCGAGAGATATTTGGTTATTGACTTGATCGTCGGAGTGCCCCCGGGTGGACGAACCACCGCCGGAGTCTTCTCTTTCTGTTGTAGGTCAGCCAGGTGCCATCTATTGTGCCAGTACTCTCCAGCTGAATACTGAGTTGGCAGTGTGGTCAGAAAATCACTCACACAATTTGGCGCCGTCTGTGGGAAGGAAAGGAGAATAGATGGCCAACGACGGACAGAAGGAAAAGATTGGGGACGACACTCCTGCTGGGAGTGGCAGACCTATCGACCTTGACGTCGAAGGAGACAACCGCAACACAGAAACTTGTGACCAGAATCACAGCAAGAAAGACGTCGGCCAGGATGGCGACGTACCAAAGAAGCCAGATCGAAGTAGGTACTACAATGAGGGTGACCTCCAGGTATGGAAGGATAGATGCCTGCGGAGGGACGAAGAGGTAAAAGAGATGGCAAACAAATTGGCGGACCTGCAATCGGTCGTCAATTTCATGATGCAAAACAACGTCATGCAGCCACCATTCCCGCTGCAAGACACGCCGATTCCAGCGGCCAATGCCCAGAAGGGAGGGCAGAAAACAATCCCCATAGCCCCTCAGCACACCAGGAGTGAAAGACACTCTCACCAACCTTCTAGGGAGGTCGGACGAGGAGAGTCAAGAAGGGAAGAATCACGGAGGACGCATCGCACAAAGGAGGTAGACCCCAAAGAACATCGGCATGTTCAGGGACAGGCGTTGTGCTTCGAGACAACTAATGGGGAAAGGTCGAAGAGGACTCACTACGAAGCTGAAAGTAATGCACCAAAAAGATTGAAATCAGGAGATAGCCGAGCTCCTGGGCGGACAAAGGAGGACTTAAGAGATTACCTCAAGAGGAAGCAACAAAATCCCGATGCCGAGGTAAACTCCCCTGATAAGCCGACAACACCGTTCTTAGTGGAGTTGGACAGATTTGAGGCGCCGAAGAGATTCAGTATGCTGAGGTTCCAAATATACGATGGTAAGTCAGACCCCAACTTCCACGTTGGATTATACTTGAACTCAATGGCATTATATAGTGGGAACGAGCCGTTGCTCTGCAAAGTGTTCCCCTCATCTTTTGGGGAGATTGCATCAGATTGGTTCCACAAACTACCAAAGGAAAGTGTGAAGACCTGGGAAGGCTTGGCCGAGATGTTTGTGGCCAGGTTCGTGACAAACAAGCTATAGCCATTGAGGGTGGACGCATTGATGGCTCTAAGAATCAGTAAGGATGAAGGCCTTAGGGCCTATGCAAAAAGGTACTATGAGGTGTACAACAGAATACCTGAATGTAATCAGGAAGTGGCGGTCGTATCTTTCAAGAATGGCCTGAAAGATAACTGTCCACTACGAAAGTCTTTGGCAAAGACATTGCCAAAAAGCATGGAAGAGCTCATGGCCAGAATCGAGAAATACGCCAGAGCCGAGGAGGATACATCGGGGACTAAGAAGACAAAGCAAAAGAAAGGAAACGGCTCGCCGAAACGAGGCCGATGTAACAATGGATCCAGCAAGCAAGAGACAGAACTGAGGGCTGCACAGGCAGTGACAACTGTGTTCTGAATTCCAATTCACAAAGTCCTGGATAAAATTCGGAACCAACCCTATTTCAGAGCACCAACGAGGGCACCTGGAGAGTTTATGGAAAGAAACCTTGGCAGGCATTGTGCCTACCACAATGAAGATGGGCATATGGCTCAGGGTTGTAGGGCCCTGAAAAGACACTTAGAAGATTTGGTGAGGCAAGGCCATCTGAGAGACCTTGTCGACGAGGCAAGAACAAGAGAAGAACAGACAAGATTGCCTCAGGCACCAGTAGCTCTGCCTCCCCCAGCACAGCAACCTCAGGCAAGAGGACCTCGAGTAATTAATGTAATTCACTCGAAGGTCAACGAGAACGAAATTAGGGGGGAGACCCAGAAGGTGAAGCGCTTGCAGCATGCCTACCAAGTCGGGGAGAAGAGACATCGGACAGAGGAATACCTGGGACCAGTAGTGTCCTTCATTGAAGCCGACCTTGAGATGGTCCAACACCCGCACAACGATGCCTTGGTAGTATCCCTCTAGGTTGGGGAGTGCCAAGTGAAGCGCATCCTCATTGACCAAGGCAGCTCTTGTGACATCATGTATGTCAGATGTTATAAGGAGCTTGGCCTTCACCCAGACGATATGGAACAATCTAATGGCCCAATGGTCGGGTTCTGTAATAACCCGACCCTCGCACATGATTTCTGATATATTTTCAGTCATTGTTTGGTACTTTTAAATGCTTACTGTGAGATCCCATGAGAAATTAAAGTTAAGTAAGTGAAATGCATGTGTAAGGGTGTTTATCTGTTTCACAAGGAAACTATCTGTCACCATTAACACGTTTGAATTAGAAATTGGAAGCCTTAGGAACTAAATTATTTGAAATTGATTTTATATATATGATCAGCATAATTTTTAAGTAATATTAAGCATGTTTACGAAATTTCAATTTTGGGATGATTAAACGATTAAAATTTTGTCCTTATTCACATTTTATATAAGTGTTCATGTTTCTTGCATATTGACTTAGACTCATTTCAAGACAAATTCGTGAGAGAGAAATTAGGGAAGAATAGGGCTTGGAAGGAAGTTCCACAAGAAGAAAGTTAAGAAACCTTGTGAGGGTTGTAGAATTTGAACTCAAGGTATGTTAAATCTACTCTAGACAAGCTCTCTCTTGATCATGTGTGAAATTCCCCTTTCCATTTGTGAGGAAGGGTTTCTTAGGTTCATATTTATACACTTATGGTTTGTAATTGAGAAGTGGGTGTGATTCATGTTTGATTACAAAGGGGCTTCTCATCAATTAGTTGTGTTGAAACTAATTTAGGTGTTGTAAGAAATTTATACTTCAAGCTTTGGTTGTTATGCCAACCCCATGAATTTATATTTATGAATTGTGTTATGTTTTATGGATGTAAAAAACTTAGATTAAAAGATGGAATTTGGCAAGGTTATGGTGGTGTAAGGTTAATGAATTGCAGTAATTTCATCTTAGATTGCATGTAAAATGACTTGGTGATGTTGAAATTTGGGTTGGAACCGAGCTGCTCCAAAACAGGGGTCACCACCGCACGTGCGGTGCATGTCCGCTCGAGCGGAGGGTCCAGCCGCACGTGCGGCCCGGGCTGGAGAAATGGTTCGTTCCGTTTTGCATGCTCAACCCTCTGGTATTTTTAGAATTTTTTTCTGATGAACTTAAGATGGTTGTAAATTCATGCAAAGTGTAAAGATTCAGGAAATGATTTAAGAAAGAAAAGGGAACTAATGTGCAAGTTTTGCGTGTGTGTAGGACACACTTCGGGAGGAAGTAACACGTCATCTCAACACTGTGAGTAATAGTACTAACGTAGTATGCGTTACTTACAACTACCAATTGCCATTAGCACTCTGTTAATTGCAGGTTAATCATGTTAACGGATATGAACGATGGAACAAAGGTGTATACCTCTGTATGACTCTGATTAATAGTTGATGTGAACATTCTATTTTTCGTAAGTAAATTATGTCGTTTATTAATGAAGAAAGAGAATGTATGTTCATTATGGAATAATGGTTTTAGTGTAACTATGAAAGCATACCGTTTTGCTACTAATGGGCTTGAGGCCGATCAGTTATAAATCATCGAGTATGGATATTTCTGAGGGATCAAAATAATTGGATAAGCTATGTGCATCCGTATGAATCTGAAATAGTTCTGTTGTGTTACATATGGACCCGAGGTCATTCAGAACCTACGATATGAATGCAAAGGTTTGACGTTATTATATGCTCTCTGTAATAGTATGACTCTTATTCTGCTATACACGAGATAACTGTGTTAATCGGTAACTAAGCCATGAAAAGTTTATGTGCACTATTCCATAATGGAATTCTTAAGGAAGTAAGGTTATTCTGTTTTTGTTTATCCGTTTCGGTTATGCTATGTTATGACATAATATGCATTGTTCGGTCTTTATGACCTAATGATTTCTGGTATGGAACAAAGTGCTGTACGGAACTAAGTGCTACACTTTGGTGGGAGCCACCTCTAGAATCCGTACGAGCCACCTCTTGAGTCCATACATATTTATTTCTGGGCCGCTAGGCCGTTCTGTTATTTCTGGGCCGATAGGCTGTTCTGTTATTTATGGGCCGATAGGCTGTTCTGTTATTTCTGGGCCGATGGCCGTTCTGTGTATTACAGGGCTTAATGTCATTCTGACAAGGGCTTAACGCCATTCTAATAAGGGCTGTATGCTATTCTGATAAGGGCTTAACGCCGTTCTGTTTAAGGGCCAATGTGTAAATGTGTGAGTCCACTAGGCCAAGGGCTAATCTGTAATGTTGTGAACCTACGAGGCTGTTCTGAATAGTAGTACAGAATCAGATTAACTACCTGTCTTTTACATTATATATTTGCATTGCGTGCATTGTAATTCTAGTTGAACATTGAGTTATCTAAGTACTATTATTCACCGAGATTGTCTCACTCTGCATTTTGTTTGATTCTGTAGGTAGTAAATCTGGAGGTCAGCCATAATCCTCGATGCTCGTCTTCCTTTGACAACCTCTGTGTGTCCAAGCATTTGGGTGAAGCCTACCCATTTTTGTGAAGTTGCTAAGTTTTGGCTTATTCTCTATTTGCCTATTATATGTTGAAGTTTCCAATGTTTTTGTTATATGCCCAAACAAGGGGCGGAGTTGTTTATGTGTATGTAAATATTTATTTTCTGATTCACTGTTTGTGATCCTGGCATGATAGTGGTCGCTCAATTGATGTAGTTTCTTTTTATTTCATGCTATTTTATGATATTTAATGCTTTCGTTTAGGCCCCATATGTATGTATATCAGATTTAATGTCTGTTTCCGATTAGGTCATGCCCAAACTTTTAGGGGCGGGTTTGGGGCGTGACAAGTGGTATCAGAGCACGAGTTGCTATCTCACACACGAATCCATTGAGCCTTAGGATGTCTAGAAAAGACTTAGGCATCGTGCATGACATCCTAAAAGCATATGAAAAGATCGATGGCAACGTGAAACGCACTCTGTAAACGCTAACGATTATGATCCATGCCTATTATATATTCGTTGTGTATATTGTGATTGATTGTTATGCAGAACTTGGCGAAAATAAGGATAGAGGATCCGGAGGATTCTACCCCCGCATGGTTAGACAAAAAAAAAAAAGAAAGTTGTGCCATATGTAAAATGAATTACGGAAAAATAAAATAACACATAACTATGAGAATTGTCGTCTCTGTTTATTTTATCTGTGGATAATGCAAGACATGCAGGTGAGGTCAAAACCACAGAGTTGCACTGCGGAAGTGTGGTGAGGGATCGAGTTGATCGGTAAGACAATTTATATGCTAATGATTAAGTGGGAGGTGTGTTATTGGTTGTTATTTTGATAGGTATCTGTGGGAAATGATGACAGTATAATTGTGCATTTTAGTACCTATTTGCTCTAAGTATGGAATATTTTTAAGACCAAAAGAAATAAGACATGTGATACTCTAATCTTTATGAATGATTATCCCTAGTTTCTGTACCAAGTATTATGTTTGTTTTGATGACATTCCTGGAAAGTCCTCCCATGCTAGGGGACTTTAAGCCTATGTAGCATCATGTTTGAGAGATCTTGGCCATCGATGGTCTGGTGAAACGGATGGTCCCCACCGACGGTCTGGTGTACGGGTGCGGTTGTGAGATCTTTGCCATTGACGGTCTATGAACGGATGGCCCCCACCGACGGTCTGGTGTACGGGTGGGTTATGTTTCGCCATCGACGGTCTTGTACGGATGGTACCACCGACGGTTTGGTGTACGGGTGGGTTATGTTTTGCCACCGACGATTTTCCGGGTGGGTTGTCTAACCAATTCTGGGTCGTTCACCGACGGTCGTGAACGGGTGTGCTTCGATTCCGGGACGGTTATTCCCTTGTTTTGTCCAGAATGTCATCCTTTGGTAATGTGTAGATGTTATTAACATCCAACAAGCTTTGAAAGACTTTGATTAATGAACTTGATTCATCCTATGTTTTGCTACAAGCTATGATATGTATCTGTAATCTGTTTTGTTATGTATAATCTGTAACCTGTAATCGGAATTCTCATAAAGAATAGTCTAAGGACATGAAGAACCCCACCTATGTTCCATGTCTACTCACATGGCACCCGTAACAAAGATAGGTAGTTCTTGACTACTTTGGGATCTGATAATTTATCGCAAGGACGAAAACTCTGCCTATGTGTGTTAATGATTTAAGATGGAGAAATCATTTCTGTGTGAAATGCAAATATTGGATATTGTGAATTAGTCTTCTACTACCTACTTGGAGACTACAATGTGAACTGTTCTACATGACATTGTGAACTCTGATAGGAACAAATGAAATTGAGAATATGCTATGATAATGTTTGGTTGAGGTTATGCACCGGGCATTTACCTCTTATTGCAAGTTGATACAGCTTTGACCGATATTCAGCACGTGGTTATGAATTGATTTACGATAAATTATTCTTTTGCTATATCATTGTCTATTGGGTTTTGACATTACAGAATTGGGATGAATGTGATAACTATGATTGTGGCATATTTAACGGGATCTATGATTTTATAAATGAATCTAGTAGTATCTATGTATCGGAAGTAACTGGATACACTGCTTATATTACAGAACTAAGCTGCATGACAGGTTTATGATTTCTATATGACTGGTGTTAACTACTGTATTTCTAAATTGTGGATACAGAACAATGTGACTGATTTTATACTCTATAGTTAGAAAAGGAGAAGTTATATGACCAATAGAACCCTGAGGTGATGGAAAACAAATAAAAGTGGATGTGGTACTTTACCGTTATGATTGACTATGAAATACGATTCGAAATTTGATTTCTAACTCTATCTTTGCCTGGCTTCCTTTGCTTGAAATGATGGTTGTCATATTTGCATCTATTGCTCAGACTTAAATTTATAACAGTATTATGTTGGTATGAATTTGTAAAAGCATATGATACTAGTTTCTGTTTAATTCGGAGTATTAGTCTTTTTGTGTTACAAAATTTAAGAATAAAGCTATGAGGAATTCACGATGTGTACTGTGATCTTTCTTTCTGTTGTACTGACTGTGTTAAGAACTATTGCCTATCATTCAGAGCCAATATACTGGTATGACCCTGAAATGTTTCTGGAAATAGGGAAATACTACGAACAAATTAAGAAGCTATAGATCACGTACTTAAGCGATTTAATTGTAATTATTGGAGTGAAGTATACCTTGTCACGTAGGTAGAATCTTGTTGGTGGGCCTTGATATCTGATTTCACTATGCATAATACGATTTGAATCTAACTACATAATTGATTTCTTTTACAAAACGATATATAACTTTAGTTAACAACTCATCTTTAGGTGACTTGCAATGCGTGATTACCGAGGAACTACTTAACTGGGCAAAGTTTGAATATGCACCTTCTAATGGAAATTGATAGTCTAACTATGAACATAATGGAGAATATCTTTATCATGATAAAAATCAACCTATGCTATGAGAATATATGAAGTATGTGGTTGAGGGAAAGGTTTATTTTTTTTATTGTGTTTTGCATTTGGGAATTGATATTATTGACCTTGTAGGCAAGAAAATATTGTGGTTATAAACCCTGTCTATGGGGGATGATCTACCTGGTATGTCCTGCAATAGACTCTTATAGCCGTATCTTAAGCACATGTAATTCTAGGAAATAAAAATGTAATGTATACCTATATGTTGATAGCTCCGCAGAATTGTGAGGAATATCAGATTAACATGTGAATTGTTCGAACTAAGAAATTACGTGCTCATCTATAACTGAATTGGGCAAGGGTGTGAGACTGAGGTTTCTAATCTGTTACATGGTAAAACAAGTTTGAGGGACCAAACTTATTTAAGGGGGGGAGAGTGTAATAACCCGACCCTCGCACATGATTTCTGATATACTTTTAGTCCTTGTTTGGTACTTTTAAATGCTTATTGTGAGATCCCATGAGAAATTAAAGTTAAGTAAGTGAAATGCATGTGTAAGGGTGTTTATCTGTTTCACAAGGAAACTATCTGTTACCATTAACACGTTTGAATTAGAAATTGGAAGCCTTAGGAACTAAATTATCTGAAATTGATTTTATATATGTGATCAGCATAATTTTTAAGTAATATTAATCATGTTTACGAAATTTCAATTTTGGGATGATTAAACGATTAAAATTTTGTCCTTATTCACATTTTATATAAGTGTTCATGTTTCTTGCATATTGACTTAGACTCATTTCAAGACAAATTCGTGAGAGAGAAATATTAGGGAAGAATAGGGCTTGGAAGGAAGTTCCACAAGAAGAAAGTTAAGAAACCTTGTGAGGGTTGTAGAATTTGAACTCAAGGTATGTTAAATCTACTCTAGACAAGCTCTCTCTTGATCATGTGTGAAATTCCCCTTTCCATTTTGAGGGGGTTTCTTAGGTTCATATTTATACACTTATGGTTTGTAATTGAGAAGTGGGTGTGATTCATGTTTGATTACAAGGGCTTCTCATCAATTAGCTGTGTTTGAAACTAATTTAGGTGTTGTAAGAAATTTATACTTCAAGCTTTGGTTGTTATGCCAACCTTATGAATTTATATTTATGAATTGTGTTATGTTTTATGGATGTAAAAAACTTAGATTAAAAGATGGAATTTGGCAAGGTTATGGTGGTGTTAGGTTAATGAATTGCAGTAATTTCATCTTAGATTGCATGTAAAATGACTTGGTGATGTTGAAATTTGGGTTGGAACCAAGCTGCCCCAAAACAGGGGTCACCACCGCACGTGCGGAGGTCATGGCCGCATGTGCGGACAAAGAAGAAAAAACTGGAAATGCATACTGTCTACGGCCGCTCGAGCGAAGGGGGAGGACCGCACGTGCGGTGCATGTCCGCTCGAGCGGAGGGTCCAGCCGTACGTGCGGCCCGGGTTGGAGAAATGGTTCGCTCCGTTTTGCATGCTCAACTCTCTGGTATTTTTAGAATATTTTTCTGATGAACTTAAGATGGTTGTAAATTCATGCAAAGTGTAAAGATTCAGGATATGATTTAAGAAAGAAAAGGGAACTAATGTGCAAGTTTTGCGTGTGTGTAGGACACACTTCGGGAGAAAGTAACACGTCATCTCAACACTGTGAGTAATAGTACTAACGTAGTATGCGTTACTTACAACTACCAATTGCCATTAGCACTCTGTTAATTGCAGGTTAATCATGTTAACGGATATGACTCTGATTAATAGTTGATGTGAATATTCTATTTTTCGTAAGTAAATTATGTCGTTTATTAATGAAGAAAGAGAATGTATGTTCATTATGGAATAATGGTTTTAGTGTAACTATGAAAGCATACCGTTTTGCTACTAATGGGCCTGAGGCCGATCAGTTATAAATCATCGAGTATGGATATTTCTGAGGGATCAAAATAATTGGATAAGCTATGTGCATCCGTATGAATCTGAAATAGTTCTGTTGTGTTACATATGGACCCGAGGTCATTCAGAACCTACGATATGAATGCAAAGGTTTAACGTTATTATATGCTCTCTGTAATAGTATGACTCTTATTCTGCTATACACGAGATAACTGTGTTAATCGGTAACTAAGTCATGAAAAGTTTATGTGCACTATTCCATAATGGAATTCTTAAGGAAGTAAGGTTATTCTGTTTTTGTTTATCCGTTTCGGTTATGCTATGTTATGACATAATATGCATTGTTCGGTCTTTATGACCTAATGATTTCTGGTATGGAACAAAGTGCTGTACGGAACTAAGTGCTACACTTTGGTGGGAGCCACCTCTAGAATCCGTACGAGCCACCTCTTGAGTCCATACATATTTATTTCTGGACCGCTAGGCCGTTCTGTTATTTATGGGCCGATAGGCTGTTCTGTTATTTCTGGGCCGATGGCCATTCTGTGTATTACAGGGCTTAATGCCATTCTGACAAGGGCTTAACGCCATTCTGATAAGGGCTGTATGCTATTCTGATAAGGGCTTAATGCCGTTCTGTTTAAGGGCCAATGTGTAAATGTGTGAGTCCACCAGGCCAAGGGCTAATCTGTAATGTTGTGAACCTACGAGGCTGTTCTGAATAGTAGTACAGAATCAGATTAACTACCTGTCTTTTACATTATATATTTGCATTGTGTGCATTGTAATTCTAGTTGAACATTGAGTTATCTAAGTACTATTATTCACCGAGATTGTCTCACTCTGCATTTTGTTTGATTCTGTAGGTAGTAAATCTGGAGGTCAGCCATAATCCTCGATGCTCGTCTTCCTTTGACAACCTCTGTGTGTCCAAGCATTTGGGTGAAGCCTACCCATTTTTGTGAAGTTGCTAAGTTTTGGCTTATTCTCTGTTTGTCTATTATATGTTGAAGTTTCCAATGTTTTTGTTATATGCCCAAACAAGGGACGGAGTTGTTTATGTGTATGTAAATATTTATTTTTGATTCACTGTTTGTGATCCTGGCATGATAGTGGTCGCTCAATGGATGTAGTTTCTTTTTATTTCAAGCTATTTTTATGATATTTAATGCTTTCGTTTAGGCCCCATATGTATGTATATCAGATTTAATGTCTGTTTCCGATTAGGTCATGCCCAAACTTTTAGGGGCGGGTTTGGGGCGTGGCAGGTTCAATGGAACGCCGACATGGCCACTAGGAGCAGTAAGCTTGGAGGTGCAGGCTGGCACCAAGAAGATAAAGACAGAGTTCACCGTAATTGACACACCCTCCCCTTACAATATCATCTTGGGAAGGCCATGGTTGCATGCGATGGGGGCTGTTCCCTCAACATTGCATCAACTATTGCGGTTCCCAACAGAGCATGGGATAGAAGAGGTCAGAGGAGACCAGCTGCAGGCAAAGAATTGCTCCATGGCAGCAATGAAATCCACCTGCAGCATACGAGAACCAGAAAAGGCAGAGATCGAAGACGAAGACGTGGAGGTCTTAGATGATGTCGACAAAGAGCCAGCTGAGAAGAGTGAAGAAGCACTGAAAAAAATCCTCGTTCAGGAGGGGGATGAAGAATGCTTCTTTCTTCTCGGCTCGGGCTTAGCCGAAGAAGAAGAAAAAGAATTGGAAGCTTTCTTGAGAGCAAATATTGAGGTGTTTGCTTGGACACCTTACGAGATGCCTGGCTTTGACCCCGAGGTCACTTGCCATAGACTGAACGTTGACAGGTCGGCCAAACCTGTAATCCAACGAGCCAGAAGACCGACGTTGATGCACGTCGAAGCAGTGGAGGAAGAAGTAGACAGACTTCTGGAGGCCAGGGCCATTAGAGAAGTTAACTACCCGACATGGCTATCCAATACAATGGTGGTAAAGAAGAAGAATGGTAAATGGAGGGTCTGCGTGGACTTTACTAGCCTGAACAAGGCCTGTCCCAAAGACAGCTTTCCTCTACCCAAGATTGACCAACTGGTAGACGCCACTTCAGGGCATGGAAGGATGAGCTTCTTGGATACCTACAGGGGGTACCATCACATAGCCGTGTACCCCCCAGATGAGGAGAAAACTGTGTTTATCACGCCAAAAGGGCTGTATTGCTATAGAGTAATGCCTTTTGGGTTGAAAAACGCAGGAGCGACTTACCAAAGATTGGTAACCAAGATGTTCAGACACTTGATTGGCCAAACGGTGGAAGTTTACATCGACGACATGGTCGTGAAGACCAAGAAACCTGAAGGTCACCTGGCCGACCTAAAAACTATCTTTGACATCCTTAAAACATATCAGCTCCGACTCAATGCTTCAAAATGTGCATTTGGAGTTGGATTTGGTAAGTTTTTGGGATACTTAGTGACCAGAAGGGGCATTGAGGCCAGCCCAGATCAGATCAAGGCCATTCTAGAGTTGAAGAGCCTGACGTCGGCAAAACAGGTGCAGATACTAACTGGAAAGGCTGCAGCCCTGAATAGGTTTATAAGCAGAAGCTCAGACACGTGCCAACCTTTCTTTAACTTAGTAAAGAAAGCCATAGACTTCTTATGGACCGACGAGTGCGAAGCCGCCTTGGCCGACTTGAAGAAGTACTTGACCACAGCTCCAGTACTTTCAAATCCAGAATTTGGAGAGGAGTTGTTTTTGTACTTAGCTGTTTCAGAACACGTAGTAAGCGCAGTGGTAATCCGAGAAGAAAAAGGGGAACAAATGGCTGTTTACTATGTAAGCAAAACCCTAGCTAATGCAGAAACAAGGTATCTACCCTTAGAAAAGTTGGCGTTGGCTTTAGTAATGGCTTCAAAGAAGCTGAACCATTACTTCCAGGCCCATAAAATTGTGGTGCTAACTGAACACCCCTTGAAATCCTTGCTGCAGCAAGGAGACCTGACAGGAAGAATAGCTAGATGGGCAATGGCTTTGGGCCAGTATGACTTGGAATACAGACCCAGAACAGCAATTAAAGGCCAAGTTTTGGCCGACTTCGTGGCCGAGTTCACGCCAGAATCCATCATACATCGGGCTCCGTTGAGCTGAGGTGAACGATGCCCAAGAAAGCAAGGAGGAGCCCAGCCGAAGGCAACAGAACAAAGGAAGGAAGAAAAACTTAGACTCTGCAGCATATACATCGGCGACTCCTTTCGACTATTTGTCGATGGAAGCTCAAACCGACAAGGAGCGGGGGCAGGAGTAGTACTGGTATCTTCAGATGGGTAGATAGTGGAACAGTCCATTCGTTTGGGGTTCAAGGCCTCAAACAATGAAGCAGAATATGAAGCATTGATTGCAGGACTAAAGCTGGCAGTGACAGCAGAGGCAGATGAAGTAATAGTCTTCTGCGACTCCCAGCTCATAGTCAACCAGACAACGGGCGAGTTTGCAACCCGAGATGAAAGGATGTCAGCCTACGCAAAAGAGGTCAATAGATTGGTGGCCTTATTTCAGAATTGCCGACTACATCAGGTCAGCCGAGATAATAACAGTCACGCTGACGCATTGGCCAGCTTGGCTAGTGCAATACAACCTGGAAAAGCAAGGATGATAATGGTCGAATACTTGTCGGGCCCGAGCATCGAACCACTGACCACAGAGCGTGAAGCAATGTGTGTGGACATGGGACCAAGCTGGATGGATGGAATTATTGCATTCCTGAAAGAAGGAAAGCTGCCAGATGACCACAATGAAGCACACAAGATCAGATTAAAGTCGGCAAGATTCAGTCTGACAGCAGAGGGACATCTCTACAGAAGGTCTTTCATTGGACCCCTTTTGAGGTGCGTACACCCTTTGCAAGTTGAAGATTTTTTATATGAAATTCATGAAGGAATTTGTGGAAGCCACGCTGGGGGCAGATCACTCGCCCATAGGGCCATTACCCAGGGGTATTGGTGGCCTTAAATGCAGAAAGATGCAGAAGCCTATGTGAAGAAATGTGAAAAGTGCCAAAGGTTTGCATCGCTGATACACCAACCAGCAGCAAACCTGAACCCTGTATCCAGTCCTTGTCCATTTGCCCAATGGGGCATGGATCTCATTGGGCAACTGCCCCAAGTAACTGGGCAAAGGAAGTACTTGCTGGTGGCAACAGATTACTTTACTAAGTGGATACAAGCTGAACCCCTAGCCCAGATCCGAGATGTGGATGTGAAGAAATTCATTTGGAAAAATATCATCACCAGATTTGGGATTCCAAGAGCAATAGTTGCAGACAATGGAACACAATTTGGCAGTAAGCTAATTAAGAGCTTCTGTGCAAAGTTCAAGATCAAAAACTACTTTTCAACCCTAAGCTTTCCCCAAAGCAATGGACAAGCAGAAGCATCCAACAAAGTAATCTTGAATGGGATAAAGAAGAGGCTACAGGCAGCAAAAGGAAAGTGGGTGGACGAGTTGCCCAATGTACTCTAGGCGTATCGGACTACGCCGAGAAGATCAACAGGGGAATCCCCCTTTGCCATGGCTTATGGCATAGAAGCAGTCATTCCGCTGGAGGTCGGCATCCTAGGGATCAGAACCCCAGGAGTAGAGAACGGGACTAATGATGTACTCTTAGCCCGAGATCTGGATCTTCTAGAAGAACGAAGGGAGAAAGCTGCAATTCAGCTCGTAGCATACCAGCAACAGCTTGCTAGAGCTTATAACAAGAAGGTCAACCCAAGGGAGTTTCAAGTCGGCGACCTGGTCTTGAGAAAAGTCGTCGGCAACAAGAAAGATCCCAGAGAGGGCAAGCTTGGCCCCAATTGGGAAGGACCCTACAGAGTCATCTCGATAATAGGCAATGGGGCATATCGGCTTGAAGATAATGAAGGCAAAGAATTGCCAAGGCCTTGGAACACTTGCAATTTGAAATTTTTCTATCATTAGAATTCTTTACCCTATTGTCATTTGCCGAAGGAAATAAATAAAGTTTTGGCTTGATTTATTTGTTTGTACACTTGTGACTGATAAAGATACTTGACGTTGTTTCTGGAATACATAATGAGAACCCAAGTGGGACTTAGGTTCACATTAGGGGGGAGAGAGAAGAAAAATGGGTTTAACACTTGTTGAAACTTGAGAAAAGTTTACAAGTTGAAGTTAAACCGAGATGATGTTTAACACTTGTTGAAACTTGAGAAAAGTTTACAAGTTAAAGTTAAACCGAGATGATGTTAAACACTTGTTGAAATTTGAGAAAAATTTACAAGTTAAAACCAAGGGTGTATTAAGCTAAGTACTTATGTACTTGCCGATATAAACCGAGGTGTTTCACCCCGAGAAGGTTGCACAGGACTACGGTGCATTTTGAAGACACAAAATTATTCTAAGTATGAAAGTCATACAAAAAGAAGCAATAAAGGGAAGATAAACATGCAAACATTCAAGAAAGAATGAAGTTGTATTCATAAAAAGGCACATCGGCCATACGAAGAGCTTACATTGTCTCAAAAACAAAGTAGTACAAAGTGCAAAAAACAAAGGAAAAAGACATTAAAACTAAGATCCTTCAGCATCATTAGCAGGCTGGGTTTGGATCTCAGAAGACTGCTGGGAGGACATCTCAGCCACCTTCTCGGCTGCAATCTCAGCATCAATTTTTTGAAGGGTCTGATCAAGGCTCTTGTCGGCAAGAGGCACGTCCAATGATGCCTGCTCAAGGGTAGCTTCCTTGGGAACCTCATCACCCTCCTCATCTTGAGTCAAGTCCAGGACTTGCTCATTTGAAGGAAGGGACTTGGCCCCAGCAGCCTCCTTTGGTTTCCTCACCAAAGTCTCCTCCTCAGACTCAGATTCGTCGTCAGACTGACTTGGAGTTGGAGGGAATGGAAGAGGAATGATGTCGGCGTTTCGGAGGAGCGAGTCCTCGGGGACTTCAAGCTTTTTTAGCAAAGTCATCCAACCAAGGGTGAAACCCTTGTTGCATGCCTGCTTCACTTGCTTTTCATAGTCCGCCGTGACATCGGCAGCCTTGGGCTCGGCTTCTTTGGTGGCCAGCGCATCCTGAAGTTCTTGTTGGGCTTGGGCCATTTTTTCCTCAGACTCTTTCCTCTGGGCCTCAAGAACTTTGTTAATGGCCTTAGCAGCACCTGCTTTTTCATCGGCATCGTCCTTAGCTTTGATAGCAGCCTCAGCCTGGTCTTCCAACTTCTTCATTTTTTATTGTAAGCCTTTGTTGACCTTCTACAGACTGGCAACCTGTCTCTTCTTGTCGGCCAGCTCTTTCCGGTTCTCAAAGGATTGTATTGAGAAGGAATGAGCATGCTGAATGGCCTGAAAGTGAACAAGACAAAAGTTATTAGAAAATTTTCTAAGTACAAGAAAAAGAGAAAAATTTCCAAATAAAGACACTTACTTGAACAGAGCGCTGCAGCATCAGAGCATAGTTTTCATATTCACTCAACTCGGCATTTCGGTCGAGGTTGCCAGGAAGAAGCAGAGCAGTACTAAGGGCAACGCCGACATTAATGTCATCAGCACTGTCGCTAGCTCGAATTGGCTTATCCTCTAGTGTGATTTGGGGGGCCCAGGGGGAATCCTGCCTTCGAGACCCCGAGGTGGTTGTGGCGGATGACCTTGGCTTCTTTGATTTTGGGGATTCTGATGGTTGGGCCTCGGCTGGCCTTTTCTCGGCAGCAGATGTGGTTCTCTCGCTCGAAGCCAATTTCGAGATTGGTAAAGTATCTTTAGTATCAATTTGAGTCGCCTTTGCCTTTGGTTGAGCCTTCTTTATTCTTTTCGGCTTCGGTGGAGGCAGGGATTGCGCTGATTGAGCATCAACTGAGTCAGGAATATTGGCCAAAAGATCCTTAGCGACTGCTTTTTGGTGGTCCATCTCGGCGGCAAGAACAAGTCGTTGCTGACGTTTTCGTTGAGATGGTGGGATCAGATATGGAGCCGAGGTAGACGGTTGTTCTGCTGGATCAGAAGTTGATCCTTGATCTGGCCGAGATGTGGTAGTAGTTTGAGGAGTCGTGGCAGAGGGAGGTGACAGGCTTTTCTTCTTCTTCTTTGGGACGTCGGGCAAAACTGACTTGTAGGTGGGAATGAAATTGAGTACCAGAGGAGCCCTGCACTTGTGGACTGGTAGGTCCAGTAGCTTCTTCAGACCCTTGCTGGGGTAAAAAGACTTGCGGAAGCCTTTTTCTGGTTTTGGAAGAGCTGCAAGGAAAAACAGACATTAGAACAAATAAAGTATTGAAGACTTTAGAAACAAGTTAGTATGAACACAGGGCTCTTACCATTACCCTCTACAAAAACTGATCGAGGGAGAGGGTAGAGATGGAGGTCCTCGTCTGGAGCAAACTCCCAGTTCCCCGAGGTAATGAAATAATCATCCCCAGCTCCCTTGTTGGAGTCAGGGAGGTCGGCAACGATTTTGTACTCTGTAGACCTCGGCTTGAGGTAGTAAACATAGCCTGTATCTTTTTTGAGGCCACACATGGTGTAGCAGTATTGGATATCGGCTAAGGTGATCCTATCATTTTCTTGTTTCGCTAAGGCGATTATATCGTTTATGACTCGGTAGGAGTTGATGGCAAGCTGCATTGGGTTCAACTTATAATAGTGGATTATCTCGCGGAAAAGGATGTTGAGTGGGAGTCGAAGTCCACACTCGATGAAAGCTACAACAGGGAGGGGCATAGAATCATCCGTGGGCATGATAGAGTCATTTTCCCCAGCCAACCTCAGATGAACGTCGGCTTAGAGTCTACTAAAAAAAGGTACAAAACACTAACAAGGGCATGATCCCATAGGTTCTATGGCGAGACCATCACTCAGGAGTATTCTTTAATCTATTGGAATTCCTTTCTATGCAAATTTCGTATGGTTTTGTAAAACAAATTACCTTAGCTTTGATTACAGTGCCATCATGAAGTTGAAGAATTGGAAGTGAAGTTAATGGATCCATTTGGACATCAATTATTCGACACCCAAAACGTATTGTTCCAACTGGTAGCTCGTTTGCTAGGGTTTCCACTAGAATACTTCGTTTTACGCATCGACCTTCTCCGTTTCTAACAAAACGTAATAGTAATATTCATCAATATATTTGTCGATATTATCTGATATTTATTATTATCAATATATGATTAATAAAAAAAAAAGAGAGGAAAAAAAGAAAAAGAAATAAGAAGGGAAAAAGAATAGAAATGAACTCGATTGGTGTTTCTCTGAGGGATATGTTGTCTGTGGAAACCTCTCGAAGCCTGGACAAAAACTTAATCAGAATTACAAATATTGAGGGAAATTAACATGGAAGAATAATTCAAAGCAAATGATTTGAAATATACATATATTAATTGATATATTGATTGATAAATATATATATATATATATATATCTCAGCATTGTTATTTAAAATCATGAGTAAATATATGTACCGTAGAAGAGGAATGGCGGTTTGTCTAAGTTTTGAGCCAACACCAAGCTGATCAAGCGCACACCAACCATTCGATTGTATGCCTATGCCAGCTCCTGTGGCTCTTAAAGTCTTAGCTCTTTCTAGAACAATACTAGTCATGCCCTTCCTGAATCCAAAAAACCAACACTAAATTATTTAGTTTCTATCGATATATTGTCTGATATCAACATATGTTATAATAATGTTACTTAAAAATATATATATATACTAACAAGTACCAATCAATTAGGTATATATGCAAATATATATATAACATAAATAAATTTGTCACCTATGAAGGGCAAGGGCAGTGGCAAGCCCACATATCCCACCCCCAACTATTACAATACCATGCAGTTCAGCAACATCCATCTCTCTCTCTCTGCCCCTCCCTAGGTAGTCTGAATTTTCAGTTGATCTGTAATTGACATGGGTTGCATCTTCTATTTATAATAAAATGCACCAAATTTTTAGTACTTTCTCGCCAAGGAATGACTCTCTATGATAGCAACGAATTTTGTCAATAGCAATGGAAGTCGTGGGATGAAGTTTCTTTGTGATATTATTGTCAAAATTTTGCAAAACTATTCTTTTAGCTTACTACAAAAAATATATATATATATATATATATATTTTGACTATATGATTTTGTTAGTGAGTTGTCATTTTAGCATAATGAAGTTTCACATCACTATTATCTAATTAATTTTTGAATATTTTACTCTAAAGGGGTATTTGAGATGATATAAATAAATATATATTTTGACTTTTTAAAAAAAAAATGTGCAGAAAAATAGAGAGGTGATGTGACCCAAATAAGTGGACTTATCTAAATAAGTGCACTTATATATGTTATGCCAATTATTTCTCTCACTAATCTAGATGAGTATCAAAGTTTTTAATTTTTTGTTTTTTTTTTCTTATTTTAGATGAAAAATGTTATTGTAATTATTAAAGTAATTTAACTTTGCAATTGTAATTATTAGTATTTTGAGATAAAATTTAATTTTGCCATTGTTTTAACAATATATTTAATTCAAAAAAAATTTCAAAAAATAAGATTTAAATATTTTTTTAACTATATATATTATAACTCTTAAAGGGTTGTCCTAATGGGTACAACTTGGACTCTAAGAGTGTGATTCTTCTAGATCCCAAATTTAACTCCTATTAGAAGTAATCCGTTCTTTGCGGCTCCGCCAGCAAGTTCTTCCCGAGTATTGCCCAACCCACGTGGAGTGAGTGCTTTGTGTGGATCCTAAAATTAGTTGAGATGCACAAAAGATGATAATGAAATTCAAAATCAACATTATAAGTTTGATAAAGAAGACACTTGTCATTTAAATAATACAAATTATATGTATATTTGTCTTTATTATTATTTTGAAAAATGTAGATACATAAGCATACCACTAATTTTTTAGTCACGTTTGTTTGGCGGATTAGGTTGGATAGGATTGTTAGTGAAGGAATGGTTAGTATGAGAATTGTTAGTAAGAGGTTAAGTAAAAGTCTGTTTGTTTTAATGATAATTGTTAATGTGGATATTGTTAAATTATTTTTATATATAAAATAAAATAAAATAAAATAAAATTATTTTTATATAAAATCAATCTAAAACAAATACAAAAGAAAAAATCAGAGATAACAGGACGCATGTGATTAAAAAAAAAAAATTTATGGTATCATTTGAGAAGTGGGTTGGCTTTTTGGCTTTTTTGGCTATTTTAGCCTGGGGCTAAAAAGCCTGATTTGGGAAGGGCTTTTTGGCTTTTTGGTGAGGTGTCCACATGTTAAATGACCGAACTGCCCTTGGTGTTTTACATTTCAACTCCTAGCCGTTCTTCCTCCACGTCAGCGTCATTGTACCTTCTTTTTTTTTTGGATTAGCCATATTTTTATGGTTCTTTTTTTTTGAATTTATGTTTTTGTCATTTTTATTTTTTTTGTATATATTAATTCGTTTTTATTTTTCAAAAATGGTTTTTCATGTGTTTCATTTATTTTTAAATTATGTGGCAAATGCTAATTTTTGTTTTTTATTTTTTATTTTTGGATGAGGCATATTTTTGTGGTTCTTTTTTTTTTAATTTACGTTTGGGAAATTTTATTTTATTTGTATACATTAATTTGTTTTTATTTTTCAAAAATGGATTTTCATGTGTTTTATTTATTTTTAAATTACGTGACAAATGCTAATTTCTGTTTTTAAATTTTTTTTTTTTTTGGATGAGGAGTATTTTGGTGGTTCTTTTTTTTTTATTTACGTTTTTTTCATTTTTATTTTTATTTGTATACATTAATTTGTTTTTATTTTTCAAAAATGGGTTTTCATGTGTTTTATTATTTTTAAATTACATGGCAAATGCTAATTTCTGTTTTAAATTTTTTTTTTTGGATGAGGCGTATTTTTGTGGTTCTTTTTTCTTTTCTTTTTTTTACGTTTTTGTCATTTTTATTTTTATTTGTATACATTAATTTGTTTTTATTTTTTAAAAATGGATTTTCATGTGTTTTATTTATTTTTAAATTACGTGGCAAATGCTTATTTTTGTTTTGAATTTTTTTTTTTTTTGGATGAGGCGTATTTTTGTGGTTCTTTTTTTTTTTTAATTTACGTTTTTGTCATTTTTATTTTTATTTGTATACATTAATTTGTTTTTATTTTTCAAAAATGGGTTTTCATGTTTTTATTTATTTTTAAATTACGTGGCAAATGCTAATTTCTATTTTTAATTTAATTTAATTTTTTTGTTGGATGAGGCGTATTTTTGTGGTTCTTTTTTTTTCATTTATGTTTTTGTCATTTTTTTTATTTGTATACATTAATTTGTTTTTATTTTTCAAAAATGGGTTTTCATGTGTTTTATTTTTTTTTTAAAATTACGTGGCAAATGCTAATTTCTGTTTTTAATTTTTTTTTTTGAATGAGGCGTATTTTTGTGGTTCTTTTTTTTTAATTTACGTTTTTGTCATTTTTATTTTATTTGTATACATTAATTTGTTTTTATTTGTAGTTTTTCATGTGGGGGTAGTTTCGTAAATTTACCTTGAAGTGGGTTGTTGCCAAGCACGTGCTTGGCTTTTGTCTCCATTTGGTTAATTTAGCCTTTTTTATCTAGTAGTGGCTAAAATAGCCCCAATTTGCCTTGCCAAACGGAGGCATCAACTGGCTGAATGTCTGCACGAAAGACTATTTATATTCTAATTTTTTGAATTCAATCTCACCTCTTATTCAGTCAAACTAATCCAGCTATTCAATGGGATTTACTAAACCCCTATTGGAGCATCAATCCTACCTCTCATTTTACAACCAAATACGCCAGGGCCACGTTTGTTTAGCGGATTAGCTTAGATGAGATTATTAGTGAGAAGATTGTTAGTGAAGAGATTGTTAATGTGTGGATTATTAGTGAGGAGATTAAGTAAAAGTGTGTTTATTTTGATGATAGTGTGGGAGATGGTTAGTGATGGGATTGTTAAATTATTTATATATAAAATAAATAAATAAATTATTCTATATTAAAAAAAATTAAAACAAATAGGAGCACTTGGTATAAAAAAAAAAATTAAAATAATAAATTTTTTATATAAAATAGACTCAATTCCCTCACTATTTTTCTAATCTTACCTAAAATTCATCCAAGCTAATCCCTCTATAGAGGGAGATTACTAAGCCTCCTTCATTACTAATCTTATCACATTGTGTTGCATCCCAACAAGAGTTTGGTGGGTTCCACAGATTGCTAATTCAATCCACCCTCCCAAACCCCCAATCAAACCTGGCCCATGAACCATCTTATTCCACTCCTCACTCTCACGCGGTAGACAAACCTTTAAGTATACAAAGCTTGATTTGACATGAGAGTTAAGTATACAAAGCTTGACTTGACATAAGAGTTGCTCTTACAATTGGCTCGTAGGAAAGTGATTGAGACCCTCCAATCACCACTCCCACCACTCCCACAATGGCCAGTGATTGGAGGAAAAAAAAAAAAAAAACCAACTAATCAGAGAGAGAAGGGTCCTGGGGTGTCCTCTTGTGGGGGTCCAAGTCATTTTCCTTGGCTTGTATTGCTGATTTTCAATTGGCATGTGGCAGCAAAAAAAACCAAAAAGCTTTTATGTTTTGTGGAGTTGGTTAAAAATTAATATTTAAATTTTTTTTTTTTTTTAAAAAAATAATAAAGAATGAAAAAATGATGTGACTCAAAATAAATTATAAATCAAAAAATAATTTTTTATTAACTTGCTAAAACAAGCCTCGATCCCACATTATGACATCATCACATCGCTTGCAATGAGAACTTGAACCACAACTTTTACATCACAAAATGACTTTAACAATATGTTATGGCCTAACACCATCTCCAATCATCTATTAAATTTTTTATTTAATTTGATTTAAATTTAAATAAAAAATTTCATTTTGTATAAGTTACTACTAATTCTTTCATTAATTTTTATTTTTTAAAAAAAATTACTTTCTTATCCTATAGTTCATTTTTCATCAATTTTGATAAATAAAAAAAAAATCAGCTCCAATCCTTCATCTTTTAACAATTTTATCAAATTTAAGTGAAAAAAGACTTATTAGAAATTTGTTGAAAGATTTAGTTCATCGTTGATTTAATAAAAAATTAAAAAATTATTTCTCTCTTGATTTGATACAAGTTTGATGAGAGGATTGAACCTCGTTTTCATCAAAAATTTCATCAAATTTAAATTTGATGAAGGATTGAAGATGATCTAATGAAAGTAGAAAAAAAAATTAGTGTGTAATGTATACAATATGTAACTCTAAATAAAATTATATGTGATTTCACAAAAATGTGCAAGTTAAATACAAATTCTTGTAATCATATAAGTTTTACAAACTTACACGAATTTGCGTTCAACTTACGTATTTGTGTAAGATTACTTATGTAAATCCGTGAAAACTTACATAATTTTGTGTAGAGTTGTATACAATGTACATTACACACTAGAAAATTCCTTTAACGGGAATTATGCAATAAAATAAAGGGTAAATTACACTTGCGCCTTTTATGTTTGGTCATTTTCCACTTTGGCTTGTAAAGTTTATTTTTTTCAATTTGGTCGTTTATGTTTCAAGTTTTTCCATTTACTTCTAAACTAATTTCTGTTAAAAATTAAACAAAAATTGACACATTAACAATCATATGGTATAAAAATATTTTATTATATATAACTCAATTTTAATAAACTTAAACTCTAATATAAAAATATATTTTTATATTATGTGATAGTTATTATGGTATTTTCTGGATAATTTTGGAAAGAAATTAGTTTTAGAAGTTAATTGAAAAAAATTTGAAATATGAAGGGTCAAAGTGAGAAAAAATAAACTTTAATGGCCAAAGTGAGAAAGTGAACAAATATAAAAAGGGCAAATATAATTTACACTAAAATAAATATAAAACATATTATCCATTTTTTATTTTTTTATTACTTTTTTTTTTTAATATCACTGTCTGTATATAAAATAATACTATTATCCTCTTATTTAGTAGTCATGAATATTATCTATGTAATATCATTGCAATGTGTTCTTAATCGATGACCTAAAAAAAAATTTAATTGACAATAATAACTTCTTTTTTTTTTTTAGATAGGAAAAGCAATTACACAGAAGAAGGAGCCTCAGACACCACCAACGCCATTAAAGAGGGAGGAACCTCCTCCATCCAAACTCGTGGTGAAGCAAAATCAAAGGCTAGCCTACTTAAACAATGAACCACCGAATTGCCATCTCTACAAATATGTGAAACTGATGAAGAATGAAAACGCAAAAGAAGCGCCTGAGCCACACCCACTAAATGACCATAGCAAGATAAATTATCCTTCTTGCCTTGGATTGCAGTCACCACATTTTGAGAATCACCTTCAAGATGAATATGACCCAAACCCAAATCACATCCCAATTGAAGAGCTTTGACCGCACCCAAAGCTTCCACACAATCAACATCCTCTATATACGGGATTCGCTCAACCATAGAAGCAATGACTGCCCCATGACAGTCTCGAATAATAATCCCGATACTAGCACCAGCTTGGGCCTTTCTAACGGAGCCATCAAAATTCAATTTAAAGACACCCTCACGTGGCACAACCCACCTTTGCAGCCACACCTGGGCCGTAGGAAGTTGGCTGCAATGTTGAGCTTGATCATATTCTGATACATAGTTCACCGCAAAGGAAACAACCTCCTCCACAGTTCTTGATTTATTTTCGAAGATAATTGAGTTCCTATTATTCCATAGGCACCAACATATAATAATAAATAACTTCATGTGCTCCAGATCATTCTTGGCCATGAGATTGCAAACCCACTCAAAACAATTGGTAACAGGAGTAGAATTGATAACCATATGTAGTGAGCTCGACATCCAAACATTCATCACAAACCCGTAGTTGTGAAAACAATGGCCTACGGTTTCAGCCTCAACTCCACACCCTGCACATAAATCCATATTCATGATATGTCGTTTCCGCAAATTTGCCTTTACAGCTAGCAACCCAAGACACATTTTCCATCCAAAAATCTTGAGTTTATTCGGAAATGAATTGCCATAGAGCTCGCCAGAACTGCCTATGCGACTTGCCATCATTGGAGGTGGCACCTTGACCATCGAAAGAGCCCATATCCACACACAAATGATAAGCCGAGCGCACCGAAAACTCTCATTTCATGAAAAATGCTAGACCAATTTATCCGAAGGTAACATTGGACAAATAGGAATGCATCGAATAGCCTCCACATCCATTCCCAAAATTTTTTTAGTAAGCATCTCATCATGCCAGGCACCCTTTGGAGTCAATCAATACACTAACCGTCGCATGTCCGAAAGAGTCGAAGGTGGCAAAATTATCTTAAAAGAGTGAGGCCGTGGAACCCATTTATCATGCTTAACCGAAATGCTCACACCATTCCCAACTCGCCATCGTAGCCCAGCATTTAATAAACTTCGAGATCGACTATACTCCTCCAGGTGAAAGATGGGTTGCTCCCAACCAATGCATCAAGAAATGAAGTTTGAGGGAAGTACCTAGCCTTGAACACCCTCGCAACCAGCGATTGAGGCCGTTGCACTAATCGCCAACACTGTTTGGCCAAAAAGCCGAATTAAACTGTTGAAGGCATCGAAACCCCATACCTCCATGCAATTTAGACTTGCACAATTGTTTCAGTTAGTCAATGAATTTTAGGTTTCCTCTTTTTGTCCCCACCAAAAGTTACACCATAGAATCAATTTCATGACACACTCATCAGGAAGACGAAAACAAGACATAATATAAGTGGGTATTGCTTGAGCAACAGACTTAATGAGTGCCTCTCTACCCGCAACTGATAGAGATTTTTCCTTCCAATCATTTAATCGATTCCATACGCGCTCCTTAACAAACCCCAAAACTGCTCGCTTAGAATGCCTTACACAATACGATAACCCCAAATACTTCCCATAAGGCGCCAACGAACCCACCCCAAGAATGGATGTCACCACTTACTGAGTAGCCAAGGCCGTATTTTTACTAAAACAAATAGCAAATTTTTGGAAATTAATTTTCTGCCCCGCTGCTTGCTCATACTTTTGGAGGATATCTCGCAACACACCCGCCTCATCTTCCTTAGCAGCCGCAAATAGAAGACTGTCATCTGCAAAAAAACAAATGCGACAAGCGTGGACTACCCCGGCAAATTGAAATCCCCGACAACGGTTATCTGCCATAGCATGGCGAGGAGCGCCGACATTCCTTCAGCACAAATAGTGAACAAATATGGCGAAAGTGGATCCCCTTGGCGGAGGCCCCTTGTCGGGTGAAACATTCTTGAAGGCTTTCCATTAACAAGCACTGAAAAGGATACTGACGACACACAATTCATGAGTAGTTGCACAAACCGTTGCGGAAAGCCTAACTGGAGCATCATTTGATGAAGAAATGGCCATTCCACTCGGTCATACGCTTTACTCATATCAAGTTTCAACGCAAGACATCCATCTTTTCCCGCCCTCTTGTTCTTAAGAAAATGGAACACTTCAAAGGCCACCAACGCATTATCTGTAATTAAACGGCCTGGTATAAAAGCACTTTGAGTGTCTGAGATAACAGATGGCAACACCTCTTTAAGACGATTGGCCAAAACTTTTGCAATTATCTTATAAACAACATTACACAAACTAATTGGCCGAAATTTTGACATTAGCTTGGGATTCTTAATTTTAGGAATCAGCACAATAAAAGTATGATTAATTTGTGAAATCTCATCAACCCCATTCAACACCCCAAGCACCGCACAGTACTCACATTAGGACCCACCACTTGCCAAAAGTTTTGGAAAAATAAAGCATGCTTCGGGCCCGGAGCCTTCATTGGATGCATTTGGAAAAGCGTATGGTGGACCTCAACTTCAGAAAAAGGTCTATTCAGTTGAGAAGCACTACGATCTGAAACTCTCACCTGAATCAACTGCAAAACTGGGCCCATATTCAATCCTCACCCGCCGAAAATAACTCCTGAAAGTAATTCACAAAGTTGTCCCCACCACTCTTTGATCCTCCTGCCAAATTCCATTAGGATGACAATCCCATCAATCTTCTTCTTCTTATGATTGGGTGGCCTTAGAATGAAAAAAAGAAGTATTACGATCCCCATCCTTTAGCCAATTAGCTCGAGCACGTTGATCCCAAAAAGATAGATTCCCGTTCTAAAATCTCATCAATATCACATCGTAGCTTACACATTTCTGTGACATTTGGAAAATTGGAACTCAGCGTAAGCAACCGCTGTAGGTGATCGGTTTTCTCTTTCAACTGCCGCTTGACACACCCAAACACATTACGTTCCCACCGTCTCAACGAAGAACTTACATGTGAAATATTAGAAACCAAACTCCGAACATCCGCAGTAGAAGAGAGCAGCCAATTATCAGCAACTACTTGCTCACAACTAGCATTCCGTAACCACATAGCTTTGAACCGATACATACGATGGCCACTAGCATAAGATTGACGTTGTTCCTTAGCCCCACAAAGGTCAACACAAATAGGTAGATAGATCGGAGGATGTGCAAGCCATAGGATAAACCTTTGCATGGGGAAACAAGAGTTACCAAGCATCATTAGCTAACCCACGATCCAATCTCTCTCGAACCAAAGCCTCGCTACCTCAGTTATTGGACCAAGTGAAAAGTGGCCCAACAAAACCCATATTAGCCAGGTGTGAATCTGCGATAACATTTCGAAAATGTTCCATTTGTGATGGACTACGCCCCACTACGCCACACTTCTCTCGACAGAACAAAATTTCATTAAAATCACCCGCACAAAGCCAAGGCATCTGGAAGCATGTTGCTAGCCGGCGCAATAATGCCCAAGAATTTTTCCGTTGTGCCATTTCCAGGTGTCCGTAAAACCTCGTAAATCTCCAAGGTTGTTCCCCCAAATCAGCTTCTACAAATATATCAATATGACCAATCGAATAACTTTTCACACTAACCTGGATACCCGCAGGCCATAACAGAGCAAGACCGCCCGCAAGTCCAACTGATTGACATAAAATCCACCAACCAGTCCCAGCGTTTGCCGAATCCCATCCATATGCTTCGACTCGAGCTTGGTCTCCATGAGAAAAACCAGCCCAGGAACTTCATTTTTCAGTAGAAACTGAAGTGATCGAACTGACCGTGGGTTCCCAAGCCCAAGGCAGTTCCAGCATAAAACATTCATTGGGATTGGCGAGCTAAACATCAGCCTCCACCTTTGGAATATTGGTATGTGGATTGAAAGCATCACCCCCATGCACACACAAATTTTACCAGCATTCACAGCCCAATTCTCATCACTCTGATGCACACCACAAACTACCACCTCCTCAATCACTCTCTTAGTCCCCGTAACAGGTGAGCTATCAGTCTTAGGATCCATGTGTTGGCAGGCCACCCTCTTCCACTTCTTTTTGGGAAACACTGTTTCATCTAATGGGCTAGCCTTAACCTCCATCAAAACATTAGGAGCAATGTGAGAAATTTGGGCCACCTGAACTGATTCAATTAGAGTGGGCTCAGTCCCGCCTAGGCTTAAACTGTTACCTGTAGAATGAAGCCCAAGCCCCTCTTTTTCAGCAACCTCCCTCCCATTCATAGATTCAAAAAGAGTAGATGAGGGTGAAGATATGGTAAGACCCGGAGTTGTAGCAATATGTAATGCATTTCCTTGACTGACGCCATCAATCACAGGTAGCAGAATCTTTCCAACGTGTTCGTTCCGATCCCAACACCGGTCAGTTACCACATCCACTGGAGCATAGGGTTGCGAAGTACTCTGCTGTGCCCCCTCTTCCCTATGCACAGGCTCAGAAACCATCCGCATCTGGGTCCCCTGACCAACAAAAGGCCTAACCCCAACACTCCTATCAATTGAAACATTTCTATGAGTTCCTTTGGCTTTGAAAGTATCCATTCTCAACCAGGCCCCATACTGCAGGACATCAACCGGAGTTCCATCTGCAGAAAAGAGTTTGGCGTCACATTTTCGATCACTATGGCCTAGCATTCCACAAAAATGGCAAAATATCAGGAGGCGCTCATATTTGAAATTCACCCAGAGAGGATCTGCAGAGGACAAAGATAATTTCATCCCCCGCATAGAGGCTTCCGAACATCAATAGCCACCGAATCCGCATTGTTCGGCTCCATGCAATGCCACCATCCTAAATCCTTATCAATAAACTTCCCAATAGAATTGCCAACTATTTGACCAACCTCTTTATTCATAAGAATCAGAGGAAGGTTGCAAACATGCACCCAGAATTGCACCGATACCAATCGTATGTCAGACGGTTGAACGTTTGGATCCATCTCTCCCAACATTAGAAGGTGCTTATCGAACATCCAAGAGCCATTCAATAATACTCGCCGGCTATCCACAACATGACCAAACACGAAAACAAACAAGTTATCTCTAATGACTCGCACCTGCATTCCTTTGGTGGGTTGCCACACAGATAACATACTCATATCAAAGTAAACGGCCTATGAGTGAGTAACTTTCCAACAAGACACATATCCGATCTTCCCATCATCAATCTTGTAGAGTCCCCCCCAAGACGTACAAATGTGTCCCCTCCGAAGTGAGAGATAACGTACTAGTAAGATCGAGAAGAGAGTCAGCCATCTCGCTACTATCACCTTCTCCAAACTTCTACTGTGAGAAGATAAACTTGCACAAAGCAAGAAAAAACCTCCACTCTAGAGAGAGAGGACTGCATTAAAATAGCTTATAGACTTTGCTTTAGTAATTTTGACAATAATAACTTGAGAAACACAAAATAACTTAATGTATTTCATGATTTTTCTATATTAATAATATCATATAATATTTTATGACTATTAATAGTTTTCTAAGATGTGGTTGAAATGAGCATACTAAGAGCATCCACAATAGATGTGTTAAAATTGTTTGTTAAAGTGTGTTATATGACAAAAAGTGATAAAAGTAGGGCCAAAAAATGTGTGTTGAGGTAGGTTAAGAGTTTGTTAATTTTAGAGAGTGAGTTGTGGTGTAATGGATATGTTAAGGTGTGTCTTAAAGTATGTGTTAAGAATATCTATATATATATATATATAATAAATAACCAAACACCTCTCTCTCTCTCTCTCTCTCTCTCTCTCTCTCATATGCTACCCAATTCTGTAAATGTCAAACACACCCAACTCCTACTGAAGAACACTCCCAAACGCCTACTCCTCTCTCTCTCTCTCTCTCTCTCTCTCTCTCTCTCATGCTACCCTCCAAATTTCTCTCTCTTCCTCCATTATCATTGTTCTCGCTCACTGGTTCAACTGTTTCCACTTCGAATTCCCATGAAATTGAGTTCAAAAAAAAAAAAAAAAAAAAAAAATCCCATGAAATCACCAATTCCTCTTCCTGTCCTGAATTTCAATCTCCTCAAATCCCGGACTTTCCGTTTCTCCTCCTTCATCGACGTTCAAAACAAACCCCTTCACTATCTCCACCATAACTCTTTACCAGACCTAATCGATGCTTCTTGAATCTTCAAATCATTAACCTTGGATGAAGTTTCAATGCATCATCCGAAACCAAATTTAGTCCTGCAAAATAGGCCCAGTCCGACCGTTCGGCTAGACGACCGGCCAGACGACCCCGCTCAGTGTCCTTCTGTTTCTCTATCCTCTCTCCTCCCTCTCACTGGCTAGAAGGCTCGCTGCAGTTAATAAAGAAATTAACAACTGACACTAATGGCTAACAGTAACACATCCCTTAACAGCTCTATTAGAGCATCATTTAAGCCTTTCACTAGCTAAAATATTAGTGGCTGACACTAACACGTCTCTTAACAGCTCCATTCTGGATACTCTAAGGTGGATGTATGGTAAGATTAGAAAAGATAAAGTTAGAAATGAATATATTCGTAAATGGGTGGGAGTTGCACGAAAAAGATAAGTTGAGAGAAAATAGATAGTGTAGTGAATAGATATATGAATTTCTTTAATTTGACTAACTAAATAGCTATTGCTGGAGTTGAATAAAAAATAAAAATTTATGTAGCCGACTCATTTAATAAGGTTTGATTTGATTTGATTTAATGATTTTTTATGGTTAACTTTACCCCAAGGCATCCTTTCTCTTTTTATAATTATTCAATTGTCAATTTGCAATTGAAAACCTATATACGTGACATGAATTTGACCTATCGCTCGAGGGATCAATATATAATGTATTAATTTTAAAAATATGTATCATAAAGGAAGTTATAACTTTTATAATAAAAGTTACACAAATAAAAAAATCCAAAAAAGTGAAAAATCCTAATTTCTCAGATTATTCGCACAATTGGAAGCTAAAGATTGTTTTGAAGAGTTTTTTTCCCCCTATAGTTTGGTTATTTCTATTTATTTTTTCTTTAATTAAAAAAAATCAAAATTTTAATAATTAAAAAATTAGAATAAAAAAAAACCATAAAACAACTAAAACATTATGAAAAAAGCTGAATTAAAACTGAAAACAATTGAATTAACATTTGGAAACAACCCATAAAATAACAAAATACCAACTAAATTAAATAATTTAAATATTAGAATACAAAATAAATAAATAAATAAAAACCCTAAAACATTAGAAAAAATGATAAAAACCACCTGCTTTCCCTATTAAAGAAGAGGAAACATAATAATACCATAATGATATAAAAATAACGAAAGTGAATTTTTGTATCAAAAAAAAAAATTTCTCAATTTGGAAAAAAAAAAAAATTTAATGAAACACACTTCAACTTTGGGTGGTAAGAGATGTCTAATATATTTTTTTTATTAGTTAAGGTTCTTCGATGAAATTTCACTGTCAAATTTTTTCTGTAAAAATGTTGAGGGATCTCAACTACTATAAAATATTATATGTCTTTTATCTTATAAAATCTTAATATCATGACCTTAAAAAAAATTCTTCCAAAAAAAATTACAAAAACACTAAGGCTTGTTTCGGGAAATAAATTAAAAACCGACTTTTTTGACTTTTTTTGAAAAAAATATGTAAACAAATAAAGAGGTGATGTGACTCAAAATAAATTAAAAGTCAAAAAGTGACTTTTTATCCACTTGCCAAAAGAAACCTAAAATGAACATTAAAAGCCAACTTAATACTACAATTAGAAAAATTAGAACACAAAAAATAGAAACCCCATTAAAAAATTGAAAAACCAACCAAATGAAACAATTTAAAAATTAGAATACGAGAAAAGCACATTTTGAGGAAAATGACTTTAACCATACAAAAGGCTCGAGAAATTTAGATCTCAAATCATTTCAAGAAAACATCTAAATATAGCAAAACATTTGCAGAAATACTTAATTAAATGTAGAATAATGATTTCACAATACATACATAAATAAGGACTTAGTAGAGTAACAGCAATAGAAACAACAACAAAAACAATTTATATAGCAAAGTTTCTACATCACAAGAGACCACAATCATACCTAGTATGATCATTTTGGTTATGAAAAAAACAACCATGAAAACAAAACTAGCCAATTTCACCAACATTGATGAAGGCCCCACTAGCAAACCAGTGAGATAAGTTTGCATCGACAATCGCACCACTCTCATCCTCCGCTCTTTCACATACTGATCCATTGCTTCTCCAACTTTATGCATCATCATCTGACTTCGGCTTTGGGTTTGATGGACTTCACTGAGGTTGTTTGGTATGACCTAAATAAGTGCACTTTTTGTCTTTTTACGAAAAGATGTGTAGAAAAATAGAGAGGTGATGTGATGAAAAAAAGATAAAAAGATGAATTATTTTTGGGTTGCCAAACTCGGCTTAAGTTTCTGATACAAACATCTAGCGAGAACAATAGCATCTTCCAAACCTGCCGAACCACCTTGTCCAAGGAATGGACACATAACATGCATTGCATCCCCGGCTACTGTTACTGTTCCTTTTCGAAATTTTCCCAATAGCAAGTCCCATGGAGCACAATATCTCACATGCGTGAGAGACAATGATTCTACGTCACTGTCTTCGATCATTTGTTGAATTTCAGGTGGGAAACCGTCGATTAAGGGTAGAGTTGACTGTCTAATAAGGTCTGGATTTTGTAAAGCCCTGGCATCTGTTCATGTGCAGGTAAACAACATAAAAACAAAAAAAGAAAGAGCATACCGCCGGTAGACTGACTTGTGCACATGTGCACATCCTATGCTATTTATAAGCACACAGAGAAAGCAACTAGCAAATTAAATCAAATGTATTAGAAAATACTATTACCTTTAGGAGTGGATTGTTGACCCACCATCCAGTTGACTGACTTATCATCAATTGGAACTCTTCCTACCATAATGTTGTTCCTCCTCATTCGGACAAATTCATGGGCAAATGCATGACCACTTGGATACTTCGTCAAACCTCTCATAGTAAACAGGGGAAATGCTTTTGGGGGTTTTAACTCGAGGAAGTCAGCTACCACCGAATTTGCTCCATCACATCCAATCAAAGCCTGCAAGATTACTTACTTTCCTCTCAAATTGTTTTTAGTTCACTACTGTCAATATTAGTGCTTCATCTTCTTAAAACTAAAATTAGCTGATAATTCAATTCACATGTTGATTTGGTAGGTGCACCTGATGAATTAATGGACCAGGCAACTTATCTATAAAAGAAAAGAGTGTGAATGAGAAATAAAGTGATTTAAACATTTTTATTTTTTTTTTGATAACCGGTTGTCCGGGCCAGTTTATACCCACCATGACTAAATCCCAGGGCTTTGAAGTTAACTACCAAGCAAACCTCCAATGGCCTCAAGGTTTGGGATGTCTGGCCTTTGCGGGTTTTGAACTTGTGACCTCTTGGGTGGTAAGCCCTTTGGTTGCTTTCTTCATCCACTAAGCCAAATCCCTTGGGGTTAAGTGATTTAAACATTTGCTTACACAATTTATATTTTCCCTCTTAATGAATTGTTTGGCTGAGGGATTTAGGAAGAAATTTGAAAACGGAAAGGGAAAAGTTGTGTGAAACTAGGTGAAATGTGAATATATTTTATTCATATTTCACCTTCCTTTTCCCTTTCCAAATCTCTTCTCAAATCTCCTGACCAAACACAAACGTAAAAGTTCTTCTCTTGTGTTTGAGATTTGATTATCTTGCTCTTTTAAAAGGTTCTCAAGCTTTGAGCCTAAATTTATTCAAATGGTTGGGTTGAATAATGAATAGAGATTGATTCAACCAATTTATCACAAACCTAATGAAGCCTTCAAGCTTGTATGTGTATTTCGGTGTATGAATACAAATACCTGATTGTTTTTGACGATCTCCAGTCTATTACTCAAGTGCCCTTATCGACTAAGGCACAAGATTACAATATGCATGGATGACATTGCTAAAATTATGCAATAATAGCTCTTTTTTGTCGATCTGGTTACAAGTAGCAACCCACACAGGAAACTAATTTCAATGATCTTTGAAGGTCCTTACTCAATTCAAGCTTTGGAGGACAGAGATAAAATAAAAGGGCTAGCTATGCGTGTCTGCACTACAACACAATTTTCAATAACTTAATAGATGGACCATAATGCTGATCATGTACATGTGCATGCATAATAAATTGGTTACAGAGTAAGTTATTGTACACAATTGCCATATATATATTTTTTTGATAAATAAATTTTACACAATTGCCATATAAAAGCAACGAAGTAAAGATTGATGATGAACATTAATTAATTACCTTGGCAACAATACACCTGCCATCAAGCAGTTGGAGAATTGGATAGGAAGTTAAAGGATCCAGCTTAACGCCTACTATCTGGCACCCAAAATGTATTGTATGTGGTGGCAAAGCATCTGCTAGTGTATTGATAAGGTCACTCCGCTTCAAGCATTGAGCTTCACCATGCCTATCCTATCAAAAGCTGGCTTAATTTTTTTTTTTTTTGGCATTTATTAAAATATATTTAATTGGATTCATTCCATTCCTTTTGTGTAATTAAGTCCCAAATATCCTTAACTTTGGGCTCATTAATTTTATAAATTAGAACCCCAATTGAAAAACAGCCTGATTCAGAAAAATAAAATAAATAAATAAAGAAAAGGAGAATTAAACATTTGAGCTTACCCAAATGATGTTTCTTTGGTTGAACCCTTATCAAGCCATACCTCTCGAGCCCTATACTTATGCAATGGCCATATAGTTAGAAGTAGTATATATGCCTGGAAACATGCATTAACCATAAACTACTTTGCAATAATTTGAAATTTGCTTCACAATTATCTGTGTTTCGATTTTTTAAAGGTTCCACAATTCCCGCAAGGGTGTATGTTGCATGCAGAAACTCATCCGAGAGTAGAGGAAATTTGTGGTACATAAATGCTAGAACACTGTTCTGTCTTCTAATTCTGTGCACCTAGCATTTCTGTTTGTGATATAAATAACTCACCGAGGCATCTCGTTTAAATGTCCACACACCCGTTTGTTAGAGACACAACTCTTTTTGAGAGTTGTTATGTGTGATAGAATAGGATGCAACTCTTTTCCAAGTGTTTTATCCAATAGAATTCAAATTGAAATGAAACTGTAACTACCAAACAAGTTCCCACATGAGAGGTTTGTCACCATTCCAAGAGGATCAATTGGACACAGGAGGGTGCACCCTGTTATGGTGTGATCACCTCCTATTCCATCATTATTTAGTTGTACTGTAAGAATTACAAAAGAGATTGAAAATTGCAAGCTTATGTTCTTATTCAAAATTGAACTACCACAAAACCAATTTGAGCTTTTGAGTTACTTGTATCGGCCTAGCTAGGCGATCAAATGGTAATTAATATTTTTGGCTCTAGGCATAAATTTTTTTATTAAATTCTATCAGTGGTAGTGGGTTGAAGGTTACTAAAAAATATGAATAGATCTGGTATTATTTATACGCAAGCTATACAATTGAGTTTTCACACCATCACATTTTCCTATATAGGAAGAAAGGAAAGACCTACGTAATCATATGTAAAATACACACTCGAGAAAAAACAAAATAAATTACAAAGAAGTTCCAATTAAATTTTTTTTTCTGAATATGTTTGCATAATAATTTTTTTGAAAAGATATATGCACAGAAAATTGTGCAAAAAATTAATTGTTGGTCCATATTCAAATCTTGTATGGTGGGGACCACTTCTAAAATTTTTCCAACACACACATTAATGCTCTTGTGCATGTAGTATTGCTCTAATTTTCTGCATTTATTCTATGCATGTAGCATTGCTCAAAATTTTCTCACTTGCATTTTGCTACTCATAGGCTTATATAATTTTTAACTAAGGCGAGAGAAAACCAAGGTACTGCTATTTTTTGTTTTTCTATTTGTTTTATGTTTTCATCATTTTGGTGCTCCCCAATACAAAACTTGGGTCTCCATAGCCAATGTGTTGCTTTAAGTTTCATACCATTTCCAAAGGTGTAGAAAATTTTCTTTTTAGGAGTTACTCGTTAATATTTATTATGTTAAAATAGCACAGGTGCTCAAGCAGTATAGTATTGTTATTGTATTTGTAACTTGTTTTTCACTACCTATCAACCACCATTCACTAACTACTAATTCAAGTCAAAGTTACAAAATAAATAAAAATAAATAAAACAAAACAAAAAAATAATCATGGAAAATCAGAAAAAGCTCCCATCAAAATTGGAGTTTGTTGACTGTGATATTATTTTAACATAAATCTTGTTTTTACTTCATTGATAAGATAATAAGCTTTTGCATAAGGCTCCATGTTAGAGTTATCCAAGTCATAATAATCATATAATTTTATTTTTTGGTTCTCTATTTCGTTCATGTCCTCCATCACTCTTTTCTTTCTTTTAGAGCATTTATAAAAAAGTGAAATAGGAATAGCATTTCTCAAATGAATAACACTTCTGGGACCCTTATATGCCTAGTATAAAAACACAAAGTAAATTATTCACTTATCAATTAGTATGTGGTAGGGCCAAAAAAAAGATGTAAATATGTATATTATTCTATCGGTGATTCACTTCTCTCCTATCCATCTCTCTCTGAGAATGGAGTTGAAATATGGATAGAACACAGATGATCCAAATCCCTCTGTTTCCTCAGTTTTCATCCATTTAATCCTCGCATTTTTTTATTAAATAATCATTTGGTCGGTTAACATTTTTTATTAAAAAAAATAACACAGATACTGGAGTTGTCTTCAGCTTACACTTTTCCCCAGTTTCATCCATTTAAGAACATCACGACAGAGGTCTATTTTGGAAAGTAAATTAAAAATTAGTGTTTTAATTTTTTTTAAAAATAATGTGTAAAAAATTATAAAAAAATAATATAATTTTGAAAAGTCAAAAAATTAATAAATCCACTTCTAATTTAAAAGAGGCCATAATACGAAAGGATAATATTAGAGGCCAAATTTTATTAAATTTTTATCAAATATCTTACATAAGTGTGGGACTCATATAGAATTTATATAGTGTAGATCTCATACCTATGAGATATTTGATAGAAAATTAGGTAAAATTTTTAAAATTTCTAACATCTTCCTAATATGAAACCGTCACAATTTCTTTATATTCCGAAATCAAATTAAATGATGTTGTTGGGCCATGGTGGGCTCAATTTTAGATTCATTTTGATAATATAAACCGTTCAATATGTAAAGTTTGTTAAGTACATTATTCTTGAAAAAAATCACATTAATTAGATATCGATAACCATTTGAACAGATTGCATTTGTTTCAACGACAATTATGTTTTTAAAAATAAATCGCATACATAAATGTAAGTTGATCAAGTGATTATCGATATCCGATTAATATAAGTTTTTGTAAAAATAATACACTCAATAAACTCTACACATTTTACTATTTAAATTATCAAGATAGGTCTGGAGTCGGGCCCACTGCAGCCCAACATCACTCTTCAATCAAAAGTAGCTAAATATAGATCGCAAATGGAATTTTTTTTAAATTTTAGGAAAATGTTTAGTAACTTAAAATTTTGTGACTCAAATGGCTCAAATCTATCAAAACGACGTCGTTTTACACTCAAAATATGTCAAAACGACGTCGTTTTAAGTGATTTGAGCCATTTGAGCCATAAAATTTTGAATTACCTAGCATTGTTGTAAATTTTAAACGTAATTAAAAATGTATTAACTTGCTAAAATCATAATTATAATTATAAAAATTAAATTATAACTTTGCTAAATTAAAATCAGTATCGGATTAGGATTTTTTGGAAATCTCAAATTAGACATGAAAAATGAGATTTTATCTAATTAAATATTTGAAAAAATTAAAATTTTAGAAAATAAAACAATGAATTTTTTTTTTTTTTTTACGAGTCTAATAATTGAGCTCTCTTTCATTAAAGGGAAATGTTATGGTATACATCCCCAAATAGTGTATATTATATGCATTTTATTATAAAAATGTGCAACTTAATCATTAAATTTTGAAACATTAATTACAAAATGCGTAATCTTGTCATAAATTGGTATAACAAAAATTGTTGTAATCAAGTTACAAACTTTTACAACAACAATTATAAAATTTTGAACATTTTTGTTATGCTAATTTATAACGAGTTTACACATTTTGTGATTGATATTACAAAATTTTATTTTATGATAAAATTTACATATTTTTGTAATAGGCTACATAGGATAGACATCATGGCATTTTGATGCATGGTTAAAAATGTATACTTATTTTATTCTTTGTAATCACTAATACATTTTTGTTAAATTAATTCTCTCATTTTATTTTTATCTATGAGTTAAATCATTTAATTTTACTTTTTAAAGAATAATTTGCAATTGAGATGAAGATTGAAGCTAATTGATAATTTAAGAAAAAAATGAAGAAAAATAAGTCAAATTGAACCCAAACTCTATGCAGCAGCAACCAACGTGTCATGGCCAATTGAAAAGAAGTGATTGCCGAGCAAAACAATTGGATTCTATTTGTTGGATGATATGGTTTCGAAGAGGCATGTGTGCTTCGTTTTAATTTCTTGGATTTAATTTTTTAGAAATTAAAATTTTTGTTTTTAATGAATATTTTTAAAATTTTAAGAATTTTAAAAATATATATTTTTAGATGTAACTTTTTTTTTTATTTTAATCATAATAGAAATATCCAGTAAAATAGCTAAACGACACATATAAAGAGGAATCAATCCAAAAGATAAATTTACACCATGCAAAGGAAAAATGAAAACAAACAATACACAAAAGTAAATCTATGAAGAATACCCAGTTGCACAACATCTGCTTGTGATCGTACTGCAAGAAAAGGATAGATCATGGGTTACAACCACAAAGTGGATAAGCTATATCAAGCACTGATTGACTCAAAAAACAAACCAAAATACAAACAAAAACAAAAAACCACAAACAAAACCTCAAACCAGATCTGTGGCAGATCTGGAGTAGATCCATACTGGTGGGATGGAGGAAAGCAGAGAAGGTGACAGATCCGGTGAATCTGGATGAGAAGGATTGTGGAGGCAGCAAAGAGCACAATTTGGCTGATCTGGTGAGGCCCTAGCTGAGGAAGTTAGAAAGACCGAGAAAGGAGATGAAGAGTAAAGATTCCACCAAGAGGGGAAAGCAACCCACATGGAAGGAGAAGATGGGAAGACTAGGCTCCCAAAACATATTGATCCAAATAGGACGAGGAAAATGAAAGAAAAAGTGGGATAGAAGGGAGGAGAGAGACAGCTGGAGGTCAGAGCCCCCCTCTCCCATCCTGAGCGGTGCCTTCAAGAGAAACCCTAGCAGAGGTAAATGTATTTAAATAGTAAAATATTTGTGAAAAAATATTTAAAAAAATTAATAGATACACAAAAATACGAAAAATGTACTGAATTTTAAAAATGTACTGAATTTTCGTTATTTATTTATTTATTTTATATTTTTGGTATTTAGTGATTTTTTTTTAAAAAAATTATAAATATTATATTTTTTAAATATATTTATGTTAGGTATGCCTAAAAATTAAAAAAATTCTGGAAAAAAAAATATGAAAAACAAAATCCAACAGAGTGAATTGGATTCTATTTGCTGGATGTTATGGTTTCAAAGGTTATTGGATGAATGATGGCATGATGTTAATCTAATGGGAATATCATGGTGTACGTGTCCGTATTTTTTAATTAAATAATAATAATAATATATTATTATTATTATTATATATTATTATTATTATTTTTTTCTTAATCACTCAGCACAATACTTCACATATTTATTTTTTTTCACTAATTACAATATTATAGAATACCACGTGTTTATATTCTGAAATTATTGTGCAAATTCTTGAAAATGTGTGTACTATATGCACCTTATAATTAAAAAAATAACTAGTATTAACCCGTGCTATGCACAAGATTTTATAAATTAAAAAAATTATTATAATTATCTTAAAATAATTTAATATTTTTCTTGTGGTATACATAAAATTTATGAGTTAACTTTTATGTTTATAACTTTTTAAATTATTAGTTTAAAAAAATTAAAAAATATATATCTATAAGTCTAAAGTGCAATTTTGATAATTTGTATTAAAAAAAAGTTAAATCTGATTAAATGAGATTACATGAGTTATGACATACATTTTCTTGTTATGAAAATATACAAATTTAAAAAATATAATTAAGACAAATATACAATTTTATTATTAAATGTGAAGTGAAATGATATTTAACAATAATTAATATGATGTTTCTATTATTAATCCAATAATTTAAGTTACGTTTCTTTTAATTTCAATGTAACGCCCTCAAAATTAAACCCATACATATACAATAATAAGATGCATTAACCATAGTTCATTCATCAGAGTATCCTTAAATCAAGCATTACATGTAATATCCAAATAAATGCCCTACGGGCTTACATCTTTCCAAGCCAACACTTGGATACAAAAACCATGAGTTCTCACTCAAATACAAATAAAGCCCTAGGCTTGAATGTTTACATGTACTATCAAATAAAAACAAATAACTAAAGATAGTCTTCAAGATCCGAATCTTTTCAAGCTAAGTCCTTGGAGGTAGCTTATCACCTGGACCTGAAAATGATGTCCCCTTATAGGGTGAGCCACAGCCCAGTAGAAATATACTAAACCAAATATAAGCATTGAATAAAGCAAGACCATTCAATAGATGGTTCGCCAAATAATCAATTATATCATTATACAGTTCATGACACTAATGTCTATGACACGTTTCATTTTCCATTATTATCAATATGGCTCAGAACCTGGCCAAACTTACAACAGTGAACTATATATCATATTCACATTACTTCCAGTATCAACAAAACAAATGAGACTAAGGCTCAAATCAAAACACTTCCATACTTCCAATTTATACACATTTTAGTGCTGTATCAATAACATGTATAAACACTTCAATATCAATAAGCACACATAAAAGTGATGCTAATGGAGTCCATCCCCTATCTCCTCCCAAACAAAATCCGGTTTAGAGGTCCATCCCCTATCTTCCCCCAAACCGTGGAGTACATCCCCTATCTCCTCCCACACAATATGCATATGCAATACTCAATCAATACACGTATTTTCTGTATTAATTCAATAGTCAAAATTGCTGACTTAACCAATGTGATTAGTTTCAGTTGTCCCTAATCCACATGCCATATCTACAACAATGACGACTATCCTCTACCGATACCCCAACACAGTTATTTCTATACTGAAAATAACTATAACAACAATTATACTAATCAATTCAATAGGCGAGTGATTTAAATAGACCAACTACACCATTTAATCAATATAATCCTCAATTCCATGAATTTAACTAAATTCCCAATTTTCCTCAAATTAATTATACAAATTAATTTATTAAAATACTAGGGTTTCCCAAAATTACCAAAATACCCCCACATATCAAAATACCAAAACTTAGAACAAAACTTATAAGATGGAGTAGGAAATCCCTACCTCGAAGACAATAACCCAAACGAAGAGGATGGAGATGATGACCCAAACTCCAAAGTGCTCCAAACCCAAAGATTTTCAGATTACAAGATAGCCCTCGACGATCAATAACTTGTTTGTAAAGGCCAAAGGTGAGGAAATAACTCTAACTAGATCAATACCTAGAGAGAAGGTAGAGTTCTAGAGTGAGAAGCTCAACAATGGTGTTTTTGGAAAGATAAGAGAGAGAAGAGAATGTGAAAAGTGATTTTAGAATGCCAAAACACGGAGCCTTAAACTAGTCTCCCCGCTCGAGCGCCCAAACCCCCGCTCGAGCGGCACTCACAGACTCCCGCTCGAGCGGCCAATCCCCCGCCCGAGCGTCCAACACTACTCAAGAAATACTGGATGGGTGTATTCCCCGCTCGAGCGCCCAAACTCCCGCTCGAGCGGACAAGAAACAAAAAGTCCCCGCTCGAGCGTCAAAATCCCCACTCGAGCGGACAAGCCAAAATCTGGGCAACTAGACTTGGTTCCTAAGCTCAACCAACCTGCTCCAAATCTTCCAAATACAACCCAAGACTCAATATAAGAAGTAAAGGATGCAAACGTCATATACTCAACAACCATCTCCACGGAACCTAAGTCCGGATATAATAATCAAAAGGAAAAGACCGGGGGTCGCTATATTCAATGTCATAACTAAAAATACAATATGAATATAATACACACATGGATTTCTAGTATTTAATAATAAGAATGTTTTAAAATATTTTCAAACTTTCATTATTTTCTTTTAATTTTTTTTTATCTAATTTGATTTTAAATTTAAATAAATTTTTTAATTTTATATGAATTACTTTTAACTTTTTCATTAAATTTTTATTAATTTTTAAAATAATTTCATTCTTATCCCATTTTTTTTTTCTTTTCACCAATTTTGATGGAAAAAACAATAATTTTCAACATTTCATCTTCTTAAATTTTTATCAAATTATAATTTGATAAAAAAAAAATATTAAGGGTTGAAGATTCTCTTAATTGGAATTATAGTGAACTAACATCTTGAAATAATTAAAGTTTGAGTATGTGGTTGGTTGAAATGTATAATTTAATTAATTCTCTTATCATATTTGTATAAAAATTGACACTTATGATTACAGAATTATAAGTTAGATTATGGAAAAAAATTTGAGATGTCAAACATTTTCTATTTGTAAATATCCTACATCTTAAAAAAAAAAAAATGTGTAACTTTTGGATATGTGTTTATCAATTTTGTTTTATGGGCATAAACAATTGATGTTTCAATAAAAATTAAAGAGTAAAAAAAAAATTAGATTAGGTTTTTCAAAGATAAAAGAAGCCATCTAACTCTTCTATATACTATTTAAGATGTACTATTTAATCACATAAAAAAATAGAAATTATATTTAGAGATTATCCCTATATATTATGCTATTAGATACAATTATAGCTGTAACAAATTAACTATAATATATATGAAAAGTTATATTAAGCTTTTATTTTCAATTAATTGAATTATAATTAACAAACTAACAAATAACTGTAATTGTATAATGGGATAGAAAGAAGATAAAAATAAATAACGCAATGATATTTAAAAGTTTTAAATTTACCTAATGTTATAGTAAAATCTTAAATTCTCAATCAATTTTCACATTTTCTATAAAATAAAATGACAAAAAAAAAAAAAAAAATTGATACCCATTTTTTTTTAACTTTAATTTTATGGTCTTCATTGAAGAAAATAAAATCCGATCAAAATGCTTGGTATGGAACGGACATAGATACTTCTATTGCAACCATAATCACCAATAATTCTTCTCTACCATGCAAACCTGTAAACAAACACATAAATCTCACTAAAACCCAAACCAAAACTGAAACCAAAATCAAACCAACAACAAAAAAAGAGAATCACACATGAAAAAAAATAAAATTAAAAAACAAATAAATTTATAGAATGAGAGAATGTTACATCCAACAACTTAGACCTCACCTAACCCAATCCGTTAGCTCATCTGCAAGTGCACGCGAAGTCTAAGAGTTGTGATGACTAATCAGATTATTCTTTAAATAAGACTTAAAAAATGATTAATTTATCTCATTAAGTGATTTAAAATTTGGATAGATATACTAAGAAAAATAGATAATTATATTACTAAATCATAATTCAAATTTAGATATTGTCATATTTTTTTAAGATCCATGTCTAAATTCTTATCTCTTTTTTTTTTTTTTTGTGGTTTCTATTTGGTTTTTTTTTTTTTTCCTTCCAATTTATTTAAGATGGAGTTGTGGGTTTCTATTTTTTTTTTCTCAATTTAATTTATCTATGGTTTCTATTTGTTTTTTATTATTATTATTTAGGTAAGTTATGATGTGAGTTAGATATGTGATAGACATGTGGATTTTATTGATTTAAAATATGATGGTGGAAGATATTTTCAAATTAGATTTGTTTAGATAAACTTTAAAGATTTTTAAAATTTAAAATTGGATGTTGAGATGCAAAAGAAATATTTTAACTGAATAAATAAAAATGAAATTTATTAATTTTATTTGTTTGTATATCTGATTTTTGTTTTGTTTTTTTTTTTTTTTTTTTTTGGTTCTGTTATAATATAATATATAAGATATAGATAGATATTCATAACTTTTATGAAAAGTATTATCTGATTTTTTGGGAATAGAGAAGACAGGAAAATTTTAATATTTCTTTTTTTTTGGAAATTGGTGAGAGAGATTAGGATATAGAGATTATGAAATATTTTTGATATATTTTCATTTGAAATTCATAAATTAAAGGATAATTATTATTTCTAAAATAATGAAATAAATAAATCAATCAATAGTTTTTTTTAAAAATCTATTTTATAAATTGAAAAATCAATAATTTTAGAAAATTAATTAATTTGTCCTATTAAGTGATTTAAAATTTTGATAGACATACATTAAAAAAAAAAGATAATTATATTATTAAATCATAATTCAAATTTAGATATTTTAATATCTTTTTGAGATCCATATCTAAATTCATATCTTCTTTATTTTTGTGTGGTTTCTATTTTTTTTTCAATTTATTTTGGATGGAGTTGTGGGTTTTTATTTATTTTTTTAAAAGTTGATTTATCTGTGGTTTCTATTTTTTTTAATTATTATTATTTAGGTAAGTTATAATGCGAGCTAAATATGTGATAGCTATGTGAGTTTTATTGATTTAAAGTATAATAGTGAGAGATATTTTCAAATCAAATTTGTTTAGATAGACTTTATAGATTTTTAAAATTTAAAATTGGATATTGAGAGGCAAAAAAAATATTTTTAACTGAATAAATAAAAATCTAATTTATTAATTTTATCTGTTATATATTATTTATTTTTTTTTTTTTTGGTATGTTATAATATATAAGATATAGACTGATATTCATAATTTCATGAAAAATATTATCTGATTGAGGAAGAGAAAAGAAATGCAAGTTTTAATTTTTTTTTTTTTTTGAAATTAGTGAGAGAGATTATGAAATATTTTTAAAGTAATTAAATAAATAAATCAGCCAATAGGTTTTTTTAATTTATTTTATAAATTGAAAGTTCAATAATTTTAGAATGAGAGTTTGGAGCTCTTAGGAGGCTTCATTAGAAACCTTTTTTTCTTATATAATATATACTAGCCTATCACCGTGCTATGCACGGGATAATTAAGATATTTATATTTGTTTTAGATTTTTTTTAATATATAAATTTGTTTTTTAAGATTTTTTCTTATCACTAACCATAGTGTATGGGGGAAATTGAAAAGGGTACTGCAGTAACTATACATGAAATTATATTATAATTATTTGTATAAGGGGATTTTAAATGCTGATCAGGGGATTTTGATCAAATCAATAATTGCAGGCATGTGGAAAGATATGTGGATTGAAAAAAAGTTAATAATGCTAATCAGGGGATTTTGACAAATAATAAATGCTGAGTTTTTTTTTTTAAATAAAAAATTTTAAAAATTCATATTGGGATATTGAAGCTTCCATAGGCCCTTGGGGGTTAAAAAACTCATTTTGCTTAATATATAGTATGATATACGATAGATAGATAGATAGATATTCTTTTTTATTTTATTTTTATTTTTGTGTGGTTTCTATTCGGGTATTTTTTTCAACTTATTTAAGATGGAGTTGTGGGTATTTTTTTTTTTTTTAAATTTAATTTTATCTGTGATTTCCATTTGTTTTTAATTATTATTATTTAGGTAAGTTATGATGTGAGTTAGATATGTGATAGACATGTGAGTTTTATTGATTTAAAGTTTATTTAGATAAACTTTAAAGATTTTTTTTAGTTTTTTAGTTTTTTTTGTTATGTTATAATATAATATATAAAATTATGTAGATATCTACAACTTTAATAGAAAATATTATCTAATTTTTTGGGGAAGAGAAAATGAATGCAAGTTTTAATATTTTTTTTGAAAATTTTGAGAGAGATTAGGAGGGAGAGATTATGAAATATTTTGTTATTAAAATAAATAATCAGTCAATAGTTTTTTTAATCTATTTTGTAAATTAAAATCAATAATTTTGGAAATTGATTAGTTTGTCCCATAAGTAATTTAAAATTTTGATAGATATACATAAAAAAAAAATACATAATTATATTATTAAATCACAATTCAAATTTAGATGTTATATTTTTTTGAGATCTATAGCTAAATTCTTATATTTTTTTATTTTTATTTTTGTGTGTAACCATAGTATATGGGATAAATTGAAAAGGGTGTTGTAATAATTATGAGAGAAGTCAAAAGGGATTGTGGGTTGGGAAAAGTCAATAAATGCTGAGGTTGGGTTGGGAAAAGTCAATAAATGCTGAGTTTTTTTTTTAAAATCAAAAAATTAGAAAATTAGGATTAGGAGATTGGAGCTCCTATCTGATTTTTTGGGGAAGAGAAAATGAATGCAAGTTTTAATATTTTTTTTTTAAAATTTGTGAGAGAAATTAGGAGAGAGAGATTATGAAATATTTTTGTTATTAAATAAATAAATCAGTCAATAGTTTTTTTTAATCTATTTTGTAAATTAAAAATCAATAATTTTGAAAAATTGATTAATTTGTCCCATTAAGTGATTTAAAATTTTGATAGATATACATAAAAAAAATACATAATTATATTATTAAATCATCATTCAATAGTTTTTTTTAATCTATTTTGTATATTAAAAATTAATAATTTTAAAAAATTGATTAATTTGTCCTATTAAGTGATTTGAAATTTTGATAGATATAAATAAAAAAAAAATACATAATTATATTATTAAATCATAATTCAAATTTAGATGTTATATCTTTTTGAAATCTATAGCTAAATTCTTATCTTTTTTATTTTTTATTTTTGTGTGTAACCATAGTTTATGGGAGAAATTGAAAAGGATGTTGTAATAATTATGAGAGAAGTCAAAAGGGATTGTGGGTTGGGAAAAGTCAATAAATACTGAGGTTGGGTTGGGAGAAGTCAATAAATGTTGAGGATTTTTTTTTTAAATCAAAAAATTAGAAAATTAGGATTAGGAGATTAGAGCTCCCACAGGCCTTGGAGGTTAACAACCCCCTTTTGCTTAATATATAGTATAGATAGGTAGATATAAATATTTATATTTATTTTAGATATTTTTTAATATACAAATTATTTTTTTTTAGATTTTTTATAAAAATAATTTAACAATCCCATCACTAACCATAGTGTGTGGGAGAAGTTGAAAAGGATGTTGCAGTAACTATGATAGAAGTCAAAAAGGTTAGTGGGTTGGGAGAAGTCAATTAATGCCGAGGTTATTTATTTTTTTTAAATCAAAAAATTAGAAAATTATGATTGGGATATTGGAGCTCCCACAAAACTTGTTGGTTAATAGATTTTTTTTTTCAATTTATTTTAGATGGAGTTGTGGGTTTTTATTTATTTTTTTAAAAGTTGATTTATCTGTGGTTTCTATTTGTTTTTAATTATTATTATTTAGGTAAGTTATGATGCGAGTTAAATATGTGAGTTTTATTGATTTAAAGTATAATAGCGGGAGATATTTTCAAATCAAATTTGTTTAGATAAACTTTATAGATTTTTAAAATTTAAAATTGGCTATTGAGAGGCAACAGAAATATTTTAACTGAATAAATAAAATCTAATTTATTAATTTTGTCTGTTTGTATATCTGATTTTTAATTTTTTGTTTTGTTTTGTTTTGTTATGTTATAATATATAAGATATAGACAGATACACACAACTTTCATGAAAAATATTATCTGATTGAGGAGGGAAAAAGAATGCAAATTTTAATTATTTTTTTTTTGAAAATTGGTGAGAGAGATTATGAAATATTTTTAAAATAATTAAATAAATAAATCAGTCAATAGGTTTTTTTAATCTATTTTATAAATTGAAAGTTCAATAATTTTAGAATGAGAGTTTGGAGCTCTTGGAGCTCTTAAGAGTCTTCTCATTAGAAACTCTTTTGTTCTTATATAATATATAGATAGATATAAATATTTATATTTGTTTTAGATATTTTTTTAATATACAAATTATTTTTTTTAAAGATTTTTTTATAAAAATAAATTAATAATCCCATCACTAACCATAATGTATAGAAGAAGTTGAAAAGAGTGTTGCAGTAACTATGAGAGAAGTCAAAAATGTTAGTGGGTTGGGAGAAGTGAATAAATGCTGAGGTTATTTATTTTTTAAATCAAAAAATTAGAAAATTAGGATTGAGATATTGGAGCTCCCACAAAGGTTGTGTGTTAAAAACCTCTTTTTCCTTATATAATACTAGCCTGTCACCCGTGCTATGCACGGGATAATTATAGTTATTTATATTTGTTTTAGATTTTTTTTAATATATAAATTATGTTTTTTAAGATTTTTTATAAAAATAATTTAAAAATCTTATCACTAACCATAGTGTATAAGAGAAGTTGAAAAAGGTACTGCAGTAACTGTACACAGATTGTATCTATAATTATTTGTATGGGGGGATTTTAAATGTTGATTAGGGAATTTTGACCAAATCAATAAATGCAGACATGTGGAAAGACAAGTGGATTGAAAAAAAGTTAATAAATGTTGATAAATGGATTTTGACCAAATCAATAAATGTTGAGTTTTTTTTTTTTTAATAAAAAATTTAAAAAATTCAGATTGAGATATTGAAGCTCCACAGGCCTTGGGGGTTAAAAACTCCCTTTTACTTAATATATAGTAAGTATAGATAGATAGATATAGATATTTATATTTGTTTTAGATATTTTTTTAGATATTTATATTTGTCAAAAATTAAAAAAAAAAAATTTAAAAAGGATGTGTATATAGGAGAAGTCAAAAAGACTTTGGAGAATTTAATAAATGCTGAGCTAAACAAAAATTTTAATTAATGGAAACTACAATTTAATGGGCCAAGACATATATATATATATATATATATTTTACATGTGGAATACACGCAGACATCATAATACCGTTATAACGATCCCGGGTTTTAACCCTTGTTGTACAGTGATCCGACTTGGTTCCGTAGATGTTAGCAGTTGTTCATTTCTAGTTTACATCCTTTCATACTTTGTATTTGAATTATAGGATGCGTTGGGCAGTTTTGTTTCAAGTTGGTTGTGTTTGGGAGCCTTAGGTTGCTGCCCAGAATTTTGGACCTTCGCTCGAGCGAGCAGTTGGTCGCTCGAGCAAGCTCTTCGTTTTGGTCCTTCACTCGAGCCATGGTTTGGTCGCTCGAGCGAGAGTGGAGTTTTGTGTCTGGTGGCTCGAGCCAGAGTGGCTTCGCTCGAGCGAGAGATTGTGTCTGGTTCTGGACCTGAGAGTTGCATTTCTTGGCTCGAGCGAGCTTTTCTTCGCTCGAGCGATCTGGTTGTTCTTCGCTCGAGCGAGCATCACTTCGCTCGAGCGTGCGTCTAGTTGCAGACCTGTAGGTTCGAGTTGTTGGCTCGAGCGAGCAGTTTGTCGCTCGAGCGAGGTTCTGGGTTGTTGGCTCGAGCGAGACCTTTTTGGCTCAAGCGAGGTTTTCTGTGTCTGGTCGCTCGAGCGACCAAGTCTTCGCTCGAGCGAGCCAGTTTTATATCAGCAGGCAATAGCGAATTTAAACATCACTTTTTCATCTCTTTCTTTTTGAAACCCTAGCAGCCGACTCTCTCTCTTTCTAAACTTATCTTCTCCCTAGGATTTCATCTCTCTCTAGTGTGAATCTATCCTAAGTCCTTGTTAAAAAGAAAGAGGGTGTCGAGATCTTTGTTTTAATCTGAAAAAGTTGAGGTTTGGAGCACGTTGGGTCTTGGTCTTCATCTCCGTTGGAGCTCAAACTTCGAGGTAGGGATAACCTACTCCATCTTATGAACTTTGTCTTTGAATTTTAGCATATTGATATGTTGGGGGTTGTTGGGTAATTTTGAGAAAGTTTGGGCCTTTGTGCAATTTTACAAAAGTTGGGGTTTTAATTATATAAACCTATATGCAAGTTAGGCATAGAGAAATGAGATTAATGTTGGAACATTGATGGAAATGGAACCTTAGGGTTGTTTTGTGAGTTATGGCTATTTGCCCTAATTGGTTTAATTAATTAATGTATATGATTAATTAAAGAAAATGAGGAATTGAATTGAGAATGTTGAAATTGGGAATGTATGGCACTAAAGGGTGTAGTTGAATTATTTATTGCTCACCTAGTTGAAATGTTGATATATTATCCGTTTGTGCATTTATTTCATGTTTAGAAATAATTGCTTGGGCTACCGGTGGAGGGTAGTTTTGATTGTTGTAGACAATGCATAATGATTAGACAAACTAAAACTAATCAATTGGATGTGTCATAGAGTATGACGGTTGATAGAATACATTAATTTTATGTATTGATGGATTATGCATATAACCAATGTGTTTGTATGCATTATGTGTAGACAGTTGATAGAATACATTAATTTTATGTATTGATTGATTGCATATATGATTCTGTGTTTATATGCATTGCTTGTGTATGGGAGGAGATGGGGGATGTACTCCACGGTTTAGGGGAAGATGGGGGATGTACCTCTAAACCGGTTAATGGTTATGGGAAGATGGGGTATGGACCCAGGGATGCAGCTCATATGCTCTCCCATTGTAGTAGTGATATAGCTCATATGCTTATCTGTTGAAGTGTTGATATAGCTCATATGCTTATCTATTGGAATGTTTGTTTGATTTGATATAGCACTAAAATGTATATCATTATCGTTTGTGAAGTATGAAGATGTTGTTGGATTTGATATAGCATTTGAATGTATATCATTTGAGAAATATGGAAGTGGTTCATGTGTTATTGATACAGCGCCAAAATGTGTATCCATCCTGAAATTTGGCAGTGTTCCAGTAATGAACTATAATCTCATTAAATGTTTTGGCCAGAGTACTGAGCCTTGTTTTCAAACTCAATGTTGAATAAGAAATGGAAAGCGAATTGGAACATAGACTTGGTTGTCATGGAATTGTAATAAGATGTAAATGAACGTATAAGTGTTGACCATCTATCAACTGTTAATCTTTCAGTCTTTGTTCATAGCTAGTTTAGTGTATTTCTACTGGGCTATGGCTCACCCTACATGGGGCACCATTTTCAGGTACATGAAGCATGCCACCTCCAAGGACATCGCTTGGGAGGCTAGGGGCTGGCAGACGTTTGTGGTTTTATTATCTTTTGTTGTATTGCATGTAATCTCAAGCCAAGGGCTTAATGTGTATTCAAGTTAGTACTCTCCTCTTTGTAACCAAGTGTTAACTTGGAAAGCTGTAAGCCCATAGGGCATTTGAATCTATTGTTAACATGTAATGTTTCTTGTAAAGAATTACTCTGTGAAATAGAATGATGTTTGTCTCTCATATCAATGCATGTCTAAATTGATGGGTTTAATGTTATTATTTTGAGGGCGTTACAACTTGGTATCAGAGCGTACCGGGTTCGAATACTTTGGGTACGTGGGAAGTGATTAGGATCACAATGGGTTTGTCTCGCTTATTAGCGACTTAGATGTAATGTTATGTGCTTATGTGATAACATGTTTATGTGACTATTTGGGTATGGGATTTGGTTTCTAGGATGTTGATTGGATCCTTGGGTTTCTGGGAGTCCTGTTGGAAAGGGACCTGATCAATGCTGTTTCTAACTAGAACTCTAGTAACGCCTCGGGACTATCATTATCCGGAAATGAAATTCGTAAGTGCTTATGTGTTTATGTGCTTACGTGGAATACATTACAGTTGTCCATGCATTAGGACGCGAGCGTTTAGTTTCGGCACATTTATGAAGGTGCTGATATCCTTTGTTACTGTTACTAGGATGCCTAGGCGAGGAAGTTGTGATTTTCGTCCTTCCGCTCGGGAAGAGTTGCGGAAACAGTTTGTGGAGTTACGCCAAGGTACTACACCTTTGGTGCAGTTTGAAAGATGGTTTGCTAACCTGTCGAGGTTTACCCCAGAATTGGTGGAGACGGAGGAGTTGCGTTGTGCTGAGTTTGAGAGTAAGCTGTGTGACGACATTCGTGTAAGAATAGCGGGGTCTTGGCATAGAAGTTATAGTGTGCTTGTTGAGGCGGCTGCCCATGTAGAGGCTGCGGTGCTAGCAATGGGGCAGAGTGGGGAGGAAGCCATCTCGACGACTCCCGTGACTCAGGGTGTTGGTAGGCCTTTTAAGAGGCAGAGGGGTTTCAACCCGCAACAAGGAGGTCGAGCTAGAACTACCCTTCCAGTGTCGGATTTGGGTTCGGGAGAAAGTAAACAGAGGGGTGTTATTTGTTTCAGATGTGGTCTGCTGGGCCACAAGGTTTCGGTTTGCTCACAGAGGAAGGGGGCAGGGTTAGCAGTTCAACCAGTAGTTGTACCACCAGGATCATTTAACCAGCCGGGCTTTGGGCCAATCAAATGCTCAGTGGGGAGGCAGTCGTTGGGGTCTTCATCAGCCCAGATTTTGAACCAGTCTGGTGCTCAGGCACCGCCTACTTGTTGGGTGTGTAATCAGCCGGGTCATATTCGACGTTTCTGTACTCAGCCGGGGGCTTCTTTAGGGGTTTTGCAACCTAGCCAGGCTCGGTTTCATTTGACTAGGCAGGAACAGCATCGTTTTGGGGAACAAACAGGCCAGATTTTGAGGGCCTCAGTAGAGTCGAGTTCCAAAGCCCCAGTTGGGGGAAATTTGCAGTTGTTGCAAGTGTGGCCAGTTGGGGCACATCAGTAGTCCTTGTTCGTGGCTTGTAAGCTCATAGAATATCTTGGGTCAGAGAATGACCAACTTTTGGCGGTCCAGTGAGGGACGATAGTGGTAGTAATACCGAGGTGTTGGGTTTGTTTTGACTAATCCGTTTTGTAATCGGTGAATTATCGTTTTATGGCCATTGGGTTCTATTGTGTAACCAACGTGTTTTGGGAATGTTGAAACATCTAAACTGTTTGTTTATCTATATATATGCTTGGTTTGTTAATTTCTTTGGATTGGATGGATTGGAACATGTTGTAGCTCTGAAGTTTTATTAATGTGATAGGTTGTTGTGAGACCATAAAATCTTTGGTAATAATGCATTCTTATGCGTGTGATTTGCTTTTGGGAAAAATGAGGGCTGATGAGCCATGTTTTCAAATTTGAAAGGATTACTGAGGGATGTGTATCTTAATCAGTAGTATAAGGGGGCGAGAACAGTTATACTTACCGGGTGTTCGAAATTTCATTAGTGTTATCTAATTGATTCTTATGTGTGTGAAAGCGATGCGAGTCTATTGTCGCGGGAACTCCTCGAGAGGATGTGAAGTATGAGGTTAATACTAGGTATAGTATGTGTTTAACATGGTATTTTGCGATGGGCATAGCGCATAATCTTGTTAGGATTAGACTTGTAGCTTCGTGGTAGGTAACGTTGCCGAATTGGCACGTGTAATGATTGGTCGTTTCGATAGAGGGGTGTTAGTCCCTATATAGGGGTGTGGCTGTTGGCATCAGGGGTGGCTGTGTTGTGTTTCACTTGGGATTCATTGGGTACTCCTCGTAAACTAAAGTGATATTTGTTCAAGACCTTGAATTTATGGGGTAGTAATGTACCGTAATGTCGTTCTTTACCCGTGCTTCGTCTTACACTTGTTTTGTGAAAGTTGACTAGAAGCCTTGTGCGCGAATGTTTCCGTGTTTCCCTTGTTGGGAGAATAAGTACCAAATACTAGTTTAAGTATTGTGGGTAGTCGGGACATGATGGATGTCTCAGAACACTGTGGTGATTGGATGTGCCTTACTATTATCATTGTTATCAGGTCTAGCTAAGCCGAACTTTTCCCATTTGTTAAGGTATTGTGAAAACGTAATGGGGTTGAGGAAACCACTTGGGGAAGTAAATTTCGGTTCTGAGGGAGAGGTATCTGGATCCTTTGATAGGTATTTGAACGTATGTTGAATATCTGGTTGTATTGATGAACTGTAGGAATATTACATGTGTTCAGTCTATGGTAATATTATGGAAGTTAATTTAGCATTATATATGTTAAATGTGATGTGGAAGTGCAAATGTATTATTAACAGTGAATGTGTTTCGAAATTGTGAACCATGCATGTTAGAAGTTATTGAATTTGAAAGAAATGCACATTGATAGTGCAGGTTATAGCATATATTATAAATTGTCTCTTGAATAGAGATAGGATAACCGGTAATGGGTTAGGTTGTTGAATACTAAACTGGGCATTGTGGAGTAATTGATTTAATTCAAATGTTATGACAAATTGGAATGAGAGGACTTGACCAAATCAAACGAGAATGGTTATACGTTATGAATAACACCGTGTTTATGAAAAATGTTTACAAAACTCTTGGATTTCGCATGAGAAATGCGAAATTTATTTCGGAATGTTAACGATGAAAACTTAATTATTTTTGAGAAAATGCCTTTTTAACCAGAGAATGATTTTCTTTGTATGCATACAAAAGCTTGCATTGGTTGTTCTATTCGGGATTATGGTTGTTGAGTAGTGACTTAGCTTGGAGTGCTAGTCGGTTGTTCGCGAGTTATTTCGGGAAAGGTCTGGTTTTGTTGTGACTTTTGTGCCGGTAGTGTTGTCGTTTGGAACGTGTTCCCATGGTTAGTCTCTTCCTTGGTAAGAGTGGATTGGAGGTTTGTAGTGAGAGTAGTCTCTTCCCTAGTACTCGGGTGTTGGTGTTGTGTGATCAGTTGGCCTTGTGTTTAGGCGTTTCCTTAATTTCGGGGACGAAATTCTTTAAGGGGGGGAGGTTATAGCGATCCCGGGTTTTAACCCTTGTTGTACAGTGATCCGGACTTGGTTTCGTAGATGTTAGCAGTTGTTCATTTCTAGTTTACATCCTTTCATACTTTGTATTTGAATTATAGGATGCGTTGGGCAGTTTTGTTTCAAGTTGGTTGTGTTTGGGAGCCTTAGGTTGCTGCCCAGAATTTTGGACCTTCGCTCGAGCGAGCAGTTGGTCGCTCGAGCAAGCTCTTTGTCACGCCCTCAAAATAAACCCATAATATATATAACATTAACATGCATTGATAAAAGAAAACCAACCATCATACCATTCATCAGAGTATTCTTATTGAAAAACATTACATGTAACATCAAAAGTAAATGCCCTACGGGCTTACATCTTTCCAAGCCAACACTTGGACACAAAATGAGTACTAACTCAACTACAAATTAAGCCCTTGGCTTGAGTGTTTACATGTAATATCAAATAAAATAATAACAACTAATAAACAGAGTCTTCAACTCCAACTCCTTCCAAGCTAAGTCCTTGGAGGTAGCAATCACCTGAACCTGAAAATGATGTTCCCATATAGGGTGAGCCACAGCCCAGTAGAAATGTACTAAACCAAATATAAGCATTGAATAAAGCAATAGCATTTAATAGATGGTTAACACAACTATCATTTCACAACATACAGTTTCATGACCTTAATGTCTATGACACTTTCACTTTCCATTTTATTCAACTTTCATTATATCATATGGCTCAGAACCTGGCCAAACTACAACAGTGAACTAAATATCACATTAACATTTCTTCCAATATCAACAAAACAAATGAGACTAAGGCTCATATCAAAACACTTCCATACTTCCCGATTGATACACATTTTAGTGCTGTATCAATAACATGTAAAAACACTTCATAATCAATAAGCACACATATAGTGATGCTAATGGAGTCCATCCCCTATCTCCTCCCAAACAAAATCCGGTTTAGAGGTCCATCCCCTATCTTCCCCTAAACCGTGGAGTACATCCCCTATCTCCTCCCAAACAATATGCATATGCAACACACAATCAATACACGTAATTTCTGTATTAATTCAACAGTCAAAATCAATGACTTAACCAATGTGATTAGTTTCAGTTTTCCCTAATCCACATGCAATGTCTACAACAATCACGACTATCCTCCACCGATAGCCCAAAACAGTTATTTCTAAACAGGAAATAAATGTATCAACAATTATAATCAACATTTCAATAGGCGAGTGATTAAATATCCAACTACACCATTAACATAATTCCCAATTCCATGAATTCAACTAATTCCCAATTTTCCTTAAATTAATTATACAAATTAATTTATTAAACAACTAGGGTTTTTCCCAAAATTACCAAATAACCCCCAACATATCAAAATACCAAACTTAGAACAAAACTTATAATATGGAGTAGGAAATCCCTACCTCGAAGCGAAAACTCGAATGAGAAGATGACGAAAATCCAAAGTGCTCCAAACCCAAGATTGTTCAGATTAAAAGGAAGCCCTCGACTCACTCTATCTTTTTAATAAAGACCTAGGGTAGAAACACCTAAAAATAGATGAAACCTAAGAGAGAAGGTGAGTGGAGGGAGAGAGAAGTCGTACCTAGGGTTCTGGAATCAAAAAGAGGTGAAAAAGTGTTTTAAAAACCGCTGCTGCCTATTTAAACCCGACAGGCTCGCTCGAGCGAAGGATTGGTCGCTCGAGCGACCAGACACAAGAATGACTCGCTCGAGCGAAGGAAGTCTCGCTCGAGCCAAGAATGCAATGCTTCAGGTCTGCAACCCAGAAGCACGCTCGAGCGAAGAACTCAAAACTCGCTCGAGCGAAGGAAAGCTCGCTCGAGCCAACAAATACAGCTCTCAGGTCTATACTAGACGCAATCGCTCGCTCGAGCGAAGAAACCCTGGCTCGAGCGAAGGACCAAAAACAAGAGCTCGCTCGAGCGACCAACTCCTCGCTCGAGCGACGGTCCAAAAATCTGGACAGCAACACTTGGTTTCTAAACCCAACCCACCTGTAACAAACCTGCCCAATACATCCTATAACTCAAAATAAGAATTAAAGGAGACAACAACAATTAAATAACACAGGATCTACGGAACATAAGTCCGGATACAACAACCAAATGGGAAAAGACCGGGGTCGCTATAACCTCCCCCCTTAAAGAATTTCGTCCCCGAAATTAAGCATAAGTTTTCGAAAACAGGTTTTTCTCAATTCCAACAATATGACATTCAATAATAAACAACTTGACCCAATACCGGTCATTTCATCTCTTATCAAGAGGCATCTCAAATACATTTTAACCTGCATTATTAATATGCAATTTTCCTTCAATTTTAACAATTTCATATACATGATTCCCATTTCATATCATATTCAATTTCATGATATATGACACATTCACATATAAATGTTACATTCCACTTCCATTATGAGGCAAGTTTCAAAACACTTCATTAAACCAAAACATTCTCAATGTTTTCCAACTTAAGACATATATAAAGCTCTTAAGTTCAACAATATTACAAAATCTAAATACAAGATTACAAATCAATAAACATGTCCGGATATTTCTCGCGGACTTCCAACTCACGTTCCCAAGTGGCTTCCTCCACCCCGTGATGTTTCCACAGAACCTTTACCAAAGGGATGGTCTTGCCTCGCAAAACTTGATCCCGCCTATCCAAACCCGAACCGGTCTCTCCTCATACGAGACATCCTCGTCAACTTCTAAATCGGTCCAATCCAACACATGTGATGGATCCGGCTCATACTTCCGAAGCATACTCACATGAAACACGTCATGAACTCCGGATAACTGCGGTGGCAAAGCTAAACGATAGGCAGCCTCGCCAATCCTCTCAAGGATCTCAAAAGGACCAATAAACCGAGGGGACAACTTCCCGCTCTTCCCAAACCTCATCAATCCCCGCTAGGTGATATCTTCAGAAAGACATGATCACCCACCTCAAACACCAAAGGTCTCCTCCTACGGTCGGCATAAGATTTCTGACGACTCTGGGCTGTAACAAGCCTCTTACGGATAAGCTCAACTTTCTCCGTCGTTTCCCTCACCAACTCCGGACCCAACAAAGGCGCATCACCCACCTCGGCCCAACAAACTGGAGACTACACGGTCGGCCATACAAGGCCTCAAACGGTGCCATACCGATACTAGACTGGAAACTGTTGTTGTAGGCAAACTCCACCAAAGGCAAGTGCCTCTCCCACGACCCACTAAATCAAGAACACAACCCCGAAGCATATCCTCAAGGATCTGAATAGTACGCTCGGACTGCCCGTCAGTCTGAGGATGATAAGCCGTGCTAAAGGTCAACTTAGTGCCTAAGGCACTCTGCAAACTCTGCCACAACCTAGCAGTAAAACGAGGATCTCTATCTGAGACGATCGTCACTGGGACCCCGTGCAACCTCACTATGTCCCGAATGTACAAGTCGGCAAGATGATCTACCGAATCTCTCACGCGCATAGGAATGAAGTGCGCCGACTTAGTCAACCGGTCTACAACCACCCAAATAGCATCACTACCCCGCTGAGTCCTCGGAAGACCTACAACGAAGTCCATAGTGACATGCTCCCACTTCCACTCGGCAATAGGCAAGGGTTGTAACAAACCCGCTGGCCTCTGATGCTCGGCCTTCACTTGCTGACAAGTAAGGCACTTAGACACGAAAGCTGCCACATCTCTCTTCATACCCCGCCACCAAAACTGGCGACCCAAATCCCGATACATCTTAGTGCCTCCCGGATGCACCGCAAGGCGTGAATGATGAAACTCTCGGAGTACCTCCTCTCGGCAAGACTCCGGCACAAACAGACGGTCTCGGTATCTCACACTCAGGTCGGGATACACCGTCAAACCCTTCTCAACCTTCCCATTGGAGATCTTCTCTCGGAGGATTCCACCTCAAGGTCACCCCTCTGAGCCTCTAATACTCGAGTCACAAGTGTAGGCTGCGCAACAACAGAAAACAAGGCTGCAGCCTCAACGGATTCGCCCAGAAGCAAATCAAACTCCCCAAGTGCACCCAACACCCCACTCCTCGGATGGCTATACTAGCTACGTCACCAACAGATTTCCTGCTAAGGGCATCGGCCACCACATTGGCCTTCCCCGGATGATAATGCAACTCGAAGTCATAATCCTCAATGAACTCCATCCACCTCCTCTGCCTCAAGTTCAAGTCTTTCTGTGTAAAGATATTTCAGACTCTTATGATCCGAGAATACCTCGAACCTCTCACCATAAAGATAATGCCTCCAAATCTTCAAGGCAAATATCACAGCTGCTAACTCTAGGTCATGCGTAGGGTAATTCTTCTCGTGTATTTTCAACTGACGTGAGCCATAGGCACCACTTTCCCCTCTTGCATCAACACACAACCCAGACCCTCTCGTGAGGCGTCACAATAGACTGCATAACCCAACCCTCTCTCCGGAATAATCAAGACTGGAGCGGTGGTCAGTCTAACTTTCAACTCCTGGAACGACTTTTCACAAGTCTCACTCCATACAAATTTGACTCCCTTCCGAGTCAATCTAGTCAAAGGTGAAGCTAACCTGGAGAAATCCTTCACAAACCGGCGGTAATACCCAGCTAATCCCAGAAAGCTGCGGATCTCAAACACACTCTTAGGCTGTGCCCAATCTTGCACTGCCTCAGTTTGGATGTATCAACAGACACCCCTTCCCCGGAAACCACATGGCCTAAGAACTTGACTCCTCTAGCCAGAACTCACACTTCCCAAACTTAGCATAAAGCTTATGGGCTCTAAGTAACTCAAGCACCACTCTCAAGTGCTCCTCGTGCTCCTCCTCCGAAGGTGAATAGATAAGAATATCGTCTACAAAGACTACTACAAAACGATCCAAGAATTCCCGGAATATCCGGTTCATCAAGTCCATAAACTGCAGGTGCATTGGTGAGCCCAAATGGCATCACCAGAAACTCATAGTGGCCATACCGCGTACGGAATGCCGTCTTCGGAATATCCTCCTCCCTGACTCTCAACTGGTGGTAACCCGATCTCAAATCTATCTTAGAGAAACAACGGGAACCCTTCAACTGATCGAACAGATCATCTATACGAGGCATAGGGTACTTATTCTTACCGTAGCCCGATTCAATTCCGGTAATCTATACAAGTCTCAAAGCACCACCTTTCTTCTTAGCAAAGAGGGCCGGTGCTCCCCACGGCGAAACACTAGGACGAATGTAGCCCTTATCTAGCAACTCCTGGAGCTGAATCTTCAACTCAACTAACTCGGCTGGGGCAAAACGATAAGGTGCCATAGAAATCGGCGCCGTGCCGGGCACTAGATCAATAGAGAACTCAATCTCTCGATGCGGTGGCAAACTGACAAGATCCTCGGGAAAGACGTCCGAGTACTCACAAACCACCCTTGGCAACACAGTCTGGGTCTCATCACACTCACCACTCTCAAAGCTAGCAAGTAGACCACTAAGCTCACTCCGCCCTCGCGGATCATACCCCGGTGGCAAAACACTACCAACCCGGTCCCCCAGAAAATGAAAACACTCCCTCACGGTACAACAAGTGACCCTCTGGCGGTAGCAATCATAACTGCCCGGTATGACGATAACCAGTCCATACCCAAAATAACATCAAAGCCCTTCATGGGCATAACTACAAAAGGAAACGGAAGCCTATGATCGGCACCTCTATATCACAACCCCTAACACCTTGTTTCAAGATCAATTCACCCCCAAGGGTGACACTACACAAATAGGAGATGCTAACTGTGCTAACTCCAACTCCAAAACAGATGCAAATGCAGCAGACACAAAGGAATGAGATGCACCCGTATCAATCAAAACACTAGCAACCGAATTGCAAAACAAGAAGGTACCTCTCACAACAGATGGAGCCGGTACAAGATCCTGCGCGGTAACAGCATACACGCGCCCAGATGGTCTCTGATCAACCTGCTCACCCCTAGGAGCATAAGACTGCTGCACAGACTGGGACGATGAAGCCCCCTGATTGGCCCTCGAGGCCTGACCGACTGAGCTGGCTGATGACTCTGAGTCTGCCTCAAACCAGATGCACCAGATGTGCCACTCAACTGCGGGCAATACCTCTTCATGTGCCCTGCCTGACCACACTGAAAACAAGAGAGCGGCTGGCCTCTACCCTGACTCTGGCTCTGAGATCGAGCCGAAGAAGATGCTGCTCTCTGTACTCCTCCCCTCTGCGGGCAAACTGGAGACTTGTGGCCCAGCTGGCCACACTTGAAACAGGTAATGTCTCCCTGGCTGCCTTTCCCAGAACTGCACTCGGCACAGGAAAAGTCGATCTAGAAAAGCTACTCTGAGACTGCTGAGGATTAAACCTCTGTCTCCTACCATCACTCTGGCCATCCTGACTCCTCTTGGAGCCTTTCTGCCCTTCCTCCTCCTCCTGCATCATGATCTCCATATGGGCTGCAGCATCAACCATACGCCCATAATCCCGAATCATAGTTCCCCAACTCTCAACTTGAGGCCACGCCTCAACTTCTTCTCAAACTCATACAACGGCGTTCCTCAGACGCCACCAACTCAGGTGCAAACCTAGACAAGCTGTAAATGCAGCCTCAAACTCGGCCACTGAAGAACTCGACTGCTTAAGCTGACAGAACTGGTCTCTCAGCTTCTCCCTGACTGCTGGGATAAGAACCTCTCCTGGAAAGCATTCACAAAAGCCTCCCACGTACCCCTATACGACCCTTTGTAAACTTCCACCACTGACCCGCATCCCCCTTCAGCTGGAACGATGCCAAGGTCACTTTCAACCCCTCGTCTTCGATGCCAAGCATCTCAAACGTCTTCGTTGTCTGTTCGAGCCATTCATCTGCCTTAAGTGGCTCTTTAGGATCACAAAATTCGTCCGGGTTAGACCGGAAGAACTCCCTCTTCAGAAAAGAAGGTCCTGCATCCGCAACAACAACCTGGCCTGATTCTCAGCCTAGAATGCCTACTGACTCCCTGAATGCCCCTGCTATCTCTCGGGCTAAAGCGCCCATAGCCTGCTGGCCTACTGGCTCGGCCACATTGGCCTGGCCAACTCCCTCCTGTACTGCCGGAATCTCATCTCGGTACGGCATCTCCTGCCTACCACGCCTACCACGCCTACCACGTCCTCGTCCTCGTCCTGACATCCTAATAAAGGAACAAAGACGTTAGCACATTAATAAGTGTGCCAAAACTATAACACTTGCGTCCTAATGCATTGGACAACAGTAATTCATTCCACGTAAGCACATAATCACATAAGCACCTACGAATTTCATTCCTGGATAATGATAGTCCCAAGCGTTACTATAGTTCCGGTTGGAAGCAGCATTGATCAAGTGCCTTTCCAACAAGACTACTAGAAACTCAAGGGTCCAATCAACATCCTAGAAACTACGTTCCATACCCACATAATCACATAAACATGTTATCATATAAGCATATAACAGTACACTAAGTCTCTATCAAACGAGACGAACCCATTGTGATACTAATCACTTCCCACGTACCCAAGTATTCGAACCCGGTACGCTCTGATACCAAGTTGTAACGCCCTCAAAATAAACCCATAATATATATAACATTAACATGCATTATAAAAGAAAACAATCATTACCATTCATCAGAGTATTCTTATTGAAAAACATTACATGTAACATCAAAAGTAAATGCCCTACGGGCTTACATCTTTCCAAGCCAACACTTGGACACAAATGAGTACTAACTCAACTACAAATTAAGCCCTTGGCTTGAGTGTTTACATGTAATATCAAATAAAAACAACTAACTAAACAGAGTCTTCAACTCCAACCTTCCAAGCTAAGTCCTTGGAGGTAGCAATCACCTGACCTGAAAATGATGTTCCCATATAGGGTGAGCCACAGCCCAGTAGAAATGTACTAAACCAAATATAAGCATTGAATAAAGCAATAGCATTCAATAGATGGTTAACAACTATTCATTTCACCAACATCAGTTTCATGACCTAATGTCTATGACACTTTCACTTTCCATTGTTATTCAACTTTCATTTATATCAATATGGCTCAGAACCTGGCCAAACTACAACAGTGAACTAAATATCATTAACATTTTTCCAATATCAACAAATGAGACTAAGGCTCATATCAAAACACTTCCATACTTCCCGATTGATACACATTTTAGTGCTGTATCAATAACATGTAAAAACACTTCATAATCAATAAGCACACATATAGTGATGCTAATGGAGTCCATCCCCTATCTCCTCCCAAACAAAATCCGGTTTAGAGGTCCATCCCCTATCTTCCCCTAAACCGTGGAGTACATCCCCTATCTCCTCCCAAACAATATGCATATGCAACACACAATCAATACACGTAATTTCTGTATTAATTCAACAGTCAAAATCAATGACTTAACCAATGTGATTAGTTTCAGTTTTCCTAATCCACATGCAATGTCTACAACAATCACGACTATCCTCCACCGATAGCCCAAAACAGTTATTTCTAAACAGGAAATAAATGTATCAACAATTATAATTTAACATTTCATAGGCGAGTGATTAAATTATCCAACTACACCATTAAGCATAATTCCCAATTCCATGAATTCAACTAATTCCCAATTTTCCTTAAATTAATTATACAAATTAATTTATTAAACAACTAGGGTTTTTCCCAAAATTACCAAATAACCCCCAACATATCAAAATACCAAAACTTAGAACAAAACTTATAATATGGAGTAGGAAATCCCTACCTCGAAGCAAAGAACTCGAATGGAGAAGATGACGAAAAATCCAAAGTGCTCCAAACCCAAGATTGTTCAGATTAAAAGGAAGCCCTCGACTCACTCTATCTTTTTAATAAAGAGCCTAGGGTAGAAACACCTTAAAAAGAGATGATACCTAAGAGAGAAGGTGAGTGGAGGGAGAGAAAAGTCGTACCTAGGGTTCTGGAATAAAAAAGAGGGTGAAAAAGTGTTTTAAAAACCGCTGCTGCCTATTTAAACCCGACAGGCTCGCTCGAGCGAAGGATTGGTCGCTCGAGCGACCAGACACAAGAATGACTCGCTCGAGCGAAGAAAGTCTCGCTCGAGCCAAGAATGCAATGCTTCAGGTCTGCAACCCAGAAGCACGCTCGAGCGACAGAATGCTCGCTCGAGCGAAGGAAAGCTCGCTCGAGCCAACAAATACAGCTCTCAGGTCTATACTAGACGCAATCGCTCGCTCGAGCGAAGAAACCCTGGCTCGAGCGAAGGACCAAAAACAAGAGCTCGCTCGAGCGACCAACTCCTCGCTCGAGCGACGGTCCAAAAATCTGGACAGCAACACTTGGTTTCTAAACCCAACCCACCTGTAATAAACCTGCCCAATACATCCTATAACTCAAAATAAGAAATTAAAGGACGACAACAACAATTAAATAATGACAGGATCCCCGGAACCTAAGTCCGGATACAACAACCAAATGGGAAGAGACCGGGGTCGCTATACTCTTCGTTTTGGTCCTTCACTCAAGCCATGGTTTGGTCGTTCGAGCGAGAGTGGAGTTTTGTGTCTGGTGGCTCGAGCCAGAGTGGCTTCACTCGAGCTAGAGATTGTGTCTGGTTCTGGACCTGAGAGTTGCATTTCTTGGCTCGAGCGAGCTTTTCTTCGCTCGAGCGATCTGGTTGTTCTTCGCTCGAGCGAGCATCACTTCGCTCGAGCGTGCGTCTAGTTGCAGACCTGTAGGTTCGAGTTGTTGGCTCGAGCGAGCAGTTTGTCGTTCGAGCGAGGTTCTGGGTTGTTGGCTCGAGCGAGACCTTTTTGGCTCAAGCGAGGTTTTCTGTGTCTGGTCGCTCGAGCGACCAAGTCTTCGCTCGAGCGAGCCTGTTTTATATCAACAGGCAGTAGCGAATTTAAACATCACTTTTTCATCTCTTTCTTTTTAAAACCCTAGCAGCCGACTCTCTCTCTCTCTAAACTTATCTTCTCCCTAGGATTTCATCTCTCTCTAGTGTGAATCTATCCTAAGTCCTTTGTTAAAAAGATAGAGGGTGTCGAGATCTTTGTTTTAATCTAAAAAAGTTGAGGTTTGGAGCACGTTGGGTCTTGGTCTTCATCTCCGTTGGAGATCAAACTTCGAGGTAGGGATAACCTACTCCATCTTATGAACTTTGTCTTTGAATTTTAGCATATTGATATGTTGGGGGTTGTTGGGTAATTTTTGAGAAAGTTTTGGGCCTGTGTGCAATTTTACAAAAGTTTGGGTTTTAATTATATAACCTATATGCAAGTTAGGCATAGAGAAATGAGATTAATGTTGGAACATTGATGGAAATGGAACCTTAGGGTTTTTGTGAGTTATGGCTATTTGCCCTAATTGGTTTAATTAATTAATGTATATGATTAATTAAAGAAATGAGGAATTGAATTGAGAATGTTAAAATTGGGAATGTATGGCACTAAAGGGTGTAGTTGAATTATTTTTGCTCACCTAGTTGAAATGTTGATATATTATCCGTTTGTGCATTTATTTCCTGTTTAGAAATAATTGCTTGGGCTACCGGTGGAGGGTAGTTTTGATTGTTGTAGACAATGCATGATGATTAGACAAACTAAAACTAATCAATTGGATGTGTCATAGAGTATGACGGTTGATAGAATACATTAATTTTATGTATTGATGGATTATGCATCTAACCAATGTGTTTGTATGCATTATGTGTAGACGGTTGATAGAATACATTAATTTTATGTATTGATTGATTGCATATATGATTCTGTGTTTATATGCATTGCTTGTGTATGGGAGGAGATTGGGGATGTACTCCACGGTTTAGGGGAAGATGGGGGATGTACCTCTAAACCGGTTAATGGTTATGGGAAGATGGGGGATGGACCCAGGGATGCAGCTCATATGCTCTCCCATTGTAGTAGTGATATAGCTCATATGCTTATCTGTTGAAGTGTTGATATAGCTCATATGCTTATCTATTAGAATGTTTGTTTGATTTGATATAGCACTAAAATGTATATCATTATCGTTTGTGAAGTATGAAGATGTTATTGGATTTGATATAGCATTTGAATGTATATCATTTGAGAAATATGGAAGTGGTTCATGTGTTATTGATACAGCGCCAAAATGTGTATCCATCCTGAAATTTGGCAGTGTTCTAGTAATGAACTATAATCTCATCAAATGTTTTGGCCAGAGTACTGAGCCTTGTTTTGAAACTCAATGTTGAATAAGAAATGGAAAGCGAATTGGAACATAGACTTGGTTGTCATGGAATTGTAATAAGATGTAAATGAACGTATAAGTGTTGACCATCTATCAACTGTTAATCTTTCAGTCTTTGTTCATAGCTGGTTTAGTGTATTTCTACTGGGCTGTGGCTCACCCTACATGGGACACCATTTTCAGGTACATGAAGCATGCCACCTCCAAGGACATCGCTTGGGAGGCTAGGGGCTAGCAGACGTTTGTGGTTTTATTATCTTTTGTTGTATTACATGTAATCTCAAGCCAAGGGCTTAATGTGTTATCGAGTTAGTACTCTCCTCTTTGTAACCAAGTGTTAACTTGGAAAGCTATAAGCCCATAGGGCATTTGAATCTGTTGTTAACATGTAATGTTTCTTGTAAAGAATTACTCTGTGAAATAGAATGATGTTTGTCTCTCATATCAATGCATGTCTAAATTGATGGGTTTAATGTTATTATTTTGAGGGCGTTACAATCGTGCTATGCACATGATAATTGTAGATATTTATATTTGTTTTAGATTTTTTTTAATATATAAATTATGTTTTTTAAGATTTTTTATAAAAAAAATTTAACAATCTTGTCACTAACCATAGTGTATGAGGAGAAGTTGAAAAGGGTACAGCAGTAACATACACGGATTGTATCTATAATTATTTGTATGAGGGGATTTTAAATGCTAATCAAGAGATTTTGACCAAATTAATAAATGCAGGCGTGTGGAAAGACATATGGATTGAAAAAAATTAATAAATGTTGATCATGAGATTTTGACCAAATCAATAAATGCTGAGTTTTTTTTTTTTAATAAGAAATTTAGAAAATTCAGATTGGGATATTGAAGCTTCCACAGGCCTTGGGGTTAAAACCCCCTTTTTGCTTAATATATAGTATAGATAGACTAGCATATCACCCGTGCTATGCACGGATTATGTTTAGAATTATCTATATATGTGAATTAGCATATCACCCGTGCTATGCACGAATTATGTTTACAATTATCTATATATGTGAATTGCGATTTTTAAATGTCTTCTTTTTTTCTTTTTTCTTTTTAAATATCTTCTTTTTTTTTTCCTTTTTTATATTATATTAAAGTTTATTATTTTGATATATGTCATATGTGTTAGACTTTTCAAGGAATTAAATGTCTTTTTTTTATTATTATATTATATTAAAATTTAATATTTTGATAATAATCATATGTGTTGGATTTTTCAAGAAATTTTTTTGTGTGCTTGTTCTTAATGCATTAAAGTGTTATTATGAGGGATAATAATAATATGTATTGGGACTTTTCAAGAAATTCATATGTGTTAGATTCCAAAGAAATTTTTTGTATACTTGTTCTTAATGCATTAAAGTGTTATTATGAGGGTAAGACTTGGGGGTTGGGAGAAGTTAATAAATGCTAATATTTTTTTTGTTTTTTTAAATCAAACAATCAAGAAATTTAGATTCTTTTTTTCTTTTTTCTTTTTTAAATGTCTTTTTTTTTTTTCCTTTTTTTATATTATATTAAAGTTTATTATTTTGATATTTATCATATGTGTTAGACTTTTCAATGAATTAAATGTCTTTTTTTATTATTATATTATATTAAAGTTTAATATTTTGATAATAATCATATATGTTGGATTTTTCAAGAAATTTTTTTTGTACTTGTTCTTAATGCATTAAAGTGTTATTATGAGGGATAATAATCATATGTGTTGGGACTTTTCAAGGAATTCATATGCGTTGATTTCAAAGAATTTTTTTTAATACTTGTTCTTAATGCATTAAAGTATTATTATGAAGGTAAGACTTAGGGGTTGAGAGAAGTTAATAAATGCTAATGTTTTTTTGTTTTTTTAAATCAAACAATCAAGAAATTTAGATTCTTTTTTTCTTTTTCCTTTTTTATATTATATTAAAGTTTATTATTTTGATATTTATCATATGTGTTAGACTTTTCAAGAAATTAAATGTCTTTTTATTTATTATATTATATTAAAATTTAATATTTTGATAATAATCATATGTGATAGATTTTTCAGGAAATTTTTTTTGTGCTTGTTCTTAATGTATTAAAGTGTTATTATGAGGAATAATAATCATATGTGTTGGGACTTTTCAAGGAATTCATATGTGTTGGATTTCAAAGAATTTTTTTTTAAACTTGTTCTTAATGCATTAAAGTGTTATTATGAGGGTAAGACTTGGGGGTTGGAAGAAGTTAATAAATGCTAAGGTTTTTTGTTTTTTTAAATCAAACAATCAAGAAATTTAGATTCTTTTTTTCTTTTTCTTTTTTAAATGTCTTCTTTTTTTCCTTTTTTATATTATATTAAAGTTTATTATTTTGATATTTATCATACGTGTTAAACTTTTCAAGGAATTAAATGTCTTTTTTTTTATTATATTATATTAAATTTTAATATTTTGATAATAATCATATGCGTTAGATTTTTCAAGAAATTTTTTTTGTGTTTGTTTTTAATGCATTAAAGTGTTATTATGAGGGATAATAATCATATGTCACTACGCCAAAACAGGGCATTAACGGCGGTTTTTTTAACGGCGGTAACGAAAACCGCCGTTAAAGGTACTATTAACGGCGGTAACGAAAACCACCACTAAAAGTGTCTTTAACGACGGTAATGAAACCCACTTTTAACGGCGGTAACGAAACCGCCGTTAATGCCCACTTTTAACGGCGGTAACAAAACCGCCGCTAATGCCCAACCATTACCGCCGTTAATGACGGCGGTATTTGCCGGCGGAGCTCCGGCGAAACTCCGGCGTGCTTCGGCGAAACTCCGGCGAGTTCCGGCGAAAGCATCTACAATAAAGTAAAAGTAATGTTTAAATATTTATTTAGGGAATATATTTCATGAAGAGTGGCTGTGGCAGAGTGGTTGGTGTGGGTGGATGAGAGGTCTTGGGTTCAAAACTTGGGGAGTGCAAGAAAAAAGAATTATTTTTTGAAAAATTTGAACCTATTTACGGCGGTAAAAAACCGCCGTTTTTAGTCCTATATTACCGTCGTTTTTGGTCGACTTTTAACGACGGTAATTTGCCTTTTTACGACGGTTTCACTTTTTCCAACACGCGCATAAACGGCGGTAACGAAACCGCCGTTAAAGGCTTTAACGGCGGTTTTACAGCCTTTAACGGCGGTAAAAAACCGCCGCTAAAGCCCAATTTTGGCGTAGTGTGTGTTGGGACTTTTCAAGGAATTCATATTTGTTGGATTTCAAAAATTTTTTTTTTTATACTTGTTCTTAATGCATTAAAATGTTATTATGAGGGTAAGACTTGGGAGTTGGGAGAAGTTAATAAATGCTATGGTTTTTTTGTTTTTTCAAATCAAAAAATCAAGAAATTTAGATTGGGAGATTGGAACTCCCACAAGGTTGATAATAATCATATGCGTTAGATTTTTTAAGAAATTTTTTTTGTGTTTGTTCTTAATGCATTAAAGTGTTATTATGAGGGATAATAATCATATGTGTTGGGACTTTTCAAGGAATTCATATGTGTTGGATTTCAAAGAATTTTTTTTTTATACTTGTTCTTAATGCATTAAAATGTTATTATGAGGGTAAGACTTGGGAGTTGGGAGAAGTTAATAAATGCTAAGGTTTTTTTGTTTTTTTAAATCAAAAAATCAAGAAATTTAGATTGGGAGATTGGAACTCCCACAAGGTTTGGGGTTAAAAGCCTCCCTTTTGCTTAATATATAGTATAGATAGATTGTGATTTTTAAATGTTTTTTTTTTTAAATGTCTTTTTTTTTCCTTTTTTATATATATTAAAGTTTAATATTTTGATAATAATCATATGTGTTGGACTTTTTAAGGAATTAAATGTCTTTTTTTATTATATTATATTAAAGTTTAATATTTTGATAATAATCATATGTGTTGGACTTTTCAAGAATTTTTTTTATGCTTGTTCTTAATGTATTAAAGTATTATTATGAGGGATAATAATCATATGTGTTGAGACTTTTTAAGGAATTCATATGTATTGGATTTCAAGGAATTTTTTTTTATGCTTGTTCTTAATGCATTAAAGTGTTATTATGAGGGTAAGACTTGGGAGTTAGGAGAAGTTAATAAATGTTAAGATTTTTTTTTTTTAAATCAAAAAATTAAGAAATTTAGATTGGGAGATTGGAACTCCCACAAGATTTGGGGTTAAAACTCCCTTTTACTTAATATATAGTAAGTATAGAAGTATAGATAGATGTATAAATATAGATATAGATATAGATTCCCATTATCATGTTGGTGGCTTCACATGATTTTAGAAAAGTCCAAAAACGTTAAAACTTAGGTTTTATTAATAAGTGTATTAAAGGGTACAAATAAAAGATAAAAAAATTAATATACCAATTATTTGTTTTGGAAAATGTACTACAGTTGTAACGCCCTCAAAATAATGCATAAATTCCATCATTTTAGACATGCAATGGTATAGAGAAATCAACACCTTTTCATTCATCAGAGTAGTTCTTACAACAGTATTACATGTTAACAACAAAAGCAAATGCCCCACGGGCTTACAGCTTTCCAAGTTAACACTTGGTTACACAAAAGAAGAGTACTAGATCTATACAAAATAAGCCCTTGGCTTGATATACATGTAATACAAACAAAATAATCAAAAAGAGTCTTCAACTCCCATATCCATCCAAGCTAAGTCCTTGGAGGTGGCATGCTACCTGTACCTGAAAATAATGTCCCATATAGGGTGAGCCAACGCCCAGTAGAGATATGCTAAACACAATATGAGCAGTAACTAAGACTATGGCAATTGATAAGTGTTAAATTCTCATAAATCAATTCATAACCCATTTCCATTACATGACCACTATTCCCATGTTCCATTTCATTTGCAATTTCTTATCAAGTTCACAATTCACAACACCGGCTCAAAACCTGGCCAACAACTTAGATGAGCGTACAAGCTATATCAGTACTTCGATAGATAAACATATAAGCTATATCAACATTTCAACAGATAAGCATACAAGTTGTATCCACACTTCAACAGATAAGCATATGAGCTATATCAACACTTCCATAGATAAGCATAAGAGCTGTATCAACACATTAACTGACAAGCATATGAGCTGTATCAGCGGAGTCCATCCCCTATCTTCTCCCCAAACAATATCCGGTTTAGAGGTCCATCCCTATCTTCCCCTAACCGTGGAGCACATCCCCTACCTCCTCACATACAATGTATATACACAAAGGTCATATACCCAATCAAACAATACATAGCGTTAATGTATTATATCAACCGTCATACTCTATGAACATCCATTGATTAGTTTTAGTTTGCCTAATCATCATGCATTGTCTACAACAACCACAACTACCCTCCACCGGTAGCCCAAAGCAATTATTTCTAAACAGATAATAAAGCTCCAACAGATAAAATATCAATTTTTTTCGAAAGTGAGCGATTAATAAATCCAACTCCACCATTCTACCATATAATGAGTCAATTTCATTATTTCCAACTCAATTCCATATAACCACAATTATCCCAAATAAATTAAACCAATTAATTTATACAACAAATTAGGGTCTTCTACCTCATTTCCAAATATTGACCCAATGGTCTATATATCAACAACCAACAACAATATCATTATTTTGAAACCCAAAATACACATTTTTAGAATCAAAATAACAAACCCCTTTTCAACATTGTCAAACCCTAACTCCCAAATTCAACCATTTAACAAAATGCCCAAAAATCTATGTCAAAACCCATAGTAGTGAGTAGGAATGCCTACCTCAAATTCGGAGCTCAAAATGAGGAGTTGAAGAAAACCAAAATGCTCCAATCACCAAGATCCACAGATCAAAACGAAGCCCTCGACGATCAATACAACTTTTACAAAGGCCAAGGGAAAGGAAAGCACTCTAACTAGATCAAACCCTAGAGAGAAGGGAGTTTCTAGAGAGAGAGGCTCTCAAAATGTTTTTGGGAAAGTAAGAGAGAGAGAGAGAATGTAAAAAGTAATTTCAAAATGCCCAGCTGCCAACTGATATACGACGTTCCCGCTCGAGCGGAGAACACAACGCTCGAGCATCAAGAACAAAAAACTAGGTTCGCTCGAGCGCAATAAAGCCCGCTCGAGCGCGAGCATAGAATAGGAATAATACATCGCTCGAGAGCGCGAAAACCAGTCCGCTCGAGCGTAGATTTCCCCCTCCCAGAACTTACACCAAAGATGTACCACCCACTCGAGCGCCAACAAGAGCTCGAGTGCGACCTGCTCGAGCGCAGGAACCCGCTCGAGCGTAGAAAAACACTACAAAAGTTTTTGCAGGGACACGAAATACTGAGAGTGTGTGAACCTCGCTCGAGCGGACATCATCCAAAAATTGTGCAACAACAATGGGAGCCAAACTCTACCAAACCTGAATCAACCAAGCCCACACATCCTAAAACTCAAACGAATCGATTTAAAGGATGACAACAAGACAATTACAACTAACAACTTCACGAAACCGAGTCCGGAATACAACTGAACAGTAAAGGGACAACCGGGATCGCTATAACCTCCCCCCCTTAAAGAATTCCGTCCCCGAAATTAAACACAAGTTTTTCAAAAACAAGTTTTCTCCATTTCCAACAATATTAAACATTCCAACCCATTACCGGTCAATCTCATCTCTTTTCAAGAGGCATTTCACATTACACATAACAACCTGCATTATCAACATGCATTCCTTTGAAATTTGCCAATTTCAACTCATTTTCCGCAATTCCATAACACATGCAACATTAATATTATGCTTGCATCTCCACAACATGCTTAACATACACAATGTTAACATAACTTCCATAAACCAAAACATTCACAATGTTTTACAACTTAAGACATATATATGATGTATTTAAAGTTCAATATCATTACAATATTTCGTTACATGATTATACATCAACAAACATGTCCGGATACTTCTCACGGACTTCCAACTCACGTTCCCAAGTGGCTTCCTCCATTCCGTGATGCTTCCACAAAACCTTTACCAAGCGAATGGTCTTGCCTCGCAAGACTTGATCCCGCCTATCCAAGACCCGAACTGGTCTCTCCTCATACGAGGCATCCTCATCTACCTCCAAATCGGTCCAATCCAACACATGGGACGGATCGGGCTCATACTTCCGAAGCATACTAACATGAAACACGTCATGCACCCCGGACAACTGCGGTGGCAAAGCCAAACGATAAGCAACTTCCCCAATCCTCTCGAGGATCTCAAAGGGACCAATAAACCGAGGGGATAACTTCCCACTCTTCCCGAACCTCATCAAACCTCGCCTAGGTGATATTTTCAAGAAAACATGATCACCTACCTCAAACGCCAAAGGCCTCCTCCTACGGTCGGCATAACTCTTTTGGCGACTCTGGGCTGTAACAAGCCTCCTACGGATAAGCTCAACTTTCTCCGTTGTCTCTCTAACCAACTCCGGGCCCAACAAAGGTGCATCACCCACCTTGGCCCAACAAACTGAAGACTTACACGGTCGGCCATACAAGGCCTCAAACGGTGCCATACCGATACTCGACTGAAAATTGTTGTTGTAGGCAAACTCCACCAATGGCAAATGCCTCTCCCACGTCCCACTAAAGTCAAGGACACAACCTTGAAGCATATCCTCAAGGATCTAAATAATACGCTCGGACTGCCCGTCAGTTTGAGGATGATAAGCCGTACTAAATGTCAACTTAGTGCCCAAGGCACCTTGCAAACTCTGCCACAACCTAGAAGTAAAACGATGATCTCTATCTGAGATGATCGTCACTGGGACCCCGTGCAATCTCACTATGTCCCGAATATACAAGTCGGCAAGATGATCTACCGAATCTCTCACGCGCATCGGGATAAAGTGCGCCGACTTAGTCAACCGGTCCACAACCACCCAAATAGCATCACTACCCCGCTGAGTCCTCGGAAGACCTACAACGAAGTCCATAATGACATGCTCCCACTTCCACTCGGCAATAGGCAAGGGTTGCAACAAACCCGCTGGCCTCTGATGCTCGGCCTTCACTTGCTGACAAGTAAGGCACTTAGACACGAAGACTGCCACATCTCTCTTCATTCCTCGCCACCAGAACTGGCGACCCAAATCCCGATACATCTTAGTGCCTCCCGGATGCACCGCAAGGCGTGAATGATGAAACTCTCGGAGTACTTGCTCTCGGCAAGACTCCGGCACAAACAAACGGTCTCAGTATCTCACACTCAGGTCGGGATACACCATCAAACCCTTCTCAACCTTCCCACTGGAGATCTTCTCTCTGAGGGATTCTACCTCAAGGTCACCTTTCTGTGCCTCTAACACTCGTGTCACAAGTGTAGGCTGCGCAACAACAGAAAACAAGGCCACAGCCTCAACGGATTCGCCCAGAAGCAAATCAAACTCGCCAAGCGACCTCAACATCTCCCATTCCCTGATGGCTATACAAGCTACATCACTAATGGATTTCCTGCTAAGGGCATCGGCCACAACATTGGCCTTTCCCGGGTGATAGTGCAACTCAAAATCATAATCCTCAATGAACTCCATCCACCTTCTCTACCTCAAATTCAAGTCTCTCTGTATAAACAAATACTTCAAACTCTTGTGGTCCGAGAACACCTCGAACCTCTCACCATAAAGGTAGTGCCTCCAGATTTTCAAGGCAAAGATCACTGCTGCTAGCTCTAGGTCATGTGTAGGGTAATCTTCTCATGTATTTTCAACTGACGTAGCCATAAGCTACCACTTTCCCCTCTTGCATCAACACACAACCCAAACCTCTCGTGAGGCATCACAATAAACCGCATAAACCCAACCCTCTCTCCGGAATAATCAAGACCGGAGCGGTGGTCAATCTAACTTTCAGCTCTTGGAACGACCTTTCACAAGTCTCACTCCATACGAATTTGACTCCCTTCCGAGTCAACCTAGTCAACGACAAAGCTAGCCTGGAGAAATCCTTCACAAACCGGCGGTAATACCCAGCTAATCCCAGAAAACTGCAGATCTCAAAAACGCTTTTAGGCTGTGCCCAATCTTGCACTGCCTCAGTCTTGGATGTATCAACAGACACCCCTTCCCCGGATACTACGTGGCCTAAGAACTTGACTTCCCCTAGCCAGAACTCACACTTCCCAAACTTGGCATACAGCCTATGGGCTCTAAGCAACTCTAGCACCACTCGCAAGTGTGCCTTGTGCTCCGCCTCTGAGGGCGAATAGATAAGAATGTCGTCCATGAAAACGACTACAAAACAATCTAAGAATTCCCGAAAGATCCGGTTCATCAAGTCCATAAAGACTGCCGGTGCATTGGTGAGCCCAAACGGCATCACCAGAAACTCATAATGGCCATACCGCGTACGGAATGCCGTTTTTGGTTTTTTTTTCCTCCCTGACCCTCAACTGGTGGTAACCCGATCTCAAATCTATCTTAGAGAAACAACGGGAACCCTTCAACTGGTCAAACAGATCATCTATACGGGGCATAGGGTACTTATTCTTAACCGTAGCCCGATTCAACTTCCTGCAGTCGATACACAGTCTCAAGGCACCATCTTTCTTTTTAGCAAAGAGGGCCGGTGCTCCCCACGGTGAAACACTAGGGCGAACAAATCCCTTATCTAGCAATTCCTGGAGCTGAATCTTCAACTCACTCAACTCGGCTGGGGCAAAACGATAAGGTGCCATAGAAATCGGCGCCGTGCCGGGCACTAAATCAATAGAGAACTCTATCTCTCGGTGAGGTGGCAAACTAACGAGATCCTCAGGAAAAACATCCGAATACTCACAAACCACCCTCGGCAATACAATCTGGGTCTCATCACACTCACCACTCATAAAGCTAGCAAGTAGACCACTAAGCTCACTCCGCCCTCGCGGATCATACACCGGTGGCAACACACTACCAACCCGATCCCCCAAGAAATGGAAACACTCCCCGCTCAAGGTACATACAGTGACCCTCTGGCGGTAGCAATCAATAACTGCCCGGTATGACGATAGCCAGTCCATACCCAAAATAACATCAAAACCCTTCATGGGCATAACAACAAAGGGAAAAGGAAGCCTATGGTCGGCGACCTCTATATCACAACCTCTACATCCGTGTTTCAAAATCAATTCACCCCCAATAGGCGATACAACACATATAGGAGATGCTAATAGTGCCAACTCCAACTCCAACTCCAACACAGATGCAAATGCAGCAGACACAAAAGAATGAGATGCACCCGTATCAATCAATACACTAGCAACCGAGTTGCAAAACAGAAAGGTACCTCTCACAACTGACGGAATCGGTACCAGGTCCTGCGCGGTAACAGCATACACGCGCCCTGTAGGCCCCTAATCCACCTGCTCGCCTCTAGGAGCAAAAGACTGCTACACAGACTGGGATAACGAAGCTCCCGGATTGGCCCTCGAGGCCTGCACAGACTGAGCTGGCTGATAACTCTGCGTCTGCCTAGAACCAGACGCCCCTGAAGTGGCACTCAACTGTGGGCAAAACCTCTTCAGGTGCCCAGGCTGACCACACTGATAACAAGACAAAGGCTGGCCCCTGCCCTGACTCTGGCCCTGAGGTCTAGCTGAAGAAGAAGCAGCTCGCTGACCCCCTCCCTTCTGCGGGCAAACCGAAGACTTTTGACCCAGCTGGCCACATGTGAAACAAGTCAAACCACCTGATTATCTCTCCCGGAGCCTGCACTCGGCACTGGGAAGGTCGATCTAGCCAAACCACCCTGAGACTGCTGAGGGTTAGAACCCCTCTCTCTGCCATCACCCTGGCCATCTTGGCTCCTCTTGGAACCTCTCTGCCCCTCATCCTCCTCCTGCATCATAATCTCCATATGAGCTGCAGCCTCCACCAAACGTCTATACTCTCGGATAAAAGACCCTCCAACCCTCAACTTGAGCCCACGCCTCAACTTCCGCTCAAACTCAAAGCAACGGCGTTCCTCGGACGCCACAAGTTCAGGTGCAAACCTGGACAAACTGGTAAATGTAGCCTCAAACTCGGCTACTGACAAACCCTGCTGTTTAAGCTGGCAAAACTGTTCCCTCAGCTTCTCCCTAGCAGCTGAAGATAAGAACTTCTCCTGGAAAGCACTCACAAAAGCCTCCACGCACCACCAACACGGCCCTTCTCGTACTTCCACCATTGACCCGCATCTCCCTTAAGCTGGAAGGATGCCAAGGTCACCTTCAATGCTCCGTCCTCGATGCCAAGCATCTCGAACGTCTTACTCATCTGTTCCAACCACTCATCAGCCTTAAGTGGCTCTTCGGATCCCCAATAAACTCGTCCGGGTTAGACCGGAAGAATTCCCTCTTCAAGAAAGAAGGCCCTGCCTCAGCAACCTGATTCTCAGCTCTGAGAATACCCAAAGCTCCTGCTATCTCTCGGGCCAAGGCACTCATAGCCTGCTGACCCACTGGCTCGGCCACATTGGCCTGACCAACTCCCTCCTGTACTGCCGGAACGTCATCCGGTAAAGGTACTTCCTGCCTCCAGGCCTACCACGCCTACCACCTCGTCCTCGTCCTGACATCCTATTAAAGGTAACGAAGACGTTAGCACATTCATAAATGTGCCGAAACTAAACACTCGCGTCCTAATGCATGGACAACTGTAATTCACTCCACGTAAGCACATAAACACATAAGCACTTACGAATTTCATTCCCGGATAATGATAGTCCCGAGGCGTTACTAGAGTTCCGGTTAGAAACAGCATTGATCAAGTGCTTTTCCAACAAGACTCACAGAAACCCAAGGATCCAATCAATATCCTAGAAATCAAATCCCATACCCAAGTAGTCACATAAGCATATAACATTACATCTAAGTCTCTAACAAGCGAGACAAACCCATTGTGATACTAATCACTTCCCACGTACCCAAAGTATTCGAACCCGGTACGCTCTGATACCAAGTTGTAACGCCTTCAAAATAATACATAAATCCCATCATTTTAGACATGCAAGGTATAAGAAATCAACACCTTTCCATTCATCAGAGTAGTTCTTACAACAGTATTACATGTTAACAACAAAAGCAAATGCCCTACAGGCTTACAGCTTTCCAAGTTAACACTTGGTTACACAAAAGAAGAGTACTAACTCTATACAAAATAAGCCCTTGGCTTGATATACATGTAATACAAACAAAATAATCAAAAAGAGTCTTCAACTCCCATATCCATCCAAGCTAAGTCCTTGGAGGTGGCATGCTACCTGTACCTGAAAATAATGTCCCATATAGGGTGAGCCAACGCCCAGTAGAGATATGCTAAACACAGTATGAGCAGTAACTAAGACATTAGCAATTGATAAATGTTAAATTCCATAAATCAATTCATAACCCATTTCCATTACATGACCACTATTCCATGTTCATTTCATTTTCCATTTCTTATCAAGTTCACAATTCACAACACCGCTCAGAACCTGGCCAACAACTTACATGAGACAGTAACTCATATTAAACGTTTCCCCATTTTACATTAGATAAGCATACAAGCTATATCAGTACTTCGATAGTTAAGCATATAAGCTACATCAACATTTCAACAGATAAGCATACAAGCTGTATCCACACTTCAACAGATAAGCATATGAGCTATATCAACACTTCCATAGATAAGCATAAGAGCTGTATCAAGACATTAACTGACAAGCATATGAGCTGTATCAGCGGAGTCCATCCCCTATCTTCTCCCAAACAACATCCGGTTTATAGGTCCATCCCCTATCTTCCCCTAAACCGTGGAGTACATCCCCTATCTCCTCCCACACATACAACGTATATAGACAAAGGTCATATATCCAATCAAACAATACATAGCGTTAATGTATTCTATCAACCGTCATACTCTATGACACATCCAATTGATTAGTTTTAGTTTGCCTAATCATCATGCATTGTCTACAACAACCACAACTACCCTCCACTGGTAGCCCAAAGCAATTATTTCTAAACAGATAATAAAAGCTCCAACAGATAAAATATCAATGTTTTCGAAAGTGAGCGATTAATAAATCCAACTACACCATTCTACCATATAATGAGCCAATTTCATTATTTCCAACTCAATTCCATATAACCACAATTTCCCAAATTAATTATACCAATTAATTTATACAACAAATTAGGGTTTCTACCCCATTTCCAATATTGACCCAATGGTCTATATATCAACAACCAACAACAATATCATTATTTTGAAACCCAAAATACACATTTTTAGAATCAAAATAACAAACCCCTTTTCAACATTTTCAGTCCCTAACTCCCAAATTCAACCATTTAACAAAATGCCCAAACATCTATGTCAAAACCCATAGTAGTGAGTAGGAATCCCTACCTCAAATTCGGAGCTCAAAATGAGGAGTTGAAGAAAACCAAAATGCTCCAATCACCAAGATCTACGGATCAAAACGATATACGAGGCTCTCAAAATGTTTTTGGGAAAGTAAGAAAGAGAGAGAGAGAATGTAAAAAGTGATTTCAAAATGCCCAGCTGCCAACTGATATACGACATTCCCGCTCGAGTGGAGAACACAACGCTCGAGCGTCAAGAACAAAAAACTAGGTCCGCTCGAGCACAATAAAGCCCGCTCGAGCTCCAAGACACAGGAATAAAGTACATCCGCTCGAGCGCGAAAACCAGTCCGCTCGAGCGTAGATTTCCCCCTCCCAGAACTTACACCAAAGATGTACCACCCGCTCTAGCATGACCCGCTCGAGCACAGGAAACCCGCTCGAGCGTAGAAAACACACCTGCAGAAGTTTTGCAGGGACACGGAATACTGAGAGTGTGTGAACCCCGCTCGAGCGCAAGAAGACCCACTCGAGCGGACCATCCAAAAACTTGTGCAACAACAATGGGAGCCAAAACTCTACCAACCTGAATCAACCAAGACCAACACATCCTAAAACTCAAACGAATCGATTTAAAGGATGACAACAAGACAATTACAACTAACAACTTCACGAAACCGAGTCCGGAATACAACTGAACAGTAAAGGGACAACGGGGATCGCTATAACAGTAATTATGAGAGAAGTCAAAAAGTCTTGTGGGTTGAGAGAAGTTAATAAATGCTGAGGTTAATTTTTTTTTAAAAAAATAAAAAATTAAAAAATTAGGATTGGCATATTGAAGCTCCCACAGGCCTTGGGGTTAAAAACCCCCTTTTGCTTAATATATAGTATAGATACTAGTTGTAACCAGTGTTATGCACGGGATTTTATAAATTAAAAAAAATATTATAATTATCTTGAAGTAATTTAATATTTTGTCTTGTGGTATACATAAAATTTATAAGTTAACTTTTATGTTTATAACTTTTTAAATTATTAGTTTAAAAAAGAAATTAAAATATATATATATATATAAATCTATTTAGTGTAATTTTGATAATTTGTATTAAAAAAAAGTTAAACCTAATTAAATAAGATTAAATGAGTTATGACATATCTCTTCTTGTTATGAAAATATACAAATTTAAAAGTTATATTAAGACTGTAACGCCCTGAAATTAAACCCATACATATACAATAATAAGATGCATTAACCATAGTTCATTCATCAGAGTATCCTTAAATCAAGCATTACATGTAATATCCAAATAAATGCTCTACGGGCTTACATCTTTCCAAGCCAACACTTGGATACAAAAACCATGAGTTCTCACTCAAATACAAATAAAGCCCTAGGCTTGAATGTTTACATGTACTATCAAATAAAAACAAATAACTAAAGATAGTCTTCAAGATCCGAATCTTTCCAAGCTAAGTCCTTGGAGGTAGCTTATCACCTGGACCTGAAAATGATGTTCCCTTATAGGGTGAGCCACAGCCCAATAGAAATATACTAAACCAAATATAAGCATTGAATAAAGCAAGAGCATTCAATAGATGGTTCGCCAAATAATCAATTATATCATTATACAGTTCATGACACTAATGTCTATGACACGTTTCATTTTCCATTATTATCAATATGGCTCAGAACCTGGCCAAACTTACAACAGTGAACTATATATCATATTCACATTACTTCCAGTATCAACAAAACAAATGAGACTAAGGCTCAAATCAAAACACTTCCATACTTCCAATTTGATACACATTTTAGTGCTGTATCAATAACATGTATAAACACTTCAATATCAATAAGCACACATAAAAGTGATGCTAATGGAGTCCATCCCCTATCTCCTCCCAAACAAAATCCGGTTTAGAGGTCCATCCCCTATCTTCCCCAAACCGTGGAGTACATCCCCTATCTCCTCCCACAATATGCATATGCAATGCTCAATCAATACACGTATTTTCTGTATTAATTCAATAGTCAAAATTGCTGACTTAACCAATGTGATTAGTTTCAGTTGTCCCTAATCCACATGCCATATCTACAACAATGACGACTATCCTCTACCGATAGCCCAACACAGTTATTTCTATACTGAAAATAACTATAACAACAATTATACCAATCAATTCAATAGGCGAGTGATTTAAATAAACCAACTACACCATTTAATCAATATGATCCTCAATTCCATGAATTTAACTAAATTCCCCAATTTTCCTCAAATTAATTATACAAATTAATTTATTAAAATACTAGGGTTTCCCAAAATTACCAAAATACCCCCAACATATCAAAATACCAAAACTTAGAACAAAACTTATAAGATGGAGTAGGAAATCCCTACCTCGAAGACAATAACCCAAACGAAGAGGATGGAGATGATGACCCAAACTCCAAAGTGCTCCAAACCCAAAGATTTTCAGATTACAAGATAGCCCTCGACGATCAATAACTTGTTTGTAAAGGCCAAAGGTGAGGAAATAACTCTAACTAGATCAATACCTAGAGAGAAGGTAGAGTTCTAGAGTGAGAAGCTCAACAATGGTGTTTTTGGAAAGATAAGAGAGAGAAGAGAATGTGAAAAGTGATTTTAGAATGCCAAAACACGGAGCCTTAAACTAGTCTCCCCGCTCGAGCGCCCAAACCCCCGCTCGAGCGGCACTCACAGACTCCCGCTCGAGCGGCCAATCCCCCGCTCGAGCGTCCAACACTACTCAAGAAATACTGGATGGGTGTATTCCCCGCTCGAGCGCCCAAACTGCTCGAGCGGACAAGAAACAAAAAGTCCCCGCTCGAGCGTCAAAAGCCCCGCTCGAGCGGACAAGCCAAAATCTGGGCAACTAGACTTGGTTCCTAAGCTCAACCAACCTGCTCCAAATCTTCCAAATACAACCCAAGACTCAATATAAGAAGTAAAGGATGCAAACGTCATATACTCAACAACCATCTCCACGGAACCTAAGTCCGGATATAATAATCAAAAGGAAAAGACCGGGGGTCGCTATAACCTCCCCCCTTAAAAGAATTTCGTCCCCGAAATTAAGCATAAGTTTTCAAAAACAGGTTTTTCTCAAATACCAACAATATGACATTATAGTAATGAACAGCTTGACCCAATACCGGTCATTTCATCTCTTATCAAGAGGCATCGCACAATATATATCAAACAATATATATTTCAACCTGCATCAAGATTATGCATTTTTGTTCTTTCAATTCCAACAATATTTCCATTAACCAAAACATTCTCAATGTTTTACAACTTAAGACATATATACAGCTCTTAAGTTCAACAATATTACCAAATCTTATAAATCCATAAACATATCCGGATATTTCTCGCGGACTTCTAATTCACGCTCCCAAGTGGCTTCCTCCACTCCGTGATGTTTCCACAGAACTTTCACCAAAGGGATGGTTTTGCCTCGCAAAACTTGATCCCGCCTATCCAAGACCCGAACCGGTCTCTCCTCATACGAGACATCTTCGTCAACTACCAAATCGGTCCAATCCAACACATGTGATGGATCCGGCTCATACTTCCGAAGCATACTCACATGAAACACGTCATGTACTCCGGACAACTGCGGTGGCAAAGCTAAACGATACGCAGCCTCGCCAATCCTCTCAAGGATCTCAAAAGGACCAATAAACCGAGGGGATAACTTCCCGCTCTTCCCAAATCTCATCAATCCCCGTCTAGGTGATATTTTCAGAAAGACATGATCACTCACCTCAAACACCAAAGGTCTCCTCCTACGGTCGGCATAAGATTTCTGACGACTCTGGGCTGTAACAAGCCTCTTACGGATAAGCTCAACTTTCTCCGTCGTTTCCCTCACCAACTCCGGACCCAACAAAGGTGCGTCACCTACCTCGGCCCAACAAACAGGAGATCTACAAGGTCGGCCATACAAGGCCTCAAACGGTGCCATACCGATACTAGACTGGAAACTGTTGTTGTAGGCAAACTCCACCAATGGTAAGTGCCTCTCCCACGACCCACTAAAATCAAGAACACAACCCCGAAGCATATCCTCAAGGATCTGAATAGTACGCTCGGACTGCCCGTCAGTCTGAGGATGATAAGCCGTGCTAAAGGTCAACTTAGTGCCCAAAGCACTCTGCAAACTCTGCCACAACCTAGCAGTAAAACGAGGATCTCTATCTGAGACGATCGTCACTGGAACTCCGTGCAACCTCACTATGTCCCGAACATACAAGTCGGCAAGATGATCTACCGAATCTCTCACACGCATAGGAATAAAGTGCGCCGACTTAGTCAACCGGTCTACAACCACCCAAATAGCATCACTACCTCGCTGAGTCCTCGGAAGACCTACAACGAAGTCCATAGTGACATGTTCCCACTTCCACTCGGCAATAGGCAAGGGTTGCAATAAACCCGCTGGCCTCTGATGTTCGGCCTTCACTTGTTGACAAGTAAGGCACTTAGACACGAAAACTGCCACATCTCTCTTCATACCCCGCCACCAAAACTGGCGACCCAAATCCCGATACATCTTTGTGCCTCCCGGATGCACCGCAAGGCGCGAATGATGAAACTCTCGGAGTACCTCCTCTCGGCAAGACTCCGGCACAAACAGACGGTCTCGGTATCTCACACTCAGGTCGGGATACACCGTCAAACCCTTCTCAACCTTCCCACTGGAGATCTTCTCTCGGAGGGATTCTACCTCAAGGTCACCCCTCTGAGCCTCTAACACTCGAGTCACAAGTGTAGGCTGCGCAACAACAGAAAACAAGGTCGCAGCTTCAATGGATTCACCCAGAAGCAAATCAAACTCCCCAAGTGCACCCAACATCTCCCACTCCCGGATGGCTATACTAGCTATGTCACCAACAGGTTTCCTGCTAAGGGCGTCGGCCACCACATTGGCCTTTCCCGGATGATAATGCAACTCGAAGTCATAATCCTCAATGAACTCCATCCACCTCCTCTGCCTCAAGTTCAAGTCTTTCTGTGTGAACAGATATTTCAGACTCTTATGATCCGAGAATACCTCGAACCTCTCACCGTAAAGATAATGCCTCCAAATCTTCAAGGCAAATATCACAGCTGCTAACTCTAAATCATGCGTAGGGTAATTCTTCTCGTGAATTTTCAACTGACGTGAGCCATAGGCAACCACTTTCCCCTCTTGCATCAACACACAACCCAAACCCTCTCGTGAGGCGTCACAATAGACTGCATAACCCAACCCTCTCTCCGGGATAATCAAGACTGGAGCGGTGGTCAGTCTAACTTTCAACTCCTGAAACGACTTTTCACAAGTCTCACTCCATACAAATTTAACTCCCTTCCGAGTCAATCTAGTCAAAGGTGAAGCTAACTTGGAGAAATCCTTCACAAACCGGCGATAGTACCCAGCTAATCCTAGAAAACTGCGGATCTCAAACACACTCTTAGGCTGTGCCCAATCTTGCACTGCCTCAGTCTTGGATGTATCAACAGACACTCCTTTCCCCGACACTACATGGCCTAAGAACTTCACCTCTTCTAGCCAGAACTCACACTTTCCAAACTTAGCATAAAGCTTATGGGCTCTAAGTAACTCAAGCACCACTCTCAAGTGTTCCTTGTGCTCCTCCTCTGAAGGTGAATAAATCAAAATGTCGTCCACGAAGACGACTACAAAACGATCTAAGAATTCCCGGAATATCCGGTTCATCAAATCCATAAACACTGCTGGGGCATTGGTGAGCCCAAATGGCATCACCAGAAACTCATAGTGGCCATACCGCGTACGGAATGCCGTCTTTGGAATATCCTCCTCCCTGACCCTCAACTGGTGGTAACCCGATCTCAAATCTATTTTAGAGAAACAACGGGAACCCTTCAACTGATCGAATAGATCATCTATACGAGGCATAGGGTACTTGTTCTTAACCGTAACCCGATTCAATTTCCGGTAGTCTATACAAAGCCTCAAAGCACCACCTTTCTTTTTAACAAAGAGGGCCGGTGCTCCCCACGGCGAAACACTAGGACGGATATAACTCTTATCTAGCAACTCCTGGAGCTGAATCTTCAACTCAACTAACTCGGCTGGGGCAAAACGATAAGGTGCCATAGAAATTGGCGCCGTGCCGGGCACACTAGATCAATAGAGAACTCAATCTCTCGTGCGGTGGCAAACCAACAAGGTCCTCGGGAAAGACGTCTGAGTACTCACAAACTACCCGCGGCAACACAATCTGGGTCTCATCACACTCATTACTCAAAAGGCTAGCAAGTAGACCACTAAGCTCACTCTGCCCTCGCGAATCATACCCCAGTGGCAAAACACTACCAACCCGGTCCCCCAGAAAATGAAAACACTCCCCGCCCACGGTACAACAAGTGACCCTCTGGCGGTAGCAATCAATAACTGCTCGGTATGACGATAACCAGTCCATACCCAAAATAACATCGAAGCCCTTCATGGGCATAACCACAAAAGGAAACGGAAGTCTATGATAGTCGACCTCTATATCACAACCCCTAACCCCTTGTTTCAAGATCAACTCACCCCCAAGAGGTGACACTACACAAATAGGAGATGCTAACTGTGCTAACTCCAACTCCAAAATAGATGCAAATGCAGCAGACACAAAGGAATGAGATGCACCCGTATCAATCAAAACATTAGCAACCGAGTTGCAAAACAAGAAAGTACCTCTCACAACAGCTGGAGCTGGTACAAGATCCGGCACGGTAACAGCATACACGCGCCCAGAAGACCTCTGATCAACCTGCTCACTCCTAGGAGCATAAGACTGCTGTACCGACTGGGACGATGAAGCCCCCTGATTGGCCCTTGAGGCCTGACCCGACTGAGCTGGCTGCTGACCCTGAGTCTGCCCTAAACCAGATGCACCAGGTGTGCCACCCAACTGTGGGCAAAACCGTTTCATGTGCCCTGCCTGACCGCACTGAAAACAAGAGAGCGACTGGCCTCTACTCTGATTCTGGCTCTGAGATCGAGCCGAAGAAGATGCTGCTCTCTGCACTCCTCCCCTCTGAGGACAAACTGGAGACTTGTGGCCCAGCTGGCCACACTTAAAACAGGTAATGTCTCCCTGGCTGCCTTTCCCAGAACTAGCACTCTGCACAGGAAAAGTCGATCTAGAAAAGCTACCCTGAGACTGCTGAGGGTTAAAACCCTTCTGTCTCCTGCCATCACTCTGGCTGTCCTGACTCCTCTTGGAGCCCTTCTGCCCTTCCTCCTCCTCCTGCATCATAATTTCCATATGGGCTGCAGCATCAACCATACGCCCATACTCCCGATTCATAGTTCCCCCAACTCTCAGCTTAAGGCCACGCCTCAACTTCTTCTCAAACTCGATACAACGGCGTTCCTCAGACGCCACTAACTCAGGTGCAAACCTGGACAAGCTAGTAAATGTAGCCTCAAACTCAGCCACTGAAGAACTCGACTGCTTAAGCTGGCAGAACTGGTCTCTCAGCCTCTCTCTAACTGCTGGAGATAAGTACCGTTCCTGGAAAGCAGTCACAAAAGCCTCCCATGTACCTCCTATGCGACCCTTGGTGAACTTCCACCACTGACCTGCATCTCCCTTCAGCTGGAACGATGCCAAGGTCACTTTTAACCCCTCGTCTTCGATGCCAAGCATCTCAAACGTCTTCGTTGTTTGTTCGAGCCACTCATCTGCCTTAAGCGGCTCTTTAGGATCACCCACAAACTCATCCGGATTAGACCGGAAGAACTCCCTCTTAAGAAAGGAAGGTCCTGCATCCGCAACAACAACCGGAGCCTGATTCTCAGCTCTGAGAATACCTACTGACTCTCTGAATGCCCCTGCTATCTCTCGGGCTAAAGCGCCCATAGCCTGTTGGCCTACTGGCTCGGCCACATTGGCCTGGCCAACTCCTTCCTGCACTGCCGGGATCTCCTCCGGAATAGGCATTTCCTGCCTCCTAGGCCTGCCACGCCTACCACCTCTTCCTCGTCCTGACATCCTAATAAAGGAAACGAAGAACATTAGCACATTCATAAGTGTGCCGAAATTAAATACCCGTGTCCTAATGCATGAACAACTTAATTCATTCCACGTAAGCATATAAACACATAAGCACCTACGAATTTCCTTTCCGGATAATGATAGTCCCGAGGCGTTACTAGAGTTCCGGTTAGAAACAGCATTGATCAAGTGCCTTTCCAACAAGACTCACAGAAACCCAAGGATCCAATCAACATCCTAGAAATTAAATCCCATACCCAAACAAGCACATAAACATGTTATCAAATAAGCATGGGACACTACATCTAAGTCTCTAATCAAGCGAGACAAACCCATTGTGATACTAATCACTTCCCACGTACCCAAAGTATTCAAACCCGGTACGCTCTGATACCAAGTTGTAACGCCCTCAAAATTAAACCCATACATATACAATAATAAGATGCATTAACCATAGTTCATTCATCAGAGTATCCTTAAATCAAGCATTACATGTAATATCCAAATAAATGCCCTACGGGCTTACATCTTTCCAAGCCAACACTTGGATACAAAACCATGAGTTCTCACTCAAATACAAATAAAGCCCTAGGCTTGAATGTTTACATGTACTATCAAATAAAAACAAATAACTAAAGATAGTCTTCAAGATCCGAATCTTTCCAAGCTAAGTCCTTGGAGGTAGCTTATCACCTGGACCTGAAAATGATGTTCCCTTATAGGGTGAGCCACAGCCCAGTAGAAATATACTAAACCAAATATAAGCATTGAATAAAGCAAGAGCATTCAATAGATGGTTCGCCAAATAATCAATTATATCATTATACAGTTCATGACACTAATGTCTATGACACGTTTCATTTTCCATTATTATCAATATGGCTCAGAACCTGGCCAAACTTACAACAGTGAACTATATATCATATTCACATTACTTCCAGTATCAACAAAACAAATGAGACTAAGGCTCAAATCAAAACACTTCCATACTTCCAATTTGATACACATTTTAGTGCTGTATCAATAACATGTATAAACACTTCAATATCAATAAGCACACATAAAAGTGATGCTAATGGAGTCCATCCCCTATCTCCTCCCAAACAAAATCCGGTTTAGAGGTCCATCCCCTATCTTCCCCCAAACCGTGGAGTACATCCCCTATCTCCTCCCACACAATATGCATATGCAATGCTCAATCAATACACGTATTTTCTGTATTAATTCAATAGTCAAAATTGCTGACTTAACCAATGTGATTAGTTTCAGTTGTCCCTAATCCACATGCCATATCTACAACAATGACGACTATCCTCTACCGATAGCCCAACACAGTTATTTCTATACTGAAAATAACTATAACAACAATTATACCAATCAATTCAATAGGCGAGTGATTTAAATAAACCAACTACACCATTTAATCAATATGATCCTCAATTCCATGAATTTAACTAAATTCCCCAATTTTCCTCAAATTAATTATACAAATTAATTTATTAAAATACTAGGGTTTCCCAAAATTACCAAAATACCCCCAACATATCAAAATACCAAAACTTAGAACAAAACTTATAAGATGGAGTAGGAAATCCCTACCTCGAAGACAATAACCCAAACGAAGAGGATGGAGATGATGACCCAAACTCCAAAGTGCTCCAAACCCAAAGATTTTCAGATTACAAGATAGCCCTCGACGATCAATAACTTGTTTGTAAAGGCCAAAGGTGAGGAAATAACTCTAACTAGATCAATACCTAGAGAGAAGGTAGAGTTCTAGAGTGAGAAGCTCAACAATGGTGTTTTTGGAAAGATAAGAGAGAGAAGAGAATGTGAAAAGTGATTTTAGAATGCCAAAACACGGAGCCTTAAACTAGTCTCCCCGCTCGAGCGCCCAAACCCCCGCTCGAGCGGCACTCACAGACTCCCGCTCGAGCGGCCAATCCCCCGCTCGAGCGTCCAACACTACTCAAGAAATACTGGATGGGTGTATTCCCCGCTCGAGCGCCCAAACTCCCGCTCGAGCGGACAAGAAACAAAAAAGTCCCCGCTCGAGCGTCAAAAGCCCCGCTCGAGCGGACAAGCCAAAATCTGGGCAACTAGACTTGGTTCCTAAGCTCAACCAACCTACTCCAAATCTTCCAAATACAACCCAAGACTCAATATAAGAAGTAAAGGATGCAAACGTCATATACTCAACAACCATCTCCACGGAACCTAAGTCCGGATATAATAATCAAAAGGAAAAGACCGGGGGTCGCTATAAAGACAAATATACAATTTTATTATTAAATGTGAAATGAAGTGATATTTAACAATAATTAATATGATATTTCTATTATTAATTCAATAATTTAAGTTACATTTCTTTTGATTTCAATTTCATAACTAAAAATACAATATTAAAATATAATACACACATGAATTTCTAGTATCTAAGAATAAGAAGGTTTTAAAATATTTTCAAACTTTCATCATTTTCTTTTAATTTTTCTATCTAATTTGATTTTAAATTTGAATAAAATTTTTGATTTGATATGATTTACTTTAACTTTTTTATTAAATTTTTATCAATTTTTAAAAGAACTTCATTCTTATCCCAATTTTTTTTTCTTTTCACCAATTTTGATAGAAAAAAATCAATAATTTTCAACGTTTTATCTTTTTAAATTTTTATCAAATTATAATTTGAGAAAAAAAAATTAAGGGTTGAAGATTCTCGTAATTAGAATTATAGTGAAAGAACATCTTGAAATAGTCAAAGTTTGAGTATGTGGTTGGTTGAAATGTGTAATTTAATTAATTTTCATCTCATATTTATATAGAAATTGACACTTATGACTACATCATTATAAGTCAGATTATGGAAAAAAATTTTTGAAGTGTCAAACATTTTTCATTTGCAAATATCCTACATATTAAAAAAAATGTATAGCTTTTGGATATGCGTTTATCAGTTTTGTTTTATAGACATAAACAATTGATGTTTCAATTTAAAAATTAAAAAAAAAATAGATTGGGTTTTTTAGAGATAAAAAAGCCATCTAACTCTTTTATATACTATTTAAGATGGACTATTTAATCACATAAAAAATAGAAATTATATTTAGAGATTATCTCTATATATTATGCTATTATATACAACTATAACTGTAATAAATTAACTATAATATATATGAAAAGTTATATTAAGCTTTCATTTTCAATAAACTAAATTATAATTAACAAACTAAAAAATAGCAATAATGGTATAATGAGATAGAAAGAGAATACAAATAAATAACACAATGATATTTAAAAGTTCTAAATTTACGTAGTTATACAAAAATCTAATGTTATAGTAAAATCTTGAATTTTCAATAAATTTTCACATTTTCTATAAAATAAATGACAATAAAAAATAAAAAGTTGGATACCCATTTTTTTTACTTCAATTTTATGGTCTTCATTGAAGAAAACAAAATTTGATCAGAATCCTTGGCACGAAATGGACATAGATACTTCGATTGCAACCATAATCACCAATAATTCTTCTCCACCATGCAAACCTGTAAACAAACACATAAACCTCACTAAAATCGAAACAAAACCAACAGCAAAGAAAAAGAATCACACAGAAAAAAAATAAAATTAAAAAACAAATAAATTTATGGAATGAGAGAATATTACCTCTAACAACTTAGATTTCACTTAATCCAATCCGTTAGCTCTTCCGCAAGTGCCCGCGAAGTCTAGGAGTTGGGATGACTAATCAGATTATTCTTCAAATAAGATTTGAAAATTGATTAATTTATCTCATTAAGTGATTTAAAATTTTGATAGATATATATATATAAGAAAAATGGATAATTATATTACTAAATTATAATTCAAATTTAGATATTGTCATATTTTTTTTGAGATCCATATTTAAATTCTTATTTTTTTATTTTTATTTTTGTGTGGTTTCTATTTGGTTTGGTTTGGTTTGGTTTGGTTTGTTTGTTTGTTTTTTTTTTTTTTCCAATTTATTTAAGATAAGAGTTGTGGGTGTCTATTTTTCCCCCCCAATTTAACTATTTATATTATTTCATATAAAAATATATTATTAATTTTTTTTACATGCCATGCATAGCACTGGTTACCACTAGATATGTGAATTGTGATTTTTCAATGTCTTTTTTTTTCTTTTTTATATTATATTAAAGTTTAATATTTTGATAATAATCATACGTGTTGGACTTTTTAAGAAATTCATATGTGTTGGACTTTTCAAAGAATTTTTTTTATGCTTGTTCTTAATGCATTAAAGTGTTATTATGAGTGATAATAATCGTATGTGTTGAGACTTTTCAAGAAATTTATATGTGTTGGACTTTTCAAATAAATTTTTTTATGCTTGTTCTTAATGCATTAAAGTGTTATTATGAGGGTAAGGCTTGGGGGTTAGGAGAAGTTAATAAATACTAAGGTTTTTTTGATGCATTAAAGTATTATTATGAGGGTAAGGCTTGGGGGTTGAGAGAAGTGAATAAATGCTAAGGTTTTTTTTTTTTTTAAAAAAAAAATCAAAAAATCAAGAAATTTAGATTGAGATATTAAAGTTCCCACAAAGTTTGGGAGTTAGAAATCCCTTTTTCCTTAATATATACTAGCCTATCACCCGTGCTATGCACGAGATAATTATAGATATTTATATTTGTTTTAATTTTTTTTAATATATACATTATATTTTTAAAGATTTTTATAAAAATAATTTAACAATCTTATCACTAACCATAGTGTACATGAGAAATTAAAAGGGCTACTGCAGTAACTATGCACGGGCTGTATCTATAATTATTTGTATAAGGGGATTTTAAATGCTAATCAGGTATTTTGACCAAATCAATAAATGCAGGCATGTGGATTGAAAAAAGTTAATAAATGCTGATCAGGGGATTTTGACCAAATCAATAAATGTTGAGTTTTTTTTTTTAAATAAAAAATTTAGAAAACTAAGATTGAGATATTGGAGTTCCCACAAGGCTTGGGGTTTAGAAACCCCCTTTTCCTTAATATATTTACTAGTGGTAACCCCGTGCTATGCACGACATGTAAAAAAAATAAATATATATTTTTATACAAAATAATATAAATAGTTAAATTTTTGTATGCAAAGAAGACTGAAATTTACAATTTGAGTCCCACAATTTTATCATAATTTATTTATTATTTTTTAATTTATCACAAATTTAATCATATAACTTTTAACCCCTTTACCAGAATTACAAATTTAGATGAGCTCAACCCAAGCAACTTGAGTCGAACTTAAAAAATTTTAAGAGCTAATTACCCAAAAGTCCCATTTACAATTGTTATTGTAACTCAGGTCCTATTTAAGATTTTTTGAACCAATAAATCCTATTTAGTAAAATTGCGAATATTATAAGCTTTTTTCAATTTTTAAAACTAATAATATTATCAATTTTGCATAGTAATAGTTCAGATAATTGTTTCACTAACTGATGAAAAAAACAGAGTATGAGATTAAACGTTTTTGCCCTTCTACTTATTAGTTTGATTCAACTATCCAATAAAATCGACAACATTAACAGTTTTTTCAAGTTTTAAAACTGCGAACATTATCAAATTTTTTATTTTTAATTTTTTTTTTCAGTTTTGCACATCAATGCTCCATCATCATACTCATTTATAGACATCAAATTTTCAGTTTTGCACAAAAAAAATTCAATTTTTCAATTTTTTCAAAAGAAAAAACATTAGTTTTTTTTTTTTTTTGCACATAATTTTTTTTTTTTGTAGTTTTTTCAATTCAAAAGTTGATATTTTAAAGTTTTTAAAATCAAAGTAAATGTGAAATCATTATGTTCATTTATAAATAATCATAAATGATGAATAATCATTATTTTAAGGGCAATTCCGACTATTAAAAATTTAATGGGACTTAAAAGTCTAAAAAATCTTAGTTATGACTTAATGAAGTATAAGTTCATAAATTAGGACTTGTGCGTAAATTCCTCTAAAACAAATTATATTTAGACCAATAATATTTTGACACATCATTGTGACACATGTGAATATTGATCCCTTTATAATTGTAGTAATATAATTTGAAAAAGAATTTAAATTTGAAATTTTATTTTATAATTTAATAAAGGATGCAAAATTTAAGGAATGAATATTGATCTCATTCCAATTATAGTAACTTAATTTAAGTAAGAATCTAAATTTGAAATTTTATTTTAAGAATATAAAATTGATTTATAGACCAATTATATTGTAACACGTATTAACAAAAAATTAAACCGAATAAAAAAAAGTGAGAAAAAAGAATTACAACTTTCAACCTTAATGAAATGATAATATTTTGCAATTATAATGGTATATAAATATATAGATATATAGATAAATTATGGAATAGAACATTATTTAAAACTTATATATTATGGGATAAATCATTATAATTTTAAATTTAAATTAATGGAATGCTTTCCATATTTAGTACCTCTCAAATTTGAATTTTGTAATGGATCAATATACTTTATATTTTTTATTTTATATATTTGATATACTTTCCATTTGAAAGTCATAAATTAAGAGATTAATATTTTTTTTTTCTTGAATGAGAGCTATAGAGGATTTTTTAAAATTATTTATAATTAAAAAATTAGAAATTTTAGTTTGAGATATTGGAACTTCCACAAGACTTGTGGTTAGAAACCCCATTTTACTTATATAATATATGAAAAATGATTTATGTAACGCCCTCAAAATAATACATAAGTCCCATCATTAGACATGCAATGGTATAAAGAAATCAACACCTTTTCATTTCATCAGAGTAATTCTTACAACAGTATTACATGTTAACAACAAAAGCAAGTGCCCTATAGGCTTACAGCTTTTCAAGTTAACACTTGGTTTCACAAAAAAAGAGTGCTAACTCTAAACAAAATAAGCCCGTGGCTTGATGTACATGTAATACAACAAAATAATCAAAAAAAAGAGTCTTCAACTCCCACATCCGTCCAAGCTATGTCCTTGGAGGTGGCACGCTACCTGTACCTGAAAATGGTGTCCCATATAGGGTGAGCCAACGCCCAGTAAAGATATGCTAAACACAATATGAGCAATAACTAAGACATCAGCAATTGATAAATGTTTAACTCACAAAGATCAATTTATAACTCCATTTCCATTACATGACAACCGTGTCTATGTTTCATTTCATTTCCCATCCCTTAACAAGCTCACAATTCACAACTATGGCTCAGAACCTGGCCAAAACTTACATGAGACAGACTCATTTTAAACAGTTCTCATTTCACAGTAGATAAGCCTACCAACTGTATCAACAATCACTAGATAAGCAAATAAGCTATATCAACACTTCCAAGGATAAGCATATGAGCTGTATCAACACATAAACTGACAAGCATATGAGCTGTATCAGTGGAGTCCATCCCCTATCTTCTCCCAAATAACATCCGGTTTAGAGGTCCATCCCCCATCTTCCCCTAAACCGTGAAGTACATCCCCTATCTCCTTCCACACACACACAATGTATATACATATAAGTCATATACACAATCAATCAATACATAACGTTAATGTATTCTATCAACCGTCATACTCTATGACACGTCCAATTGATTAGTTTTAGTTTGCCTAATCATCATGCATTGTCTACAACAATCAAAACTACCCTCCACCGGTAGCCCAAGCAATTATTATTAAACAGATAATAAAAGCTCCAACTGATAAATTATCAATGTTTTCAAAAGTGAGCGATTAATAAAACCAACTCCACCGTTTCACAATATAATGAATCAATTTCATTAATTCCAATTTAATTCCATAAATCTATAACTTCCCAAACTAATTATACCAATTAATTTATATACAAAATTAGGGCTTTCTTCCCCAACTCTCAATATAAACCCATAGGTTCATATATTACTAACCAACACCCAAATCATCATTTTGAGACCCAAAATACAAGTTTAAGAATCAAAATGACAAACCCTCTATTATAACATTTTGAAACCCTAAGTCCCAAAATCAACCAACTTCAACACTTTATCAAAACAACCCAAAAGTCTATGTCAAAGACCATAAGAGTGAATAGGAATCCCTACCTCAATTCGGAGCTACAAAAGGAGAGAAGAGACCAAAACCAAAATGCTCCAAACTCCAAACTTTTCGGATCAAGACGAAGCCCTCGACGATCAACCCAACTTTTACAAAGGCCGAAGAGAAGGAAAGCACTCTAACTAGATCAAACCTTAGAGAGAAGGGAGTTCCTAGAGAGAGAAGGTCTCAAAAGGTGTTTTTGAAAAGTAGGAGAGAGAATGAGGTTGTAAAAAGTGATCTAAAAATGCCCGACTGTGTACTGATATACGACATGTCCGCTCGAGCGGAAAACACAACGCTCGAGCGTCAAGAACAAAAATCTGCGTCCGCGCGAGCGTAAGAAGACCTGCTCGAGCGCCAAGACACATGAATAAAGTACATCCGCTCGAGCGCGAAAACCCGCCCGCTCGAGCGCAGATTTCCCCCTCCCAGAGCTTACACCAACAAGGTACTACCCGCTCGAGCGCAGGAAATCCGCTCGAGCGTAGAAATCACATCTGCAGAAGTTTTGCAGAAAACAAAATACTGTGAGTGTGTAAATCCCACTCGAGCGCAAGAAGTCCCGCTTGAGCGGACAGCCAAAAACCGAACCCCGCTCGAGCGTAACACCAAAAACCTGGGCAACTAGATTTGAGACTCAGGCTCAACCAACCTGTAACACACCTGTCCAAAACATCCCAAAACTCACACAAATGGAATTAAAGGACGACAACAAGATAGACACAACTACCAACTCCACGGAACCGAGTCCGGGGTACAACTGAACAGTAGAAGGAATACCGGGATCACTATAACCTTCCCCCCTAAAAGAATTTTGTCCCCGAAATTAAACACAAGTTTTTCGAAAACAGGTTTTTCTCCATTTTAAACAATGTTACAATTCAACATTAAACAACTTGACCCATTACCGGCCATTTCATCTCTTGCCAAGAGGCATCTCACAACAATTACATTTCAACATGCATTCCCTTTCCTTTTCAACCATTTTGAACACACATGGTTCACAATTTCATATCATAATCAATTTTCATGATACATCTCCAGTTCTATAATATAGCCAATATATGCAATACTATGATCAACTTCCATATCAAGGCAAGTTCTACAATATTTCCATAACCAAAACATTCACAATGTTTTACAACTTAAGACATATTTAATGATCTTAAAGTTCAACAATACAACAATATATAACATATGTTCAAACATCCACAAATAAGTCCGGATATTTCTCTCGGACTTCCAACTCACGTTCCCAAGTGGCCTCCTCCACTCCGTGATGTTTCCACAGAACCTTTACCAAAGGAATGGTCCTGCCACGCAGGACTTGATCCCGCCTATCCAAGACCCGAACCGGTCTCTCCTCATACGAAGCATCCTCATCTACCTCTAAATCGGCCCAATCCAATACATGTGATGGATCCGGCTCATACTTCCGAAGCATACTCACATGAAACACGTCATGAACTCCGGACAACTGTGGCGGCAAAGCTAAATGATAAGCGACCTCGCCAATCCTCTCAAGGATCTCAAAGGGACCGATAAACCGAGGGGACAACTTCCCACTCTTCCCGAACCTCATCAAACCTCGCCTAGGTGATATTTTCAAGAAAACATGGTCACCTACCTCAAACGCCAAAGGCCTCCTCCTACGGTCGGCATAACTCTTTTGGCGACTCTGGGCTGTAACAAGCCTCCTACGGATAAGCTCAATCTTCTCCGTCGTCTCCCTAACCAACTCCGGGCCCAACAAAGGCGCATCACCCACCTCGGCCCAACACACTGGGGATCTACACGGTCGACCATACAAGGCCTCAAACGGTGCCATACCGATACTAGACTGAAAGCTGTTGTTGTAGGCGAACTCCACCAGTGGTAAGTGCCTCTCCCACGTCCCACTAAAGTCAAGGACACAACCCCAAAGCATATCCTCAAGGATCTGAATAGTACGCTCGGACTGCCCGTCAGTCTGAGGGTGATAAGCCGTACTAAAGGTCAACTTAGTGCCCAAGGCACTCTGCAAACTCTGCCACAGCCTAGCAGTAAAACGAGGATCTCTATCTGAGACGATCATCACTAGGACCCCGTGCAATCTCACTATGTCCCGAATATACAAGTCGGCAAGATGCTCTACCGAATCCCTCACGCGCATAGGAATAAAGTGCGCCGACTTAGTCAACCGGTCTACAACCACCCAAATTGCATCACTACCCCGCTGAGTCCTTGGAAGACCTACAACGAAGTCCATAGTGACATGCTCCCACTTCCACTCGGCAATAGGCAAGGGTTGCAACAAACCCGCTGGCCTCTGATGCTCGACCTTCACTTGTTGACAAGTAAGACACTTAGACACGAAAACTGCCACATCTCTCTTCATACCCGCCACCAAAAGTGGCGACCCAAATCCCGATACATCTTAGTACCCCCCGGATGCACCGCAAGGCGCGAATGGTGAAACTCTCGGAGTACTTCCTCTCGGCAAGACTCCGGTACAAACAAACGGTCTGGGTATCTCACACTCAGGTCGGGATACACCGTCAAACCCTTCTCAACCTTTCCACTGGAGATCTTCTCTCGGAGGGATTCTACCTCAAGGTTACCTCCCTGTGCCTCTAACACTCGAGCCACAAGTGTAGGCTGCGCAACAACAGAAAACAAGGCCGCAGCCTCAACAGATTCGCTCAGATGCAAATCGAACTCACCAAGTGCCCCCAACATCTCCCATTCCCGGATGGCTATACAAGCTACCTCACCTATGAATTTTCTGCTAAGGGCATCGGCCACAACATTGGCCTTCCCCGGATGATAATGCAACTCGAAGTCGTAATCCTCAATGAACTCCATCAACCTCCTCTGCCTCAAGTTCAAGTCTTTCTGTGTAAACAGATATTTCAGACTCTTATGATCCGAGAACACCTCGAATCTCTCACCATAAAGGTAATGCCTCCAGATTTTCAAGGCAAAGATCACCGCTGCTAACTCTAGGTCATGGGTAGGGTAATTCTTCTCATGAATTTTCAACTGACGTGAGCCATAAGCTACCACTTTCCCTTCTTGCATCAACACACAACCCAAACCCTCCCATGAGGCATCACAATAAACCGCATAACCCAACCCTCTCTCCGGAATAATCAAGATTGGAGCAGTGGTCAATCTAACTTTTAATTCCTGGAACGACTTTTCACAAGTCTCACTCCATACAAATTTGACTCCCTTCCGAGTCAGTCTAGTCAACGGTGAAGCTAACCTGGAGAAATCCTTCACAAACCGACGGTAATACCCAGCTAATCCTAGAAAACTGCAGATCTCAAACACACTCTTAGGCTGTGCCCAATCTTGCACTGCCTCAGTCTTGGATGTATCAACAGACACCCCTTCCTCAAATACCACATAGCCTAAGAACTTGACTTCTTCTAGCCAAAACTCACACTTCCCAAACTTGGCGTATAGCCTATGGGCTCTAAGCAGCTCAAGCACCACTCTCAAGTGTGCCTCATGCTCCTCCTCTGAAGGTGAATAAATCAGGATGTCGTCCACGAAGACGACCACAAAACGATCCAAGAATTTCCGGAAGATCCGGTTCATCAAGTCCATGAAGACTGCCGGTGCATTGGTAAGCCCAAATGGCATCACCAGAAATTCATAATGGCCATACCGCGTACGGAATGTCGTCTTTGGAATATCCTCCTCCCTGACCCTCAACTGGTGGTAACCCGATCTCAAGTCTATCTTAGAGAAGCAACGGGAACTCTTCAACTGGTCAAATAGATCATCTATACGGGGCATAGGGTACTTATTCTTAACCATAGCCCAATTCAACTTTCGGTAGTCGATACACAATCTCAGGGCACCATCTTTCTTTTTAGCAAAGAGGGCCGGTGCTCCCCACGGTGAAACACTAGGGCGAATGAAGCCCTTGTCTAGCAATTCCTGGAACTGAACTTTCAACTCAACCAACTCTGCTGGAGCCAAACGGTAAGGTGCCATGGAAATCGGCGTCGTGCCGGGCACTAGATCAATAGAGAACTCAATCTCCCGGTGGGGTGGTAAATCTACGAGGTTCTCGGAAAAACACCCGAATACTCACAAGCCACCCTCGGCAGTACACTCTGGGTCTCATCACACTCACCACTCTCAATTCTAGCAAGTAGACCACTAAGCTCACTCCGCCCTCGCGGATCATACCCCGGTGGCAAAACACTACCAACCCGGTCCCCCAAGAAATGGAAGCATTCCCCGCTCACGGTGCAACAAGTGACCCTCTGGCAGTAGCAATCAATAACTGCCCGGTATGGCGATAACTAGTCCATACCCAAAATAACATCAAAGCCCTTCATTGGCATAACTACAAAAGGAAACGGAAGCCTATGATCGTCAATCCGTGTTTCAAAATCAACTCACCCCCAATAGGTGACACGACACAAATAGGAGATGCTAATAGTGCTAACTCCAACACCAACACAGATGCAAATGCAGCAGATACAAAAGAATGAGACGCACTCGTATCAATCAATACACTAGCAACCGAGTTGCAAAACAGAAAGGTACCTCTCACTACTGATGGAGCCGGTACTAGGTCCTGCGCGGTAACAGCATACACGCGCCCTGTAGGCCCCTGATCCACCTGCTCACCTCTAGGAGCAAACGACTGATGCACAGACTGGGAAGACGAAGCTCCCGGATTGGCCCTCAAGGCCTGTACAGACTGAGCTGGCTGATAACTCTGCGCCTGCCTAGAACCAGACGCCCCTGAAGTGGCACTCAACTGTGGGCAAAACCTTTTCAGGTGTCTAGGCTGTCCACACTGATAACAAGACAAAGGCTGGCCCCTGCCCTGACTTTGGCCCTGAGGTTTGGCTGAAGAAGAAGCAGCTCGCTGACCCCCTCCCTTCTGCGGGCAAACCGAAGACTTGTGACCCAGCTGGCCACATGCAAAACAAGTCAAGCCTCCCTGACTACCTCTCCCGGAGCCTGCACTCGGTACCGGAAAAGTCGATCTAGCCAAACCCCCTTGAGACTGCTGAGGGTTGAAACCCTTCTGCCTCCTGCCATCACCCTGGCCCTCTTGGCTCCTCTTGGAACCTTGCTGCTTCTCATCATCCTCCTCCTGCATCATAATTTCCATATGAGCAGCCGCATCCACCAGATGTCTATACTCTCGGATGTAAGACCCACCAACTCTCAACTTGAGGCCCCGCCTTAACTTCCGCTCAAACTCATAGCAATGGCGTTCCTCGGACGCTACTAGCTCAGGTGCAAACCTGGACAAGCTAGTAAAAGTAGCCTCAAATTCGGCCACTGACAAACCCTACTGCTTAAGCCGGCTAAACTAATCCCTCAGCTTCTCCCTAGCAGCCGCAGATAAAAACCTCCCCAGGAAAGCCTCTACAAAAGCCCCCCATGCACCACCAACACGGGCCTTCTCATACTTCCACCATTGACCCGCATCTCCCTTTAGCTGGAAGGATGCCAAGGTCACCTTTAGAGTCCCATCCTCGATGCCAAGCATCTCGAATGTCTTCTCCATCTGTTCCAACCACTCGTCAGCCTTAAGTGGCTCTTTCGGATCTCCAATAAATTCGTCCGAATTAGACCGGAAAAATTCCCTCTCTAAGAAAGAAGGCCCTGCCTCTGCAACCTGATGCTCAGCTCTGAGAATACCCAAAGCTCCCGTATCTCTCGGGCCAAAGCACCCATAGCCTGCTGACCCCCACTGGCTCGGCCACATTGGCCTGGCCAACTCCCTCTCTGCATCGCCGGAATGTCATCCGGTAAAGGCACCTCCTGCCTCCTAGGCCTACCACGCCTACCACCTTGTCCGGACATCCTATTAAAGGTAACAAAGACGTTAGCACATTCATAAATGTGCTGAAACAAAACACCCACGTCCTAATGCATGGACAACTTTAATTCACTCCACGTAAGCACATAAACACATAAGCACTTATGAATTTCATTTCCGATAATGATAGTCCCAAGGCGTTACTAGAGTTCCGGTTAAAAACAGCATTGATCAAGTGCCTTTCCAACAAGACTCCCAGAAACCCAAGGATCCAATCAACATCCTAGAAATTAAATCCCATACCCAAATAGTCACATAAGCATGCTATCACATAAACACATTACATTACACTTAAGTCTCTAACAAGCGAGACAAACCCATTGTGATACTAATCACTTCCCACGTACCCAAGGTATTCGAACCCGGTACGCTCTGATATCAAGTTGTAACGCCCTCAAAATAATACATAAGTCCCATCATTAGACATGCAATGGTATAAAGAAATCAACACCTTTTCATTTCATCAGAGTAATTCTTACAACAGTATTACATGTTAACAACAAAAGCAAGTGCCCTATAGGCTTACAGCTTTCCAAGTTAACACTTGGTTTCACAAAGAAGAGTACTAACTCTATACAAAATAAGCCCGTGGCTTGATGTACATGTAATACAACAAAATAATCAAAAAAGTCTTCAACTCCCACATCCATCCAAGCTATGTCCTTGGAGGTGGCATGCTACCTGTACCTGAAAATGGTGTCCCATATAGGGTGAGCCAACGCCCAGTAAAGATATGCTAAACACAATATGAGCAATAACTAAGACATCAGCAATTGATAAATGTTTAACTCACAAAGATCAATTTATAACTCCATTTCCATTACATGACAACCGTGTCTATGTTTCATTTCATTTCCCATCCCTTAACAAGCTCACAATTCACAACTATGGCTCAGAACCTGGCTAACAACTTACATGAGACAAGACTCATTTTAAACAGTTCTCATTTCACAGTAGATAAGCCTACCAGCTGTATCAACAATCACCAGATAAGCATATAAGCTATATCAACACTTCCAAGGATAAGCATATGAGCTGTATCAACACATAAACTGACAAGCATATGAGCTGTATCAGTGGAGTCCATCCCCTATCTTCTCCCAAATAACATCCGGTTTAGAGGTCCATCCCCCATCTTCCCCTAAACCGTGGAGTACATCCCCTATCTCCTCCCATACACACACAATGTATATACATATAAGTCATATACACAATCAATCAATACATAACGTTAATGTATTCTATCAACCGTCATACTCTATGACACGTCCAATTGATTAGTTTTAGTTTGCCTAATCATCATGCATTGTCTACAACAATCAAAACCACCCTCCACCGGTAGCCCAAGCAATTATTATTAAACAGATAATAAAAGCTCCAACTGATAAATTATCAATGTTTTCAAAAGTGAGCGATTAATAAAACCAACTCCACTGTTTCACAATATAATGAATCAATTTCATTAATTCCAATTTAATTCCATAAATCTATAACTTCCCAAACTAATTATACCAATTAATTTATATACAAAATTAGGGCTTTCTTCCCCAACTCTCAATATAAACCCATAGGTTCATATATTACTAACCAACACCCAAATCATCATTTTGAGACCCAAAATACAAGTTTAAGAATCAAAATGACAAACCCTCTATTATAACATTTTGAAACCCTAAGTCCCAAAATCAACCAACTTCAACACTTTATCAAAACAACCCAAAAGTCTATGTCAAAGACCATAAGAGTGAATAGGAATCCCTACCTCAATTCGGAGCTACAAAAGGAGAGAAGAGACCAAAACCAAAATGCTCCAAACTCCAAACTTTACGGATCAAGACGAAGCCCTCGACGATCAACCTAACTTTTACAAAGGCCGAAGAGAAGGAAAGCACTCTAACTAGATCAAACCCTAGAGAGAAGGGAGTTCCTAGAGAGAGAAGGTCTCAAATGGTGTTTTTGAAAAGTATGAGAGAGAATGAGGTTGTAAAAAGTGATCTAAAAATGCCCGACTGTGTACTGATATACGACATGTCCGCTCGAGCGGAAAACACAACGCTCGAGCGTCAAGAACAAAAATCTGCGTCCGCTCGAGCGTAAGAAGACCTGCTCGAGCGCCAAGACACATGAATAAAGTACATCCGCTCGAGCGCGAAAACCCGTCCGCTCGAGCGCAGATTTCCCTCTCTCAGAGCTTACACCAACAAGGTACTACCCGCTCGAGCGCCAACAAGCCCGCTCGAGCGTAGGAAATCCGCTCGAATGTAAAAATCACATCTGCAGAAGTTTTGCAGCAAACAAAATACTGTGAGTGTGTAAATCCCGCTCGAGCGCAAGAAGTCCCGCTCGAGCGGACAGCCAAAAACCGAACCCCGCTCGAGCGTAACACCAAAAACCTGGGCAACTAGATTTGAGACTCAGGCTCAACCAACCTGTAACACACCTGTCCAAAACATCCCAAAAACTCACACAAATGGAATTAAAGGACGACAACAAGATAGACACAACTACCAACTCCACGGAACCGAGTCCGGGGTACAACTGAACAGTAGAGGGAATACCGGGATCGCTATAATTTAGACCTCTAAAAAAAGACTTCTAATGGAGCTCTAATTTGTCTTTTTCTTCCCCCTTTTTTGTCTTTTACTTCATTGTTTTTTTTTTTAATTTTATTGCTGGACAACTCATTCGAGTTGTACTGTAAAAGCTCTAATTAGAGCTTTGCAGCAGCTCCGATAATATATAGATAGATTTAATAAGAATTTATATTTGTTTTAAATATTTTTTTAATATACAAAATTATTATTTTTTAGATTTTTTATAAAAATAATTTAATAATTTCATCACTAACTATCGTGTATGGGAGAAGTTAAAAAAGGTGTGGCAATAAGTATGGGAGAAGTCAAAAAGTCTTGTGAGTTTGTCAATAAATGCTGAGGTTTTTTTTTTTTTTTTTTAAATCAAAAAATTAAAAAATTAAGATTAGGATATTGGAGCTCCCACAAAGCTTGTGAGTTAGAAACCCCCTTTTCCTTATATAATACTAGCATCTCACTCGTGCTATGCACGGATTGTGTTTACAATTATCTATATACTAGCCTATCACCCGTAAATATTTATATTTGTTTTAGATTTTTTTTAACATATAAATTATGGTTTTTAAGATTTTTTATAAAAATAATTTAACAATATTATCACTAACCATAGTGTATGGGAGAAGTTGAAAAGAGTACTGCAGTAACTATACACGGATTGTATCTATAATTATTTGTATGAGGGGATTTTAAATGCTAATCATGGAATTTTGACCAAATCAATAAATGCATGCATGTGGAAAGACATGTGGATTGAACAAAGTTAATAAATGTTTATCAGGGGATAGATATTTATATTTGTTTTAGATTTTTTTTAATATATAAATTATGTTTTTAAAGATTTTTTATAAAAATAATTTAACAATCTTATCACTAACCATAGTGTATAGGAGAAGTTGAAAAGGGTACTGCAGTAACTATATACGGATTGTATCTATAATTATTTGTATGAGGGGATTTTAAATGCTGATCAAGAGATTTTAACCAAATCAATAAATGCAGGAATGTGGAAAGACATGTGGATTGAAAAAAGTTAATAAATGCTGATCAGGGGATTTTAACCAAATCAATAAATGCTGAGTTTTTTTTTTTTAAATAAAAAATTTAGAAAATTCAGATAGGGATACTAGAGCTCCTACAGGCCTTGGGGGTTAAAAACTGCATTTTGTTTAATATATAGTATATATAGATAGATGGGATAATTATAGATATTTATTTTTGTTTTAGATCTTTTTAATATATAAATTATGTTTTTAAAGATTTTTTATAAAAATAATTTAACAATTTTATCACTAACCATAGTGTATGAAAGAAGTTAAAAAGGATACTGCAATAACTATGCACAAATTGTATCTATAATTATTTGTATGAGGTGATTTTAAATGCTGATCATGGGATTTTAACCAAATCAATAAATGCAGGCATGTGGAAAGACATATGGATTGAAGTAAGTTAATAAATGCTGATCAGGGGATTTTACCCAAATCAATAAATGCTGAGTTTTTTTTTTAAAATAAAAAATTTAGAAAATTCAGATTGGAATATTGGAGCTCCTACAGGCCGTGGGGTTTAAAAATCTCATTTTGCTTAATATACAGTATAGATAGATAGATGTTTTTTTAAGATTTTTTATAAAAATAATTTAACAATCTTATCACTAACCATAGTATGCCGTTTTGGGAAGTTTTGAAAAAAACCACGTTTTTTATCCAAGGCTAAAAAAGCTGGCAGCCAAAAACGCTGTGAATTTCCATTTGGGGAGAACAAAAACGCAAGTGCTAAAATTACAAATTGGGGCCTATGATAAAAAAGTAAAAAAATAAATTTCTTATGTTGGGTAAGGGTATTTTGGTCATTTTAATTTGATTTGACACCATAAACAAATATTAAACCAAAAAGCCAAAAGCCAGCTTTTTACCAACTTCCCAAATCACTTTCCAAAAAGCTAAAAAGCTTGGTAAAAAGCCAAAAGCCAGCTTTTTACTAACTTCCCAAAACACCCCACTGTCTAGGAGAAGTTGTAAAGGGTACTGCAGTAACTATGCACGGGTTGTATCTGTAATTATTTGTATGAGGGGATTTTAAATGCTGATAAGGGGATGTTGACCAAATCAATAATGGTAAGCATGTAGAAAGACATGTAGATTGGAAAAAGTTAATAAATGTTGATTATTAAATTTTGACCAAATCAATAAATACTGTGGTTTTTTTTTTTTAAAATCAAAAAATTAAGAAATTAGGATTGAGAGATTGGAGCTCTCACAAAACTTGGGGGTTAAAAACCCCCTTTTGCTTAATATATAGTACTAGCCTGTCACCCGTGCTATGCACAGGATAATTATAGATATTTATGTTTGTTTTAGATTTTTTTTAATATATAAACTATGTTTTTTTAAAATTTTTATAAAAATAATTTAACAATTTTATCACTAACCATAGTGTATGAGAGAAGTTGAAAAAGGTACTGCAGTGACTATACACAGATTGCATCTATAATTATTTGTATGAGAGGATTTTAAATGCCGATCAGAGAATTTTGACCAAATCAATAAATGCAGACATGTGGAAAGACATGTGGATTGAAAAAAGTTAATAAATGCTGATAAGGAGATTTTGACCAAATCAATAAATGCCCTCTGACCTCCGCCCTTCAGCGGGCAAACCGAAGCCTTGTGACCCAGCTGGCCACACTTGTAACAGGTGAACTCCCCCTGATTGCCTCTCCCCGAGCCCGCACTCGGCACCGGAAAGGTCAATCTAGAAACTCCACCCTGAGACTGATGAGGGTTATAACCCCTCTGTCTCCTGCCATCACTCTGGCCCTCTTGGCCCCTCTTGGAGCCTCTATGCTTCTCCTCTTCTTCCTCCTGCATCATAAGCTCCATATGAGCTGCAGCGTCCACCAGATGTCTATACTCTCGGATGTAAGACCCACCAACCCTCAACTTGAGGCCACGCCTCAACTTCCGCTCAAACTCATAGCAACGGCGCTCCTCTGTTGCAACAAGTTCAGGTGCAAACCTGGACAAGCTAGTAAACGTAGCCTCAAACTCAGCCACAGACAAACCCTCCTGTTTAAGCCGACTAAACTGATCTCTCAGCTTCTCCCTGGCAACTGCAGATAAGAATCTCTCCTGGAAAGCATTTACAAACGCCTCCCATGTACCACCCACTCGGACCTTCTCATATTTCCACCATTGACCCGTATCTCCCTTCAGTTGGAAGGATGCCAAGGTCACTTTCAGTGCTCCGTCCTCAATGCCAAGCATTTCGAACGTCTTACTCATTTGTTCCAACCACTCATCTGCCTTAAGTGGCTCATTTGGATCTCCAATGAACTCGTCCGGGTTAGACCGGAAAAACTCCCTTTTCAAAAAGGAAGGCCCTGCCTCAACTGCCTGATTCCCTGCTCTGAGAATACCCAAAGCTCCTGCTATTTCTCTGGCCAAGGCACTCATAGCCTGCTGACCCGCTGGCTCGGCCACGTTGGCCTGACCAACACCCTCCTGTACTGCCGGAATCTCATCCGGTATGGGCACTTCCTGCCTCCTAGGCCTACCACGCCTACCACCTCTTCCTCGTCCTGACATCCTAATAAAGGAAACGAAGAACATTAGCACACTCATAAATGTGCCGAAACTAAACACTCGCGTCCTAATGCATGGACAACTATAATTCACTCCACGTAAGCACATAAACACGTAAGCACTTACGAATTTCATTCCCGGATAAGGATAGTCCCGAAGCGTTACTAGAGTTCCGGTTAGAAACAGCATTGATCAAGTGCTTTTCCAACAAGACTCACAGAAACCTAAGGATCCAATCAATATCCCAGAAATTAAATCCCATACCCAAATAATCACGTAAACATGTTATCAATCAAATACATGGCATATAACACTATACTTAAGTCTCTATCAAGCGAGACAAACCCATTGTGATACTAATCACTTCCCACGTACCCAAAGTATTCGAACCCGATAGGCTCTGATACCAAGTTGTAACACCCTCAAAATAATAACATTAGACCTACAATATAGACATGCATTGATATATGAAAGGTTCACATTCTTCTATTCATCAGAGTTTCATTACAAAAAGTATTACATGTTAACAATAAAAGAAAATGCCCTAAGGGCTTACAGCTTTCCAAGTTAACACTTGGTTACAAAAAGGAGAGTACTAACTCATTTACACATTTAGCCCTTGGCTTGGATTTACATGTAATACATCAGAAAGAAAAACAACAAAAGTCTGCCCTCCTCTAGCCTCCCAAGCTATGTCCTTGGAGGTGGCATGCTACCTGTACCTGTAAATGATATTCCCATATAGGGTGAACCACAGCCCAGTAGAAATACACTAAACCAGTTATGAATAATGACTAAAAGATTAGCAGTTGATAGGTGGCCAACACTTTACACTTTCATTTTCCATTTCCTTACAAATCCTCAATTCATAACCATGGCTCAGAACCTGGCCAAACTACTTACATGAGACTGTAACTCGTATTAAACATTTTCTCATTTCAATAAAAGATAAGCATACTAGCTATATAATACTTCCGTAGACATGCAAAGAGCAATATCACACTTCCGAAAGACAAGCATATGAGCTGTGTCAACACATCACTAGATAAGCATATGAGCCGTATCTATGGAGTCCATCCCCTATCTCCTCCCAAACAACATCCGGTTTAGAGGTCCATCCCCTAAACCGTGGAGTACATCCCCTATCTCCTCCAATACAACACACAATGCATATAAACAATTATTATACACATCAATCAATACATAAATTTAATGTATTCCTTCAACTGTCACACTCAATGACACATTTCAATGATCAGTTCTGGTTTGCCTAATCATCATGCATTGTCTACAACAATCAAGACTATCCTCCACCGATAGCCCAAAGCAGTTATTTCTATACATAATATAAATGCAACACATGAATATATATAATCAACACTTCCACATCAATTCTTCATTTCTCACAATTAATTATACAAATTAATTCACCAATATAATTAGGACATTTTCCATAATTAACATTACAACCCTTAAGGTTCCATTTTCATCAATGTATTAACATAGATTCCAATTCTCAAGACCAAAACAAGTCTCTATGATCATTATAAATAAAACCCCAACTTTTGTAAAATTACACAAAGGCCCAAAGCTCTCTCAAAATTACACAACAACTCCCAACATATCAAAATGCTAAAATTTAAAGACAAAGTCCATAAAGAGGAGTAGGATATCCCTACCTCAAAGTTTTAACTCAAAAGGAGATGAAGACCCAACGACCAACGTGCTCCAAATCCAAAGATTTTCAGATTAAATCGAAACCCAAGTCACCCTCTACCTTTTTAACAAAGCATTTAGGGTAGATTCACACTAGAATGAGATGATTTCTTAGAGAGAAGGCAAGTCTAGAGAGAGAGAGTCCCGAATTTAGGGTTTGAAGATGAAAAAGTTTTGAAAAAGTGAAGTTCATCTCGGCTGCTGCTAACTGATATAAACAGGCTCGCTCGAGCGAAGACTTGGTCGCTCGAGCGACCAGACACAGAAACCCTCGCTCGAGCCAAGAGGGTCTCGCTCGAGCCAAAAACTTAGAAGCTCGCTCGAGCGAAGAAAAGCTCACTCGAGCCAAGAACTCAAACCATCAGGTCTGCAACCAGACGCACGCTCGAGCGACGGAACGCTCGCTCTAGCGAAGACAAACCAGATCGCTCGAGCGAAGAAAACTCGCTCGAGCCAAAAAATGCAACTCTCAGCATCTGAACCAGACGCAATCGCTCGCTCGAGCTAAGCCACTCTGGCTCGACCCACCAAACACAAAACATACCTCTCGCTTGAGCGACCAGACCCTCGCTCGAGCGAAGACTCAAAATTCTGGACAGCAACACTTGGCTCCCAGACACAACCAACCTGTAACAAACCTGCCCAACACATCCTATAACTCAAATACAAAGTAGGAAAGGACGTAGACAAGATAATAATCAACTACTAACATCAACGGACATAAGTCCGGATCACTGTACAACAAGGGGTAAAACCCGGATCGCGTATAATATGTGAATTGTAATTTTTAATTTTTTTTTTAATTTTTTAAATGTCTTATTTTTTTCCTTTTTTATATTATATTAAAGTTTATTATTTTAATAATAATTATATGTGTTGGACTTTTCAAGGAATTAAATGTCTTTTTTTTTAATTATATTATATTAAAGTTTAATATTTTGATAATAATCATATGTGTTGGACTTTTCAAGAATTTTTTTTATGCTTGTTCTTAATACATTAAAGTGTTATTATGAGAGATAATAATCATATGTGTTGGGACTTTTCAAGGAATTCATATGTGTTGGATTTCAAAAAATTTTTTTTATGCTTGTTCTTTATGCATTAAAGTGTTATTATGAGGGTATGACTTGGGAGTTGTGAGAAGTTAATAAATGCTAAGATTTTTTTTTTTTAAATAAAAAAATCAGGAAATTTAGATTGGGAGATTGGAGCTCCCACAAAGCTTGGGGTGAAAAACCCCCTTTTGCTTAATATATAGTATAGATAAATAGATATATAGTATAGATATATAGATAGATAAATAGATAGATAGATATTATAAGATGAGAGAAATAAAGTGTTATCTTATTATAATGGAGGAGATCTTATAAAAAAAAACGTGTAGACATAAATGCCCTCCTATTTTATTGTGTTTACAATTATCTATATATGTGAATTGTGCTTTTTAAATGTTTTTTTTTAAATGTCTTCTTTTTTTCCTTTTTTATATTATATTAAACTTTAATATTTTGATAATAATCATATGTGTTAGACTTTTCAAGAAATTAAATGTCTTTTTGTTTATTATATTATATTAAAGTTTAATATTTTGATAATAATCAGATGTGTTGGACTTTTAAAGAAATTTTTTTTATGCTTGTTCTTAATGCATTAAAGTGTTATTATGAGGCTAAGACTTGGGAGTTGGGAGAAGTTAATAAATGCTAAGATTTTATTTTTTTTAAATCAAAAAATCAGAAAATTTAGATTGGGAGATTGGAGCTCCCATAAGGCTTGGGGTTAAAAACCCCCTTTTGCTTAATATATAGTATAGATGTGAATTGTGATTTTTAATTTTTTTTTTTAAATGTCTTCTTTTTTTCCTTTTTTATATTATATTAAAATTTAATATTTTGATAATAATCATATGTGTTAGACTTTTCAAGGAATTAAATGTCTTTTTTTTTATTATATTATATTAAAATTTAATATTTTGATAATAATCATATGTGTTGGACTTTTCATGAAATTTTTTTTATGCTTGTTCTTAATACATTAAAGTGTTATTATGAGGGATAATAATCATATGTGTTGGGAATTTTCAAGAAATTCATATGTGTTAGATTTCCAAGAATTTTTTTTATGCTTGTTCTCAATGCATTAAAGTGTTATTATGAGGGTAAGACTTGGGAGTTGAGAGAAGTTAATAAATGCTAAGATTTTATTTTTTTTTAAATCAAAAAATCAGAAAATTTAGATTGGAAGATTGGAGCTCCCATAAGACTTGGGGTTAAAAACCCCCTTTTGCATAATATATAGTATAGATAAGTATAGATGTAAATTGTAATTTTTAAATATTTTTTTTTAAATGTCTTCTTTTTTTATATTATATTAAAGTTTAATATTTTGATAATAATCATATGTGTTGGACTTTTCAAAGAATTAAATGTCTTTTTTTTATTATATTATATTAAAGTTTAATATTTTGATAATAATCATATGTGTTAGACTTTTAAAGAATTTTTTTTTTATGTTTGTTTTAATGCATTAAAGTATTATTATGAGGGATAATAATCATATGTGTTGGGACTTTTCAAAGAATTTTTTTTTATACTTGTTCTTAATGCATTAAAGTGTTATTATGTGGGTAGGACTTGGGAGTTGGGAGAAGTTAATAAATGTTAAGATTTTGTTTTTTTAAAATAAAAAAATCAGGAAATTTAGATTGGGAGATTGGAGCTGTGAATTGTGATTTTTAAATGTTTTTTTTTAATTTTAAATGTCTTCTTTTTTTTACTTTTCATATTATATTAAAGTTTAATATTTTGATAATAATCATATGTATTGGACTTTTCAAGGAATTAAATGTGTTTTTTTATTATACTATATTAAAGTTTAATATTTTGACAATAATCGTATGTGTTGGACTTTTCAAGAAATTTTTTTATGCTTGTTCTTAATGCATTAAAGTGTTATTATGAGGGTAAGACTTGGGAGTTGGGAGAAGTTAATAAATGCTAAGATTATTATTTTTTTAAATCAAAAAATTAAAAAATTTAGATTGGGAGATTGAAACTCTCACAAAGCTTGGAGTTAAAAATCCCCTTTTACTTAATAGATAGTATAGACTAGCATATCACCCGTGCTATGCACGGATTGTATTAAAATTATCTATATATGTGAATTGTAATTTTTAATTTTTTTTAAAATGTCTTCTTTTTTTTTATTATATTAAAGTTTAATAGTTTGATAATAATCATATGTGTTAGACTTTTCAAGGAATTAAATATTTTCTTTTTTTATATTATATTAAAATTTAATATTTTGATAATAATTAATGCTATCTAACTACAATCATATTTTTCTCATAATAAAAAAAATAATTGAAAAAAAACCATTAAAATAGTAAACAAAAATTATTTAGAAGTATTGAACAAATTACAATCACATTTTTCTTTTTGTGAGTGTTTATATTTATCTAACTTCAATCATATTAAAAAATCAAATTATAAACAAAGGGAAATAACTTCAATCATACAAATCACATTTTTTTTTAATGCTATCTAACTGCAATCACATTTTTCTCATAATAAAAAATAATAATTGAAAAAAAAAACCATTAAAATAGTTAATAAAAAGATTATTTAGAAGTATTGAACAAACTACAATCATATTTTTCTTTTTGTGAGTGTTTATGTTTATCTAATTTCAATCATATTAAAAAAATCAAATTATAAACAAAAGGAGATAACTTCAATCATACAAATCACAATTTTGGGTATGGAATGGCTATCGTCATACCGGGCAGTTATTGATTGCTACCGCCAGAGGGTCACTTGTTGTACCGTGAGCGGGGAATGTTTCGATTTCTTGGGGGACCGGGTTGGTAGTGTTTTGCCACCGGGGTATGATCCGCGAGGACAAAGTGAGCTTAGTGGTCTACTTGCTAGCTTTATGAGTGGTGAGTGTGATGAGACCCAAATTGTGTTGCCGATGGGTGGTTTGTGAGTATTCGGAGTTTTTTCCGAGGATCTCGTTGGTTTGCCACCTCACCGTGAGATAAAGTTCTCCATTGATTTAGTGCCCGGCACGATGCCGATTTCTATGGCACCTTATTGTTTTGCCCCAGCCGAGTTGAGTGAGTTGAAGATTCAGCTCCAGGAGTTGCTGGATAAGGGCTTTGTTCGCCCTAGTGTTTCGCCGTGGGGAGCACCGGCCCTCTTTGCTAAAAAGAAAGATGGTGCCTTGAGACTGTGTATCGACTACCGGAAGTTGAATCGGGCTACGGTTAAGAATAAGTACCCTATACCCCGTATAGATGATCTGTTTGACCAATTGAAGGGTTCCCGTTGTTTCTCTAAGATAGACTTGAGATCGGGTTACCACCAGTTGAGGGTCAGGGAGAAGGATATTCCGAAGACGGCATTCTGTACGCGGTATGGCCATTATGAGTTTCTGGTGATGCCATTTGGGCTCACCAATGCACCGGCAGTCTTTATGGATTTGATGAACCGGATCTTCCGGGAATTCTTAGATCGTTTTGTAGTCGTTTTCGTGGATGACATTCTTATCTATTCGCCTTCTGAGGAGGAGCACGAGGAACACTTGAGAGTGGTGCTTGAGTTGCTTAGAGCCCATAGGCTGTATGCCAAGTTTGGGAAGTGTGAGTTCTGGCTAAGGGAAGTCAAATTCTTAGGCCATGTGGTATCCGGGGAAGGGGTGTCTGTTGATACATCCAAGATTGAGGCAGTGCAAGACTGGGCACAGCCTAAGAGTGTGTTTGAGATCCGCAGTTTTCTGGGATTAGCTGGGTATTACCGCCGGTTTGTGAAGGATTTCTCCAGGTTAGCTTCACTGTTGACTAGACTGACTCGGAAAGGAGTCAAATTCGTTTGGAGTGAGACTTGTGAAAAGTCATTCTAAGAGTTGAAAGTTAGATTGACCACCACTCCGGTCTTGATTATTCCAGAGAGAGGGCTGGGTTATGCGGTTTATTGTGATGCCTCACGAGAGGGTTTGGGTTGTGTGTTGATGCAAGAGGGGAAAGTGGTAGCTTATGGCTCACGTCAATTGAAAATACACGAGAAGAACTACCCTACACATAACCTAGAGCTAGCAGCTGTGATTTTTGCCTTGAAAATCTGGAGGCATTACCTATATGGTGAGAAGTTCGAGGTGTTCTCGGACCACAAGAGTTTGAAGTATCTGTTTACACAGAAAGACTTGAACTTGAGGCAGAGGAGGTGGATGGAGTTTATTGAGGATTACGACTTCGAGTTGCATTATCATCCGGGGAAGGCCAATGTGGTGGCCGATGCCCTTAGCAGGAAATCTGTTGGTGAAGTAGCTAGTATAGCCATCCGTGAATGGGAGATGTTGGGTGCACTTGGGGAGTTTGATTTGCTTCTGGGTGAATCCGTTGAGGCTGCGGCCTTGTTTTCCGTTGTTGCGTAGCCTACACTTGTGACTCGAGTGTTAGGGGCACAGAGAGGTGACCTTGAGGTAGAATACCTCCAAGAGAAGATCTCCAGTGGGAGGGTTGAGAAGGGTTTGTCTGAGTATCCCGACCAGAGTGTGAGATACCGAGACCGATTGTTCGTACCGGAGTAATGCCGAGAGGAGGTACTCCGAGAGTTTCACCACTCACGCCTTGCGGTGCATCCGGGAGGCACCAAGATGTATCGTGACTTGGGGCGCCAGTTTTGGTGGAGGGGCATGAAGAGAGATGTGGCGGTTTTCGTATCGAAGTGCCTTACTTGTCAGCAAGTGAAGGCCGAGCATCAGAGGCCAGCGAATTTGTTACAACCCTTGCCTATTGCCGAGTGGAAGTGGGAGCATGTCACTATGGACTTCGTTGTAGGTCTTCCGAGGACTCAGCAGGGTAGTGATGCTATTTGGATGGTTGTAGACCGGTTGACTAAGTCGGCGCACTTTATCCCTATGCGCGTGAGAGATTCAGTAGATCATCTTGCCGACTTGTATATTCGGAGACATAGTGAGATTGCACGGGGTCCTAGTGACGATCGTCTCAGATAGAGATCCTCGTTTTACTGCTAGGTTGTGGCAGAGTTTGCAGAGTGCCTTGGGCACGAAGTTGACCTTTAGTACGGCTTATCATCCTCAGACTGACGGGCAGTCCGAGCGTACTATTCAGATCCTTGAGGATATGCTTCGAGGCTGTGTCCTTGACTTTAGTGGGACGTGGGAGAGGCACTTGCCATTGGTGGAATTTGCCTACAACAACAGCTTTCAGTCTAGTATCGGTATGGCACCGTTTGAGGCCTTGTATGGCTGACCGTGTAGGTCTCCAGTTTGTTGGGCCGAGGTGGGTGCACCTTTGTTGGGCCCTTGGTTGGAGTTGGTTAGAGAGACGACGGAGAAAGTTGAACTTATCCGTAGGAGGCTTGTTACAGCCCAGAGTCGCCAAAAGAGTTATGCGGATCGTAGGAGGAGGCCTTTGGCGTTTGAGGTAGGTGATCTTGTTTTCTTGAAAATATCACCTAGGCGAGGTTTGATGAGGTTCGGGAAGAGTGGGAAGTTATCCCCTCGGTTTATCGGTCCCTTTGAGATCCTTGAGAGGGTTGGGGAAGTTGCTTATCGTTTGGCTTTGCCACCGCAGTTGTCCGGGGTGCATGACGTGTTTCATGTTAGTATGCTTCGGAAGTATGAGCCCGATCCGTCCCATGTGTTGGATTGGACCGATTTGGAGGTAGATGAGGATGCCTCGTATGAGGAGAGACCGGTTCGAGTCTTGGATAGACGAGATCAAGTCTTGCGAGGCAAGACCATTCCCTTGGTAAAGGTTTTGTGGAAACATCACGGAGTGGAGGAAGCCACTTGGGAACTTGAGTTAGAGGTCCGTGAGAAATATCCGGATTTGTTTGTTGATGTGTAATCATGTATAGAAATTTTGTACGTTATTGAACTTTAAGAACATTGTGTATGTCTTAAGTTGTAAAACATTGTGAATGTTTTGGTAAATGGAAATTATGTTAACATTGTATATGTTAAGTATTGTGGAAATGCAAGCATGATATTAATGTTGCATGTGTTATGAAATTGTGGAAAATGAGTTGAAATTGGTAAATTTGGTAAATTTTAAAGGGGTGCATATTGATAATGCAGGTTATTATGTGTAATGTGAAATGCCTCTTGAAAAGAGATGAGATTGACCGGTAATGGGTCGGAATGTTTAATATAATGTTGTAATATTATTGAGAATGGAGAAAACCTATTTTTGACAAACTTGTGCTTAATTTCGGGGACGAAATTCTCTAAGGGGGGGAGGTTATAGCGATCCCGGTTGTCCCTTTACTGTTCAGTTGTATTCCGGACTCGGTTCCGTGAAGTTGTTAGTGGTAATTGTCTTGTTGTCATCCTTTAAATTGATTTGTTTGGGTTTTAGGATGTGTTGGGCTTAGTTGATTCAGGTTGGTAGAGTTTTGGCTCCCATTGTTGTTGCACAGTTTTTGGATGGTCCGCTCGACGGGTCTTCTTGCGCTCAAGCGGGGTTTACACTCTTCCAGTATTTTGTGTCCCTGCAAAACTTCTGCAGGTGTGCTTTCTACGCTCGAGCGGGTCGCGCTCGAGCGGGCTTGTTAGCGCTCGAGCGGGTAGTACATCTTTGATGTATGTTCTGGGAGGGAGAAATCCACGCTCGAGCGGACTGGTTTTCGCGCTCGAGCGGATGTACTTTATTATTGTGTCTTGGCGCTCGAGCGGTACTTCTTGCGCTCGAGCGGACCTAGTTATTGTTCTTTACGTTCGAGCGTTGTGTTCTCCGCTTGAGCGGGAATGTCGTATAATAGAAGGCAGTTGGGCATTTCTAAATCACTTTTTCATCACTCTCTCTCTTACTTTTCAAAAACTCTATTTGAGAGCTTCTCTCTCTAAAGTTTTCACTTCTCTCTAAGTGTTGATCTAGCTAGAGTGTTTTCCAAACCTTTGGCCTTTACAAAAAGGTTGTTGATCGTCGTGGGCTATCTTTTGATCCAAGAATCTCGGGATTTGGTGCATCTTCATTTTCGTCATCTTCTTCGTTGGGTTTCATCTTTTGAGGTAGGGATTCCTACTCACTACTATGGGTTTTAACATAGATTTTTGGGCATTTTGTTAAATGGTTGAGTTTGGGAGTTAGGGTTTGAAAATGTTGAAAAGGGGTTTGTTATTTTGATTCTAAAAATGTGTATTTTGGATTTCAAGATAATGATATTGTTGTTGGTTGTTGATATATAGACCATTGGATCAATATTTGGAAATGGGGTAGAAAACCCTAATTTGTTGTATAAATTAATTGGTATAATTAATTTGGGATAATTGTGGTTATATGGAATTGAGTTGGAAATAATGAAATTGACTCATTATATTGTAAAATGGTGGAGTTGGATTTATTAATCGCTCACTTTTGAAAACATTGATATTTTATCTGTTGGAGCTTTTATTATCTGTTTAGAAATAATTGCTTGGGCTACCGGTGGAGGGTAGTTTTGATTGTTGTAGACAATACATGATGATTAGGCAAACTAAAACTAATCAATTGGATATGTCATAGAGTATGACGGCTGATAGAATACATTAACGTTATGTATTGATTGATTGCGTATATGACCTTTGTGTATATGCGTTGTGTATGTGTGGGAGGAGATAAGGGATGTACTCCACGGTTTAGGGGAAGATAGGGGATGGACCTCTAAACCGGATGTTGTTTGGGAGGAGATAGGGGATGGACTCCACTGATACAGCTAATATGCTTGTCAGTTAAAGTATTGATATAGCTCATATGCTTATCTATGGAAGTGTTGATACAGCTCATATGCTTATCTTTGAAGGTGTTGATATAGCTAATATGCTTATCTGTTGAAATGTGGATACATCTTGTATGCTTATCTGTTGAGGGGTTAATACAACTAGTATGTTTATCTATTGTAAAACGGGAAGCATTTAATATGAGTCATAGCCTCATATAAGTGGTTGGCCAGGTTCTGAGCCGTTGATGTAAATTGGGAAAAATGATGAGAAATGGAAAATGAAATGAAAGATAAACATAGTGGTCATGTAATGGAAATGGGTTATGAATTGATTTATGGGAATTAAACATTTATCAATTGCTAATGTCTTAGTTACTGCTCATACTGTGTTTAGCATATCTCTACTGGGCGTTGACTCACCCTATATGGGACATTATTTTCAGGTACTGGTAGCATGCCACCTCTAAGGACTTAGCTTGGATGGATATGAGAGTTGAAGACTTTCTTTTTATTATTTTGCTTGTATTACATGTATATCAAGCCAAGGGGTTATTTTGTATAGAGTTAGTACTCTTCTTTTGTGTACCAAGTGTTAACTTGGAAAGCTGTAAGCCTGTAGGGCAATTGCTTTTGTTGTTAACATGTAATACTGTTGTAAGAACTACTCTGATGAATGGAAATGTGTTGATTTCTTTATATCATTGCATGTCTAAAATGATGGGATCTATGTATTATTTTGACGGCGTTACATAGATAGATGTTTTTTTAAGATTTTTTATAAAAATAATTTAACAATCTTATCACTAACCATAGTATGCCGTTTTGGGAAGTTTTGAAAAAAGCCACGTTTTTTATCCAAGGCTAAAAAAGCTGGCAGCCAAAAACGCTGTGAATTTCCATTTGGGGAGAGCAAAAACACAAGTGTTAAAATTACAAATTGGGGCCTATGATAAAAAAGTAAAAAAATAAATTTCTTATGTTTGGTAAGGGTATTTTGGTTATTTTAATTTGATTTGACACCATAAACAAATATTAAACCAAAAAGCCAAAAATCAGCTTTTTACCAACTTCCCAAATCACTTTCCAAAAAGCTAAAAAGCTTGGTAAAAAGCCAAAAGCCAGCTTTTTACTAACTTCCCAAAACACCCCCACTATCTAGGAGAAGTTGTAAAGGGTACTGCAGTAACTATGCACGGGTTGTATCTGTAATTATTTGTATGAGGGGATTTTAAATGCTGATAAGGGGATGTTGACCAAATCAATAATGGTAAACATGTAGAAAGACATGTAGATTGGAAAAAGTTAATAAATGTTGATTATTAAATTTTGACCAAATCAATAAATACTGTGGTTTTTTTTTAAAAAAAATCAAAAAATTAAGAAATTAGGATTGAGAGATTGGAGCTCTCACAAAACTTGGGGGTTAAAAACCCCCTTTTGCTTAATATATAGTATTTATAGATGTAAATTGTGTTTTTAAATGTTTTTTTAAATGTTTTTATTTATATTAATGTATTTTTTAATTAAATGTTTCTTTTTTATATTATATTAAGTTTAATCATATGTGTTGGACTTTTCAAAGAATTAAATGTCTTTTTTTTATTATATTATATTAAAGTTTAATATTTTGATAATAATCATATGTGTTAGACTTTTAAAGAATTTTTTTTATGCTTGTTCTTAATACATTAAAGTGTTATTATGAGGGATAATAATCATATGTGTTGGGACTTTTCAAAGAATTTTTTTTTATGCTTGTTCTTAATGCATTAAAGTGTTATTATGATGGTAGGACTTGGGAGTTGGGAGAAGTTAATAAATGTTAAGATTTTTTTTTTTTAAAAATCAAAAAATCAGAAAATTTAGATTGGGAGATTGGAGCTGTGAATTGTGATTTTTAAATGTTTTTTTTTTAATTTTAAATGTCTTCTTTTTTTTTTTTACTTTTCATATTATATTAAAGTTTAATATTTTGATAATAATCATATGTATTGGACTTTTCAAGGAATTAAATGTTTTTTTTTATTATATTATATTATATTAAAGTTTAATATTTTGATAATAATCATATGTGTTGGACTTTTCAAGAAATTTTTTTTATGCTTGTTCTTAATGCATTAAAGTGTTATTATGAGGGATAATAATTATATGTGTTGGGACTTTTCAAGGAATTCATGTGTTGGATTTCAAAGAATTTTTTTTATGCTTGTTCTTAATGCATTAAAGTGTTATTATGAGGGTAAGACTTGGGAGTTGGGAGAAGTTAATAAATGCTAGGATTATTATTTTTTTAAATCAAAAAATTAAAAAATTTAGATTGGGAGATTGAAACTCTCACAAAGCTTGGAGTTAAAAATCCCCTTTTACTTAATAGATAGTATAGACTAGCATATCACCCGTGCTATGCACGGATTGTATTAAAATTATCTATATATGTGAATTGTAATTTTTAATTTTTTTTAAAATGTCTTCTTTTTTTTATTATATTAAAGTTTAATATTTTGATAATAATCATATATGTTAGACTTTTCAAGGAATTAAATATTTTCTTTTTTTATATTATATTAAAATTTAATAGTTTGATAATAATTAATGCTATCTAACTACAATCATATTTTTCTCATAATAAAAAAAATAATTGAAAAAAAGAACCATTAAAATAGTAAACAAAAAGATTATTTAGAAGTATTGAACAAATTACAATCACATTTTTCTTTTTGTGAGTGTTTATATTTATCTAACTTCAATCATATTAAAAAATCAAATTATAAACAAAGGGAAATAACTTCAATCATACAAATCACATTTTTTTTTAATGCTATCTAATTGCAATCACATTTTTCTCATAATAAAAAAAAATAATTGAAAAAAAGAACCATTAAAATAGTTAATAAAAAGATTATTTAGAAGTATTGAACAAACTACAATCATATTTTTCTTTTTGTGAGTATTTATGTTTATCTAATTTCAATCATATTAAAAAAATCAAATTATAAACAAAAGGAGATAACTTCAATCATACAAATCACAGTTTTTTTAATGCTATCTAACTACAATCATATTTTTCTTATAATAAATAAAAATAATTGAAAAAAAATCATTAAAATAGTAAATAAAAATATTATTTAGACCCGTTGAACAAACTACAATCACATTTTTCTTTTTGTGAGTTAACTTCAATCATATTAAAGTGAGTTAAAAATCAAATGACAAATTAAGTGAATTGATAGTTAAAAAAACACAATAATTTTTTTTCAAAAAACACGGTGAGTTAAAAAAATCAATTACAATTTTTTTTTTCAAAATACAATCTAATCATTATCAATAATTGGTACTTTAAAAATCAAATCAGAAAAAAAAGCAAATCGAATCACAAATATTTTTATGCTATCTAACTACAATCATATTTTTGTCATAAATAATTGTAAAGAAAAACCATTAAAACAGTAAATAAAAGATTAAATCACATTAAAAAAAAGAACTATTGAACAAACTACAATCACATCACATTTTTTCCATAATAAAAAAAATAAATAAATGAAAAAAAAAACCATTGAACTAACTACAATCACATTTTTTTCTTTGTGAGTATTTATGTTTATCTAACTTCAATCATATTAAAAATAAAATTAAAATAGTAAATAAAAAGATTAAATAACATTTAAAAAAAAAAACCATTGAACTAACTACAACAATCATATTAAAAAAAAGAGTCATTGAACAAACTACAATCACATTACATTTTTCCCATAATAAAATAAATAAATGAAAAAAAAGAACTATTAAACTAACTACAGTCATATTAAAAAAAAGAAAAGAATCATTCAACTAATTATAATCACATTTTTCTTTGTGAGGGTTTATATTTATCTAACTTCAATCATATTAAAAAATCAAAAATAAAATTAAAATAATAAATAAAAAGATTAAATAACATTAAAAAAAAACCCATTGAACTAACTACAACAATCATATTAAAAAAAAGAGCCATTAAACAAATTACAATCACATCACATTTTTCACATAATAAAATAAATAAATGAAAAAAAAGAACTATTAAACTAACTACAATTACATTAAAAAAAAAAGAATCATTCAACTAATTATAATCACATTTTTCTCTTTGTGAGGGTTTATATTTAACTAACTTCAATCATATTAAAAAATCAAATTATAATTTTTTATTCGCTAGACAAATCACAAATATTTTTATGCGCTATCTAACTACAATATTAAAACAATAAACAAAAGAAAAAGTCAAGAAGGAGAAAACAAAAAGAAGACTTACTGTTTATCAAATTATAATTTTTTATTCGCTAGACAAATCACAAATATTTTTATGCGCTATCTAACTACAATATTAAAACAATAAACAAAAGGAAAAGTCAAGAATGAGAAAATAAAAAGAAGATTTACTGTTTGCATACGTGGTCACTGAAGTTGAAAGTGTAAAAGTGAGAAGTCAAGAAGGAGAAAACAAAAAGGAGATTCACTGTTTGTAATAGGTATGTGAAAAGTTAAAAAGAGTGTGTGTATTGGAGAAGTTAAAAAGACTTGGAAGAATTTAATAAGTGCTAAGTTTTTTTTTTCAAAAAAAATAAAAAAAATTAATAAATTAAGGTTTAGATATTGAAACTCCCACAAAACTTGTGGGTTAGAGATAGATATAAATAAATAGATACATATAGATATAGATATTTATATTTGTTTGAAAATTTTTTTAATATACAAATTATTTGTTTTGGAAAAGGTATTGCACTAATTATGAGAGAAGTCAAAAAGTCGTGTGGGTTGAGAGAAGTTAATAAATGCTGAGATTAATTTTTTTTTTTTTTTTTAAAAATTAGAAAATTAGGATTGGCATATTGAAGCTCCCACAGGTCTTGGGGGTTAAAAACCTCCTTTTGCTTAATATATAGTATAGACTAGCCTATCACCTGTGCTATGCACGGGATAATTATAGATATTTATATTTGTTTTAACTTTTTTTTAATATACAACTAATTTTTTTATAGATTTTTTATAAAAATAATTTAACAATCTTATCACTAATCATAGTGTATGGGAGAAGTTAAAAATGATGTTGTAGTAACTATGTACGAGTTGTATCTATAATTATTTATATGAAGGGATTTTTGTAACGCCCGCAAAATAAACCCATAAATCAACCAACGATAGCATGCTCAGACATAAGAAAATAAAACATAATTGTATTCCATCAGAGTAATCTTTACAAAATGTATTACATGTTGACATCAAAAGTAAATGCCCTAAGGGCTTACAACTTTCCAAGTCAACACTTGGTTACAAAAAGAGAGTGCTAACTCTATACAAAGAAAGCTCTTGGTTTGATATACATGTAATACAACCAAAAACACAAAACGGTCCAACAGTCCCAAGCCTTCCAAGCTACGTCCTTGGAGGTGGCATGCTACCTGTACTTGAAAATAATGTCCCATATAGGGTGAGCCACAGCCCAGTAGAAATATACTAAACCAACTATAAACAATGACTAAAACAACAACATTCGATAGATGGTCCACACTTATATTCCTACTCATAACACATTACAGTTTCATGACATTCAAGTCCATGTTACATTTCATTTCCCACTTCTTTTTCAACTTTGAGTTTGAAAACAAGGCTCAGAGCCTAGCCAAATAACTTAATGAGATTATAACTCATCTTTAAAACACCTTTGAAATTCATACTGGATACACATTTTGATGCTGTATCAATAACGCATAAGCCACTTCCATACTTCACAATTGATAACGATATACATTTTAGTGCTATATCAGATCAATTCAAACACTTCCGTAATCCACACTTGATACACATTGTAGTGCTGTATCAATGTCAAACAAAATCCGGTTTAGAGGTCCATCCCCTATCTTCCCCTAAACCGTGGAGTACATCATCTATCTCATCCCACACACACAATATAGCGATCCCGGGTTCTACCCCTTGTTGTACAGTGATCCAGACTTGGTTCCGTGGATGTTAGCAGTTGTTTATATCTTGTTTACATCCTTTCGTGCTTTGTATTTGAGTTATAGGATGTGATGGGTAGGTTTGTTACAGGTTGGTTATGTTTGGGAGCAAATGGTTGCTGCCCAGAATTTTGGTCCTTCGTTCGAGTGAGAAGTTTGTCGCTCGAGCGAGATCTTTGTTTTGGATCCTTCGCTCGAGCCAGGGTTTGGTCGCTCGAGCGAGAGTTGAGTTTTGTATCTGGTGGCTCGAGCGAGAGGTTTTTGGCTCGAGCCTGCGTCTGCGTCTGGTTCTGGACCTAAAGGGTGCAGTTTTTCGCTCGAGCGAGCTTTCCTTCGCTCGAGCGAGCGAGGTATATGTTTTGAGTTTCCTGGCTCAAGCGAGCATTCTGTCGCTCGAGCGTGCTTCTGGGTTGCAGACCTGAAGCTTCGAGTTGTTGGCTCGAGCGAGACTTTCTTCGCTCGAGCGAGTATTCTTTGTGTCTGGTCGCTCGAGCGACCAATCCTTCGCTCGAGCGAGCTTGTTATATATCAGTAGGCAGCAGCGGGAATAACTTTACTTTTTCATTCCCTTTTCTTTTACAAACCCTAGATCTGACTCTCTCTCTCTCTCTATACTTGTCTTCTCTCTAAGGTTTGATCTATCTAGAGTGAGTTTCTACCCTTAGTCCTTTGTTAAAAAGATAGAGTGGGTTGAGGGCTTCGTTTTAATCTGAAAAACTTAGGATTTGGAGCACATTGGTTTTTGATCTTCATCTCCGTTTGAGCTCAAACTTCGAGGTAGGGATATCCTACTCCTTCCTATGAGCTTTGTCTTTGAATTTTAGCATTTTGATATGCTGGGGGTTGTTGGATAATTTTGAGAAAGTTTGGGCCTTTGTGTAATTTTACAAAAGATGAGGGTTATATATATATAAACCTATTTGCATGTTTGACATAGAGAAATGAAATTAATGTTGAACTATTGAGAAAAATGGAACCTTAGGGTTGTTATGTTAATTATGGGAAAATACCCTAATTAGTTGGATACATTAATTGGTATAATTAATTTTGAGAAATGAGGAATTGAATTGAGAATATTGAAATTGGGAGGATACGGGATTAAAGGGTGTAGTCCGATTCATTTAATCGCTCACCTAGGTAAAATGTTGATGTTAAATCCATTTGGTGCATTTATTTCCTGTTTAGAAATAACTGCTTTGGGCTATCGGTGGAGGATAGTCTTGATTGTTGTAGACAATGCATGATGATTAGGTAAACAAAAACTAATCGATTGAGTATGCTAACAAGTATAGCGGTTGGAATAATACATTAACTTTATGTATTGATTGATTATGTATATGATCTACGTTTATATACATTGTGTGTGTGGGAGGAGATAGGGGATGTACTCCACGGTTTAGGGGAAGATAGGGGATGGACCTCTAAACCGGATTTTGTTTGACATTGATACAACACTACAATGTGTATCAAGTGTGGATTATGGAAGTGTTTGAATTGATTTGATATAGCACTAAAATGTATATCGTTGTCAATTGTGAAGTATGGAAGTGGTTTATGTGTTATTGATACAGTACCAAAATGTGTATCCATTATAAATTTCAAAAGTGTTTTAAGGATGAGTCATAATCTCATTAAGTTATTTGGCTGGGTTCTGAGCCTTGTTTTCAAACTCAAAGTTGAAAAAGAAGTGGGAAATAAAAAGTAACATGGACTTGAATGTCATGAAACTGTAATGTGTTAAAAGTGGGAATATAAGTGTGGACCATCTATCGAATGCTGTTATTTTAGTCATTGTTTATAGTTGGTTTAGTATTTCTACTGGGCTGTGGCTCACCCTATGTGGGACATCATTTCAGGTACAGGTAGCATGCCACCTCCAAGGACATAGCTTGGATGGTTATGGGAGTTGAAGACTCTTTTTGATTATTTTGTTTGTATTACATGTATATCAAGCCAAGGGCTCATTTTGTATAGAGTTAGTACTCTTCTTTTTGTGACCAAGTGTTGACTTGGAAAGCTGTAAGCCCTTAGGGCATTTGCTTTTGTTGTTAACATGTAATACTGTTGTAAGGACTACTCTGATGAATAGAAAGATGTTGATTTCTCTTATATCATTGCATGTCAAAAATGATGGGTTTTATGTATTATTTTGAGGGCGTTACACACAATGTATATAAATGTAGATCATATACATAATCAATCAATACATAAAGTTAATGTATTATTCCAACCGCTATATTCGTTAGCAGACTCATTCGATTAATTTTAGTTTGCCTAATCATCATGCATTGTCTACAACAATCAAGACTATCCTCCACCGATAACCCAAAGCAGTTATTTCTAAACAGAAAATAAATGCACCAAATGGATAAAATATCAACATTTCAACTAGGTGAGTGATAAATGATCCAACTACACCATTTAATCCCATACATTCCCAATTTCAACATTCTCAGTCCAATTTCTCATTTCTTAAAATTAATTTTACAAATTAATTTATCAATGTAATTAGGACATTTCCCATAATTAACCAAACAACCCTAAGGTTCCATTTCTATCAATAACCCAACATTTACCTCATTTCTCCATACTAAACATGCATATAGGTTTATATAAGTAAAACCCCTCTTTTGTAAAATTACATAAAGACCCAAACTTTCTCAAAATTACCCAACAATCCCCAACATATCAAAATGCTAAAATTTAAAGACAAAGCTCATAAAGAGGAGTAGGATATCCCTAACTCGAAGTTTGAGCTCAAACGGAGAAGAGACCAAAACCAAAGTGCTCCAAACTCCAAACTTTTCGGATCAAAACGAAGCCCTCGACGATCAACACAACTTTTACATAGGCTGAAGGAAAGGGAAACACCCTAACTAGATCAAACCCTAGAGAGAAGGGAGTTTCTAGAGAGAGAGGCTCTCAAAATATCTTTTTAGAAAGTAAGAGAGAGAGAGTGAATGCAAAAAGTGATTCAAAAATGCCTAACTGCCTTCTGATATACGATAGGTCCGCTCGAGCGGAGAATAGGACGCTTGAGCGTCAAGAACAAAAAACTGGATCCGCTCGAGCGCAAGAAGGCCCGCTCGAGCTCCAAGACACAAGAATAAAGTACAACCGCTCGAGCGCGAAAACCAGTCTGCTCGATGTAGATTCCCCCTTCCCATAACTTTCACCAACAAAGCACTACCCGCTCGAGCGCGATCCGCTCGAGCGTAAAGAAACCCGCTCGAGCGTGAAAAACACACTTTCAGAAGTTTTGTAGAGGCACGAAATACTGGAAGTATGGAATCTCCGCTCGAGCGCACAAGGACCCGCTCGAGCGGACAACTCAAAAATGGGCAACAAGAATTTGAACTAACGCTCAACCCACCTGTTCAAAACACGCTCAACACATCCTAAACTCAAACACAAATCACGAAAGGATGTAAACAAGATATAAACAACTACTAACATCTATGTAACCAAATCCGGATCACTGTACAACAAGGGTAAGACCCGGGATCGCTATAACCTCCCTCCCTTAAAGAATTTTGTCCCCGAAATTAAGTGCAAGTTTTCAAAAGAACAAGTTTTTCTCCATTTTAAACAATGTTACATTTAACATTCAATAACTCGACCCATTCCGGTCATTTCATCTCTTGTCAAGAGGCATTTCACAACATATATAATTCAACATGCATTTCCTTTCCATTTCAACAGTTTACAATATACATGATTCCCATTTCCATATCATATTCATTTTTTCATGATATAATTCCATTTCTACAATACATTCAACATATGCAATGTTACATTAAACTTCCATTTCAAGGCAAGTTCCAAAGTACTCTCATAAACCAAAACATATACAATGTTTTACAACTTAAGACATATATAATGCTCTTAAAGTTCAACAATATTACAAAATTCTCAAAATATGATTACACATCAACAAACATGTCCAGATATTTCTCACGAACTTCCAACTCACGTTCCCAAGTGGCTTCCTCAACTCCGTGATGTTTCCACAAGACCTTTGCTAAAGGGTATGGTCTTGCCTCGCAAGACTTGATCCCGCCTATCCAAGACTCGAACCGGTCTCTCCTCATACGAGGCATCCTCATCTACCTCTAAGTCGGTCCAATCCAACACGTGCGATGGGTTCGGCTGGTACTTCCGAAGCATACTAATATGAAGACGTCATGAACCCGGACAACTGCGGTGGCAAAGCCAAACGATAAGCACCCCTCCAATCCTCTCAAGGATCTCAAAGGGGCCAATAAACTGAGGGGATAACTTCCCACTCTTCCGAAACCTCATCAAACCTCGCCTCGGTGACATTTTCAAGAAAACATGATCACCCGTTTCAAATGCCAAAGGCCTCCTCCTACGGTCGGCATAGCTCTTCTGGCGACTCTGGGCTGTAACAAGCCTCCTACGGATAAGCTCAACTTTCTCCGTCGTTTCCCTCACCAACTCCGGACCCAACAAAGGTGCATCACCCACCTCGGCCCAACAAACCGGAGACCTACACGGTCGGCCATACAAGGCCTCAAACGGTGCCATACCGATACTAGACTGAAAGCTGTTGTTGTAGGGAAACTCCACCAAGGGAAAGTGCCTCTCCCACGTCCCACTAAAGTCAAGGACACAACCCCGAAGCATATCCTCAAGGATCTGAATAGTATGCTCGGACTGCCCGTTAGTCTGAGGATGATAAGCTGTACTAAAGGTCAACTTAGTACCCAAGGCACTCTGCAAACTCTACCACAACCTGGCAGTAAAACGAGGATCTCTATCTGAGACAATCGTCACTAGGACCCCGTGCAATCTCACTATGTCCCGAATATACAAGTCGGCAAGATGATCTACCGAATCTCTCGTGCGCAAAGGGATAAAGTGCGCCGACTTAGTCAACCGGTCTACAACCACCCAAATAGCATCACTACCCCGCTGAGTCCTCGGAAGACCTACAACGAAGTCCATAGTGACATGCTCCCACTTCCACTAGGCAATAGGCAAGGGTTGTAACAAACCCGCTGGCCTCTGATGCTCGGCCTTCACTTGCTGACAAGTAAGGCACTTAGACACGAAAACTGCCACATCTCTCTTCATTCCCCGCCACCAGAACTGGTGACCCAAATCACGGTACATCTTGGTGCCTCCCGGATGCACTGCAAGGCGTGAATGGTGAAACTCTCGGAGTGCCTCCTCTCGGCAGGACTCCGGCACAAACAATCGGTCTCGGTATCTCACACTCTGGTCGGGATACTCAGATAAACCTTTCTCAACCTTCCCACAGGAGATCTTCTCTCGGAGTGATTCTACCTCAAGGTCACCTCTCTGCGCCTCTAACACCCGAGTCACAAGTGTAGGCTGCGCAACAACAGAAAACAAGGCCGCAGCCTCAACGGATTCGCCCAGACGCAAATCAGACTCGCCAAGTGCACCTAACATCTCCCACTCTCGGATGGCTATACCAGCTACATCACTAATGGATTTCCTGCTAAGGGCATCGGCCATAACATTGGCCTTCCCGGGATGATAGTGCAACTCGAAGTCGTAATCCTCAATAAACTCCATCTACCTCCTCTGCCTCAAGTTCAAGTCTTTCTGTGTAAATAGATTACTTCAGACTCTTATGATCCGAGAACACCTCGAATCTCTCACCAAAAAGGTAGTGCCTCCAGATCTTCAAGGCAAAAATCACGGCTGCTAGTTCTAGGTCATGTGTAGGGTAATTCTTCTCGTGTATTTTCAACTGACGTGAGCCATAGGCTACCACTTTTCTCTCTTGCATTAACACACAACCCAAACTTTCTCGTGAAGCATCACAATAGACTGCATAACCCAACCCTCTCTCCGGAATAATCAAGACCGGAGCGGTGGTCAATCTAACTTTCAACTCTTGGAACGACTTTTCACAAGTCTCACTCCATACAAACTTGACCCCTTTCCGTGTCAACCTAGTCAACGGCGAAGCTAGCCTGGAGAAATCTTTCACAAATCGGCGGTAATACCTAGCTAATCCCAGAAAACTGCGGATCTCAAAAACACTCTTAGGCTGTGCCCAATCTTGCACCGCCTCAATCTTGGATGTATCAACAGACACCCCTTCCCCGGATACCACATGGCCTAAGAACTTGACTTCCCCTAGCCAGAACTCACACTTCCCAAACTTGGCATATAGCCTATGGGCTCTAAGCAACCCAAGCACCACTCTCAAGTGTTCCTCGTGCTCCTCCTCAGAAGGTGAATAAATCAAAATGTCGTCCACGAAAATGACCACAAAACGATCCAAGAATTCCCGGAAGATCCGGTTCATCAAGTCCATAAAGACTGCCGGTGCGTTGGTGAGCCCAAATGGCATCACCAGAAACTCATAATGGCCATACCGCGTACGGAATGCCATCTTAGGAATATTCTCCTCCTTGACCCTCAACTGGTGGTAACCCGATCTCAAGTCTATTTTAGAGAAACAACGGGAACCCTTCAACTGGTCAAACAGATCATCTATACGGGGCATATGATACTTATTCTTAACTGTAGCCCGATTCAACTTTCGGTAGTCGATGCAAAGTCTCAAGGCACCATCTTTCTTTTTAGCAAAGAGTGTCGGTGCACCCCACGGCGAAACACTAGGGCGAATGAAGCCCTTATCCAGCAATTCCTGGAGCTGAATCTTCAACTCACTCAACTCGGCTGGAGCAAAACGATAAGGTGCCATAGAAATCGGCGCCGTGCCGGGCACCAGATCAATAGAGAACTCAATCTCTCAATGAGGTGGCAAGCTAACGAGATCCTCGAGAAAGACGTCCGAGTACTCACAAACTACTCTCGGCAACACAGTCTAGGTCTCATCACACTCACTACTCAAAAGGCTAGCAAGAAGACCACTAAGCTCATTCCGCCCTCGCGGATCATACACCGGTGGCAACACACTACCAACCCGATCCCCTAGAAAATGGAAACACTCCCCGCTCAAGGTGCATACTGTGACCCTCTGGCGGTAGCAATCAATAACAGCCCAGTATGACGATAGCCAGTCCATACCCAAAATAACATCAAATCCTGACATGGGCATCACTACAAAAGGAAAAGGAAACGGAAGCCGGTGATCGGCGACCTCTATATCACAACCCCTACATCCTTGTTTTAAAATCAACTCACCCCCAATAGGTGACACTACACAAATAGGAGATGCTAATTATGCCAACTCCAATCCCAAAACAGATGCAAATGCAGCAGATACAAAAGAATGAGATGCACCCGCATCAATCAACACATTGGCAACCGAGTTACAAAACAAGAAGGTACCTCTCACAACTGATGGAGCAGGTACAAGATCCTGCGCGGTAACAGCATACACGCGCCTAGTAGGCCCCTGATCCACCTGCTTACCCCTCGGAGCATACGACTGTTGCACAGACTGGGACGACGAAGCTCCCGGATTGGCCCTCGAGTCTTGCACAAACTGAGCTGGCTGAAAACCCTGTGTCTGCCTAGAACCAGACGCGCCCGAAGTGGCACTCAACTGTGGGCAAAACCTCTTCAGGTGCCCAGGCTGACCACACTTATAACAAGACAAGGACTGGCCCCTGCCCTGACTCTGGCTCTGCGGTCTAGCTGAAGATGAAGTAGCTCTCTGATCTCCTCCCCTCTGTGGGCAAACCGAAGCCTTGTGGCCCAGCTGACCACACTTGTAACAGGTGAAATCTCCCTGATTGCCTCTCCCCGAGCCTGCACTCGGCACTGGAAAGGTCGATCTAGCAACACCACCCTGAGACTGCTGAGGGTTAGCACCCCTCTGTCTCCTGCCATCACCCTGACCATCCTGGCTCCTCTTGGAGCCTCTCTGTCCCTCCTCCTCCTGCATCATGATCTCCATATGGGCTGCAGCATCAACCAAGCGCCCATAGTCTGATCATAGAACCCCCAACTCTCATCTTGAGGCCGCGCCTCAACCTCTTCTCAAACTCGATACAGCGGCGTTCCTCGGACGCCACAAGTTCAGGTGCGAACTTGGACAAGCTAGTAAAAGCAGCCTCATACTCGGCCACTGAAGAACTCAATTGCAAAAGCTGGCAGAACTGGTCTCTCAGCTTCTCTCTAACTGCAGGAGATAAAAACTTCTCCTGGAAAGCACCCACAAAAGCCTCCCAAGTGCCACCAATACGACCCTTCATAATTTCCACCACTGACCCGCATCCCCCTTAAGCTGGAAAGATGCCAAGGTCACTTTCAAGTCCCGTCTCGATGCCAAGCATCTCAAACGTCTTACTCATCTGCTCCAACCACTCGTCAGCCTTAATGGCTCTTTCGGATCCCCAACAAACTCGTCCGGATTAGACCGGAAGAACTCCCTCTTCAAGAAGGAAGGCCCTGCATCAACAACCTGGGCCTGGACTTGATTCTCAGCTCTGAGAATGTCCATGGATGCTCTCAATGCTCCTGCCATCTCGCGGGCTAAGGCGCCCATAGCCTGCTGACCTGCTGGCTCGGCCACATTGGCCTGGCCAACACCCTCCTGCTGCGCCGGAATGTCATCCGGTATAGGCACCTCCTGCCTCCTAGGCCTACCTCGCCTACCACCACGTCCTCGTCCTGACATCCTAATAAAGGTAACGAAGAACATTAGCACATTCACAAATGTGCCGAAGCTATAACACTCGCGTCCTAATGCATGGACAACAATAATTCACTCCACGTAAGCATAAACACATAAGCACTTACGAATTTCATTTCTGGATAATGATAGTCCCGAGGCGTTGCTAGAGTTCCGGTTAGAAACAGCATTGATCAAGTGCTTTTCCAAAGACTCAGAAACCCAAGGATCCAATCAACATCCTAGAAACTAAATCCCATACCCATAGTCACATAAACATGTTATCACATAAGCACATAACATTACACATAAGTCTCTAACAAGCGAGACAAACCCATTGTGATACTAATCACTTCCCACGTACCCAAAGTATTCGAACCGGTACGCTCTGATACCAAGTTGTAACGCCCTCAAAATAAACATAAATCAACCAATATGCATGCTCAGACATAAGAAAATAAAGCATAATTTATTCATCAGAGTAATCTTACAAAATGTATTACATGTTGACAACAAAAGTAAATGCCCTAGGGCTTACAACTTTCCAAGTCAACACTTGGTTACAAAAAGAGAGTGCTAACTATACAAAGAAAGCCCTTGGCTTGATATACATGTAATACAACCAAAAATACAAAACGTCCAACAGTCCTCTAGCCTCCCAAGCTATGTCCTTGGAGGTGGCATGCTACCTGTACCTGAAAATGATGTCCCATATAGGGTGAGCCACAGCCCAGTAGAAAATACTAAACCAACTATAAACAATGACTAAAAAACAGCATTCGATAGATGGTCCACACTTATATTCCACTCATAACACATTACAGTTTCATGACATTCAAGTCCATGTTACATTTCATTTCATTTCTTTTTCAACTTTGAGTTTGAAAACAAGGCTCAGCCTAGCCAAATAACTTAATGAGATTATAACTCATCTTTAAAACACTTTGAAATTCATATGGATACACATTTTGTGCTGTATCAATACGCATAACCACTTCCATACTTCACAATTGATAATGATATACATTTTAGTGCTATATCAAATCAATTCAAACACTTCCGTAATCCACACTTGATACACATTGTAGTGCTGTATCAATGTCAAACAAAATCCGGTTTAGAGGTCCATCCCCTATCTTCCCCTAAACCGTGGAGTACATCCCCTATCTCCTCCCACACACACAATGTATATAAACGTAGATCATAGACATAATCAATCAATACATAAAGTTAATGTATTATTCCAACCGCTATATTCGTTAGCAGACTCAATCGATTATTTTAGTTTGCCTAATCATCATGCATTGTCTACAACAATCAAGACTATCCTCCACCGATAGCCCAAAGCAGTTATTTCTAAACAGAAAATAAATGCACCAAATGGATAAAATATCAACATTTCAACTAGGTGAGTGATGAATGATCAACTACACCCTTTAATCCCATACATTCCCAATTTCAACATTCTCATTCAATTTCTCATTTCTTAAAATTAATTTTACAAATTAATTTATCAATGTAATTAGGCATTTCCCATAATTAACAAACAACCCTAAGGTTCCATTTCTATCAATAACCCAACATTTACCTCATTTCTCCATGCTAAACATGCATATAGGTTTATATAAGTAAAACCCCTCTTTTGTAAAATTACATAAAGACCCAAACTTTTCAAAATTACCCAACAACCCCCAACACATCAAAATGCTAAAATTTAAAGACAAAGCTCATAAGGAGGAGTAGGATATCCCTACCTCGAAGTTTGAGCTCAAACGGAGAAGAGACCAAAACCAAAGTGCTCCAAACTCCAAACTTTTCGGATCAAAACGAAGCCCTCGACGATCAACACAACTTTTACAAAGGCCGAAGGAAAGGGAAACACCCTAACTAGATCAAACCCTAGAGAGAAGGGAGTTTCTAGAGAGAGAGGCTCTCAAAATATCTTTTTAGAAAGTAAGAGAGAGAGAGTGAATGCAAAAAGTGATTCAAAAATGCCTAACTGCCTTCTGATATACGATAGGTCCGCTCGAGCGGAGAATAGGACGCTTGAGCGTCAAGAACAAAAAACTGGATCCGCTCGAGCGCAAGAAGGCCCGCTCGAGCTCCAAGACACAAGAATAAAGTACAACCGCTCGAGCGCGAAAACCAGTCTGCTCGATCGTAGATTCCCCCTTCCCATAACTTTCACCAACAAAGCACTACCCGCTCGAGCGTCAACATACCCGCTCGAGCGCGATCCGCTCGAGCGTAAAGAAACCCGCTCGAGCGTGAAAAACACACTTTCAGAAGTTTTGTAGAGGCACGAAATACTGGAAGTATGGAATCTCCGCTCGAGCGCACAAGGACCCGCTCGAGCGGACAACTCAAAACTGGGCAACAAGAATTTGAACTAACGCTCAACCCACCTGTTCAAAACACGCTCAACACATCCTAAAACTCAAACACAAATCACGAAAGGATGTAAACAAGATATAAACAACTACTAACATCTATGTAACCAAATCCGGATCACTGTACAACAAGGGGTAAGACCCGGGATCGCTATAACCTCCCTCCCTTAAAGAATTTTGTCCCCGAAATTAAGTGCAAGTTTCAAAAGAACAAGTTTTTCTCCATTTTAAACAATGTTACATTTAACATTCAATAACTCGACCCATTCCGGTCATTTCATCTCTTGTCAAGAGGCATTTCACAACATATATAATTCAACATGCATTTCCTTTCCATTTCAACAGTTTACAATATACATGATTCCCATTTCCATATCATATTCATTTTTCATGATATAATTCCATTTCTACAATACATTCAACATATGCAATGTTACATTAAACTTCCATTTCAAGGCAAGTTCCAAAGTACTCTCATAAACCAAAACATATACAATGTTTTACAACTTAAGACATATATAATGCTCTTAAAGTTCAACAATATTACAAAATTCTCAAAATATGATTACACATCAACAAACATGTCCAGATATTTCTCACGGACTTCCAACTCACGTTCCCAAGTGGCTTCCTCAACTCCGTGATGTTTCCACAAGACCTTTGCTAAAGGGTATGGTCTTGCCTCGCAAGACTTGATCCCGCCTATCCAAGACTCGAACCGGTCTCTCCTCATACGAGGCATCCTCATCTACCTCTAAGTCGGTCCAATCCAACACGTGCGATGGGTTCGGCTGGTACTTCCGAAGCATACTAATATGAAAGACGTCATGAACCCCGGACAACTGCGGTGGCAAAGCCAAACGATAAGCAACCCCTCCAATCCTCTCAAGGATCTCAAAGGGGCCAATAAACTGAGGGGATAACTTCCCACTCTTCCGAAACCTCATCAAACCTCGCCTCGGTGACATTTTCAAGAAAACATGATCACCCGTTTCAAATGCCAAAGGCCTCCTCCTACGGTCGTCATAGCTCTTCTGGCGACTCTGGGCTGTAACAAGCCTCCTACGGATAAGCTCAACTTTCTCCGTCGTTTCCCTCACCAACTCCGGACCCAACAAAGGTGCATCACCCACCTCGGCCCAACAAACCGGAGACCTACACGGTCGGCCATACAAGGCCTCAAACGGTGCCATACCGATACTAGACTGAAAGCTGTTGTTGTAGGGAAACTCCACCAAGGGAAAGTGCCTCTCCCACGTCCCACTAAAGTCAAGGACACAACCCCGAAGCATATCCTCAAGGATCTGAATAGTATGCTCGGACTGCCCGTTAGTCTGAGGATGATAAGCTATACTAAAGGTCAACTTAGTACCCAAGGCACTCTGCAAACTCTACCACAACCTGGCAGTAAAACGAGGATCTCTATCTGAGACAATCGTCACTGGGACCCCGTGCAATCTCACTATGTCCCGAATATACAAGTCGGCAAGATGATCTACCGAATCTCTCGTGCGCAAAGGGATAAAGTGCGCCGACTTAGTCAACCGGTCTACAACCACCCAAATAGCATCACTACCCCGCTGAGTCCTCGGAAGACCTACAACGAAGTCCATAGTGACATGCTCCCACTTCCACTAGGCAATAGGCAAGGGTTGTAACAAACCCGCTGGCCTCTGATGCTCGGCCTTCACTTGCTGACAAGTAAGGCACTTAGACACGAAAACTGCCACATCTCTCTTCATTCCCGCCACCAGAACTGGTGACCCAAATCACGGTACATCTTGGTGCCTCCCGGATGCACTGCAAGGTGTGAATGGTGAAACTCTCGGAGTGCCTCCTCTCGGCAGGACTCCGGCACAAAACAATCGGTCTCGGTATCTCACACTCTGGTCGGGATACTCAGATAAACCTTTCTCAACCTTCCCACAGGAGATCTTCTCTCGGAGTGATTCTACCTCAAGGTCACCTCTCTGCGCCTCTAACACCCGAGTCACAAGTGTAGGCTGCGCAACAACAGAAAACAAGGCCGCAGCCTCAACGGATTCGCCCAGACGCAAATCAGACTCGCCAAGTGCACCTAACATCTCCCACTCTCGGATGGCTATACCAGCTACATCACTAATGGATTTCCTGCTAAGGGCATCGGCCATAACATTGGCCTTCCCGGGATGATAGTGCAACTCGAAGTCGTAATCCTCAATAAACTCCATCTACCTCCTCTGCCTCAAGTTCAAGTCTTTCTGTGTAAATAGATTACTTCAGACTCTTATGATCCGAGAACACCTCGAATCTCTCACCAAAAAGGTAGTGCCTCCAGATCTTCAAGGCAAAAATCACGGCTGTTAGTTCTAGGTCATGTGTAGGGTAATTCTTCTCGTGTATTTTCAACTGACGTGAGCCATAGGCTACCACTTTTCTCTCTTGCATTAACACACAACCCAAACTTTCTCGTGAAGCATCACAATAGACTGCATAACCCAACCCTCTCTCCGGAATAATCAAGACCGGAGCGGTGGTCAATCTAACTTTCAACTCTTGGAACGACTTTTCACAAGTCTCACTCCATACAAACTTGACCCCTTTCCGTGTCAACCTAGTCAACGGCGAAGCTAGCCTGGAGAAATCTTTCACAAATCGGCGGTAATACCTAGCTAATCCCAGAAAACTGCGGATCTCAAAAACACTCTTAGGCTGTGCCCAATCTTGCACCCCTCAATCTTGGATGTATCAACAGACACCCCTTCCCCGGATACCACATGGCCTAAGAACTTGACTTCCCCTAGCCAGAACTCACACTTCCCAAACTTGGCATATAGCCTATGGGCTCTAAGCAAAACCCAAGCAAACCACTTCTCAAGTGTTCCTCGTGCTCCTCCTCAGAAGGTGAATAAATCAAAAATGTCGTCCACGAAATGACCACAAAACGATCCAAGAATTCCCGGAAGATCCGGTTCATCAAGTCCATAAAGACTGCCGGTGCGTTGGTGAGCCCAAATGGCATCACCAGAAACTCATAATGGCCATACCGCGTACGGAATGCCATCTTAGGAATATTCCTCCTGACCCTCAACTGGTGGTAACCCGATCTCAAGTCTATTTTAGAGAAACAACGGGAACCCTTCAACTGGTCAAACAGATCATCTATACGGGGCATAGATACTTATTCTTAACTGTAGCCCGATTCAACTTCGGTAGTCGATGCAAAGTCTCAAGGCACCATCTTTCTTTTTAGCAAAGAGGTCGGTGCACCCCACGGCGAAACACTAGGGCGAATGAAGCCCTTATCCAGCAATTCCTGGAGCTGAATCTTCAACTCACTCAACTCGGCTGGGCAAAACGATAAGGTGCCATAGAAATCGGCGCCGTGCCGGGCACCAGATCAATAGAGAACTCAATCTCTCAATGAGGTGGCAAACTAACGAGATCCTCGAGAAAGACGTCCGAGTACTCACAAACTACTCTCGGCAACACAGTCTGGTCTCATCACACTCACTACTCAAAAGGCTAGCAAGAAGACCACTAAGCTCATTCCGCCCTCGCGGATCATACACCGGTGGCAACACACTACCAACCCGATCCCCTAGAAAATGGAAACACTCCCCGCTCAAGGTGCATACTGTGACCCTCTGGCGGTAGCAATCAATAACAGCCCAGGTATGACGATAGCCAGTCCATACCCAAAATAACATCAAATCCTGACATGGGCATCACTACAAAAGGAAACGGAAGCCGGTGATCGGCGACCTCTATATCACAACCCTACATCCTTGTTTCAAAATCAACTCACCCCCAATAGGTGACACTACACAAATAGGAGATGCTAATTATGCCAACTCCAATCCCAAAACAGATGCAAATGCAGCAGATACAAAAGAATGAGATGCACCCGTATCAATCAATACACTAGCAACTGAGTTGCAAAACAAGAAGGTATCTCTCACAACTGATGGAACAGGTACAAGATCCTGCGCGGTAACGGCATACACGCGCCTAGTAGGCCCCTGATCCACCTGCTCACCCCTCGGAGCATACGACTGCTGCACAGACTGGGACGACGAAGCTCCCGGATTGGCCCTCGAGGCCTGCACAGACTGAGCTGGTTGAAAACCCTGCGTCTGCCTAGAACCAAACGCGCCCGAAGTGGCACTCAACTGTGGGCAAAACCTCTTTAGGTGCCCAGCTGACCACACTGATAACAAACAAGGACTGGCCCCTGCCCTGACTCTGGCTCTGCGGTCTAGCTGAAGATGAAGCAACTCTCTGACCTCCTCCCCTCTATGGGCAAACCGAAGCCTGTGGCCCAGCTGACCACACTTGTAACAAGTGAAATCTCCCTGATTGCCTCTCCCCGAGCTTGCACTCGGCACTGGAAAGGTCGATCTAGCAACACCACCCTGAGACTGCTGAGGGTTAGCACCCCTCTGTCTCCTACCATCACCCTGACCATCCTGGCTCCTCTTGGAGCCTCTCTGTCCTTCCTCCTCTTGCATCATGATCTCCATATGGGCTGCAGCATCAACCAAGCACCCATAGTCCTGAATCATAGAACCCCCAACTCTCATCTTGAGGCCGCGCCTCAACCTCTTCTCAAACTCGATACAACGGCGTTCCTCGGACGCCACAAGTTTAGGTGCGAACCTGGACAAGCTAGTAAAAGCAGCCTCATACTCGGTCACTGAAGAACTCAACTGCAAAAGCTGACAGAACTGGTCTCTCAGCTTCTCCCTGACTGCTGGAGATAAGAACTTCTCCTGGAAAGCACCCACAAAAGCCTCCCAAGTACCACCAATACAGCCCTTCATAAATTTCCACCACTGACCCACATCCCCCTTAAGCTGGAAAGATGCCAAGGTCACTTTCAAAGTCCCGTCTTCGATGCCAAGCATCTCAAACGTCTTACTCATCTGCTCCAACCACTCGTCAGCCTTAAATGGCTCTTTCGGATCCCCAACAAACTCGTCCGGATTAGACCGGAAGAACTCCCTCTTCAAGAAGGAAGGCCCTGCATCAACAACCTGGGCCTGGACTTGATTCTCAGCTCTGAGAATGTCCATGGATGCTCTCAATGCTCCTGCCATCTCGCGGGCTAAGGCGCCCATAGCCTGCTGACCTGCTGGCTCGGCCACATTGGCCTGGCCAACACCCTCCTGCTGCGCCGGAATGTCATCCGGTATAGGCACCTCCTGCCTCCTAGGCCTACCTCGCCTACCACCACGTCCTCGTCCTGACATCCTAATAAAGGTAACGAAGAACATTAGCACATTCACAAATGTGCCGAAGCTATAACACTCGCGTCCTAATGCAATGGACAACAATAATTCACTCCATGTAAGCATATAATCACATAAGCACTTACGAATTTCATTTCTGGATAATGATAGTCCGAGGCGTTGCTAGAGTTCGGTTAGAAACAGCATTGATCAAGTGTTTTCCAATAGGACTCCCAGAAACCCAAGGATTCAATCAACATCCTAGAAACTAAATCCATACCCACATAGTCACATAAACATGTTATCATAAGCACATAATTACACATAAGTCTCTAACAAGCATGACAAACCCATTGTGATACTAATCACTTCCCACGTACCCAAGGTATTCGAACCTGGTACGCTCTGATACCAAGTTGTAACGCCCTCAAAATAAACCATAATCAACCAATGATAGCATGCTCAGACATAAGAAAATAAAGCATAATTGTATTCCATCAGAGTAATCTTTACAAAATGTATTACATGTTGACATCAAAAGTAAATGCCCTAAGGGCTTACAACTTTCCAAGTCAACACTTGGTTACAAAAAGAGAGTGCTAACTTTATACAAAGAAAGCCCTTGGCTTGATATACATGTAATACAACCAAAAATACAAAACGGTCCAACAGTCCCAAGCCTCCCAAGCTACGTCCTTGGAGGTGGCATGCTACCTGTACCTGAAAATGATGTCCCATATAGGGTGAGCCACAGTCCAGTAGAAATATACTAAACCAACTATAAACAATGACTAAAACAACAGCATTCGATAGATGGTCCACACTTATATTCCTACTCATAACACATTACAGTTTCATGACATTCAAGTCCATGTTACATTTCATTTTTCACTTCTTTTTCAACTTTGAGTTTGAAAACAAGGCTCAGAGCCTAGCCAAATAACTTAATGAGATTATAACTCATCTTTAAAACACCTTTGAAATTCATACTGGATACACATTTTGATGCTGTATCAATAGCGCATAAGCCACTTCCATACTTCACAATTGATAATGATATACATTTTAGTGCTATATCAGATCAATTCAAACACTTCCGTAATCCACACTTGATACACATTGTAGTGCTGTATCAATGTCAAACAAAATCCGGTTTAGAGGTCCATCCCCTATCTTCCCCTAAACCGTGGAGTACATCCCTATCTCCTCCCACACACACAATGTATATAAACGTAGATCATAGACATAATCAATCAATACATAAAGTTAATGTATTATTCCAACCGCTATATTCGTTAGCAGACTCATTCGATTAATTTTAGTTTGCCTAATCATCATGCATTGTCTACAACAATCAAGACTATCCTCCACGATAGCCCAAAGCAGTTATTTCTAAACAGAAAATAAATGCACCAAATGGATAAATATCAACATTTCAACTAGGTGAGTGATGAATGATCTAACTACACCCTTTAATCCCATACATTCCAATTTCAACATTCTCAGTCCAATTCTCATTTCTTAAAATTAATTTTACAAATTAATTTATCAATAATTAGGGCATTTCCCAATAATTAACCAAACAACCCTAAGGTTCATTTCTATCAATAACCAACATTTACCTCATTTCTCATGCTAAACATGCATAGGTTTATATAAGTAAAACCCCTCTTTTGTAAATTACATAAAGACCCAAACTTTTCAAAATTACCAACAACCCCAACACATCAAAATGCTAAAATTTAAAGACAAAGCTCATAAGGAGGAGTAGGATATCCCCCTCGAAGTTTGAGCTCAAACGGAGAAGAGACCAAAACCAAAGTGCTCCAAACTCCAAACTTTTCGGATCAAAACGAAGCCCTCGACGATCAACACAACTTTTACAAGGCCGAAGGAAAGGGAAACACCCTAACTAGATCAAACCCTAGAGAGAAGGGAAGTTTCTAGAGAGAGAGGCTCTCAAAATATCTTTTTAGAAAGTAAGAGAGAGAGAGTGAATGCAAAAGTGATTCAAAAATGCCTAACTGCTTCTGATATACGATAGGTCCGCTCGAGCGGAGATAGGACGCTCGAGCGTCAAGAACAAAAAACTGGATCCGCTCGAGCGCAAGAAGGCCCGCTCGAGCTCCAAGACACAAGAATAAAGTACAACCGCTCGAGCGCGAAAACCAGTCTGCTCGATCGTAGATTCCCCCTTCCCATAACTTTCACCAACAAAGCACTACCCGCTCGAGCGTCAACATACCCGCTCGAGCGCGATCCGCTCGAGCGTAAAGAAACCCGCTCGAGCGTGAAAAACACACTTTCAGAAGTTTTGTAGAGGCACGAAATACTGGAAGTATGGAATCTCCGCTCGAGCGCACAAGGACCCGCTCGAGCGGACAACTCAAAAACTGGGCAACAAGAATTTGAACTAACGCTCAACCCACCTGTTCAAAACACGCTCAACACATCCTAAAACTCAAACACAAATCACGAAAGGATGTAAACAAGATATAAACAACTACTAACATCTATGTAACCAAATCCGGATCACTGTACAACAAGGGGTAAGACCCGGGATCGCTATAACCTCCCTCCCTTAAAGAATTTTGTCCCCGAAATTAAGTGCAAGTTTTCAAAAGAACAAGTTTTTCTCCATTTTAAACAATGTTACATTTAACATTCAATAACTCGACCCATTCCGGTCATTTCATCTCTTGTCAAGAGGCATTTCACAACATATATAATTCAACATGCATTTCCTTTCCATTTCAACAGTTTACAATATACATGATTCCCATTTCCATATCATATTCATTTTTTCATGATATAATTCCATTTCTACAATACATTCAACATATGCAATGTTACATTAAACTTCCATTTCAAGGCAAGTTCCAAAGTACTCTCATAAACCAAAACATATACAATGTTTTACAACTTAAGACATATATAATGCTCTTAAAGTTCAACAATATTACAAAATTCTCAAAATATGATTACACATCAACAAACATGTCCAGATATTTCTCACGGACTTCCAACTCACGTTCCCAAGTGGCTTCCTCAACTCCGTGATGTTTCCACAAGACCTTTGCTAAAGGGTATGGTCTTGCCTCGCAAGACTTGATCCCGCCTATCCAAGACTCGAACCGGTCTCTCCTCATACGAGGCATCCTCATCTACCTCTAAGTCGGTCCAATCCAACACGTGCGATGGGTTCGGCTGGTACTTCCGAAGCATACTAATATGAAAGACGTCATGAACCCCGGACAACTGCGGTGGCAAAGCCAAACGATAAGCAACCCCTCCAATCCTCTCAAGGATCTCAAAGGGGCCAATAAACTGAGGGGATAACTTCCCACTCTTCCGAAACCTCATCAAACCTCGCCTCGGTGACATTTTCAAGAAAACATGATCACCCGTTTCAAATGCCAAAGGCCTCCTCCTACGGTCGCATAGCTCTTCTGGCGACTCTGGGCTGTAACAAGCCTCCTACGGATAAGCTCAACTTTCTCCGTCGTTTCCCTCACCAACTCCGGACCCAACAAAGGTGCATCACCCACCTCGGCCCAACAAACCGGAGACCTACACGGTCGGCCATACAAGGCCTCAAACGGTGCCATACCGATACTAGACTGAAAGCTGTTGTTGTAGGGAAACTCCACCAAGGGAAAGTGCCTCTCCCACGTCCCACTAAAGTCAAGGACACAACCCCGAAGCATATCCTCAAGGATCTGAATAGTATGCTCGGACTGCCCGTTAGTCTGAGGATGATAAGCTGTACTAAAGGTCAACTTAGTACCCAAGGCACTCTGCAAACTCTACCACAACCTGGCAGTAAAACGAGGATCTCTATCTGAGACAATCGTCACTAGGACCCCGTGCAATCTCACTATGTCCCGAATATACAAGTCGGCAAGATGATCTACCGAATCTCTCGTGCGCAAAGGGATAAAGTGCGCCGACTTAGTCAACCGGTCTACAACCACCCAAATAGCATCACTACCCCGCTGAGTCCTCGGAAGACCTACAACGAAGTCCATAGTGACATGCTCCCACTTCCACTAGGCAATAGGCAAGGGTTGTAAAAACCCGCTGGCCTCTGATGCTCGGCCTTCACTTGCTGACAAGTAAGGCACTTAGACACGAAAACTGCCACATCTCTCTTCATTCCCCGCCACCAGAACTGGTGACCCAAATCACGGTACATCTTGGTGCCTCCCGGATGCACTGCAAGGCGTGAATGGTGAAACTCTCGGAGTGCCTCCTCTCGGCAGGACTCCGGCACAAACAATCGGTCTCGGTATCTCACACTCTGGTCGGGATACTCAGATAAACCTTTCTCAACCTTCCCACAGGAGATCTTCTCTCGGAGTGATTCTACCTCAAGGTCACCTCTCTGCGCCTCTAACACCCGAGTCACAAGTGTAGGCTGCGCAACAACAGAAAACAAGGCCGCAGCCTCAACGGATTCGCCCAGACGCAAATCAGACTCGCCAAGTGCACCTAACATCTCCCACTCTCGGATGGCTATACCAGCTACATCACTAATGGATTTCCTGCTAAGGGCATCGGCCATAACATTGGCCTTCCCGGGATGATAGTGCAACTCGAAGTCGTAATCCTCAATAAACTCCATCTACCTCCTCTGCCTCAAGTTCAAGTCTTTCTGTGTAAATAGATTACTTCAGACTCTTATGATCCGAGAACACCTCGAATCTCTCACCAAAAAGGTAGTGCCTCCAGATCTTCAAGGCAAAAATCACGGCTGCTAGTTCTAGGTCATGTGTAGGGTAATTCTTCTCGTGTATTTTCAACTGACGTGAGCCATAGGCTACCACTTTTCTCTCTTGCATTAACACACAACCCAAACTTTCTCGTGAAGCATCACAATAGACTGCATAACCCAACCCTCTCTCCGGAATAATCAAGACCGGAGCGGTGGTCAATCTAACTTTCAACTCTTGGAACGACTTTTCACAAGTCTCACTCCATACAAACTTGACCCCTTTCCGTGTCAACCTAGTCAACGGCGAAGCTAGCCTGGAGAAATCTTTCACAAATCGGCGGTAATACCTAGCTAATCCCAGAAAACTGCGGATCTCAAAAACACTCTTAGGCTGTGCCCAATCTTGCACCGCCTCAATCTTGGATGTATCAACAGACACCCCTTCCCCGGATACCACATGGCCTAAGAACTTGACTTCCCCTAGCCAGAACTCACACTTCCCAAACTTGGCATATAGCCTATGGGCTCTAAGCAACCCAAGCACCACTCTCAAGTGTTCCTCGTGCTCCTCCTCAGAAGGTGAATAAATCAAAATGTCGTCCACGAAAATGACCACAAAACGATCCAAGAATTCCCGGAAGATCCGGTTCATCAAGTCCATAAAGACTGCCGGTGTTGGTGAGCCCAAATGGCATCACCAGAAACTCATAATGGCCATACCGCGTACGGAATGCCATCTTAGGAATATTCTCCTCCTTGACCCTCAACTGGTGGTAACCCGATCTCAAGTCTATTTTAGAGAAACAACGGGAACCCTTCAACTGGTCAAACAGATCATCTATACGGGGCATATGATACTTATTCTTAACTGTAGCCCGATTCAACTTTCGGTAGTCGATGCAAAGTCTCAAGGCACCATCTTTCTTTTTAGCAAAGAGTGTCGGTGCACCCCACGGCGAAACACTAGGGCGAATGAAGCCCTTATCCAGCAATTCCTGGAGCTGAATCTTCAACTCACTCAACTCGGCTGGAGCAAAACGATAAGGTGCCATAGAAATCGGCGCCGTGCGGGCACCAGATCAATAGAGAACTCAATCTCTCAATGAGGTGGCAAGCTAACGAGATCCTCGAGAAAGACGTCCGAGTACTCACAAACTACTCTCGGCAACACAGTCTAGGTCTCATCACACTCACTACTCAAAAGGCTAGCAAGAAGACCACTAAGCTCATTCCGCCCTCGCGGATCATACACCGGTGGCAACACACTACCAACCCGATCCCCTAGAAAATGGAAACACTCCCCGCTCAAGGTGCATACTGTGACCCTCTGGCGGTAGCAATCAATAACAGCCCAGTATGACGATAGCCAGTCCATACCCAAAATAACATCAAATCCTGACATGGGCATCACTACAAAAGGAAACGGAAGCCGGTGATCGGCGACCTCTATATCACAACCCCTACATCCTTGTTTCAAAATCAACTCACCCCCAATAGGTGACACTACACAAATAGGAGATGCTAATTATGCCAACTCCAATCCCAAAACAGATGCAAATGCAGCAGATACAAAAGAATGAGATGCACCCGTATCAATCAATACACTAGCAACTGAGTTGCAAAACAAGAAGGTATCTCTCACAACTGATGGAACAGGTACAAGATCCTGCGCGGTAACGGCATACACGCGCCTAGTAGGCCCCTGATCCACCTGCTCACCCCTCGGAGCATACGACTGCTGCACAGACTGGGACGACGAAGCTCCCGGATTGGCCCTCGAGGCCTGCACAGACTGAGCTGGTTGAAAACCCTGCGTCTGCCTAGAACCAAACGCGCCCGAAGTGGCACTCAACTGTGGGCAAAACCTCTTTAGGTGCCCAAGCTGACCACACTGATAACAAAACAAGGACTGGCCCCTGCCCTGACTCTGGCTCTGCGGTCTAGCTGAAGATGAAGCAACTCTCTGACCTCCTCCCCTCTATGGGCAAACCGAAGCCTGGTGGCCCAGCTGACCACACTTGTAACAAGTGAAATCTCCTTGATTGCCTCTCCCCGAGCTTGCACTCGGCACTGGAAAGGTCGATCTAGCAACACCACCCTGAGACTGCTGAGGGTTAGCACCCCTCTGTCTCCTACCATCACCCTGACCATCCTGGCTCCTCTTGGAGCCTCTCTGTCCTTCCTCCTCTTGGTCATGATCATGATCTCCATAGGGCTGCAGCATCAACCAAGCACCCATAGTCCTGAATCATAGAACCCCCAACTCTCATCTTGAGGCCGCGCCTCAACCTCTTCTCAAACTCGATACAACGGCGTTCCTCGGACGCCACAAGTTTAGGTGCGAACCTGGACAAGCTAGTAGTAAAAGCAGCCTCATACTCGGTCACTGAAGAACTCAACTGCAAAGCTGACAGAACTGGTCTCTCAGCTTCTCCCTGACTGCTGGAGATAAGAACTTCTCCGAAAGCACCCACAAAAGCCTCCCAAGTACCACCAATACAGCCCTTCATAAATTTCCACCACTGACCCACATCCCCCTTAAGCTGGAAAGATGCCAAGGTCACTTTCAAAGTCCCGTCTTCGATGCCAAGCATCTCAAACGTCTTACTCATCTGCTCCAACCACTCGTCAGCCTTAAATGGCTCTTTCGGATCCCCAACAAACTCGTCCGGATTAGACCGGAAGAACTCCCTCTTCAAGAAGGAAGGCCCTGCATCAACAACCTGGGCCTGGACTTGATTCTCAGCTCTGAGAATGTCCATGGATGCTTCTCAATGCTCCTGCCATCTCGCGGGCTAAGGCGCCATAGCCTGCTGACCTGCTGGCTCGGCCACATTGGCCTGGCCAACACCCTCCTGCTGCGCCGGAATGTCATCCGGTATAGGCACCTCCTGCCTCCTAGGCCTACCTCGCCTACCACCACGTCCTCGTCCTGACATCCTAATAAAGGTAACGAAGAACATTAGCACATTCACAAATGTGCCGAAGCTATAACACTCGCGTCCTAATGCAATGGACAACAATAATTCACTCCATGTAAGCATATAATCACATAAGCACTTACGAATTTCATTTCTGGATAATGATAGTCCCGAGGTGTTGCTAGAGTTTCGGTTAGAAACAGCATTGATCAAGTGTTTTTCCAATAGGACTCCCAGAAACCCAAGGATTCAATCAACATCCTAGAAACTAAATCTCATACCCACATAGTCACATAAACATGTTATCACATAAGCACATAACATTACACATAAGTCTCTAACAAGCATGACAAACCCATTGTGATACTAATCACTTCCCACGTACCCAAGGTATTCGAACCTGGTACGCTCTGATACCAAGTTGTAACGCCCTCAAAATAAACCCATAAATCAACCAATGATAGCATGCTCAGACATAAGAAAATAAAGCATAATTGTATTCCATCAGAGTAATCTTTACAAAATGTATTACATGTTGACATCAAAAGTAAATGCCCTAAGGGCTTACAACTTTCCAAGTCAACACTTGGTTACAAAAAGAGAGTGCTAACTTTATACAAAGAAAGCCCTTGGCTTGATATACATGTAATACAACCAAAAATACAAAACGGTCCAACAGTCCCAAGCCTCCCAAGCTACGTCCTTGGAGGTGGCATGCTACCTGTACCTGAAAATGATGTCCCATATAGGGTGAGCCACAGTCCAGTAGAAATATACTAAACCCAACTAAAACAATGACTAAAACAACAGCATTCGATAGATGGTCCACACTTATTCCTACTCATAACACATTACAGTTTCATGACATTCAAGTCCATGTTACATTTCATTTTTCATTTCTTTCAACTTTGAGTTTGAAAACAAGGCTCAGAGCCTAGCCAAATAACTTAATGAGATTATAACTCATCTTTAAAACACCTTTGAAATTCATACTGGATACACATTTTGATGCTGTATCAATAGCGCATAAGCCACTTCCATACTTCACAATTGATAATGATATACATTTTAGTGCTATATCAGATCAATTCAAACACTTCCGTAATCCACACTTGATACACATTGTAGTGCTGTATCAATGTCAAACAAAATCCGGTTTAGAGGTCCATCCCCTATCTTCCCCTAAACCGTGGAGTACATCCCCTATCTCCTCCCACACACACAATGTATATAAACGTAGATCATAGACATAATCAATCAATACATAAAGTTAATGTATTATTCCAACCGCTATATTCGTTAGCAGACTCATTCGATTAATTTTAGTTTGCCTAATCATCATGCATTGTCTACAACAATCAAGACTATCCTCCACCGATAGCCCAAAGCAGTTATTTCTAAACAGAAAATAAATGCACCAAATGGATAAAATATCAACATTTCAACTAGGTGAGTGATGAATGATCTAACTACACCCTTTAATCCCATACATTCCAATTTCAACATTCTCAGTCCAATTTCTCATTTCTTAAAATTAATTTTACAAATTAATTTATCAATGTAATTAGGGCATTTCCCATAATTAACCAAACAACCCTAAGGTTCCATTTCTATCAATAACCCAACATTTACCTCATTTCTCCATGCTAAACATGCATATAGGTTTATATAAGTAAAACCCCTCTTTTGTAAAATTACATAAAGACCCAAACTTTTTCAAAATTACCCAACAACCCCCAACACATCAAAATGCTAAAATTTAAAGACAAAGCTCATAAGGAGGAGTAGGATATCCCTACCTCGAAGTTTGAGCTCAAACGGAGAAGAGACCAAAACCAAAGTGCTCCAAACTCCAAACTTTTCGGATCAAAACGAAGCCCTCGACGATCAACACAACTTTTACATAGGCTGAAGGAAAGGGAAACACCCTAACTAGATCAAACCCTAGAGAGAAGGGAGTTTTCTAGAGAGAGAGGCTCTCAAAATATCTTTTTAGAAAGTAAGAGAGAGAGAGTGAATGCAAAAAGTGATTCAAAAATGCCTAACTGCCTTCTGATATACGATAGGTCCGCTCGAGCGGAGAATAGGACGCTTGAGCGTCAAGAACAAAAAAACTGGATCCGCTCGAGCGCAAGAAGGCCCGCTCGAGCTCCAAGACACAAGAATAAAGTACAACCGCTCGAGCGCGAAAAACCAGTCTGCTCGATCGTAGATTCCCCCTTCCCATAACTTTCACCAACAAAGCACACCCGCTCGAGCGTCAACATACCCGCTCGAGCGCGATCCGCTCGAGCGTAAAGAAAGAAACCCCGCTCGAGCGTGAAAAACACACTTTCAGAAGAAGTTTGTAGAGGCACGAAATACTGGAAGTATGGAATCTCCGCTCGAGCGCACAAGGACCCGCTCGAGCGGACAACTCAAAAACTGGGCAACAAGAATTTGAACTAACGCTCAACCCACCTGTTCAAAACACGCTCAACACATCCTAAAACTCAAACACAAATCACGAAAGGATGTAAACAAGATATAAACAACTACTAACATCTATGTAACCAAATCCGGATCACTGTACAACAAGGGGTAAGACCCGGGATCGCTATAACCTCCCTCCCTTAAAGAATTTTGTCCCGAAATTAAGTGCAAGTTTTCAAAAAGAACAAGTTTTTCTCCATTTTAAACAATGTTACATTTAACATTCAATAACTCGACCCATTCCGGTCATTTCATCTCTTGTCAAGAGGCATTTCACAACATATATAATTCAACATGCATTTCCTTTCCATTTCAACAGTTTACAATATACATGATTCCCATTTCCATATCATATTCATTTTTCATGATATAATTCCATTTCTACAATACATTCAACATATGCAATGTTACATTAAACTTCCATTTCAAGGCAAGTTCCAAAAGTACTCTCATAAACCAAAACATATACAATGTTTTACAACTTAAGACATAATAATGCTCTTAAAGTTCAACAATATTACAAAATTCTCAAAATATGATTACACATCAACAAACATGTCCAGATATTTCTCACGGACTTCCAACTCACGTTCCCAAGTGGCTTCCTCAACTCCGTGATGTTTCCACAAGACCTTTGCTAAATAAGGTAGTTTGCCTCGCAAGACTTGATCCCGCCTATCCAAGACTCGAACCGGTCTCTCCTCATACGAGGCATCCTCATCTATCTACCTCTAAGGTCCAATCCAACACGTGCGATGGGTTCGGCTGGTACTTCCGAAGCATACTAACATGAAAGACGTCATGAACCCCGGACAACTGCGGTGGCAAAGCCAAACGATAAGCAACCTCCAATCCTCTCAAGGATCTCAAAGGGCCAATAAACTGAGGGGATAACTTCCCACTCTTCCCGAAACCTCATCAAACCTCGCCTCGGTGACATTTTCAAGAAAACATGATCACCCGTTTCAAATGCCAAAGGCCTCCTCCTACGGTCGGCATAGCTCTTCTGGCGACTCTGGGCTGTAACAAGCCTCCTACGGATAAGCTCAACTTTCTCCGTCGTTTCCCTCACCAACTCCGGACCCAACAAAGGTGCATCACCCACCTCGGCCCAACAAACCGGAGACCTACACGGTCGGCCATACAAGGCCTCAAACGGTGCCATACCGATACTAGACTGAAAGCTGTTGTTGTAGGAAACTCCACCAAGGGAAAGTGCCTCTCCCACGTCCCACTAAAGTCAAGGACACAACCCCGAAGCATATCCTCAAGGATCTGAATAGTACGCTCGGACTGCCCGTTAGTCTGAGGATGATAAGCTGTACTAAAGGTCAACTTAGTACCCAAGGCACTCTGCAAACTCTGCCACAACTGGCAGTAAAACGAGGATCTCTATCTGAGACAATCGTCACTAGGACCCCGTGCAATCTCACTATGTCCCGAATATACAAGTCGGCAAGATGATCTACCGAATCTCTCGTGCGCAAGGGATAAAGTGCGCCGACTTAGTCAACCGGTCTACAACCACCCAAATAGCATCACTACCCCGCTGAGTCCTCGGAAGACCTACAACGAAGTCCATAGTGACATGCTCCCACTTCCACTAGGCAATAGGCAAGGGTTGTAACAAACCCGCTGGCCTCTGATGCTCGGCCTTCACTTGCTGACAAGTAAGGCACTTAGACAGAAAATGCCACATCTCTCTTCATTCCCCGCCACCAGAACTGGTGACCCAAATCACGGTACATCTTGGTGCCTCCCGGATGCACGCAAGGCGTGAATGGTGAACTCTCGGAGTGCCTCCTCTCGGCAGGACTCCGGCACAAACAATCGGTCTCGGTATCTCACACTCTGGTCGGGATACTCAGATAACCTCTCACCTTACCTTCCCACAGGAGATCTTCTCTCGGAGTGGGATTCTACCTCAAGGTCACCTCTCTGCGCCTCTAACACCCGAGTCACAAGTGTAGGCTGCGCAACAACAGAAAACAAGGCCGCAGCCTCAAACGGATTCGCCCAGACGCAAATCAGACTCGCCAAGTGCCCCCAACATCTCCCACTCGGATGGCTATACCAGCTACATCACTAATGGATTTCCTGCTAAGGGCATCGGCCATAACATTGGCCTTCCCGGGATGATAGTGCAACTCGAAGTCGTAATCCTCAATAACTCCATCACCTCTGCCTCTCAAGTTCAAGTCTTTCTGTGTAAATAGATTACTTCAGACTCTTATGATCCGAGAACACCTCGAATCTCTCACCAAAAGGTAGTGCCTCCAGATCTTCAAGGCAAAAATCACGGCTGCTAGTTCTAGGTCATGTGTAGGGTAATTTTCTCGTGTATTTTCAACTGACGTGAGCCATAGGCTACCACTTTCTCTCTTGCATAACACACAACCCAAACCCTCTCGTGAAGCATCACAATAGACTGCATAACCCAACCCTCTCTCCGGAATAATCAAGACAGCGGTGTGGTCAATCTAACTTTCAACTCTTGGAACGACTTTTCACAAGTCTCACTCCATACAAACTTGACCCCTTCCGAGTCAATCTAGTCAACGGCGAAGCTAGCCTGGAGAAATCTTCACAAATCGGCGGTAATACCAGCTAATCCCAGAAAACTGCGGATCTCAAAAACACTCTTAGGCTGTGCCCAATCTTGCACTGCCTCAATCTTGGATGTATCAACAGACACCCCTTCCCGGATACCACATGGCCTAAGAACTTGACTTCTCCTAGCCAGAACTCACACTTCCCAAACTTGGCATACAGCCTATGGGCTCTAAGCAACTCAAGCACCACTCTCAAGTGTTCCTCGTGCTCCTCCTCAGAAGGTGAATAATCAAAATGTCGTCCACGAAAACGACCACAAAACGATCTAAGAATTCCCGGAAGATCCGGTTCATCAAGTCCATAAAGACTGCCGGTGTTGGTGAGCCCAAATGGCATCACCAGAAACTCATAATGGCCATACCGCGTACGGAATGCCGTCTTCGGAATATCTCCTCCCTTGACCCTCAACTGGTGGTAACCCGATCTCAAGTCTATCTTAGAGAAACAACGGGAACCCTTCAACTGGTCAAACAGATCATCTATACGGGGCATATGATACTTATTCTTAACGTAGCCCGATTCAACTTTCGGTAGTCGATACAAAGTCTCAAGGCACCATCTTTCTTTTTAGCAAAGAGGTCGGTGCCCCACGGCGAAACACTAGGGCGAATGAAGCCCTTATCCAGCAATTCCTGGAGCTGAATCTTCAACTCACTCAACTCGGCTGGGCAAAACGATAAGGTGCCATAGAAATCGGCGCCGTGCCGGGCACAGATCAATAGAGAACTCAATCTCTCAATGAGGTGGCAACTAACGAGATCCTCGAGAAAGACGTCCGAGTACTCACAAACCACTCTCGGCAACACAGTCTGGGTCTCATCACACTCACTACTCAAAAGGCTAGCAAGAAGACCACTAAGCTCATTCCGCCCTCGCGGATCATACACCGGTGGCAACACACTACCAACCCGATCCCCTAGAAAATGGAAACACTCCCCGCTCAAGGTACATACTGTGACCCTCTGGCGGTAGCAATCAATAACAGCCCGGTATGACGATAGCCAGTCCATACCCAAAATAACATCAAATCCGACATGGGCATCACTACAAAAGGAAACGGAAGCCGGTGATCGGCGACCTCTATATCACAACCCCTACATCCTTGTTTCAAAATCAACTCACCCCCAATAGGTGACACTACACAAATAGGAGATGCTAATTATGCCAACTCCAATCCCAAAACAGATGCAAATGCAGCAGATACAAAAGAATGAGATGCACCCGTATCAATCAATACACTAGCAACGAGTTGCAAAACAAGAAGGTACCTCTCACAACTGATGGAACAGGTACAAGATCCTGCGAAAGCTGTAACGCATACACGCCTAGTAGGCCCCTGATCCACCTGCTCACCCCTCGGAGCATACGACTGCTGCACAGACTGGGACGACGAAGCTCCCGGATTGGCCCTCGAGGCCTGCACAGACTGAGCTGGTTGAAAACCCTGCGTCTGCCTAGAACAACGCGCCCGAAGTGGCACTCAACTGTGGGCAAAACCTCTTTCAGGTGCCCAGCTGACCACACTGATAACAAACAAGGACTGGCCCCTGCCCTGACTCTGGCTCTGCGGTCTAGCTGAAGATGAAGCAACTCTCTGACCTCCTCCCCTCTGTGGGCAAACCGAAGCCTGTGGCCCAGCTGACCACACTTGTAACAGGTGAAATCTCCCTGATTGCCTCTCCCCGAGCTGCACTCGGCACTGGAAAGGTCGATCTAGCAACACCACCCTGAGACTGCTGAGGGTTAGCACCCCTCTGTCTCCTACCATCACCCTGACCATCCTGGCTCCTCTTGGAGCCTCTCTGTCCCTCCTCTTGCATCATGATCTCCATATGGGCTGCAGCATCAACCAAGCCCATAGTCTGATCATAGAACCCCCAACTCTCATCTTGAGGCCGCGCCTCAACCTCTTCTCAAACTCGATACAACGGCGTTCCTCGGACGCCACAAGTTAGGTGCGAACCTGGACAAGCTAGTAAAAGCAGCCTCATACTCGGTCACTGAAGAACTCAACTGCAAAAGCTGACAGAACTGGTCTCTCAGCTTCTCCCTGACTGCTGGAGATAAGAACTTCTCCTGGAAAGCACCCACAAAAGCCTCCCAAGTGCCACCAATACGCCCTTCATGAATTTCCACCACTGACCCGCATCCCCTTAAGCTGGAAAGATGCCAAGGTCACTTTCAAAGTCCCGTCTTCGATGCCAAGCATCTCAAACGTCTTACTCATCTGCTCCAACCACTCGTCAGCCTTAATGGCTCTTTCGGATCCCCAACAAACTCGTCCGGATTAGACCGGAAGAACTCCCTCTTCAAGAAGGAAGGCCCTGCATCAACAACCTGGGCCTGGACTTGATTCTCAGCTCTGAGAATGTCCATGGATGCTCTCAATGCTCCTGCCATCTCGCGGGCTAAGGCGCCCATAGCCTGCTGACCTGCTGGCTCGGCCACATTGGCCTGGCCAACACCCTCCTGCTGCGCCGGAATGTCATCCGGTATAGGCACCTCCTGCCTCCTAGGCCTACCTCGCCTACCACCACGTCCTCGTCCTGACATCCTAATAAAGGTAACGAAGAACATTAGCACATTCACAAATGTGCCGAAGCTATAACACTCGCGTCCTAATGCAATGGACAACAATAATTCACTCCATGTAAGCATAATCACATAAGCACTTACGAATTTCATTTCTGGATAATGATAGTCCCGAGGTGTTGCTAGAGTTCGGTTAGAAACAGCATTGATCAAGTGTTTTTCCAATAGGACTCCCAGAAACCCAAGGATTCAATCAACATCCTAGAAACTAAATCCATACCCACATAGTCACATAAACATGTTATCACATAAGCACATAACATTACACATAAGTCTCTAACAAGCGAGACAAACCCATTGTGATACTAATCACTTCCCACGTACCCAAAGGTATTCGAACCTGGTACGCTCTGATACCAAGTTGTAACGCCCTCAAATAAACCCATAAATCAACCAATGCATGCTCAGACATAAGAAAATAAAGCATAATTGTATTCCATCAGAGTAATCTTTACAAAATGTATTACATGTTGACATCAAAAGTAAATGCCCTAAGGGCTTACAACTTTCCAAGTCAACACTTGGTTACAAAAAGAGAGTGCTAACTCTATACAAAGAAAGCCCTTGGCTTGATATACATGTAATACAACCAAAAACAAAACGGTCCAACAGTCCAAGCCTCCCAAGCTACGTCCTTGGAGGTGGCATGCTACCTGTACCTGAAAATGATGTCCCATATAGGGTGAGCCACAGCCCAGTAGAAATATACTAAACTAAACAACTATAAACAATGACTAAAATAACAGCATTCGATAGATGGTCCACACTTATATTCCACTCATAACACATTACAGTTTCATGACATTCAAGTCCATGTTACATTTCATTTTTCACTTCTTTTTCAACTTTGAGTTTGAAAACAAGGCTCAGAACCTAGCCAAATAACTTAATGAGATTATAACTCATCTTTAAAACACTTTGAAATTCATACTGGATACACATTTTGGTGCTGTATCAATAGCGCATAAGCCACTTCCATACTTCACAATTGATAATGATATACATTTTAGTGCTATATCAGATCAATTCAAACACTTCCGTAATCCACACTTGATACACATTGTAGTGCTGTATCAATGTCAAACAAAATCCGGTTTAGAGGTCCATCCCTATCTTCCCCTAAACCGTGGAGTACATCCCCTATCTCCTCCACACACACAATGTATATAAACGTAGATCATAGACATAATCAATCAATACATAAAGTTAATGTATTATTCCAACCGCTATATTCGTTAGCAGACTCATTCGATTAATTTTAGTTTGCCTAATCATCATGCATTGTCTACAACAATCAAGACTATCCTCCACCGATAGCCCAAAGCAGTTATTTCTAAACAGAAAATAAATGCACCAAATGGATAAAATATCAACATTTCAACTAGGTGAGTGATGAATGATCTAACTACACCCTTTAATCCCATACATTCCCAATTTCAACATTCTCAGTCCAATTTCTCATTTCTTAAAATTAATTTTACAAATTAATTTATCAATGTAATTAGGGCATTTCCCATAATTAACCAAACAACCCTAACGTTCCATTTCTATCAATAACCCAACATTTACCTCATTTCTCCATGCTAAACATGCATATAGGTTTATATAAGTAAAACCCCTCTTTTGTAAAATTACATAAAGACCCAAACTTTTTCAAAATTACCCAACAACCCCCAACACATCAAAATGCTAAAATTTAAAGACAAAGCTCATAAGGAGGAGTAGGATATCCCTACCTCGAAGTTTGAGCTCAAACGGAGAAGAGACCAAAACCAAAGTGCTCCAAACTCCAAACTTTTCGGATCAAAACGAAGCCCTCGACGATCAACACAACTTTTACAAAGGCCGAAGGAAAGGGAAACACCCTAACTAGATCAAACCCTAGAGAGAAGGAAGTTTCTAGAGAGAGGGCTCTCAAAATATCTTTTTAGAAAGTAAAGAGAGAGAGTGAATGCAAAAAGTGATTCAAAATGCCTAACTGCCTTCTGATATACGATAGGTCCGCTCGAGTGGAGAATAGGACGCTCGAGCGTCAAGAACAAAAAACTGGATCCGCTCGAGCGCAAGAAGGCCCGCTCGAGCTCCAAGACACAAGAATAAAGTACAACCGCTCGAGCGTGAAAACCAGTCCGCTCGAGCGTAGATTCCCCATTCCTAGAACTTTCACCGACAAAGCACTACCCGCTCGAGCGCGACCCGCTCGAGTGTAAAGAAACCTGCTCGAGCATGAAAAACACAATTTCAGAAGTTTTGCAGAGGCACGAAATGCTGGAAGTATGGAATCTCCGCTCGAGCGCACAAGGACCCGCGAGCGGACAACTCAAAAACTGGGCAACAAGAATTTGAACTAAGGCTCAACCCACCTGTTCAAAACACGCTCAACACATCCTAAAACTCAAACACAAAGCACGAAAGGATGTAAACAAGATATAAACAACTGCTAACATCCACGGAACCAAATCCAGATCACTATACAACAAGGGGTAAGACCCGGGATCGCTATAATTTTGACCAAAGTTCTGAAAAGGCACGTGGAAAGGAAAAAGTTAATAAATGCTGATTAGGAGATTTTGACCAAATCAATAAATGTTGAGGTTTTATTTATTTTTTTTAAATAAAAAATTTAGAAAATTAAGATTGGGATATTGAAACTCCCACAAGGCTTTGGGGTTAGAAACCCCATTTTCCTTATATATAGATATAGATGGAAACTACAATTTAATGGGCCAAGACATATACATATATATATATATTGCATGTGGAATACACGATGGCAGAATTTTTTATTGGGCCATGGGGGACTCAATTAATAAGTTTAGTGTGCATGGGCTTTAATTTAAGTATTCAATAGTAGAGGAGTTCACATTAGCCTATAGGCATTTTCCAATCATAGAGTAGAGCATTGAAAATGAAGTCAAAAAGACTTTGGAGAATTTAATAAACGCTGAGTTTTTTTTAAAGGAAAAAATAAAAATTTAGAAAATTTAGATTGGGATATTGAAGCTCCCACAGACCTTGGGGGTTAAAAACCCCATTTTGCTGTATAGATATAGATATAGATTGATAATATAATTTAAATTTTTTGAGTCATAAATAAAAAAATATTACAACTAAATATAACACGAGTCATAATTAAAAAATTCATGAATTATAACTAAAATAGTGTCATAATTTAAAAAAATGGGATTTTTATTGATAAATCCCATTTAGAAGTGTTCTAATGCAAGAAATTCATGAAGGAATTTTTTAACTCACTTAGTCCCATGCATTTATACTTTTATTTCATAAAATCTTTTTTCTTGGTTTGTACTATTTTCTTAGACTCTTATACCCTTATATTTAATATTGATATTTAATGTTGGGGGAGGAGAGAGAAGGGAAAAGATCAAAGCATAGGAAATTTCATACACAAATTAAATAACATTGATGTTATTATTTTATATTATTATATAATGTGAATATATTTTTAATTGACAACACATTAAAAATAATGTGAACGTTCTCCCTCATCTGATGTGAATATATTTTTAATTGACAACACATTAAAAATAATGTCAACATTCAATCTTATTTGACGTGAACGTTCACAATTAAATAAAAATTTATTTTATTTTATTTTTTACACAATTAAATAAATTTATTTTTTTAAATTAAATAAATAAATAAATAAAATATCAATAAAAATTTATATTATTTTTTTAATTAAAATTTTAAATAAATTTGTTTTTAAAATAACAATAATTAAACAATGAAATTAAATAAAACATCTATTAACATTTAAATAATGAAATTAAATAAAATATAAACAAAATTTTAAAATAAAACATCAATAAAGTATCTATAAAAATTATCTAAAAAAATAAATAAAACATCAATAAATAGTTAAATAAAATTATTTTATTTTTAAATTGAGACATTTAAATTTTATTGAATTTTACTAAGTATAATACATAATTAAATAGTAGATGATCAAAATGGTCATTTCACCGCCTAATCCCAACAGTAAATAATCCCCCCCAAATTGTCCCACACCCCCCCCCCCCAAAAAATGATAGTATAATCCCCCATATGGGGGATAAGGAGTCCGGCCGGACTCCATGTTCGGCAAACTAAAAAAAAAACAAACATCGGATTGGATGATGCCCCGGATTACAAGCCATACAGTAAATAACCCCCCTTATCCCCCTAATCAAACACACCCTTTGAGTGTATTTGTTTGGACGGACTGGATAAGGGGAGATTGTAATCCATCGGACTATTAGTCCTAGGATACATTGTCCGGACAATTTGATTGGACTGTATTTGTATCCTATATTTGTTTAGTCATGGGATTAGATATCTGGATTGGACTATTTTTAATGAATCGAATGTTTGTTTGGGATATTATGGAAAATGATAAATGCTCAAATGACTATTTTATCTTTTTCAATTATTTACTAAGTAATAGCAATATTAAACATAGCTTTAATATTTTAATTATTTTTGGCTAGATTAAATAAAAATTTATTTTATTTTATTTTTTGCACAATTAAATAAATTTATTTTTAAAAAATTAAATATAAATAAAAATATATGTTATTTTTTAATTAAAATTTTAAATAAATTTATTTTAAATAATAATAATAATTAAATAATGAAATAAAATAAAACATCTATTAAAATTTAAATAATGACATTAAATAAAATATAAGCAAAATTTTAAAATAAAACATCAATAAAATATGTATAAAAAAAAATTTTAAAAAATTAAATAAATATAACAAAAATAAAATTAAATAAAAATATTTTATTTTTAAATTGAGACATTTAAATTTTTTTGAATTTTATTAAATATAATACATAATTAAATACTAGAGCGCAAAAATATAATTTCATTGTTTAATCCCAAGGGATGAGTTATCCCATGGGCCCCGTTTGTTTAGAGAGTTAGAGAGGGAATTGGGATGGGTAGTGAGGTGGGACTCACTAATATTGTGTTTGTTTTGAGATATGGGGAGGGAATTGATAGTGAGCTCCGGATTAGGATAGGCCTCCCCAAGGGGATTCGGATGAGCCTCCAGAACTTGGTATTAGAAAAATAGGCCGGCGAACTAGAAATTTTATTTATTTATTACATGTCGGGTATTTTTTTTGAACATTAATATTTAATTTTTTATATTTTTTGTTAAGCAAAAATCATTGTTTTATTTGTTTTATTTTTTTCTGGAAATTTTTTATTTTATTTTTATTTTTTTAAAATTTTTAACATGTTGGGCATTTTTTTTAAAACATTAATGTTTAATGTTTTTATATTTTTTTATTTGTTTTATTATTTTATATTTATTTTATATAAAAATAATTTAACAATCCCTACACTAACAACTATCATCAAAACAAATACAATTTTACTTAATCCCCTCACTACATCCCTTCACTATTAATCCCCTCACTATCAATCTCCTCCATTTACCTTTGAAAACAAACGGGGCCATGGTTTTTATCCAACCCACCCCCCATGGGATAGGATAGTCCCACAAATATGGGACTAATAGTCCGGGAAGACTATTAATCTAGAGCAAAACTTTTGAAACAAACAATGGATTATTTGTCTGGTGAAACTAACAGTCCGATCCCACACCCTAATCCTTCAAAACAAACACACCCTTTGTGTTTGTCAAATAACTAAATTTTTATGATATAATCATTCAATTAAAATAATCAATCTCTTAAAATTTATTTTTACATAAAGTAATTATTTTTATCTTTTGATTGATTGAGAATACCCTTTTGTGTTTGTTCACAAATTAAATATAAAATATTTTAAAAAAAGTATTAGCAGAGAATCGTTGATGCCTTGGTACCTTTTTATTTTTGTCATCTTAATTGATTTGTTTAGTTAACTTTTCTCAATTGTCTAATCATTTCCAAAAATTCAAAGTCATTTTTTTCTTTATTTTATTTGAATGCTCGATAATTTCTTTCAACAAATTAATCCCTAATAATTTGATCTCCAACTCACTGAGTTATACCATCTCATGACATTCTACACTTGAAATTGCATTAATAAAGTTGCAGCACATTTCCCCTTATTAAAATTTTAGGACGAAGCTCAAATTTGCCCTACAAAATTAATAAGTCTCGTTCGGAAATAAATTATTTTAGTAATTTTTTTAATTTTTTGATTAAAATATAAGGTAAAAAAATTCATTTGTTTGGAATAATTTTTTGATTTTTTACAAAAAGATATGTAAAAAGTAAAGAGAAAATGAAATCTTTAACTTTTTGGTATAGGTTATAGGCTTTTTGAATTTTTTAATAATTTTTTGACTTTTAGACTAAAACTATTACTTCCCAAACGAGACCAAGTCAAAATAAATCTCATAAATTTTCTAAAATGAATTATATTTTCTTAGACGAATCAAGATTTCATAATCGAAATTGTAATGAGAGAGGGCTTGACACTCATACCTTTAATAAGTAAGCCTTGTTTAGGAACTTAGTTATTTTAGTTGGCTTTTTAACTATTTTATGAGATAAAAAAAAAATTATGTTTTGAAATAATTTGTGAATTTTTTGTAGTTTAATGAATGATTGTAAGAGAAAAAGTAATTAATTGACGTGTAAGATGATTTCTAAAAATGTGACTATGTGCTAAATCAATAGCACAAAATTGAATGAACACATGGACCTTAAAAATCAAGAAAACGTCAGGCAAAATGATGAAAAATCATTGAATAGATATATTCCGGACTTGATAGTCCTCGTTTGGCAAGTGAATTGGGTTTAGGTTGAGACTAAAAAAGCACAAAAAAGAAAAAATAGGCTAAATAAATTTGTGGGGGCCGAATACTGGAAGTCACAAAGAGGCCGAATAATATTGGACCTGGAGAGTCGAAATATATACATCACATTTGGCCCCGTCTTGCACAAATCCTACCTTATTCGGCCAAATAGCCGGTTGAGTAAAGGGCCGAGTGAAAAGCGGTTTGCAACAGAAGAAGCCGAGTAAATAGTTATACGGCGAATTGAAAGTGGGCCCAGTCCCGAGGCCCAAGAAAGAAAAGATATAAATAAAAGAACATTAGCCAGAAAGAGGTATGTGAGAATCATTATGTTTAACTTAAAATACAAGTAATCCAGAAAGTAGAGACTGACTTGTCCGTCGGAGTGCTAATTCCGGCACCCCCGACCAGAGTGTTTATTCCTTTTTAGGTTGTCAGCAGAGGAACTCGAGTCCCCAGTGGATCAAAAGAGTATTTCCAAAACACCCCCTCCACAATTGGCGCCGTCTGTGGAAATACTTAACTACATCCATGGCGGGCACAACGGAAGATTCCCCGATAATCACTGACGAAACTACACCGGGAGATGATCTCACCCCAACAAACATGCTGGGACCGGAGACTATCGCCACAAGACGCGTCTTGAACTTTGCTTCACCCTCGACTTCACCGCACGAGACAATGCAGGCGATCATGGAACAAGCAAAGAAAAATGAACAGAGGTTGGAGAACATGATCGCTGAGAACGAACGTCTCCGTCAAGATTTAGCCTTGAAGTGGCAAAGTCCAAGCAAGCTGCGCGCCAAGATCCGGAATGACCTCTGAGGGCAGGTGGTCGACGACCTCGAGCCCAACAACAAGACACTGACAGTGACTTCGACTTATTATCCCCGGAGCCCAAGAAAAAGGGACAACCCAAAACTACCAATTCCTCTGAAGAGAGTCCACGTATAAGGCATAAGCGAAGACGAAATGGTTAGACAAAGAGGACCAGGACGATCCCTTTGTGCGACGGATCGCAAATGCAGTACTACCCAAGAAGTTCAAATCCCCGTCGTTCACCTTGTACGACGGGAAATCAGACCCCACTGATCGTATCCGACATTATAAGCAAGCCATGACGCTGCATGTCGACGACGAGGCTCTTATGTGCAGAATATTTCTGAGCAGTTTTGGGCCATTGGCTGTCAGATGGTATTATAAATTGGAGCCGGCATCCATTAAGAGTTTCCATCAACTACAGAAATCCTTCAGGGCAAGATTTATCACAAACGAGGTCTAGCCGAAGCAAGCCGACTCTCTTTGGGCAATGCAGATCTAGCCGGGAGAAACTCTACGAGCGTATTCGGCGCGTTATTGGGAGTGCTTCAATCTTGTCGATAATGCTTGCAACAACTCTATGGCCATTACCGCCTTTAAAATGGGTTTGCATCCTGATAGTGCTCTCTGCAATTCCTTGACTAGAAGACCCCCTAAAACAGTCTGGTCGTTGATGAAGAAAGTTGAGGAATACTGCAAAGTGGAAGATGACGCCTTGAGGGTTAAAACCGGAAACTTGGCCAACAAGACAGCCCCCTCTGAAATTGCTCAGCCGTTTACCACCTCAGAGCCCTGAACCACGACATCGGGCCAAACGAGACAAGAGACGGGATTCTCGCCGATCAAGCGACCAATGCCCCGCCCGAACAAATGAACAACTGCAAGTCAATAGCAGGCGCACAAGGCGCGCCGACAAGAAATATACGAAGTTGTTAGAGCCGATCAGCGCAGTTATGTCCAAAGTCCAACACCTTCCGTTCTTCAAATGGTTGTCCAAAATGGTGGGACCTCCCGACACGAGAAGACGGGATAGGCGGTGCGAGTATCACAAGGATCATGGCCATGACACTGAGAGTTGTTATGCATTGAAAGATCATCTGGAGGAATTAGTACAAGATGATCGGCTGCAACAGTACGTCCGAAAAGGCAATTCAACCAAAGCAATAGCCGTAAGACAGGATTCGCCTCCACTCGTCGTGATCCACATGATATACAGCTTGCCAATGTCATCCTCGGTACATACGATTCAATCGAGTCCCGACCCTCAAAATCAACTCACTCCGGCTAAACGGCCCCATGAAGCTACGAGCATAACATTCGATGATTCAGATTTGGCCGAAGTGATGCTTCCCCACATTGATCCCCTGGTAATCGAGTTATGCGTAAACCGATTCACCGTTAAGTGCGTACTCGTTGATTCGGGGAGCACATTGGAAGTTATGTACTACAAGACATTCACCAAACTCGGCTTCTCCGAATCAGATCTTTCTCTGGCTCCCTACCCACTATTCGACTTCAACGCTAACCCAGAATACCTGTTGGGGAAAATCACACTACCCGTTTGAGCGGGCTCCCGAACAGTGGATGTGGAATTCTTGGTCGTCAAGCTACCATTGCCGTATAATCTCATCATGGGGCGAACTTGGTTGCATATCATGCAAGCCGTGCCAAGCACCTATCATCAGTTGTTACGCTTCCCGACAGAACGCGGCATTGAGCAAATCCGTGGCTCCCAGAAATCGGCACATGCATATTATCTCCTTACCGGAAAGACGCCAAAGGAGTTGCAGGTGAATTCTATTGAGGTGCCGGATCGGGAGAGCCTCGACAATGTTGGGCGGCTCCCAAACGAAAAGGCCACGGAAGCCCTAGATCGAGTCAAAATCGACGGAAACCCAGATAGGTTCTTCATGGTCGGCGCCTCCCTGAATCAAGCCGATAGAGAGCAGTTAATTTCCTTCTTGCTCGGCAACCTTGATGTATTTGCGTGGACTCTGTACGAGATGCAAGGTGTAGATCCGTCAATGGCACAGCACCGTTTAAATGTTGACCCTAAATGCAAGCCGATTATTCAGAAAAGTCGGCGGTTAGCCGCAGAGCACACTGCCGTCGTTGTTAAAGAGGTTGACCGGTTGCTTGACGCCAGGGCAATCAGGGATGTGACCTACCCTATATGGCTCTCGAATACTGTGGTTGTGAAGAAGAAAAATGGGACTTGGCGAGTCTGCGTTGATTTCACGGACCTAAACAAAGCTTGGCCCAAGGATTGTTTTCCCCTACCCAGAATTGACCAACTTGTAGATGCTACGGCACGTCACCAGCGTATGAGCTTCCTTGATACCTACAGAGGTTGCCATCAAATCGCCATGCATCGGAGGACCAAGATAAAACTGCATTCCTCACTCCAAGAGGAACCTATTGCTATAAGGTTATACCTTTTGGGCTGAAAAATACAAGGGCAACTTACCAAAGGCTAGTCACTACCATGTTCAAGGAGCAACTCAGCTACACTATGGAAGTTTACATTGACGATTTGGTGGTCAAGTCCAAAGAAGAACAAACTCATCTAACCGATTTGGAAAAGACATTCGGCATTTTACGCAAATACAAAATGAAGCTGAACGCTTCCAAATGTGCGTTTGGGATCGGCTCGGGCAAATTCTTGGGTTACATTGTCAACCACCGAGGAATCGAAGCCAACCCGAGGCAAATCACAGTAATCTTGGAGCTCGCCTCCTCTCGTTCAGTGAAAGATGTTCAAAAGTTGATGGGGATGGCCGCCGCACTCAACAGTTTCATCAGTCGGTCCATAGATCGCTGCCGACAATTATTTCATACACTACGGCAGGGCAAGGCTTTTGAATGGACCGCCGAGTGCGAAGCCGCTTTCAACGGCCTCAAGACCTACCTCCGATTAGCTCCATTCTTGACAACACCTTCGGCAGGTGACCCACTTATTTTGTATTTGGCAGTTTTCGACCGGGCCGTCAACGCCGTACTAATTAAGGAAGAGCTGGGGGAACAGCGTCCAGTGTATTATATGAGCAAGGCAATGGTTGACGCCGAAGCGCGCTACCTTCCGTTGGAAAAACTCATTCTGGCCTTTGTCATGGCAGCGAGAAAGTTGATGCATTACTTTCAAGGGCATACCATCGGGGTACTAACAGACCATTCCCTCCGGTCGATACTCCGTAGTGCAGAAGCATCAGGGCGCGTTTCAAAGTGGGCTCTTGAACTCGGCCAGTACGACATTCAGTTTCTGCCGAGAACCTCAATCGAGGGACAGGTGTTTGCCAACTTTGTGGCCGAAGTCACTGGGGTTCTTGCCGATTTCAAGTCTGATGAAGTTCAACCTAAGGTGAACTGGAGAATTTATGTTGGGGACATTTGGTAGTTGTATTGTGATGGATCGTCCAATCAACGAGGCAGCGGGGCCGGAGTAGTGATAATGGCTCTCGGCGGGGCAATAATTGAGCAGGCTGTCAAACTCGGCTTCGAAGCGTCAAATAATGAGGCCGAATACAAGGCCCTGCTAACCGGCTTGCGGAATGCACATCTTCTGGGTGCTCGGCGTTTGTTTGTATTTTGCGATTCAAAACTGGTGATCAATCAACTGAAGGGGGAGTATGTGACCAAAAATGACCGTATGGCGGCTTACATGAAAATGGCTAACTCCTTGCTGGCAAAATTTGACCATCATGAATTGAATCAGATAACACGTGATCAAAACACACATGCAGATGCCCTAACTTGCCTAGCCTCTGCCATTAACTCAGAGATTAAACGGACTATCGAAGTAGGTTTCATTCCGGAGCCGAGCATTGGCCCTTCGGAGGAAGTCTAGGTCAATATCATAAAGTCAGGACCGAGTTGGATGGACCCCATTGCTGCATTCTTGTCTTCCGAACAGCTCCCAACGGACAAGAGAGAAGCGCACAAGCTGTGAAATAAAGCCCTGCGATACTGTAACGCCCTCAAAATAATACATAAATCCCATCATTTTAGACATGCAATGGTAAAGAATTCAACACCTTTCCATTCATCAGAGTAATTCTTACAACAGTATTACATGTTAACAACAAAAGCAAATGCCCTATAGGCTTACAGCTTTCCAAGTTAACACTTGGTTACACAAAAGAAGAGTACTAACTCTATACAAAATAAGCCCTTGGCTTGATATACATGTAATACAAACAAAATAATCAAAAAGAGTCTTCAACTCTCATATCCATCCAAGCTAAGTCCTTGGAGGTGACATGCTACTTGTACCTAAAAATAATGTCTCATATAGGGTGAGCCAACGCCCAGTAGAGATATGCTAAACACAGTATGAGCAATAACTAAGACATTAGCAGTTGGTAAATGTTTAGTTCTCATAAATCAATTCATAACCCATTTCCATTACATGACTACAATGTCCATGTTTCATTTCATTTTCCATTTCTTATCAAGTTCACAATTCACAACAACGGCTCAGAACCTGGCCAACAACTTATATGAGACAGTAACTCATATTAAACGTTTCCCATTTTACATTAGATAAACATACAAGCTATATCAACACTTCAACAGATAAGCATACAAACTGTATCCATACTTCCAGAGATAAGCATATGAGCTATATCAACACTTTAACTGACAAGCATATGAGCTGTGTCAGTGGAGTCCATCCCCTATCTCCTCCCAAACAACATCCGGTTTAGAGGTCCATCCCCTATCTTCCCCTAAACCGTGGAGTACATCCCCTATCTCCTCCCGCACACACAAGGTATATACACATAGGTCATATACACAATCAATCAATACATAACGTTAATGTATTCTATCAGCCGTCATACTCTATGACACATCCAATTGATTAGTTTTAGTTTGCCTAATCATCATGCATTGTCTACAACAATCAAAACTACCCTCCACCAGTAGCCCAAGCAATTATTTCTAAACAGATAATAAAAGCTCCAACAGATAAGATATCAATGTTTTCAAAGGTGAGCGATTAATAAATCCAACTCCACCATTCTACCACATAATGAGTCAGTTTCATTATTTCCAACTCAATTCCATATAATCGCAATTTTTCCAAATTAATTATATCAATTAATTTATACAACAAATTAGGGTTTTCTACCCCATTTCCCAATATCAACCCAATGGTTCAAATATCAACAACCAACAACAATATCATTATTTTGAAACCCAAAATACACATTTTAGACTCAAAATAACAAAACCCTCTTTCAACATTTCCAAACCCCAACTTCCCAAAATCAACCATTTAACAAAATGCCTAAAGATCTAGGTCAAAACCCATAAGAGTGAGTAGGAATCCCTACCTCAAAAGATGAAACCCAACGAAGAAGATGAAGAAGACGAAAGTGCTCCAAATTCAAAATTTCTCGGATCAAAAGATAGCCCTCGACGATCAACTCAACTTTTACAAAGACCGAAGGAAAGGAAAGCACTCTAACTAGATCAAACCCTAGAGAGAAGGGAGTTTCTAGAGAGAGAGGCTCTCAAAAATGTTTTTGGGAAAGTAAGTGAGAGAGAGGAAGTGTAGAAAGTGAGTCAAAAATGCCCAACTGCCCTCTGTTGTACGACATTCCCGCTCGAGCGGAGAACACAACGCTCGAGCGTCAAGAAGAAAAAACTAGGTCCGCTCGAGCACAAGAATGCCCGCTCGAGCGCCAAGACACAGGAATAAAGTACATCCGCTCGAGCGCGAAAACCAGTCCGCTCGAGCGTAGATTTCCCCCTCCCAGAACTTACACCAAAAATGTACCACCCGCTCGAGCGCCAATAAGACCGCTCGAGCGCAGGAAACCCGCTCGAGCGTAGAAAACACACCTGCAGAAGTTTTGCAGGGACACGAAATACTGGGAGTGTGTAAACCCCGCTCGAGCGCAAGAAGGCCCGCTTGAGCGGACAACCAAAACCCAAACTCCGCTCGAGCGTAGAATAACCCGCTCGAGCGTAACACCAAAAACCTGGGCAACTAGATTTGAGACTAAGGCTCAACCAACTTGTAACACACCTGCCCAAAACATCCCAAAATCCAAACACAAAGAGTAAAGGATGTAAACAAGATAATTACAACTATCAACATCATGGAACCGAGCCCGGAATACAACTGAACAGTAAAGGGACAACCGGGATCGCTATAACCTTCCCCCCTTAAAGAATTTCGTCCCCGAAATTAAATACAAGTTTTTCAAAAATAGGTTTCCTCCATTCTCAATAATATTACAACATAATATTAAACATTCTGACCCATTACCGGTCAACCTCATCTCTTTTCAAGAGGCAATTCACATCATATACCAACTTGCATTATCAACATGCATTCCTTTGAAATTTGCCAATTTCAACTCATTTTCCACCATTTCATAACACATGCAACATTAATATCATGCTTGCATTTCCACAACATACTTTAACATACACAATGTTAACATAACTTCCATAAACCAAAACATTCACAATGTTTTACAACTTAAGACATATATATAATGTTCTTAAAGTTCAATATTATTACAATATTTCGTTACATGATTATACATCAATCAAACATGTCCGGATACTTTTCTCGGACTTCCAACTCACGTTCCCAAGTGGCTTCCTCCACTCCGTGATGTTTCCATAAAACCTTTACCAAGGGAATGGTCTTGCCTCGCAAGACTTGATCCCACCTATCCAAGACCCGAACCGGTCTCTCCTCATACGAGGCATCCTCATCTACCTCCAAATCGGTCCAATCCAACACATGGGACGGATCCGGCTCGTACTTCCGAAGCATACTAACATGAAACACGTCATGCACCCCGGACAACTGCGGTGGCAAAGCCAAACGATAAGCAACTTCCCCAATCCTCTCAAGGATCTCAAAGGGACCAATGAACCGAGGGGATAACTTCCCACTCTTCCCGAACCTCATCAAACCTCGCCTAGGTGATATTTTCAAGAAAACATGATCACCTACCTCAAACGCCAAAGGCCTCCTCCTACGGTCGGCATAACTCTTTTGACGACTCTGGGCTGTAACAAGCCTCCTACGGATAAGCTCAACTTTCTCCGTCGTCTCTCTAACCAACTCCGGGCCCAACAAAGGTGCATCACCGACCTCGGCCCAACAAACTGGAGACCTACACGGTCGGCCATACAAGGCCTCAAACGGTGCCATACCGATACTAGACTGAAAGCTGTTGTTGTAGGCAAACTCCACCAATGGCAAGTGCCTCTCCCACGTCCCACTAAAGTCAAGGACACAACCCCGAAGCATATCCTCAAGGATCTGAATAGTACACTCGGACTGCCTGTCAGTCTGAGGATGGTAAGCCGTACTAAAGGTCAACTTCGTGCCCAAGGCACTCTGCAAACTCTGCCACAACCTAGCAGTAAAACGAGGATCTCTATCTGAGACGATCGTCACTGGGACCCCGTGCGATCTCACTATGTCCCGAATATACAAGTTGGCAAGATGATCTACCGAATCTCTCACGCGCATAGGGATAAAGTGCGCCGACTTAGTCAACCGGTCTACAACCACCCAAATAGCATCACTACCCCGCTGAGTCCTCGAAAGACATACAACGAAGTCCATAGTGACATGCTCCCACTTCCACTCGGCAATAGGCAAGGGTTGCAACAAACCCGCTGGCCTCTGATGCTCGGCCTTCACTTGCTGACAAGTAAGGCACTTGGACACGAAAACTGCCACATCTCTTTTCATTCCTCGCCACCAGAACTGGCGACCCAAATCCCGATACATCTTAGTGCCTCCTGGATGCACCGCAAGGCGTGAATGATGAAACTCTCGGAGTACTTCCTCTCGGCAAGACTCCGATACAAACAAACGGTCTCGGTATCTCACACTCAGGTCGGGATACACCATCAAACCCTTCTCAACCTTTCCACTGGAGATCTTCTCTCGGAGGGATTTTACCTCAAGGTCACCTCTCTGTGCCTCTAACCCTCGAGTCACAAGGGTAGGCTGTGCAACAACAGAAAACAAGGCCGCAACCTCAACAGATTCGCCCAGGAGCAAATCAAACTCGCCAAGTGCCCCCAACATCTCCCACTCCCGGATGGCTATACAAGCTACATCACCTATGGATTTTCTGCTAAGGGCATCGGCCACAACATTAGCCTTTCCCGGGTGATAGTGCAACTCAAAATCATAATCCTCAATGAACTCCATCCACCTTCTCTGTCTCAAATTCAAGTCTCTCTGTGTAAACAGATACTTCAAACTCTTATGGTTCGAGAACACCTCGAACCTCTCACCATAAAGGTAGTGCCTCCAAATTTTCAAGGCAAAGATCACCACTGCTAACTCAAGATCATGGGTAGGGTAATTTTTCTCATGTATTTTCAACTGACGTGAGCCATAAGCTACCACTTTCCCCTCTTGCATCAACACACAACCCAAACCCTCTCGTGAGGCATCACAATAAACCGCATAACCCAACCCTCTCTCCAGGATAATCAAAATCGGAGCGGTGGTCAATCTAACTTTCAGCTCTTGGAACGACTTTTCGCAAGTCTCACTTTACACAAATTTGACTCCCTTCCGAGTCAACCTAGTCAACGGCGAAGCTAGCCTGGAGAAATCCTTCACAAACCGGCGGTAATACCCAGCTAATCCCAGAAAACTGCGGATCTCAAAAACGCTCTTAGGCTGTGCCCAATCTTGCACTGCCTCAGTCTTGGATGTATCAACAGACACCCCTTCCCAGGATACTACATGGCCTAAGAATTTGACTTTCCCTAGCCAGAACTCACACTTCCCAAACTTGGCATACAACCTATGGGCTCTAAGCGACTCAAGCACCACTCTCAAGTGTTCCTCGTGCTCCTCCTCAGAAGGCGAATAGATAAAAATGTCGTCCACGAAAACGACTACAAAATGATCTAAAAATTTCCAGAAGATCCGGTTCATCAAGTCCATAAAGACTGCCGGTGCATTAGTGAGCCCAAACGGCATCACCAAAAACTCATGATGGCCATACCACGTACGGAATGCCGTCTTCGGAATATCCTTCTCCCTGACCCTCAACTGGTGGTAACCCGATCTCAAATCTATCTTAAAGAAACAACGGAACCCTTCAACTGGTCAAACAAATCATCTATATGGGGCATAGGGTACTTATTCTTAACCGTAGCCCGATTCAACTTTCGGTAGTCGATACACAGTCTCAAGGCACCATCTTTCTTCTTAGCAAAGAGGGCCGGTGCTCCCCATGGTGAAACACTAAGGCGAACAAATCCCTTATCTAGCAATTCCTGGAGCTGAATCTTCAACTCACTCAGCTCAGCTGGGGCAAAACGATAAGGTGCCATAGAAATCGGCGTCGTGCCGGGTACTAAATCAATAGAGAATTCTATCTCTCGTGAGGTGGCAAACTAACGAGATCTTCGGGAAAAACATCTGAATACTCACAAACCACCCTCGGAAATACAATCTGGGTCTCATCACACTCACCACTCATAAAGCTAGCAAGTATACCACTAAGCTCACTCCGCCCTCGCGGATCATACACTGGTGGCAACACACTACCAACCCGATCCCCCAAGAAATGGAAACACTCCCTACTCAAGGTACATACAGTGACCCTCTGGCGGTAGCAATCAATAACTACCCGGTATGACGATAGCCAGTCCATACCCAAAATAACATCAAAACCCTTCATGGGCATAACAACAAAGGGAAAAGGAAGCCTATGGTCGGCGACCTCTATATCACAACCTCTACATCCGTGTTTCAAAATCAATTCACCCCCAATAGGCGATACAACACATATAGGAGATGCTAATAGTGCCAACTCCAACTCCAACACAGATGCAAATGCAGCAGACACAAAAGAATGAGATGCACCCGTATCAATCAATACACTAGCAACCGAGTTGCAAAACAGAAAGGTACCTCTCACAACTGACGGAACCGGTACCAGGTCCTGCGCGGTAACAGCATACACACACCCTGTAGGCCCCTGATCCACCTGCTCGCCTCTAGGAGCAAAAGACTGCTACACAGACTGGGCTGACGAAGCTCCCGGATTGGCCCTCGAGGCCTGCACAGACTGAGCTGGCTGATAACTCTGCGTCTGCCTAGAACCAGACGCCCCCGAGATTTATGATCTGGAATTGGGCCGGACAGATTTGGGCCCAACGAGGTTGGGACGAGGTAGTTCGGCCCTGTCCTTGCAAGAATCTGCTCGGTTAAGGCAGGCCGAGGTCTGACCGAGCTACGCGGCATCATGGTATCAAAGCCGGTCAAGTGAGATGTCTGGCGGCGGCCAAGGTTAGACCGGGCTACTTGTGTTTGCTCGGTAGGAAGGTCGACAGCGGACAAGCATGAGCTTGACCGAGCTTGGCTATGCCGGGATGCAGCCGAGCCCGGTCCTCATTGGTCTTAGCTATGGGAATACTTAGGCTTGAAGCGCAATATGGCCGTTGACAGCCGAGATGGTGCAGCCCTGCTGCCGAGCTCCCATAAGAGTGGGCAGGCAGTTCGGTTAGGTGATGTTCAGCAAGATTTGTGCTGACAGATGGGATAGCAGTGCCACGTGTTGAGAGCTCACTGGGAGTAGATTTGGGGCGCAGAGGGTATATAAGCATGTCTGCGCCCTCCATACGCAGGGAGAAAAACATTTTGTAAGAAACTCTTACACTCAAACACTCTCTTCTCTCTCCCTCTATCCCAAGGTGTGTGTTAACTTGATCGTCGGAGGGGTTTTCCGGCCACACACCGCCGGGTAGCTCACCGCCGTTGTGCTTTCAGGTGATCGGATAGAAACGGAGCTTGGAAGAAAGGAGTACGGGCTTGCCGGAATATTCGCTTCCCGTACAATTGGCGCCGTCTGTGGGAATCTTTGTAGACAAAACCTTGTCTTCCAGGCTCGTCTGATCGCTGTTCATGGCGAACAACGAGAGATTCCGTTGTCCGCCATCGACGGAGTTACCCTGGAGTCAGGCAGATGGAGAGAAGGTCATACCATCATCCCTCCAATGGCAGACTTGGAGACATTCCCAGGAGGACAGTCGGGAGACGCGCGGGATAAGCGCGGGAGGAGTTATGGTCATTCACGGAGTCCAGACGATCATCGGCGTCGGAGAGAATCACACACCAGACGTCTGGAACATAAGCTCAGGGACCAAGACGCCGTCATCCGGCGGATGGTGGCGGAGATGGAGGAGCTGAAGCGGCATGTGAAAGGGAAGGGTGTAGCTGGAGTGGGAGACCACAGTGAGCGCGCCCAACCCTGCCGTTCAGGCAGTCATAGTCAGCGACACACTCCGTCCATTTCTATTACCAGAAGTTACAAGGTTGGTGATTCCGATGTGCGCACAGAGAAGTCCAGCGCGCAAGATAGCACTTACCAGCCCTCACGTCCGGCGACGACGTCGAGGTACTACTATTCTGCTCGTTCAGAGGATTTGCGGGCAGTCTTAAAGGAACGAGCTCGCCGGCGGGAGGCTCAGAGGGTGCCGGCGTTCCAGCGGCTATCCTACGGAGTTCACGCCAGCGAGGAGGTCGGAATGGCGAGGCTGAGCGCCACCCCTTTCTCCCTGGAGATAGAAACAACATCGCTTCCGGCAGGCTTCCACCAGCCAAATTCATGCTCTACGACGGAAAGACCGATCCCTACATGCATGTAAGCCACTTCCGACAGGTCATGGTCGGACATAGGTGGAATGACGCACTTATGTGCCTTATCTTCCCGTCAAGTTTAGGCGAACTAGGCCCGAAATGGTTTGAGAGGTTGCCGAAGGGAAGCATAGAAAGATGGCATCAGTTGGCCGAAGCTTTTGTGACGCGCTTCAAAACCAACACCAAAACACCAAAAGAAGTTGATCACCTACTGAGTGTCAAAATGGAACCGAGCGACACATTGAAGGCATACAACTCCAGATATTGGGAGACTTTCAACGAGATCTTGGATTGCCCGGTCAATCTTGCAATCACTCAATACAAGCGTGGTCTCCCGGTCGGACATAGACTGCGGGACTCGCTTACCATGCACCAGCCGACATCCATGGGCCAGCTCATGCAGTGCATTAATGAGCACATCCGAGTAGAGGATGACGCATCAGTATCCACCGCAAAGGCGACTCCGGTAGCAACAGACAAGAAGACAGCTGGCAGAGTGCACGCAGTTGGGCAAGAGTCCAGCCACTCAAGTGACCGTGCAGAGGAATCGGACCGTGGCTCGAATCGCAAAAATCGGGGTAGAGGACGTCGGAATGACCGGGATGACTACCCCCGAGATGACGTAGCTGATGCCAACAAAAGGTTGAAGGCTAGGACAGGCATCACCACGGTCTTCAAGATTCCGATCTATCGCATACTTAGTGAAATCCGAGACGAGGAGTATGTCCGGTTTCCAGCTAAGTTGGACGACAGTCAGAAGGGCTTCAATCCGCATTATCGCTGCACGTTTCACCGGGAGCGCGGCCACCGGACAGAGGATTGTTTGCCTTTGAGGCAACACTTGGAAGAGCTAGTTGCAGCCGGACACCTGGACCTTTACATCGACGGAGGAGTTAAGGCGAATCAAGCTCCGGTTGATCCACGGGGACCGGATGACCGTGATGTGCCCCCACATGGAGTTATTAATGTCATCCACGACATAGTGGAGCCGACGCGGGTATGCGAGCTCCGGGGTATGATCAAGAAGGCAGAACACATGAGGGAAGTCTTGTCAGTTCAGCCTGCGATCAAGAGGGGGAAGACCGAAGAAAGAGATGTGCTCAGTTTCTCCTCAAGGGATCTAGAGCGCATTCAGACACCGCACAATGACGCCTTAGTGGTGACGCTCTGCGTCAAGGAATTTGATGTCAAACGGATCTTGATCGATCAGGGAAGCTCGGTCGAGATCATGTACTACGATGCATTCAAGCAGCTCAAGCTCCGTGATACAGACTTGGCCCCGGCAACTTCGCCACTGGTTGGTTTCAACTCACAACCAGAGTGGCCTTTGGGAAAGATTATCCTGCCGGTCAAAGCGGGGTCCGTGGTCAAGCAAGTGGAGTTCTGGGTGTTGCAAGTACTATCCACTTATAACCTGAACCTTGGAAGGGGATGGCTTCACGCGATGCAAGCCGTGGCATCAACCTACCATCAGGTGATGAGATTCCCCTCGGCAATGGAGGCAATCGAAGAAATTTGGGGAGATCAAGTCATGTCGAAGCAGTGCTTTGTGGCAGTCAACGGTAGCCGGGCTGCCAAAGGCTTCGTTCAAATGATAGAAGGACCGGAAGACCGGGGACTTCTTGACGATGTGGGCACTAAGGCAAATGACAAAGCCGTTGAGGAATTGGTGGAGGTGGGAGTTGATACGGAGCAGCCGGACAAGTTCTTCTTGCTCGGCTCCAGCCTTACTGCCCAAGAAAGGACCGAGATGGTTGAGTTTTTGATGGCCAACATCGAAGTCTTCGCATGGTCACCTTACGACATGCCCGGCCTCGATCCAAGTTTTATCTGCCATCACCTCAACGTCTTCCCCGGAGCAAAGCCAGTCATACAGCGTACAAGGAGATCAGCCCTGCATCACGCCGAGGTAGTCCCGAGGAAGTGAAAAACTTGCTTGAGGCACGAGCGATTCAAGAAGTGCACTACCCTCGGTGGATCTCCAACACGGTAGTGGTGCCCAAGAAGAATGGAAAGTGGCGAGTTTGTGTCGATTACAAGACAGTCAACCGAGCTTGTCCGAAGGACAGCTTCCCCTTGCCACGAATTGACCAGCTTGTGGACTTGACGGCTGGGCATGACAGGCTCAATTTCTTGGATGCCTACCTAGGCTACCATCAGTTTGCAATGCATGGGCCCGACCGAGAAATCACCTCCTTCACGACTCCAAGGGGACTCTTCTGCTACTGAGTCATGCCTTTTGGTTTGAAGAACGCCGGGGCAACTTTTCAGAGGATGGTGACCAAGATGTTTGCGCCTTTGCTGGGCCGGACAATCGAGGCTTACATTGATGATATGGTGGTTAAAAGCCGGCATCAAGCAGACCACTTGTCCGACTTAGTCGAGATGTTTGTCATTCTCAAAAAGCACAAGCTACGCCTGAATGCGTCTAAGTGTGCCTTCGGCGTGGGATCCGGAAAATTTTTGGGATTCCTAGTCACGAACTGAGGCATCGAAGCAGACCCCACGCAGATCAGAGCCGTACAGGAGTTGAAGTAGCCTAGCTCGGCTAAGGACGTGCAACATCTGGCCGGAATGGCCGCCGTGCTTAATCGATTTATAAGCCGGTCATCAGATCGTTGCCGCCCTTTCTTTCAGGCATTAAAATCAAAGTTCTCATGGGATAAAGAGTGTGACCGGGCTTTAGGCGAGCTGAAAGAGTATCTTTCTTCGGCGCCACTATTGGTTACACCAAAGCCCGACGAGGAACTCTACCTTTACCTTGCCGTTTCACAGCATGCAGTCAGTGCGGTGCTTGTTCGAGCTGAAGGAATCAAGCACCTCCAATCTTCTACGTCAGTAAAACCTTGCTACCCGCGCCGAGTTGAGGTACTTGCCATTGGAAAAACTTGCGTTGGCATTGATGATGGCTTCAAGGAAGTTGGCGCACTATTTCCACGCCCATACCATCATCGTTCTAACCGAGTTCCCCCTTAAGGCTTTGTTCGAACGGGCGGACTTTTCTGGTCGAATTCTCAAGTGGGCGGTCGAATTGGGACAATTTGACGTAAAGTTTAGCCGCGCACTGCTATAAAAGCCCAGACCTTGGCCGATTTCATTGCTGAATTCTCACCTGGAACTCATCCGGTGTGCCCAATCGATATTGCCGCGGCAGATGAGGAGGTGAATGCAAGCCTGACTGAGACACAACAACTTGGTGGAGTTGGCGACGCGGAATTTGCGCGCCCTACCGGAGCACCCTCAGTTTGTACAATACCACCGCTCGGTGATGCGATGACAGAGTTGGGTATCACTGACCAACCTGCTCTGTCCGATACCGCATCACCAAGGGGGGAAGAAATGGAACCACTCAGCACAGCGCCTGCGGCCGGCATAATACCGCAACCTGGAGATTCGCCTACGGACTTAGGCATTGTAGATCAACTTGCTGAGCCCGGTGCCGAATCACCAAGGGGGGCTGAAGTGGAACCAATCGGCACAGAACGTGAAGTCGGACAGCCGAGCAACCGTGATCCCATCGACCTTCGAGCCTCTCATGACCCTTCAGAATGTTGGAAGCTCTTTGTGGAGGAGATGTGGAAACTCTTTGTTGATGGAGCCTTAAACTGTCACGGCGCCGGGCTAGGTATAGTTCTGATCTCGCTGGATGGCCTGACTATTGAACATTTTATCACCCTTGGCTTCCCAACATCCAACAATGAGGCCGAGTATGAGGCACTTTTGGCCGGGCTCAAGAGCGCGATTTAGATGCAAGCATCCGAGCTAATTGTATACACTGACTCCCAGCTTGTGGTTAACCAAGTCTCTGGGGTTTACGAGGCGAAGGATGACAGAATGGCGAAGTACCAAGCCCTGGTTAGGGACCAAATCAAGCGATTTTAGGCGATCAGGGTCCAACAGATTGGCCGAGAAGAAAATGGTCGAGCAGATGAGTTGGCAGGCCTTGCTTCCATGGTCGATAGCGCATCTCCCAACCCTCTTTTGATTGAATTCCTACCGAGACCCAGCATTGAGGAAACCGGGCAGACAAAAGTACTCTGCACCGAGCAAGGTCCCTCTTGGATGGACCCTATCATCCAGTTTCTCAGAGAACGGAGTCTTCCAGCCGACAAGAAGGAAGCACATAAAGTGCGGGTGAAGTCAGAGCGGTTTTGGCTCTCTCCATCCGGCGCTCTATATAAGAAATCCTTCACTGGTCCCTATTTAAAATGTGTTCACCTGAGCAGCGTGGGGGCCTTCTTGTACGAAATTCATGAAGGCATATGTGGCAGTCACATAGGGGGCAGATCCTTGGCCTACCGAGCTATTTCACAAGGCTACTGGTGGCCGTGCATGCAAGCCGACGCGCAGAAATATGTTCGCAAGTGTGAGAAGTGCCAGAAGTTTGCCCACCAGATCCACCAGCGGCCAGGGAACTTCTTCCCCTCACCAGCCCTTGGCCCTTTGCGATGTGGGGGCTAAATATAGTGGGGCCGCTCCCCACCGCACCAGGCAACCGGAAGTTCTTCATCGCAGCCACAGACTACTTCACCAAATGGATAGAAGCGGAGCCTTTGGCAACAATTAAGGAGAAAGACGTGAAGCGGTTCGTCTGGCAGAATGTTGTCACACGTTTGGCTTCCCAAAATTCTGATCTCTGATAATGGCACCCAATTTGACGGTCGCCTTTCAGAGGGTTTTGTGAAGATTTAAAGATTGAATTTACAACTCTACTCCGGCTTACCCGCAGTCCAATGGTCAAGCCGAGCGTCAAACAAGACCATCCTTGATGGGTTGAAGAAACGGCTGGAGAAGGCAAAGGAAAAGTGGGCTGAGGAGCTCCCCAGCGTCCTTTGGGCATACCGAACAACCCCTCGACGGTCTACCAGGGAGACTCCATTTGCTTTGGCTTATGGCATGGAGGCGGTCATTCCTTTGGAAGTTGGCATGCCCACACTCAGAAGCGAAAGTTTTGAGCCCGAGCTGAACGCCGAGGCCATTGCCCTGGAACTGGATCTAGTGGAAGAGCGTCGGGAAAAGGCTCTCATCTACGTGGCCGCCTATCAACAAGAGCTTTCAAGGAAATACAACAAAACGGTGCACCCCAGACCGTTCAAAGTAGGTGATTGCGTTTTGAGGAAAGTTATGGGTAACACCCTGGTGCCCGGTGAAGGCAAACTAGGGGCAAATTGGGAAGGACCCTACAAGATAACCGGTCTGGCGGGCAAGGGGGCATATCACTTGGAGGATCTGGATGGTAGAACAATACCCCGGCCATGGAATGCGGCCAACCTCAAACTGTATTATTTCTAGCTTTAGCTTTCTTTTTGTGCAAAGGAATTTTTTGCCTTACACTTCAGAATGTAATTCTTTTTGTTAATATATAGAAGTGTCTCTTTTTGCTTTAGCATTCAGATTGTTGTTTTGATGTAAAAACCGAGATGATGTGTTCCGGTCAATTGAGTCTGTGATTTGCTCAGCTTAGAAGATAAAACCGAGATGTGTACTCCGGTTGGCAGAGTTGATGTTTTGTTCAACTCAGAATAAACCGAGATGTTTACTCCGGTTGAAAGAGTTGTATCTTGTTCAACTTGGGCACCCTAAACCGAGAGATGTTTACTCCGGTTGAAAGAGTTGATGTCTTGTTCAACTTGGGCACCCTAAACCGAGATGTTTATCCGGTTGAAAGAGTTGATGTCTTGTTCAACTTAGGCACCCTCAACCGGATGATTTTTCCGTTGGCAGAATTGATTTGTTTGTTCAACTCTCAGAATTAAACCGAGATTTCTTTACTCCAGTTGGCAGAGTTGATGTGTTTCAACTAAGTTATGTCCAACCGAGATGATTTATTCCTGGTTGAAGGAGTTGATGTTTTGTTCAACTCAACCGAGATGTTTATTTCCCTTGGCTGAATAGTTGATGATGTTTGTTCAACTTAGGTGTGTCCAACCGAGATGATTTATTCCGGTTGAAGGAGTTGATGTTTTGTTCAACTCAACCGAGATGGTTATTCCGGCTGAAAGAGTTGATGTTTTGTTCAACTTAGGTATGTCTAACCGAGATGATTTACTCCGGTTGAAAGAGTTTGATGTTTGTTCAACTTAGTTATGACCAACTGAGATGATTTACTCCGGTTGAAGGCGTTGATGTTTTGTTCAACTTAGTTACTCTCAACCGAGATGTTTATTTCCTATTGAAAGAGTCGATGTTTTATGAGATTTACGTCGAGATGTCTTTTTGGATTGTATGAATTAATTAAAGTGGATTGTCTTGCCGAGGTGCTTTGTTCGGCTGAAGTTATGAGGCATGGATACCGCTCAAACACTTGATGAAATTTAGCAACAATTTCATTGATGAAAAATAAGTACAAGAGGAGGGGCTGACAGCCCGGTTACAGAAAGCCATAAAAAAAATAAAATAAAATAAGCCAAGGGGGAGAGGTTGGTGAACTCATCCCCGGTTGCCTCCAAATCTACAGTTGGAGATTGGTCTTGGGCACCGGGCTCAGTCCGGCCGGGCTGCTCCTACTCTTGTTGGTCCCTCCCCCTCAGCATTTGACTCAGCCCTTCTTCGAGACCTTCCTCGGCCTCAGCTTGCAACGCGCTAAAGACGTCGTTGCATATGGCATGAGATAGGTCGGTAGGAAGGCAGTCGGCGGAGTGGCAAACACGTCGGTGTCTGGACCTTGACCGAGATGTTCGCAAGCAGACTTCCAACCGGCTTTGAAGTAAATGTCTTGAGTGGCGAAGACTTGCTTCTTGTAGTTGTCCTCGGCTTCGTTGAAGCCGGCGTTGTTGGCATCTTGGCAATCCTTCTTCCTTGATTTCTTTAGTGCATCTAGCTCGGCCTGGAGCTCATTCTTCTTCTTCTCGGCCTCACCAAGCTGGCCGAGCAACCTGTTGTTGTCAGCATTGGCGATTTCAAGTGATAATTTTGCTCGGCCGAGCTCGGTCTGAAGGCTCTGGACTTGGTTGGCGATGTCATTCGCCTTCTGCCGTAGTTGATGGATGCGCTCCATGACCAATTGCTGCTTTTGGATGGCCTGCAAGAAGGAAATTTGATCAGAAAAGAAACCGTGCAAACACTTGTAAAAATTTCAGTAGAGGATTAAGACTCTTACCCTGATCATGGACTTCACGGCTGATTTCACCAACCAGGTGTCAGGGACGTGGTCGCTGCCAACCACATCGCTCGGCAGTAAGAAGAGCTTTGGAAAGGTCGAAGGCGAGCAAGTGCTCCTTGTCGGCCTTGATGGAAGCATTAGCCGGGATCTCTTTGCCCCAGTGCTTTAGCTGCGGCCGCCATGCTGGAATGGGGTCGACCGTGTCGGCAGGTTGCTTGGTGGTTAGCTCGGCAACTAGCTCGGCAGATGGATCTGCGCGAGGTCTTTTGCTAACCCGGTGAGTTTCCTATCTGGTTTGCCTGGCGGCTGGAGATGCCAAGGCAACCACGGGGCCGCTGGATTGACTGGGAGCTGGGGAACGTGTGACGATGCTCGGTATCTCGGCTGAGGTTGCTGTGAGCAAGTTTTTGATGCGACTTCTTTTCGCCATCTCTTCGGCTTCTGTCAACCGAATTAGTGGAACGTTTGGCAGAGTTGGGTCTGGAGGAGGTGATGGAGCACAAAGAAAGTCTGTTATTTTACTCCGGCGTGGAGTTGAATATCTGTAAGTGGGGGTGTAGCCGAGCAGCTCGTTACAATCCCGGTGGTTGTAGCGGAGCACGGTCCGGATGGCCTCAACGTTGGGAAATTGGTAGTTGGCTTGCAAGGCTTGAATTGCTGCAAAGAAACATGAAAAGTTGTTAAGTACAGAATATTGAAGAAAGGCGGATAACGAGCAAATTAGCGCGGCTTACATGTGGAACCGAAGTTTTGCTAATCGCCCAGCCCAGTACGTCGGCTGGTTCATAGTTGCCGGACACCAGAAAAAGTCATCGTCATGAAGTCTTATCTGGGGTGCCGGTCACTATTTTCTCTTTGCCCGGTCGGATTTTTAAGTATGCGAGGCCATCCCCAGTGTGCCCAAGTGTGTATTGTCTCAATATCTCAGCTAAACCTAAGTTGGTGCCTAGCCGGTTGTTAAGCTCGTGGACGCCGTTGATAATGCGGTAAGTGTTCGTTGATACTTGTGTAGGCGCAAGTTTGGTCCGGCGCAGAAACTCGGTCATCAATGGATTGACCGGGAAGCGGAGGCCTCCTTCTATGATGGACAGCACGGTAAAGGGGCACTGGTCTAATCTGCCCCAAGGGGTTGTTTCAATTGGTGCGAGCTTAAGGTGGACGTCGGCCGGGATACCGTACTTCCCTGAATGCGGCCAGCGCAGCCGGAGTATCGATGAGGAAGCGGAATTTCCCCATGTGAAACGGCTAGGTTAGCTCGGTTGAGGAGGTTGGCACTGTCTGGTGTATTGATGGCTGCTCGTCTTTGGGAGCCTCAATATTAGGCAGTGGTACCTTGGACTCTGCAGGAAAAAGGATGGCAATGAATTGTAAGTGTGAGCGCGGTCGCGCAAAGCGAGCTTGAACTTTAGCTCGGTCATGAGGAGTGCCAAACCACCTCGGTAAAGGCTAACCAAGGAGCTCGGTCGCCCGACGCGGCCCAAATGTTAGCCGGTCGAGGCCTAGTCCTTTTGTAATCCTGATTTTTACTAAGGTTTGGACAAACAGTTATTTGCTCGGTCAGATTGCTTTTTGGATCAAATGAAGACCTGGAGCCCGGTCCGCCCCAGATCTTCGGTGTTCTTCAGGAAAATGAAGAACACCATTCACAGTTGGAGTTTGGGATGGTTTTTAGTGCCTATGTCCTAAAAGCTACGTTTTAGTGCCCTAATGTGTGAAATATCAAAGGAAATAACAACAAAAGGGGAGTTGGCGGGCATACCTGTGAAGGGCAGTAGCTACTTCCTTGAACTCGAGCTTAGGAATGGCAGGTGAGAAATGGCAAAAGCTCTGGATTGACAAGGAGGAGTGAGAATCAGTAAGGGTGAAATGAGGAGGAGGAAGGCATGTATATGGAGGAAGAAAGACCGCCCAAATTCGAATTCTAGGGGACGACTGGGTTGGCTGCTCGAGGACCAATGGGGGATTGACACGTGTCCCCATTAATGGCAGCTTCAGAGTTGAAGAGACAGGGAGATCAGATGAGGCGTCGACCGGGCAAGACGAGAGACGTTAAGGTCAGACGTGACGTCGACCGAGCAAGACTAGGAACCGGACGCGGAAGTTAGCTTGGTTGGTTTCTTGCAAATTATGAACTGAGGAAGAGATTATCCCGGTCATAATGGGTAATCCCGGTCAGAATGGGTAATCCCAATCACGCTTGCGCGGACAGAATTAAGGGACAATTGAGAGGGAGATTTATGATCTGGAATTGGGCCGGACAGATTTGGGCCCAACGAGGTTGGGCCGAGGTAGTTCGGCCTTGTCCTTGCAGGAATCTACTCGGTTAAGGCAGGCCGATGTCTGACCGAGCTACGCGGCATCATGGTATCAAAGCCGGTCAAGTGAGATGTCTGGCGGCGGCCAAGGTTAGACCGGGCTACTTGTGTTTGCTCGGCAGGAAGGTCGACGGCGGACAAGCATGAGCTTGACCGAGCTTGGCTATGCCGGGATGCAGCCGAGCCTGGTCCTCATTGGTCTTAGCTATGGGAATACTTAGGCTTGAAGCGCAATATGGCCGTTGACAGCCGAGATGGTGCAGCCCGGCTGCCAAGCTCCCATAAGAGTGGGCAGGCAGTTGGGTTAGGTGATGTTCAACAAGATTTGTGCTGACAGATGGGATAGCAGTGCCACGTGTTGAGAGATCACTGGGAGTAGATTTGGGGCGCAGAGGGTATATAAGCATGTCTGTGCCCCCCATACGCAGGGAGAAAAACATTTTGTAAGAAACTCTTACACTCAAACACTCTCTTCTCTCCCTCTATCCCAAGGTGTGTGTTAACTTGATCGTCAGAGGGGTTTTTCGGCCACACACCGCCGGTAGCTCACCGCCGTTGTGCTTTCAGGTGATCGGACATAAACGGAGCTTGGAAGAAAGGAGTACGGGCTTGCCAGAATATTCGCTCCCCGTACAGGTGCCCAGGCTGACCACACTGATAACAAGACAAAGGCTGGCCCCTGCCCTGACTCTGGCCCTGAGGTCTAGCTGAAGAAGAAGCAGCTCGCTGACCCCCTCCTTTTTGCGGGCAAACCGAAGACTTGTGACCCAGCTGGCCACACGTGAAACAAGTCAAACCTCCCTGATTACCTTTCCCGGAGCCTGCACTCGGCACTGGAAAGGTCGATCTAGCCAAACCACCCTGATACTGCTGAGGGTTAGAACCCCTCTGCCTCCTGCCATCACCCTGGCCATCTTGGCTCCTCTTGGAACCTCTCTGCCCCTCCTCCTTCTCTTGCATCATAATCTCCATGTGAGCTGCAGCCTCCACCAAACGTCTATACTCTCGGATAAAAGACCCTCTAACCCTTAACTTGAGCCCACGCCTCAACTTCTGCTCAAACTCAAAGCAACGTCGTTCCTCGGACACCACAAGTTCAGGTGCAAACCTGGACAAACTGGTAAATGTAGCCTCAAACTCGGCTACTGACAAACCCTGCTCTTTAAGCTGACACTCACGAAAGCCTCCCATGCACCACCAACACGGCCCTTCTCATACTTCCACCATTGACCCGCATCTCCCTTAAGCTGGAAGGATGCCAAGGTCACCTTCAATGCTCCGTCCTCGATGCCAAGCATCTCGAACGTCTTACTCATCTGCTCCAACCACTCATCAGCCTTAAGTGGCTCTTTCGGATCCCCAATAAACTCATCCGGATTAGACCGGAAGAACTCCCTCTTTAAGAAGGAAGGCCCTGCCTCAACAATCGGATTCTCAGCTCTGAGAATACCCAAAGCTCCTGCTATCTCTCGGGCCAAGGCACTCATAGCCTACTGACCCACTGGCTCGGCCACATTGGCCTAACCAACTCCCTCATGGACTGTCGGAACGTCATCCGATAAAGGCACTTAGGCCTACCACGCCTACCACCTCGTCCTCGTCTCGTCTCGTCCTGACATCTTATTAAAGGTAACGAAGACGTTAGCACACTCATAAATGTACCGAAACTAAACACTCGCGTCCTAATGCATGGACAACTGTAATTCACTCCACGTAAGCACATAAACACATAAGCACTTACGAATTTCATTCCCGGATAATGATAGTCCCGAGGTGTTACTAGAGTTCTGGTTAGAAATAGCATTGATCAAGTGCTTTTCCAACAAGACTCACAGAAACCCAAGGATCCAATCAACATCCTAGAAACTACATTCCATACCCACATAGTCACATAAGCATGTTATCAATTAAACACATAGCATATGACACTACATCTAAGTCTCTATCAAGCGAGATAAACCCATTGTGATACTAATCACTTCCCACGTACCCAAAGTATTCGAACCCGGTATGCTCTGATACCAAGTTTTGGATCCGCAAGGAAAACTTTATACAAAGTCCCTTTCTGGTCTATACCTGGAATGCGAGCATCCGGACAAAGTCGAAGAGCTGCTCACTGAAATATATGAAGACAGTTGTGGCGCACATTCTGGCGGGCGCTCTTTAGCCCATCGAGCTGTAACACAGGGGTATTATTGGCCGACAATGAGAGCAGATGCCGAATGTTATGTAAAAAAATGTGAACAATGCCAGAAGCTCTCCCTCTTAACCCATTTTCCTGCTGAAAAGTTAAGCTCTATCAGCAGTCCTTGGCCGTTCGCCCAGTGGGGACTTGATATCGTCGGACCATTGCCGAGGGCCCCAGGGAACAAACGATACCTGATTGTCGCGATAGATTACTTCACAAAATGGGTCGAAGTGGAGGCATTAACGGACATTCGAGATGCTGATGTTAAGCACTTTGTATGGAGAAATATCATAACATGATTCGACATTCCAAGAGCACTTATCTCAGACAACGACACCTAGTTTAATTGCGGCGTCTACCGAGATCTGTGCAGCAAGTATGGTATTCGGCCTTACTTTTCCACGCCGACTTACCCACAAAGCAATGATCAAGCTGAAGCCTCTAACAAATCCATCTTGGACAACATTAAGAAGAGGCTGGAGAAAGCTAAAGGCAAATGGGTCGAAGAATTGCCGAGTGTGTTGTGGGCTCATCAAACTACGCCGAGGCGATCCACTAGGGAAACGCCGTTTGCCTTATGCTTTGGAACCCAAGCAATCATACCCCTGGAGATCGGCCTTCCAACCTTGAAATCAAAAGTTTTTTATATGGGCCAAAACGACATGATGCTGGCCTTAGATTTGATTCTGATTGAAGAACGAAGAGACCGTACCCTTGCATCCATGGCACGGTATCAGTAGCAGCTTGCTAAGTCGTATAATCAACGTGTTCAGTTGCGCCGCTACACACCAGGAGAGTTGGTCCTGAAGAAAGTACTCCCAGCTGTCAGGAAACCGGCTGATGGAAAATTGGGTCCTAACTGGGACGGCCCATATCAGGTCGATTCGATCGCGGGAGTAGGAGCATATCGGCTCAAAGACATGTCTGGAAGGAGTCTGCCACGGCCTTGGAATTCAACGCACTTGCGTAAATTTTATCATTAAACCCGACCTGTGGGGAATGATACTAGTTTTGAATGGTTCACCATGTACATATTTCACTCTTGCAATGCAAAGTTTCCCATTTCCTTATCGCGCAATTCAGTTCATAAGCCTCCGGATTCGGAGCGCCCTTCGTAGATATCACGATTGGCCAAATAAAGTCTCCGGATTCGGAGCCTCATCGGTGCATGACACCTTTGGGCCGATTAAGCCTCCGGATTCGGAGCGCCTTCCGTAGATATCACGATTGGCCAAATAAAGTCTCCAGATTGAGCGCCCTTCGTGGATATCACGATCGGCCAAATAAAGTCTCCAAATTCGGAGCCCCATTGAGGTATGACACCTTTGGGCCGATTAAGTCTCTGGATTCGGAACGCCCTTCGTAGATATCACGATTGGCCAAATAAAGTCTTCGGATTCGGAGCCCCATCGGTGCATGACACCTTTGGGCCGATTAAGCCTCCAGATTCGGAGCGCCCTTCATGGATATCACAATTGGCCAAAATAAACTCTTCGGATTCGGAGCCCCATCGGTGCATGACACCTTTGGGCCGATTAAGCCTCCAGATTAGGAGCACCCTTCGTGGATATTACGATTGGCCAAATAAAGTCTTTGGATTCGGAGTCCCATTGGGGCACGACACCTCTGGGCCGAATAAGTCTCCGGATTCGGAGCGCCCTTCATGGATATCACGATTGGCCAAATAGTCTCCTGATTCGGAGCCCCATCGGTGCATGACACCTTTGGGCCGATTAAGCCTCCAGATTCGGAGCGCCCTTCGTGGATATCACGATTGGCCAAATAGTCTCTGGATTCATAGCCCTATTAGCTCACGACACCTCTGGGCCGAATAAATCTCCGGATTCGGAGCGCTCTTTGAGGATATCACGATTGGCCAAATTAAGTCTCCGGATTCGGAGCCCCATTGGTGCATGACACCTTTGGGCCGATTAAGCCTCCAGATTCGGAGCACCCTTCATGGATATCACGATTGTCCAAATAGTCTCCGGATTCGGAGCCCCATTGGCGCACGACACCTCTAGGCTGAATAAATCTCCAGATTCGGAGCGCCCTTCGAGGATATCACGATTGGCCAAATTAAGTCTCCGGATTCGGAGCCGCATCGGTGCATGACACCTTTGGGCCGATTAAGCTTCCGGATTCGGAGCCCCATTGGCGTATGACACCTCTGGGTCGAATAAGTCTCCGGATTCGGAGCGCCCTTCGTGGATATCACGATTGGCCAAATTAAGTCTCCGGATTCGGAGCTCCATCGGTGTAAGACAATTTTTGGGCCGATTAATCCTCCGAATTCGGAGCGCCCTTCGTGAATATCATAATTGGCCAATATTTAAGTCTCTGAATTCGGAGCCAGAGCCGTGCGTAACACGTTTGGGCCGAATAAGACTCCGTATTTAGAGCGCCCTTCACGACGAAGGTTAAAGCATACAAATATTCAAAGTGGAATGCTTCATTAAGCTGAACCGGCAAAAATCGTTTACACTTTAAAGCATACAAACATTGAAAGTGAAATGCTTAATTAAGTTGGGCCGGCGCAACCGCATAGACATTAAAATATGCAAAAATTCGAAACGAGATGCCTAATTAGGCATGTGAACGTTCAAAATGAAACACAAACATTTAAAATAAAATATTTTATTAAATTATCCAATAGGTACATAGCTGACGTCCAATCTGTGTTGGAGCGTTTATAATATATATTCAATTTTATTCGGTATCGCCCTCGTCATCGCTCTTCTCAATTTCGAAGGTGTCAAAGGGAAAGTGATGACGTTGATATAATGGCGATGCCAACTCAACTCCTTCTCGGAGTGCCTCTGAGGCTTGGAGAGCCTTAATCCACCCATGCCTGAAACCTCGATTCTCGCATTGGCAGACCTCCTCCGCGAGTTTCTCTTTGGTCTTGTCTATCCCGACTTTCCAACCGTCGTGGAAGCCTATTTCATAACCCATGGTCCTTGCATTTTCTACGGCAAACATGCCTGCCGTATCTCGATCGGCAATCGTGTGACTTAATAGCCGTTGGGTCACTCTCTCCTCCACGACCGGGTTAGATTGACCTACCGCACGCAGCTCGGTGGTCTAAGCCTTCTTGAGCTCCTTGAGCTCACGCTCGGCCTTCTCTGCGCGAGCCTCCAAACTTCGAATTCGTTCGTCTTTCTTCTCTATTTCTCGTCGGGCGGCACGCAGGCGCATGCCAACTTCATAAGCGGTATACAGCCCTTTCACCGCCCCATGGATGCCCTCTCAAAATACTTCGAAATCCTGTCGACCAACCATCGACTGCTGGACTTCCGGTGGAAAAAACTGTCGAGCGAACTCGACTGCTACACCTGGGTCGTTAACAATGGAGTCCGCCTCCGTCATTGGTTTATTCCCCACAAAAACCGCAAAACTCAATGGTCGCGGCATCGCGTCGGATTCATTTCTTGGTTGCGGTCGCGGGGAGCTTCCCCGTTGTTTTTCTTTTCGTGGTGACCTGCTTCGACGACTTGGGAGCTGACGTTTTTCCCGTTCCTTGGACGTCCTACCTCCTGTGCGTGTGGGCTCGCTGCTGCGATTCATTTCAATGTCTAGCTCAGCCAATGTTCGCCCTTCTCCTCTGTTGTTGAAGAACAGTCTACTTGACATCCGCGTTAATCTGCCCTTGCTGGTTTCAATCGAGTATAAACACAATAAGTGGAATTATGGGCACAAGAATCCACCCCATTTATCCTTAACACATGCAGCGCCCTTGAGGCGGTTTCATTAATTACTGACGGCTAGACATAGAACCAATCGATCTGGCCGCATCCACTCCATGAACTCATGGTATTTGGCCTTTGGAGTTCATAAATTGGCTGGGGCAAGGGCAAATTTATTAATTTGATCGGCTATTCTACGATGGTAAATTAGTCGCCTGGACGAAGTGCCGATCGATCGGTGCCGCAGCCACTCCATGAACTCATGGTATTCGGCCTTTGGAGTTCATAAATTGGCTGAGGCAAAGGCTGATTTATTAATCTGATCGGCTATTCTACGATGGAAAAGTAGTCGCCTGGACGAAGTGTTGATCGATCGGTGCCGCAGCCACTCCATGAACTCATGGTATTCGGCCTTCGGAGTTCATAAATTGGCTGGGGCAAGGGCAGATTTATTAATCTGATCGGCTATTCTACGATGGTAAATTAGTCACCTGGACGAAGTGCCGATCTATCAGTGCCGCAGCCACTCCATGAACTCATGGTATTCGGCCTTTGAAGTTTAGAAATTGGCTGGGGCAAGGGCAGATTTATTAATTTGATCAACTATTCTACGATGGTAAATTACTGAATTGCCTAATTATCTAATCGTCAAGTGTACACGAATGTTTTATCTAAAGAAGCAAAAAGCAATACTATGCATCAATAGAAAAATTAAGCACAAGTAATAGCAAAGTATAAGAGAAATTTTCATTAGTAAATTGGGCACAGACTGCAGCCATTTTACATATGAAAACTACTAGATAAAAAGCTACAAGTTTGCAGGAAAATGGCTAGCAAAAACTTAAAAACTGTAGCCATACATAAAAACTACTAAACAAAAAGCTGTAACATTACATTCAAAATCTTTAAACAAAAATAACTATTGTCGCCCTAATCAATCCTCAGAGTTAGACTCCAGCGGCTCAACATCCACTTGCTCGTATGGAATCGGCATAGCCAATGTCACATTAGCAACAGCAAGGGCTTTGAGCCAGCCGTGTTTGAATCCCCGATTCTCAAATTTGGGGACTTCTTCCACATAATTAGCGAGGGCAGCGCTTTGCCCAGCCTCATACGCCTTCGAAGCCTCAGAATCGGCTACTTCTTTCGCCGCCTTCGATTCTGCCAAGTTTGCCTCAAGTTTGGCGATCGCCTCTTGGGCTAACTTGAGCGCAACTTTGCTCGCATTCACCCTCTGCTCGGCAGCCAATCTGAGCTGGTCTGCATTTCTGGCCTTCTCCATCTCGGCCTCGGCCCTTGCAGCTTCTATTTTCGCCCTTGCCGCTTCGAACTCGGCCCGGCTCCTTTGGCCCTCAATTTCGGATTGTAAACGGCCAATTCGTTCGATGGCATCGTGCCGGCGACGGCCTATCTCGGCTATCCTTCCGACCGTTTACAAAACAGGAGATTGAAACCAAAATATATGCATAAAAGCGAAAGGAAAGATCAAGATATTTACCAGAAGAGCCGATTGAGCAGCTAACGCTATCACCAAAAGGTCTGGCTCCGAGCGGAAAGTCGCCTTGTCAGACGGCAATGAAACCGATGAAGCCATGCTCATTGCCACGACTGGATCTTTCATAGCCGACGCGTCAGAGGAGATCGGCATATTTTTTATCTTTGGTTGAACCACAAAAGGCACAACCGTATCCGACTCCTCTAAACACGACCATTTGTCAGCAGGGTCTTCTCTAGAGTCGGCCTCAACCTCGACAGGACGTTTCTCCGCCCTTCGTTCAACCTCCTGATTTGCCGACACGACTGGCTCCGACTCGACGTCTCTGGTTTGAGCCGTCTCCTCTTCAATAACAGGCAGGGGGGGCTCAACATCGGCGACGGGTAGCACTTCGGATCGAATGGCCTCTACTCTCTGTCGCGCGGCCATTCGTTCGGTGTTTTTCTTTTTGGCGAGTTGTGTGAGTGACAACTGGGTCATATCTTCAGAGTACGTGCCGGGAAGGTCTTCTAATCCAATAAAGATGTCGTGGTAAACTTCCCCTCGACCTAAGGTGGACGGAGGGTTAGCTGAACTGAGGCTGACTTCTTCAAAGGCTACCCTTAAAGCCTTATCTACTTCGGCCTCGGACTGGCCTGATTCTTCAGCGACCTCAACGACTTCCACACGCTCCGAGTCGGATCGTTCAAAACCGATTTGGCACAAGTTTCTGAAGTTGGTTAAAATAAGAGCCGTAAGAAACTCTTCACCCCTCGGAATCAGGATGTTTTCTGCTGCTGAGAAAGTCGTGTACGTCAGGTCGTATCGAAGAAGAATGTGGGCCGCTCTTCCTTGTTTCTGAAGGCTTGGACAGCCGAAGTAGTTCAGCGCGACTTTGATCTCTGAAAGAACGGTGTCATCGGTCGAGGTCAAGACTTTCTTCAAATCGTTTCCTGCACAAACCGAACCATGAGATCTCAAAAATTAAGCTTTATAAATATAAGAAAAATAAACGCAAAAAAAAAAAAACCTATACGGCCACCTGGTTCGCCCTTCCGTCTAGGAATAGGATCAAGGCGGTCCTCGCCTTCGCCGAATTCCCAGTTACCTTGGACAACGACCATAACATCATCGACTCGCTTGCCGGAGCTGGAAAGCATAGTCACTAGTTGATGGTCGGTGTCCTTAGCCCTAAGGAAATAGCGTCCATGCCGACCAAAAGACTTGGCCAAGGTGTAACAATGTCGAATAGTAGGTATGCCGAAGTTAATCCTAAGGCGGCAGTTTAGCTCTATTATCCCCATTACGATTCTAAAAAAGTTGACATTGGGTTGGGAGGGGATAAGACCCCAATGGCGAAGGACAGCCCTAAGGAATGGATGAAGCGGGAAACGGATTCTGCCCTCTACTATTGATAAGAGAGGGAAGACGATTGTGCTTTCATCATCCCTCTCCATATCGAGAGTGTCGTCTGTCACAAGCGACAGACGGACATCATCATGGATAGAAAAATGGCGTCAAAAGCCAGAGATTTGATCCGCGGAGAGGTCTTTCAGATGCTTTGCCATTTCGGTCAGCCTATAGGAGCGTGCTAAACTAAAGGCAAACCAGGAAAAGGGATTCAAAGCAAAGAGGAAGCAGAGAGGAAGAAAACTTACAAGGGACGGAAAGGACAATGAAGGATGAATGGAAGTTGCAGAGGTGAGTCAGAAGGCAGTCCAAAAACTCTTAAGCGTCCAAAAATGTGTGTTTGAAAAGATGACAAGATTTTAAATCATAATAAATGAAAGCGTACGAAGAGGCGGGAAGTTGAAATGATAACCGAGAGGCGTGTGCTCTGACATCCGCGTTGGAATGAGGTTAGCTGCCAAATTTCGGCTCTAACTTTTCGAGTTTGAAACCAAACAGTCCAGCTAACTGTCATCAGTGGAGTGCTTGGGGGCAATTGTGGGGGCCGAATACTGGGAGTCGCAAAGAGGCCGAATAATATTGGACCTGGAGAGCCGAAATATATACATCACATTCGGCCCCGTCTTACACAAGTCCTACCTTATTCGGCCAAATAGCCGGTTGAGTAAGGGGCCAAGTGAAAAGCGGTTTGCAACAGAAAAAGCCGAGTAAATAGTTATACGGTAAATTGAAAGTGGGCCCAGTCCCGAGGCCCAAGAAAGAAAAGATATAAATAGAAGAACATCAGCCAAAAAGACGCATGTGAGAATCATTATGCTTAACTTAAAATACAAGTAATCCAAAGAGTAGAGACGGACTTGTCCGTCAGAGTGCTAATTCTGGCACCCCTGACCGGAGTATTTGTTTCTTTTCAGGTTGTCAGCAGAGGAACTCGAGTGCCCCAGTGGATCAAAAGAGTATTTCCAAAACACCCCCTCCACAAAATTAATAAAATAAAATGTTACATCCAAACCATAATTATTACAATTCTTCTATAAAAAAAAAAAAAAAGCCAAAAAATTCTTCTCAAACATAGATAATTTAATTTAGTTAGGCTAATTAGCCAAAAAGTCAAAAAGCTAGGTTAAAAAAGTTCTTCCCAAATAAATCCTAAATAATTCCTACTTAATTATAGGCGGCCACAATCATAACGGGTATAACCAAGTCTCTCACAAAAGAAGATGACCATCAAGACGATGCATAGAAGTTTCACAACCACAGACGAAGTTTCTAGAAGCGTCCCAACAGCATATGTTTTCGTAGAAATCTGCACCAATCTCATCCTTCGCTTCCCAATGTACTGATCAAGTGCCACTTCTGCTCTCCTCTGTGTTGCTAAGCATCTAGCCAAAAACAATAACATCTTCCAATGCAATTAAGCCTCCTTGTCCGAGAAATGGGCCCATTACGTGCATGGCATCTCCAGCAACCGTCACTATTCCTTTTCTAAACCTTGCGTTTAGTGATTCACATGGGGCTCGATATTGAGTACCATTAAAAGTTAGTGAATCTACGTCACAGTTCTGTATCATCTCTAACATTTCTCTTGGAAATCCCTTTACTGATTCTAGTGCTGCCGATATGATTTTTGTTTTATCTTTTGACATTGTTAAATCTGCATGTATATATATATATATATATCATCAATATCAGTAATGTTACAAACTCATAATTTTTTTCAAAACCACAAATGTGTGGCTTAATTTCTTTTTATAAGTAAACTATATACTAGCTAAATTTTAATCACAAATATAGAAATTGTAGATTAATATATCATAAATGTACGAAAGTATTGGGACTACCAAAAAAAAATAGATCTCTAATAATCTTTTTCTTTCTTCTTCTTATTCTTTTTTTTAATATACAATGTGAAATACTCACAATGATTCAATATTAATGAGATTCACCTGAAATTTCTTGAACACTTTTAAGATTGGCGGAATTACTTTCCAATTGGACAAACAAACAAAAAAAAACCTAAACTTGGAGAGGTGCAAACCCCTATAATTTTTCACTTGTATCCCATCATATAATTATGTGCACTTCCAATGTTTTTGTAATTTTTTTTTGTGTCCCACTTTTAAGTAATTCTCCCTTCAAGATTTGAAAAAAACATATTGACTTTTACTTTAATACATAATTGAGGAGTCATTTGGTAATCTTATATTTTAGTTACTAAAAAAAAATTAGCTCATACAAAAAAGTATGATTTTAGTGATGATGTGAATAATGTAAAATGTGGGATTGTGGAACGTCATAAGAATATGACGTGAACACAAGGGTCGACACACAAACCCGGATTGATGGCCCAAATGTGAGCAAAGATAATGGATCAACCCATGGTTGCTTGAATGGTCACTCACAACTAGAAAGTGGAGATCCAAATTGTGTGGAACATCCCCAAATTGGAAACATATTCTGTTTGAGTACGGAAACCCTAGCCGTGTTCGACTGTCATGTGTTGTGTTTTAAATTGCAAAAAATCTGTGATTGCATCCCACATTCGATATTTAGGGGATTATTTCCAAAAATTTGGTAGGTACATTTTGGGTGGGTTTTTGTGGGTGTGTGGAACCCTAACATTCGCATATCTGACAGAGTGTTGTGACGAAGTTGAAGTCGAGGTGTGGATCTCATTCACCGTCGACATACATATCGTCATTCCCTAGTAAGCCCACGTAATGTACACTTCTTTACAAGTTCGTTGGTTTGTGTTTTGTTGTTACGAATATATGAATTTTGTGCCTCATCCATGTTATGTGAAATCGTTTACGTCGGTTTGTGAGATGTGTGAAATGTGGGGGATTTTTTCCAACTATTGTACTATTGTTGTTTGATTTCGGGTCTACGGGTGTTTGATATTTTTGGATGTTAATTCTATACACACTATATACTGATGTATGGGCCACACAAATCCCATGGTGAAAATTGTGTGGGGTTTGTGCACAGTCTTCTTGTGTATGGTGGAGTCCCATAAGTTTGTGTGACTATGTTGTTGGGTGGTTTGTTGCATTCCTATAAGTGGTTATGTGTGGGGACTACATGTCCCTGGTTTGAACACAAAGACTTTAGTTGAGTTTATTCATGTGTGGGTGGTGATACATGTGCATTGTTTATTCTTGTGTACTAAAAATCCAACTTCCACAAAACATGGGATTATACATTCCAAATATAAACAAAAACATCCCAACAAACATGCAAGGGTATTATCGGCAACCAAACACCATTCACATTTGAAAATAGGATCAGTCAGTAACAAATCACGCATAAAAGGGACTTGTGAATCAAACCGTTATTACGTGGGACCAGATGGATCACATGTTCCTATGGTGGGACTTTCTGATAAATTTCCCCCAAAAAAAAACAAGTGCCAATTGCAAAAATAAAAAATAAAAAAATGTCATGTTCCGATTGACCGGTAAGACGACTGGTTCAACCAAATTTCAAAAAAACAAAAAAAAATTGAAAATCCCGCCTGACACAGTTTTCGGTTTGTTGTGGAAATATAATTTGAAAACCCTATCCAAACATGGTATTAGAATGTGTGGGTAGAATTATAGTTTGAAAACCCTTCCAAACACAGCCAATGTACTGCATTACATCAGTTATCTTGAATAAATATCCAAGAAAAAATACTTTTAATTGATGAAGAGTTCATTTCCTCATGTGCCAACTCTCAAGACTATGATCCTAAAACCAGTGACAAGTACAAGGTTTAAAAAAATGTAGAACATTAAGTTCATAATTTTTCAAATTTTACTCTCACACTACGCCAAAAAAACTAAAACAAAAACAAAACAAAACAAGACAAAACAAAACAAAAAAGCTAAATGCAATGAATGGGTGCAACAGTGCAAGATATACATAGAAATGAGAGCTGCTGTGAAGCTATCACCAAATGCTGAGGTGAAAGAGCATTAGATGCAATTTTGGCCTATTACGTCACATATGAACATATGAGGGATACAACATGGACATGAGGATTTAGGGTTTAGTATAAACTTCTCATTCACTATGTTTCAATCTTTCAGATAATAAATTCAAGTAACTCACATAAAACATCAGAATTTGCAATCTTATCCAAAAGCATGAGAACTGACAATCTTCTTTCTCGGGAGAGACAAGAGCAGAATGAAATTTGTGATAACAAAAAGATGTCAGAAATTCAAGATCAACGTGAATATCCAGTTAAGATGAAGAAGACAAAAGAAAGCTTTGGAAGAATTATGAGTTAGAATGGATCTTGTTCCACAGTTTTCCATGAAAAACGACTCACTGAAGACCGATCAAATTATATTAACCCAATAAAGTAGAACAAATGATGTTACATCTGTTGTGAACTAGTTCAATTATGTGGTTATACTATTATACTAACAAAAAAAGGCTGTATCTCGCTGTCCAAGGTGTTGACACATGCCTAGAAGTAGTAAGAAGTATTATACCCGTGCAATCAAAATCGAGAAAGAAAGAAAAAGTTGAATTAAAAAAAAAAGAAGAAGAAGAAAAGAGAACTGCTTTCAAATCTATGGGCACATGTAGATTCAGACAAAAATCAAAGAGCATCCAAGAAGTATGATATGGATAAGGCTCTTCCATAGAAGTACGCATGTTACATGGACTACCATTAGCCTGATCAGCTGTTAAGTTCAACAAAGACAAATAGTTCATCACCTTCCATACTGCTCAATATACGTACGTCAATCTAAACCTATAAAGCAATGTCACCCTATATAATTTCTGCCTATCAGACCTCAAATCAACACGGTGCCAACAACTTCATGTAAAACACAAGAATTTTAGAAAGGATAGCCTTGTCTAAGATTTGAGGAAGCATGTCATCATTAGAACAGCATAACCTTCCACTTAACAAGTTGGCTATTATTACTTGAATTAGGCTGCACAGATCAGTCTTCTCTACATGACTCCAAGCCACACTATACATGTTCATAAGATCTGATATAAGTTTTACATTTACCATCCATATACCTACCACATCCTACAATCTTTTCATGACTAAGTAAAATTTCATCTTGAAGCAAATTATTGCCAATCAATTAGCACTGTGTTTTCTATCATGCATCATGAATTTTGAATAGCAATGTGCAAAAACAATTAAATGAGATGAGACAATACATACCTGTACTGGCTTTCTCCTCAATACTTGAAATGCTTCTACCCGCATTGACAAAAATCTAAAAAAATTTTTAGTTTGTATGTTTTCTAGTTCATCTGCTTGCTTTACCTATACAACAAGAAAAAAACACGCATATAAGGTGATAAATCTGAGAAATGATGGTTATTTCTACTGTATACAATCAGAAGGATAAAAGGAAAAAAGAAATAAAAGCAAAGAAGATGATGCTGAACATCTTGATGCAATCAACAAAGCCCTCAAAGTGCTATGTTCTATCTAAATTATAAGCTGAGGAGGCAATCTTCAACCAAGTTGTGATGCACTTGTTGAGCAACAAATGGATATGAACATATATTTGAGGTTTGAGCTTAAGTGTGCAGAACAAGTGCATCATAACCTCAAATATAAGTTCAAGTATTTAACATATCAACTATCTGTTCGATTATGAAAACTTAAATATACTCACCATGACATATCAATTATATGAAAATGACATGGCATCATGTGCTATTTCATCCATAACCAACGGAAAGAACTCAAGAATGTATCCAAATGTAAATTACTTTATCTCACCGTGAGGCTTATGCGCAATGAATTTATAGACGTTTCAATTAAGCATTTTTCAGCCTCATTTCGACATATTAAAACCTGAGAGAGGAAGTGCCAAAATCTGGATTAGGTCCATGGACATCAATCAAATTGTTGAAAACCATATTGAATTAAATATAACGAAGAGCCACCAAGGATAGATAGGTTTCAGCTATATAAACTTTGAATTGCAAGAGGTACTGAAATAAAGGAAGTTAAGAGTTGGGGCTGGAGTGCATTACAAACAATTAAACAAACCAACCCCCCCTATAGCGATCTTGGGTTTTACCCCTTGTGTACAGTGATCCGGACTTGTTTCCGTGGTTGTTAGTAGATGTTTATATCTTGTTTGCATCCTTTCGTACTTTGTATTTGAGTTATAGGATGTGTTGGGCAGGTTTGTTACAGGTTGGTTGAACTTAGAAACCAAGAGTAGTTGCCCAGATTTTTTCCTTCACGCTCGAGCGGAGCTTTTGACACTTGAGCGGGCCCTTCGTTGTTGCTTCTCCGCTCGAGCGGGAGTTTTGACGCTCGAGCGTGATTTTCCATCTCCCAATATTTCCTCTGCAGTGTTGGACGCTCGAGCGGGCGTTTTGACGCTCGAGCGTGAGATTGTGTGTGACGCTCGAGCAGGGAGTTTTGCACTCGAGCGAGGACCTGGTTCAATAAAAAGTTCTAGAAGTGTGTATCCGCCGCTCGAGCGGGATTTTTGATGCTCGAGCGGGAGTTTGTGAGTGACGCTCGAGCGGGGGTTTCCACGCTCGAGCGGGGCGATTTTTATATCAACTTCGGGATTCCATTTTTGAATCACTTTTTCACATCCTTTTCTCTCTCTTACTTTTCCAAAACTCCATTGTTGAGCCTCTTTCTCTAGAACCTTGCCTTCTCTTTAGGTATTGATCTAGTAGGAGTTGTTTTCTCACCTTTGGCCTTTACAAAAAAGTTGTTGATCGTCGAGGGCTATCTTTTGATCCAAGAATCTCGGGATTTGGAGCATTTTTGTTTTCTTCATCTTCTTCGTTGGGTGTCAACTTTTGAGGTAGGGATTCCTACTCACTCTTATGGTCTTTGACATAGATTTTTGGTTATTTTGATAAAGTGTTGTAGTTGGGAAATTTTGGGACTTAGAGTTTCAAAATGTTAAAAGAGGGTTTTGTTATTTTGATTCTAAAAAGTGTATTTTGGATTTCAAAATGATGGTATTGTTGTTGGTTGTTGATTTATGGACCATTGGGTTGTTATTGGAAAAAGGGGTAGAAAACCCTAAATTGTTGTATAAATTAATTGATATAATTAATTTGGAAAAGTTGTGGATTTATGGAATTGAGTTGGAAATAATGAAATTGACTCATTATATTATGAAATGGTGGGGTTGGATTTGTTAATCGCTCACTTTTGAAAATATTAATATTTTATCTGTTGGAGCTTTTACTATCTGTTTAGAAATAATTGCTTGGGCTACCGGTGGAGGGTAGTTTTGATTGTTGTAGACAATGCATGATGATTAGGCAAACTAAAACTAATCGATTGAATGTGTCATAGAGTATGACGATTGATAGAATACATTAACGTTATGTATTGTTTGATTGTGTATATGATCTATGTTTATATACATGTGTTGTGTGGGAGGAGATAGGGGATGTACTCCACGGTTTAGGGGAAGATAGGAGATGGACCTCTAAATCGGATTCTTGTGTGACATTGATACAGCACTACAATGTGTATCAAGTATTGATTATGGAAGTGTTTGAATTGATTTGATATAGCACAAAAATGTATATCGTTATCAATTGTGAAGTGTAGAAGTAATTCTATGTTATGTTGATACAACACCGAAATGTGTATCTTTCGTAAAGTGTGGAAATGGTTTATGTCTTATTGATACAGCATTACAATTTGTATCTGTCATGAATTTTGAAAGTGTTTTAAAGATGAGTCTAAATCTCATGTTAGTTATTGGCCAGGTTCTGAGCCATTGTTGTGAATTGTGAACATGATGAGAAATGGAAAATGAAAGGAAACATGGACATAGTGGTCATGTAATGGAAATGGATTATAAATTGATTTATGGGAATTAAACATTTATCAATTGCTAATGTCTTAGTTATTGCTCATACTGTGTTTAGCATATCTCTACTGGGCGTTGGCTCACCCTATATGGGACATTATTTTCAGGTACAGGTAACATGCCACCTCCAAGGACATAACTTGGATGATGATGAGAGTTGAAGACTCTTTTTTGTTTAATTAATTGTATTACATGTTCATCAAGCCAAGGGCTTATTTTGTATAGAGTTAGTACTCTTCTTTTGTGTAACCAAGTGTTAACTTGGAAAGCTGTAAGCCCGTAGGGCATTTGCTTTTGTTGTTAACATGTAATACTGTTGTAAGAACTACTCCGATGAATAGAAATGGTTGATTTCTCTTATATCAATGCATGTCTAAAGTGATGGGTTTTATGTTTTTTTTTTTTTGAGGGCGTTACAACTTGGTATCAGAACTTACCAGGTTCGAATACTTTGGGTACGTGGGAAGTGATTAGTATCACAATGGGTTTGTCTCGCTTGTTAGAGACTTAAGTGTAATGTAATGTGTTTATGTGACAACATGTTTATGTGACTATTTGGGTATGTGATTTAGTTTCTAGAATGTTGATTGGATCCTTGGGTTTCTGTGAGTCTTGTTGGAAAAGCACTTGATCAATGCTGTTTCTAACAGGAACTCTAGCAACGCCTCGGGACTATCATTATCCGGAAATGAGATTCGTAGGTGCTTATGTGTTTATGTGCTTACGTGGAGTGAATTACAGTTGTCTATGCATTAGGACGCGAGTGTTATAGCTTCGGCACATTTGTGAATGTGCTAACGTTCTCTGTTACCTTTATTAGGATTCAGGACGAGGACGAGGTGGTAGGCGAGGTAGGCCTAGGAGGCAGGAGATACCTTTACCAGATGATATTCCGGGTCCGCGCAGCAGGAAAGGGTTGGCTAGGCAATGTGGCCGAGCCAGCAGGTCCAGGAGGCTATGGGCGCTTTAGCCCAAGGGATAGCCGATGCTTTGAGGGAGTCTATGGTATTCTCAGAGCTGAGAATCCAATTCAGGCTCCAGTGCAGGCCCAGGTTGCTGAGGCAGGGCCTTCCTTCTGAAAGGGGAGTTCTTCCGGTCTAATCCGGATGAGTTTGTTTGGGATTCGAAGGAGCCACTAAAGACGGATGAGTGGATGGAGCAGATGAGTAAGACGTTCAAGATGCTTGGCATCGAGGACGGAGCATTGAAAGTGACCTTGGCGTCTTTCCAAACTGAAGGGATGCGGGTCAGTGGTGGAAAATTCGTGAAGGGTCATTTGGATGGCACTTGGGAGGCTTTTGTGGGTGGTGTTTTCCAGGAGAAGTTCTTATCTCCAGCAGTCAGAGAGAAGCTGAGAGATCAGTTCTGCCAGCTTTTGCATTGAGTTCTTTCAGTGGCGAGTATGAAGGCCTGCTTTTTACTACTTGTCCAGGTTCGCACCTGAACTTGTGGCGTCCGAGGAACACCGCTGTATCGAGTTCGAGAAGAGGTTGAGGCGCGGCCTCAAGATGAGAGTTTGGTGGTTTATGATTCGAGACTATGGCGCTTGGTTGATGCTGCAGCCCATATGGAGATCATGATGCAAGGAGGAGGAGGGACAGAGGGGCTCCAAAAGGAGCCAGGATGGTCAGGGTGATGGAAGGAGACAGAGGGGTGCTAAACCTCAGCAGTCTCAGGGTGGTGTTGCTAGATCGACCTTTCCAGTGCCGAGTGTAGGCTCGGGGAAAGGCAATCAGGGAGACTTCACATGTTACAAGTGTGGTCAGTTGGGCCACAAGGCTTCGGTTTGCCCACAGAGGGAAGGAGGTCAGAGCTCTGCTTCATCTTCAGCTAGACCGCAGAGCCAGAGTCAGGGCAGGGGTCAGCTACTGTCTTGTTATCAGTGTGGTCAGGCGGGGCAGCTGAAGAGGTTTTGCCCGCAGTTGAGTGGCACATCTGGTGCATCTGGGCAGAGACAGAGTCTTCAACCAGCTCAGTCAGTGCAGGCCTCGAGGGCCAACTAGGGGGCTTCATCGTCCCAGTCTGTACAGCAGTTGTATGCTCCGAGGGGTGAGCAGGTAGATCAGGGGCCTACTGGACGCGTGTATGTTGTTACCGCACAGGACCTGGTACCGGTTCCATCAGTTGTGAGAGGTACCTTTCTATTTTGCAACTCGGTTGCTAGTGTATTGATTGATACGGGTGCGTCTCATTCTTTTGTATCTGCTACATTTGCATCTGTTTTGGAATTGGAGTTGGCACAATTAGCATCTCCTATATGTGTTGTATCACCTGTTGGGGGTGAATTGATTTTGAAGCACGGATGTAGAGGTTGTGATATAGAGGTCGTCGATCATCGGTTTCCGTTCCCTTTTGTAGTTATGCCCATGAAGGGTTTTGATGTTATTTTGGGTATGGACTGGCTATCGTCATACTGGGCTATTATTAATTGTTACCGCCAGAGGGTCACAGTTTGTACCTTGAGCAGGGAGTGTTTCCATTTCTTGGGGGATTGGGTTGGTAGTGTGTTACCACCGGTGTATGATCCACGAGGGTGGAGTGAGCTTAGTGGTCTACTTGCTAGCTTTTTGAGTGGTGAGTGTGATGAGACCCAGATTGATTTACCAAGGGTGGTTTGTGAGTATTCGGATGTTTTTCCAGAGGATCTCGTTGGTTTGCCACCTCACTGTGAGATTGAGTTCTCCATTGATTTAGTGCCCGGCACGGCGCCGATTTCTATGGCACCTTACCGTTTTGCCCCAGCCGAGTTGAGTGAGTTGAAGATTCAACTCCAGGAGTTGCTGGATAAGGGCTTTGTTCACCCTAGTGTTTCGCCGTGGGGAGCACCGGCCCTCTTTGCTAAAAAGAAAGATGGTGCCTTGAGACTTTGTATCGACTACCGGAAGTTGAATCGGGCTACGGTCAAGAATAAGTACCCTATGCCCCGTATAGATGATCTGTTTGACCAGTTGAAGGGTTCCCGTTGTTTCTCTAAGATAGACTTGAGATCGGGTTACCACCAGTTGAGGGTCAGGGAGGAGGATATTCCGAAGACGGTATTTCGTACGCGGTATGGCCATTACGAGTTTCTGGTGATACCATTTGGGCTCACCAATGCACCGGCAGTTTTTATAGATTTGATGAACCGGATCTTCCGAGAATTCTTAGATCGTTTTGTAGTCGTCTTCGTGGACGACATCCTTATCTATTCGCCTTCGGAGGAGGGGCACGAGGAACACTTGAGAGTGGTGCTTGAGTTGCTTAGAGCTCATAGGCTGTATGCCAAGTTTGGGAAGTGTGAGTTCTGGCTAGGAGAGGTCAAGTTCTTAGGCCATGTAGTATCCGGGGAAGGGGTGTCTGTTGATACATCCAAGATAGAGGCAGTGCAAGATTGGGCACAGCCTAAGAGTGTCTTTGAGATCCGCAATTTTCTGGGATTAGCTGGGTATTACCGCCAGTTTGTGAAGGATTTCTCCAGGTTAGCTTCACCGTTGACTAGACTGACTCGGAAGGAGTCAAATTCGTTGGAGTGAGACTTGTGAAAAGTCGTTCAAGAGCTGAAAGTTAGATTGACCACCACTCCGGTCTTGATTATTCCTAGAGAGGGGTTGGGTTATGCGGTTTATTGTGATGCCTCACGAGAGGGTTTGGGTTGTGTGTTGATGCAAGAGGGGAAAGTGGTTGCCTATGGTTTACGCCAGTTAATCACGAGAAGAATTACCCTACACATGACCTAGAGCTAGCAGCAGTGATTTTTGCCTTGAAAATCTGGAGGCATTACCTATATGGTGAGAAGTTCGAGGTGTTCTCAGACCATAAGAGTTTAAAGTATCTGTTTACACAGAAGGACTTGAACTTGAGGTAGAGAAGGTGGATAGAGTTCATTGAGGACTACGATTTTGAGTTGCACTATCACCCGGGAAAGGCCAATGTTGTGGCTGCTGCACTTAGTAGAAAATCCATTAGTGATGTAGCTTGTATAGCCATCCAGGAGTGGGAGATGTTGGGGGTGCTTGGCGAGTTTGATTTGCTTCTGGGCGAATCCGTTGAGGCTGCGGCCTTGTTTTCTGTTGTTGCGCAGCCTATACTTGTGACTCAAGTGTTAGAGGCACAGAGAGGTGACCTTGAGGTAGAATCCCTCCGAGAAAAGATTTCCAGTGGGAAGGTTGAGAAAGGTTTGACGGTATATCCCGACCTGAGTGTGAGATACCGAGACCGTTTGTTTGTGCCGGAGTCTTGCCAAGAGGAGGTACTCCGAGAGTTTCACTATTCACGCCTTGCGGTGCATCCAGGAGGCACCAAGATGTATCATGATTTGGGGCCCCAGTTTTGGTGGAGGGGCATGATGAGAGATGTGGCGGTTTTCGTATCGAAGTGCCTTACTTGTCAGCAAGTGAAGGTCGAGCATCAGAGGCCAGCGGGTTTGTTGCAACGCTTGCCTATTGCCGAGTGGAAGTGGGAACATGTCACTATGGACTTTGTCGTAGGTCTTCTGAGGACTCAGCAGGGTAGTGATACTATTTGGGTGGTTGTAGACCGGTTGACTAAGTCGGCGCACTTTATCCCTATGTGCGTGAGAGATTCGGTAGATCACCTTGCCGATTTGTATATTCGGGACATAGTGAGATTGCACGGGGTCCCAGTGACGATCGTCTCAGATAGAGATCCTCGTTTTACTGCCAGGTTGTGGCAGAGTTTGCAGAGTGCCTTGGGTACTAGGTTGACCTTTAGTACAGCTTATCACCCTCAGACTGACGGGCAGTCCGAGCGTACTATTCAGATCCTCGAGGATATGCTTCGGGGTTGTGTCCTTGACTTTAGTGGGACGTGGGAGAGGCACTTGCCCTTGGTGGAGTTTGCCTACAACAACAGTTTCCAGTCTAGCATCGGTATGGCACCGTTTGAGGCCTTGTATGGTCGACCGTGTAGGTCTCCAGTTTGTTAGGCCGAGGTGGGTGATGCACCCTTGTTGGGTCCGGAGTTGGTTAGGGAAACGACGGAGAAAGTTGAGCTTATCCGTAGGAGACTTGTTACAGCCCAGAGTCGCCAAAAGAGTTATGCCGACCGTAGGAGGAGGCCTTTGGCGTTTGAGGTAGGTGATCATGTTTTCTTAAAAATATCACCTAGGTGAGGTTTGATGAGGTTTGGGAAGAGTGGGAAGTTATCCCCTCGGTTTATTGGTCCCTTTGAGATCCTTGAGAGGATTGGGGAAGTTGCTTATCGTTTGGCTTTGCCACCGCAGTTGTCCGGGGTGCATGACGTATTTCATGTGAGTATGCTTCGGAAGTATGAGCCAGATCCGTCGCATGTATTGGATTGGACCGACCTAGAAGTTGACGAGGATACCTCGTATGAGGAGAGACCGGTTCGGGTCTTGGATAGGCGGGATCAAGTCTTGCGGGGCAAGACCATTCCCTTGGTAAAAGTTTTGTGGAAGCATCACGAAGTGGAAGAAGCCACTTGGGAACGTGAGCTAGAAGTCTGTGAGAAATATCCGGACATGTTTGTTGATGTGTAATCATGTATTGAGATTTTGTAATAATATTGAACTTTAAGAACATTATGTGTGTCTTAAGTTGTAAAACATTGTAAATGTTTTGGTTTATGGAAAAGTTGTAGAACTTGCCTTGAAATGGAAGTTGGTCTAACATTGTGTATGCTAAGTAAATTGTGGAAATGCAAGCATGGTATTGATGTTGCATGTGTTATGAAATTGTGGAAAATGAGTTGAAACTGATAAATTTCAAAGGAATGCATGTTGATAATGTAGGTTGTTATATATGATGTGAATTGCCTCTCGACAAGAGATGAGATTGACCGATAATGGGTTGGAATGTTTAATATTATGTTGTAATATTGTTGGGAATGGAGAAAAACCTGTTTTTGAAAAACTTGTGTTTAATTTCGGGAACGAAATTCTTTAAGGGGGGGAGGTTATAGCGATCCCGGGTTTTACCCCTTGTGTACAGTGATCGGGACTTGTTTCCGTGGTTGTTAGTAGATGTTTATATCTTCTTTGCATCCTTTTGTACTTTGTATTTGAGTTATAAGATGTGTTGGGCAAGTTTGTTACAGGTTGGTTGAACTTAGAAACTAAGAGTAGTTGCCCAGATTTTTGCCTTCACGCTCAAGCGGAGCTTTTGACGCTCGAGCGGGCCCTTCGTTGTTGCTTCTCCGCTCGAGCGGGAGTTCTGACGCTCGAGCGTGATTTTCCATCTCCTAGTATTTCCTCTGCAGTGTTGGACGCTCGAGCGGGCGCTTTGACGCTCGAGCGTGAGATTGTGTGTGACGCTCGAGCGGGGAGTTTTGCGCTCGAGCGGGGACCTGGTTCAGCAAAAAGTTCTGGAAGTGTGTATCCGCCGCTCGAGCGGGAGTTTGTGAGTGACGCTCGAGCGGGGGTTTCCATGCTCGAGCGGGGCGATTTTTATATCAACTTCGGGATTCCATTTTTGAATCACTTTTTCACATCCTTTTCTCTCTCTTACTTTTCCAAAACTCCATTGTTGAGCCTCTCTCTCTAGATCCTTGCCTTTTCTCTAGGTATTGATCTAGTAGGAGTTGTTTTCTCACCTTTGGCCTTTACAAAAAAGTTGTTGATCGTCGAGGGCTATCTTTTGATCCAAGAATCTCGGGATTTGGAGCATTTTCATTTTCTTCGTCTTCTTCGTTGGGTGTCAACTTTTGAGGTAGGGATTCCTACTCACTCTTATGGTCTTTGACATAGATTTTTGATTGTTTTGATAAAGTGTTGTAGTTGGGAAATTTTGGGACTTAGAGTTTCAAAATGTTAAAAGAGGGTTTTGTTATTTTGATTCTAAAAAGTGTATTTTGGGTTTCAAAATAATGGCATTGTTGTTGGTTGTTGATTTATGGACCATTGGGTTGTTATTGGAAAAAGGGGTAGAAAACCCTAAATTGTTGTATAAATTAATTGATATAATTAATTTGGAAAAGTTGTGGATTTATGGAATTGAGTTGGAAATAATGAAATTGACTCATTATATTGTGAAATGGTAGGGTTGGATTTGTTAATCGCTCACTTTTGAAAATATTAATATTTTATCTGTTGGAGCTTTTACTATCTGTTTAGAAATAATTGCTTGGGCTACCGGTGGAGGGTAGTTTTGATTGTTGTAGACAATGCATGATGATTAGGCAAACTAAAACTAATCGATTGAATGTGTCATAGAGTATGACGATTGATAGAATACATTAACGTTATGTATTGTTTGATTGTGTATATGATCTATGTTTATATACATGTGTTGTATGGGAGGAGATAGGGGATGTACTCCACGGTTTAGGGGAAGATAAGGGATGGACCTCTAAACCGGATTCTTGTGTGACATTGATACAGCACTACAATGTGTATCAAGTATTGATTATGGAAGTGTTGAATTGATTTGATATAGCACAAAAATGTATATCGTTATCAATTGTGAAGTGTAGAAGTAATTCTATGTTATGTTGATACAGCACCGAAATGTGTATCTTTCATAAAGTGTGGAAATGGTTTATGTTTTATCAATACAGCATTACAATGTGTATCCGTCATGAATTTGAAAGTGTTTTAAAGAGGAGTCTAAATCTCAGTTAGGTGGCCAGGTTGAGCCATTGTTGTGAATTGTGAACATGATGAGAAATGGAAATGAAAGGAAACATGGACATAGTGTCATGTAATGGAAATGGATTATAAATTGATTTAGGGAATTAAAATTTATCAATTGCTAATATCTTAGTTATTGCTCATACTGTGTTTTAGCATATCTCTACTGGGCGTTGGGCTCACCCTATATGGGACATTATTTTCAGGTACAGGTAGCATGCCACCTCCAAGGACATAGCTTGGATGATGATGAGAGTTGAAGACTCTTTTTGTTTAATTGATTGTATTACATGTTATCAAGCCAAGGGCTTATTTTGTATAGAGTTAGTACTCTTCTTTTGTGTAACCAAGTGTTAACTTGGAAAGCTGTAAGCCCGTAGGGCATTGCTTTTGTTGTTAACATGTAATACTGTTGTAAGAACTACTCGATGAATAGAAATGGTTATTTCTCTTATATCAATGCATGTCTAAAGTGATGGGTTTTATGTTTTTTTTTTAGGGCGTTACACCCCCCTTCCTTTAGGGTTTCCTCTTCACCGTGTGTTGTATTGTCATTCAAGCAACAAGTACAAGATAAATTGGAAGTTCAACTCTACAACTTCAGGCAACAACCAGTCTGAATTTCAGCGGTTTACTTCCTTTTTGGTCCAAATGTAATCAGTCACAAGAGGAGAATAAGGAAAATCAAAGTTTTAGCAGCAGTTCTGGACTTATCAAAAGCTGGTGCTTACTGGGTTTAGCAGCAGTTCTGGACTGGTCCTGAAAAATAAACAGAAAAATATTAAATCCTTCCTAATGTATAAGAATTTATTCATTTACTTTAATGATCTATACAATTAGGAAGAAAACAGGCTCCTCAAAAAAGTGGATACCCTGCACCGCAGTTTTCATGTTGACACGACTCTTACATTAGGCAAGACATTTAAAATCAATTATTGTTTCCATTTCCTTATATAGAACAACCTAAATCTGTCTTTGCGCAACCAAAAAACATAAATAGAAAAAGGTGACCTAGTGCAGAAGGCTCACACCAAGGCAGAGGCTGGGGTGGTCAAGATATATGCAACCTTACCCTCATATCTGGAGAGGTTGTTCCATGACTCGAACCAATGCCATCAGGGACACTAACGACAACCAAAAAACATTAATGTAAAACAAATTAAATAGCTAAGACTTGTTTGGTCTAGTTGCACTCAATAAACACCCAAGAGAAGCTTGGTTGAGGCCGTCAAGTGATAGAGTGCTTCCTCTTCCCCCTATTAGTGAATAGATAATCATAACTGCACGTATACGCAGTAATATTTTTAAGTGACTATTGACAATGGTAATTAAGATGGCGAAGCACATAACTCTTTGGAATATCACTCCCTAGATACAAATTGCTTTTTAACCTTTAGCACTTTTGGATGAAGAGTTCATAGTTTCTAAGTATAGTCAAGGTTTTACATGAAGATGCAGAGTGTTTCATACGACTCAGTTTCAAGTTTGAATGATGAAATTTTGAAGCATCAGTGGAGTAAAGTTCCTCGGTCTATTATTATTTTAGAAGCTGAGTTAATACAAGGCTGTGAATCTAATAAAACCACTAGCTCCCAATTTCAGAAAACTGAAATCATTTATGGTCCCTAAACAATAGAATGATAAGGTTAAAGAAACTGTAGGCTAAATTACATTAGACACCTAGATAATCCAAATTAGGGACTCTATTTTTAAATCTATCAGATCCTACAAGGGAAATAGGACATTATGACTTTTTGGTGAACAATTTAAGCACTTGAGAAATTATGTACACATTTTCAGAATTTTTTCTTTCACTGCAAGTGTTACTTATTAAAGATAAAAAATAAATAAAAAATAAAAAAGAATTGTAATTTTATAATAAGGCCTCGTTTGGAATGCGAGTGTTTTAGCCTAAAAGCTAAAAAGTTACTAAAAAAAATTAAAAAACCTATAGTCTATACAAAAAAGTCAAAGATTCCCTTTTCTCTCTACTTTTTACACATCTTTTTGTAAAAAATCAAAAATTCATTCTAAACATACTAGTTTTTTTTTTACCTCATATTTTAGCCAAAAAGTCAACAAATTACTAAAATAGCTTGTTCCCAAACGAGGCCTAATTGCACCAATAAATTAAATAATAAATAAATAAGAGGTAAGCAAAGATCAAACAGCAATATGTAAGCATACTTTAGTTCCAACCTTTGGTTTGTTATGCCTTTCAACTTCTTGACAAGGGAAGTTCTGCAACCACCATATGGATAACAAGTTATGACATTAGTAATACAATTGTGAAAAATGAAATGGCAGAAACTTGAAATGGAACATTACTTAGGAGTGTTTTGGGAAGTTGGTAAAAAAGTTGACTTTTGGCTTTTTACCAAGTTTTTTAGCTTTTTGGAAAGTGATTTGGAAAGTTGTGGCTTTTTAGTTTAATATTTGTTTATGGTGTCAAATCAAATTAAAATGACCAAAGTACCCTTACCCAACATAAGAATTTTTTTTTAAAATTTTTTTTGTCATAGGCCCTAATTTGTAATTTTACACTTGCGTTTTTAGCACTTCCCAAACCAATTTTGTTGCGTTTTTGGCACTTGCGTTTTTGGACATTTTGTCCAAAAACATGGCTTTTTATTTTGTTCCCAAAATGGCACTTAAGTCTGATTTAACAATGCCTAACAACAAACTTAGGAAAGGAGCATGCTAGCAAAACTAAAAGGTTCGGGAACAAGAACAGAAAATAACACTTACATCTTATTTGTTAAATGAAGTAACCCACATTTTATGATGATGTACCTGAAATATCGTAACCAGTTTAGTCTATGATGTATTTTCCAACCAATAGGTTGTCCCTTGACTCATAATGTATAAACAATGAGCGAAGAATTCCCCACTTTATTCATGAGAGTAATGGTTGGCTTGAATCCAGTAAATATTACATTATCGTAAGAAAACATATCCAAACAAAATGTTGCTTATCAAAAAAAAGAACAACAACAACAACAAATGGGGATTCAAAATCGCATCACAAGTTAAGAGGAGGAGAGTTGAAAATCAAACAAACTTAGTAGGGACTTCCCAGCCCAGGGAAGCTTGGAAAGATCACCCGTGTGCAAGCAGGGTTGGTGTGTCTAATTTTCTGTCTTGGATGTAAAAAATGTGTGTTCTCTACTGAAAATTTCTCAATTTTACTAACAGAACTAGATTACGACTGCTTCAATTAGGAAAACAGGCAATTCAGATGCCCAGATGTTCTGCATTTCTTGTGTAAACAATAATTATTTAACCTGAAATGTTGCAATGATCCGTGACCTTAACGTAATATATCACGTAGTTTTATCAATAATGACCACGAACTGACTTTCCATTTTGGCATAAAAATACTTACCTGTAAACACATGGCAGCCTCAAGGGTGTTCCGAATACAGGTCAAATACAATCGCAATGTGGTCGACTGAAAAATGTTTAGAATCAAATTACTCACTGGTAAATATGGAAACCTAACCTTGCAAAAAGTTGAAATAAGACTGGGTTCAATTGGGCAAATAACATATTGTGATCATCCAAGCCTCGTAAAGCTATTATGCTTACTTTTAAAGGAACATATATAACCAAACCAAACCAAACCAAGCCTTAAGTCCCATCAAATGGGGTCGGCTACATGAATCCTTCTTCTCCACGTGGCCCTATCAAAGGCCATTTCATTAGTCAAATTAAGTAGATTCATATCTCTATTAATAACACTAGTCAACGTTAATCTAGGCCTACCCCGTCCCCTAACACTACCATCTACTGTTACAGCATCGCATCTCTTCACTACTGCCTCTGTTGGTCTCCGTTGAATATGACCAAACCATCTCAAACGATTCTCTCTCAACTTATCTTCTATCGATGCTACTCCTACCCATTCCGAATACACTCATTCCTAATCCTGTCTTGTCTAGTCTTACCACACATCCACTTAGCATCCTCATTCAGCCACACTCATCTTATCTACATGTTGTTTCTTGGTTGCCCAACATTCTGTCCCATACAACTAGCCGGTCTAATAGCCGTTCTATAAAACTTACCTTTCAAAGGAACATATATATTAAAAATAAAAATAAAAAGGTTTAGTCTGCTCAAATTAAGAAAATGCTCAGTTTCTTCACCTAAAATTTTCTCAGCAACCAAACGCAATTCAAACAAATAAAAAAGCGTAGATTAGTAGTGAGAGGGAAGATTTGCACGACAATACGGCCGAGCAACGGCAACGTCAGACTTAACGGAATGCACGGCGCCGAGCTAACTCGGCTATTAACGCGACTAAATTGCACGGTCGAAGACGTTGACCGGGCAAGCGCGAACTGGCCCTAGCCGAGCTGTTACTCGCACGTGCTGGGAGAAGCTCGGAGTGGCGAATGGTAACCAAGCTATAGAATGACCCGGGTTGGGCCGAGGATGCAGCCAGGCCGGCATGCCTCTGACCGGCCAGCCAGCGAATGACTTCGTGTGACCGAGATTGGAGATAGGACGGTTGGAGCCGGCAAGCCTTGCAACCGGTTGATCATGATGAACCGGACAAGGATAGTTCGGCCGAGGTGGTCAGGCTTTCGCCTAATCCCAAGTCACAGGCCGGTGATCATAGCACGGTTAGGTGCATGTGATGGTAATCTCTCACAAGGGTAGGACCGGTCATGGTACTCCGGCTAGGTTGCCACCTGGCCAATGGCGTGAGGGAGAGGACATCTGCTCCACGCACGCCTCAATACCGTTAGACAATTCTGAGTGTACTGGTGGAAGGACAAAACCTTTACACGCGCAAGGTGGTGAGAGGCGACACTGCCACCTGTCCAGGGAAGACAGCAGGGGTAGTGCGCGCCAAATCTTTAGGCTGCATGGCCAGCCTAGAAATAGGAGGGAAAGACGAACGTTGGAGGTATGCGAACTCGCTCTCACAACACTCTCTCCTCATTGTCTTTTTCCGAAATCTGACTTGATCGTCGGAGGTCTTTCCGGCACACCACCGCCGGGCAGCTCACCATTTTGTGTTGCAGAGATAGACGCCGTTACCAGAAGCTTGACGTTCAAGGCGTACGGAGAGCAAAGAATATTTCGCCCCCGTACAATTGGCGCCGTCTGTGGGAAATCCTTGATACTCAACCCATGTTCTGTAAGCTTCTTCGACCATTTCCATGGCCAACAACGACGAAGTTCCGCTGTCCATCGTCGATGGTGTCACTCCAGAGTATGTGCGAAGGAGAGAAGGCCCCCCTAATGTTCCAACCATGGCAGGCCTAGAAACCTCTTCGCGAGGAGCGCGCGACAAGCGTGGGAGGAGTTCAGATCGTTCACAGAGTCCAGAGGGCCGTCGGCGCCGGGGGGAGTCCCGTGAGGAGCGCCTGGAGCACAAACTCAAGGACCAGGAAGCCCTCATTCGTAGGATGGCGGCGGAGATGGAGCTTCTGAAGCGCCAAGTGAGGGGGAAGGGTGTTGCTGGAGAGGGTAACCTCAGTGAGCGCACCCCCTCCCCTCGTTCTAGTAGTCGCCGCCAGAGGAGGACTCATTCCATCTCCATCACCAGGAACTATGGGGTTGGAGATTCCACCAGCGAGAGGGCAGATCCATTACTCGCGACAGCACCTATCCCCCTCACGCCCGTCGTCGACGTCGCGATACTCTGCCTCCTCCCGTTCCAGAGATCTCAGGGACGTGCTGGAGGAGAGAGCGCGCCGTCGGGAGGCTCAGAGGGTGCCGGCGCTCCAGAGAGTGCCCCAGTTCGTTGCAGTGAAGAAGTGGTGATGCCGGCACCCAGAAACATAGCCCCAGCACTGGTGGACAAAGAGCTGGCAAGGCTTACATCCACGCCGTTGTCCCCAGAAATTGAGAGCACCCCACTCCCTGCCGGATTCCACCAGCCAAAATTTACTTTGTACGACGGCAGGACGGATCCGTACATGCATGTGAGTCATTACCGGCAAGTAATGGCTGGCCACCGTCGGAACGATGCCTTGATGTGCCTCATATTCCCAGCAAGCTTGGGAGAGCTGGGCTTGAAGTGGTTCGAAAGGCTCCCGGAGGGGAGTATCGAGGGGTGGCAACAACTAGCGGAAGCCTTCGTCACCAGATTCAAGACCAACACTCGAACGCCGAAGGAGGTCGACCACCTCCTGGGCGTCAAGATGGAGTCTGGGAGTTCGCTGAAGGCATACAATGCGAAGTACTGGGAGACTTACAATGAGATCCTCGACTGCCCTACCAATCTGGCGATCACTCAATACAAGAGGGGCCTCCCAGTCGGACATAGGCTGCGAGACTCACTCACGATGCATCAGCCGACCACCATGGAATCTTTGATGCAGCGGATCAACGAACACATTCGTGTGGAAGATGATGCCGCCTCTGCAACCGAGAAGGATAATTCGGTCGCGGTAGACAGAAGGGCAGCGGGGAAAGTTTATTCGGTCGGGCAGGAGGAAAACCGCCCTAGTGACCGACCAAAAGATCAGCGTCGAGGGACCGGCCAAAATGACAAAAACAGAGGTCGCAGAAATGACCGGGCTGATGCGCCCCGCGACGCAGCAGAGGATGCCAAGAGAAAACTGAAGGCGCGGACAAGGATTACCACGGTCTTCAAAATTCCCATCTACCGCATTTTGAGCGAGATCCGCGGGGAGCCTTTTGTCCGTTGGCCGGCCAAGCTGGGAAGCGCGCAGCGGGGCTTCAATCTAAAATATCGCTGCACCTTCCATGAGGAACGGGGGCACCGGACAGAAGATTGCTTGCCGCTCAAACAGCATTTGGAGGAATTGGTGGCAGCGGGGCATCTTGACCAATACATAGATGGGGGAGTCAAGGCCGCACCAACCGGCAAACCGACCTAACGGCATGGCCGCCCTAGGCGCCCCCGCAAGGGGTGATCAACGTCATCCACGGCATCATTGAACCAGCAAGGGTCTGCGAGCTGGGGGATGATTAAGAAGGCCGAGCACATGAGGGAAGTGCTCTGTCCAGCCGCCGTAAAGAAGGGAAAAACCGAGGAAAGGACATCCTTTCGTTCTCAACCAAGACTTGGAAAGGGTGCAGATGCCGCACAATGATGCCTTGGTGGTGACTCTCGCGTCAAAGACTTTGATATCAAGAGAATATTGATCGACCAGGGGAGTTCGGTCGAAATAATGTATTATGACGCGTTCAAACAAATGAAGTTGTAGAAGACAAGGATTTGGCTCCTGCGACATCTCCTTTGGTCGGCTTCAACTCACAACCAGAATGGCCGATCGGAAAGATCATTTTGCCGGTCAAAGCGGGCTCAGTAGTAAAGCAAGTGGAGTTCTGGGTGCTCAAAGTTCCATCCACCTACAACTTAATCTTAGGCAGGGGCTGGCTGCACGCCATGCAAGCAGTTGCTTCAACCTTCCACCAGGTAATGCGCTTTCCGGCGTCGAACGGGCAAATAGAGGAAGTTTGGGGAGACCAGGTGATGGCAAAACAATGCTTCGTTGCGGTAAATGGCAGCCGAGCGGCCAAAGGGTTTGTTCAGATGATCGAGGGGCCCGAGGGAAAGGAGGTCCTAGAAGACGTGAGTAGAAAGGCCGAGGAAAAATCAGTCGAAGATTTGGTGGAAGTGCGCATTGACGAAAACGATCCGACAAGTTTTCCTCCTGGGATATCCTTGTTAGCGCCGAACGAGCGGATTATGTCAATTTCTTGGTTTCCAACTTGGAGGCTTTTGCATGGACGCCTTACGATATGCCTGGCGTCGACCCAAGCTTCATTTGCCACCAGCTGAATGTCTTCCCTAATGCACGGCCAGTCATACAGAGAACGCGTTCGGCCTTGCACCATGCTGAAGTGGTTGCGGAAGAAGTAAAGAATTTTGGAGGCCGGGGCCATAGAGAGGTGCAATACCCTGGTGGATATCTAACACGGTGGTGGTTCCTAAGAAGAACGGCAAATGGCGAGTTTGCGTTGACTACAAGACTGTCAACCGCGCTTGCCCGAAGGATAGCTTTCCCCTCCCTCGGATTGATCAGCTGGTGGATTTGACCGCTGGCCATCAGAGGTTTAGCTTCTTGGATGCATATCGTGGCTATCACCAGATAGCCATGTATAAGCCGGACAGAGAGATCACGTCGTTCACCACCCCCAGAGGCTTATACTGCTACAAGGTCATGCCATTCCGGTTGAAGAATGCTGGAGCAACCTTTCAGCGGATGGTGACAAAGATGTTCGCTCCTCTCTTGGGCCGAACTATGGAAGCCTATATCGACGATATGGTGGTGAAGAGTAAGGAAAAGTATCAGCACCTCGCCGACCTAGCGGAAATGTTCGCTATACTCAAGCGTCACAAGCTTCGCCTGAACGCCTCTAAGTGCGCCTTTGGAGTTGGCACTGGGAAATTCCTAGGTTTTCTGGTCACAAACCGGGGAATTGAGGCCGACCCATCGCAAATCAAGGCAATACAAGAGTCGGAGCGCCCAAACTCCACGAAGGACGTGCAACATCTTGCCGGGATGGCAGCCGCGCTGAACAGATTTATCAGCCGGTCTTCGGATCGTTGTAAGCCCTTCTTCAAAACCTTGAAGTCCAAGTTCTTTTGGGATGAAGAGTGCGACCGTGCTTTGGCGGACTTGAAAGCGTATCTCTCCTCAGCACCTATTTTGGTTACACCTCAGCCTGGCGAGGAGTTATATCTCTACTTGGCGGTCTCTCAACATGCGGTGAGCGTTGTTCTAGTCCGCGCTGAGCGCATTCAGCACTTGCCCATTTTCTATGTAAGCAAGACTCTGCTCCCGGCCGAAACGAGGTATCTTCCCTTGGAAAAATTGGCGTTGGCTCTCATGATGGCGTCAAGAAAGCTGGCACACTACTTTCACGCCCATACAATAGTGGTATTAACCGAGTTCCCGCTCAAGGTGCTCTTCGAAAAAGCGGACTTTACGGGGAGAATTCTGAAATGGGCCGTGGAATTGGGCCAGTACGACATTAAGTTCCAACCGCGCACCGCGATCAAAGCTCAAGCCCTTGCAGATTTTGTGGCGGAATTTGCCCCAGGAACACATCCAGTCTGTCCGGTTGATTTGGTTGGTGCGGATTTAGCACAACCCAGGGTTCTGGCAACAGAGATATGTGATGGCTCGCGAGCGGGAGACGAGCAAAGCTTGCCTGAAATAGCAAAGGCCGACGACTCATCGAAAGAAGAACCCATCAAAGACGTGCAAGGAGACCAGATTGAGCCTACCAGAGACTTGGAATTGAGAAGCTCTCGGAATCCGTCTGATTGCTGGAAGCTGTTTCTTGGCGAGATGTGGAAGTTGTTCGTCGATGGGGCATCCAATAGGCATGGGGCTGGGCTGGGAATTGTGCTAACCTCGCCAGATGGGCTGATTATTGAGCAAGCAATTACGCTCGGCTTCCCAGCATCCAACAACGAGGCGGAGTATGAAGCCCTCCTCGCCGGTCTAAGGAGCGCGCTGAGAATGAAGGTCACAGCCCTTATGGTGTTCAGTGACTCAAAGCTGGTGGTCAATCAAGTCTCAGGGGAGTATGAGGCCAAAGATGAAAGAATGGCCAAGTATCAGGCGCTGGTGCGAGCGGAAGTTAAGAAGTTCGATGCCATCAGAGTTGAACAGATCAACCGCGAAGGAAACAGTACAGCCGATGAATTGGCCGGTCTCGCTTCCACCCAGACAACCTTTCCCAATCCCTTGATGATTGAATTTTTACCCCGGCCAAGCATTGAGGAAACAGAAGCAACCGAGGTACTCTGCACCGACTTGGGACCTTCCTGGATGGACCCCATCGTCGCCTTTTTGAAAGATCGAATTCTACCAGAAGAAAAGAAGACGGCCCACAAGATCCGGGCAAAGTCAGAGCGGTTTTGGCTCTCCCCGTCCGGAGCCTTGTACAAGAAATCTTTCACCGGGCCGTATCTGAAGTGTGTCCACCCCGCCAAGGTGGAGGCTTTCCTCTATGAGATATACGAGGGCATTTGCGGGAGCCATACAGGGGGCAGATCTTTGGCGTACCGAGCAAATTTCCCAAGGTTACTGGTGGCCATGCATGCAGGCGGACGCGCAAAAATACGTTCGCCGGTGTGAAAAATGTCAGAAATTTGCTCACCAGATCCACCAGCCAGCAAGAGAATTGCTCTCTCTCACAAGTCCTTGGCCGTTCGCACTTTGGGGATTGGATATTGTTGGGCCACTACCAGTTGCACCAGGCAATCGCAAGTTCTTCATCGCCGCCACTGACTATTTCACCAAGTGGGTGGAGGCCGAGCCACTGGCGACCATTAAGGAGAAGGACGTTAAGAAATTTGTTTGGCAAAATGTGATTACTCGCTTCGGTATACCCAGGGCACTCATCTCGGATAATGGCACTCAATTCGATGGAAAACTCTTTCGAGGATTTTGCGAAGAGTTGAAGATTGAGTTCTACAATTCAACGCCGGCCTATCCTCATCGAATGGTCAAGCAGAAGCCTCCAACAAGACCATCCTGGACGGGCTGAAGAAGCGGCTTGAGAAGGCCAAGGGAAAGTGGGTTGAAGAGCTTCCTAATGTGCTCTGGGCATACCGTACTACGCCAAGACGATCGACTGGAGAGACACCATTCGCTCTGGCCTATGGTATGGAGGCCATCATCCCATTAGAGATTGGCATGCCAACCATCCGCTCAGAAGGTTTCCAGCCAGACTTGAACAATGAAGCTGTGGCATTAGAGCTGGACCTTGCTGAAGAAAGGCGAGAGCGCGCATTAATCCACATAGCGGCCTATCAGCAAGAACTCTCTAAAAAATACAACAAGGCAGTGCACCCCAGGCTATTCAAGATTGGGGATTGGGTCTTAAGGAAAGTGCTTGGCAATACAGTGATCCCTGGCGAAGGAAAGCTGGTGCAAATTGGGAAGGACCATACAAGGTGGTTGATCTTGCTGGCAAGGGGGCATACCATCTGGAAGATTTAGATGGCAAGGCCGTCCCCAGACCGTGGAATGCAGCCAACCTTAAGGTCTTTTACTTTTGAAATGTAATTTGCTTATGTTGCTTAGCTTTTCCAGACCCCTAGCCCTTTGGCATTTGATGTAAGAGATGGCAATGTTTTTGTAATGAAAAATAGTCTCTTCTTGCTTTGTATTACGTTTGTCCAATGATATAACAGGACACAAGAGGCAATTATGGGTGCCAGGGGCAAGAACCGGCCTGCACGTGACCGGACTGTTTTCCTCGGAATGGGAGCAGACCGCACAAACAGTTGCGTATGGAACAATGCGCATTAGGGCTGAGCTGGTTTTGCTCGCCCAGTGGGAATGTTGGCGGCATGACCAACCTAACTAAAACATTGGTGTTTTGCCCAATGAAGGAGCCGAGCTGATTTTGCTCGGCCCATCCAGCATGTTGGTGCCTTGTCCAATATGGGAAACGGGCTGATTTTGCTCGGCGGGATTGGCACTGTTAGTGTTTTGTCCAGCAATTATAAGGCCGAGCTGAATTTGCTCGGCCGAAAGGAAATATTGGCGTCTTAAACAACTTAAAAAGGCTTGTTTTTGCTGGCCGACTAAGTGTTGCCAACCGAACGAGGCCGAGCGGATTTTGCTCGGCCAAGTACCAAACATCATCCTATTTGGAAATGCAAGGAGCTGCAAGGTTACTTGAAGGCTGACTGTTTGTGCGGTTCAACCGACCTGCCAGTTTCATAAAGTTTGAAGCAAGAAATTCACACACACGCAAGCCAAACAGAAATAACAGATGTACGAGCAAAAAGTGCAGTTTCATTGATAGAAAGAAATTCAGTACAAGTGGGGGGGGCATAGCCCGGTTACATTGCAAAATGAAGCTAAAACAAAGGAAAAAAGAGAAAAAGAAGAATACAAAAGCAAAGGAAAATGAAAAAGGAACTCTTCAATCTAGATCAAGGTTTTGTTCGGCCCCCTCCACCGTCAACTCGGCGCTCAGTGCTGTTTGCTCAGGCAGGCCCTCCTCGGCATTATTATCGGCGCCCTCCACCGTGAGAACCTCCCGGTCAATCACTTCATCTTCAGCATTTGGAGATGCTTCGGGTGGAGGTTGCTCGGTCTGTTCCGCGGCGGCAGCTTCCTCCTCAGCCTCCTTCCTCGCCTCGGCAATGAGTCGGTTTTGTTCGGCCCTGGAGTACGCGAGCATGTACACCGGGATATAAGTAGCGGGCGGATTGACGAACATAGCGGAGTCCTGACCCAGACCAACTTTTTTCACGGCAGCTTTCCAGCCGCACTGGAAAAAGATGTCTTTGGTCGCTTGGACCTGGCGCTCGTAGGTCGTCTCGCCTTGCTTATATCCTCGGTCTTCGGCGTCTTCGACAGCCTTCTCCAGAGCTTCTTTGTTGCTATCACGAAGCTTCCTCAGCTCGGCGAGATACCGAGCTTTGGTCTTCTTCACGGCCTCCTGCTTGTCAGCATCAGCTCGGTCGACCTTCCGCTGCAGCTTATCTCGCTCCGCCGCGATAGCCTCATTCGCCTCCTTCAGTTTGGCCAGCTCGGCTGTCTGCTCCTTGTTCTCGGCGATTGCATCGTGCAAGCTCTGTCGCACCTTGATCATCCGGTCGTGGGCCAGGTAATTCTTTTGTGAGGCCTGCATGCAAGTGAAAGATTGTAAGTGTTTGAAAAACCGAGCAAAAACCGAGCAAACAGTTGAAGCAAAAAATTGAAAGCTTACCAGCACGATGGATTTGGCAGCCGAGCGTAAGACCTTTAGGTCGGATAGCTCATCGTGTTTCTTCATGTCTGCTGGAAGGATCAACCCCTTGGTCATGTTGAAACCAAGGGAGTAATCCTTGTCAGCGTAAACTGAATCCTCGGCCGAGACTGGCCGGCCATTGTACACGAACTCGGGCGCCCAGGCCGGGGGGGGTGGCTAGGCCCTTGCCCTTGGATTTACTGGCCCATGGTTGCTCGGCCTGGTCACCCGGCTCGGTGGAGGCGACCTCGGTTGAGTCTTCATCGATGAGGTTCTGCCCGGTCAGATCCTTCCTGGGCCTTTTCTTTGACCGGCCAGCCTGTTGCTCGCTGGCAAGTGCAAGAAGCTTCGGTTTGACCGGCTGGGGCTGAGGAAGTTCCCCCGGCCACTTCTGGAGGCTGGGACTCGCCTTCATCTCCGGTGATCATAGACTTGATCGCTCGGATTTTCGCCATCTCTTGATCGGCGGTGAGTGGAATGAGTCTGATCGGTGGAAGAGTTGGGTCTGGCTCTGGAGATGGAGCGCGCAGAAAGTCGGTCACGCGGCTCTTGCGCGGTGCCTGGTAGTGATATGTTTGTTCGAAACCGAGCAGTTTTGAGGCCTCTCTCTCTTCCTCGGGGTGACGAAGCAGAGCTCGGATGGCTTCTCGGTTAGCTTGGTGGTAGTCTGCTGCCAAGTGCTTGTCTGCAGGAAGAAGATAAGTGTTAGACCGGCAAAAGATGACAAAAAGCAAATGCGGAAAAAGGATGGTGGGGTCAGCCGGGCCACTTACCAGCACGGCCAAAATCTTTCCTAATGTACCAGCCCGGTATGGGCGCCTCGGTGTCCTCGTAATTACCGGACACCCAGAGGAAGTCATCATCGTTGGCTTCTTTGTCCGGGTTGCCTTCGATGAACTTTGCTCGGCCCTTCTTCACTTTGAGGTACCAGCAAAGCCCGCTTTTATTCCTACTTAAGCTATATTGGTGGAAGATCTCTGCGAGGCCGAGATTGAGACCGAGCCTTCGATTCAGCTCGGCGACTCCGTTTATTATCTTGTACGTATTATTGGAGACTTGGGACGGGCATAGCCTTGTCTGCCTCAAAAATTCGCAAATCAATGGCTGCACGGGGAAGCGGAGCCCCCCATCGACAATGGAAACGACCGTAAAGGGGCACCGGTCTAAGTCTCCCCACGGCGTATCCCCTTTTTTAGCGAGCTCTAAGACTACGTCGTCCGGGATGTTGTAGTCTTTACGGAACTCAGCCATCGCGCCGGGCGTGCTGACCATAAACCGGTATTTTCCCATCTAGGTCGGTCTTATTTACTCTGTATCTCGGTCAAAAATGTTGTGTGGTTGCTCGGGCTTTGAGCTCCACCAGTGGTGACGCTGAAGGGCTTGGTCTCCTATTTGTTCTGCATATGGAAAAATTAGGCCAAGGGTTAGCACGACAGATATTGCGCGGCTCCTAGTGGAAATAGCTCAGGAAAGGATTTGGTGTTCTGACCGAGAAGTCTCAGCTCGGTTTAACTACATGTGTCCCTAATCCTCCTAGTCCGATTCCAGCTCGGTTAAGGCTACATGCAGGATCTAGTTGATCCTTCAGCTCGGTCAAGGTATCAGGTGAAATTTTCACGGTTTTTAGTTCGGCTCACTCTACTCATCGATCTGGTGGAACACCCAGCCCGGTCGCAGCTTCTACGTGAAGCCACAAACAGTTTTTTGCGCGGCTACAACTCTACCTACTGATCTAAGTGGGGACTTAGCTCGGTTTTACCCAGGTTCAAGCTGTTCATCCCAGAAGTGAGATGAATTTGCTCGAACCCAGAAGGAGCTAGGGGCACAAAGGCCCCACCCCATCTTCCAGTTTCAAGATTAGCCTAGGGTGCGTGAGAGGATGCGAAAAACAACAAAAATCAACATGAAGGACACAATGGCGCAAAGAACAGGTACGAAGAATAAGAAAATGAAGACAGAAAATGCAAGAGACGAAAAACTTACCAAAAACGGAGGTGAGGTGAGTTGGGCCTCGAGAGATGGAATGCACCGTCAGAAATGGCAAAGAGTGAGCAAGGAAGGAACGTGAGGCAAGGTAGCAGCAGAGAGAACGAAGCGACTGGGAACTAGGGTTTTCTGGCTTGGGGAAGACAATGGAAAGTGAAAGGTATAAGAGGATAGGGTTTAGGCTATGAAGGGTCCTAGTGACCCTTGGTCTGTGCACAAAAAAAGGGGGGGAAAACCACCCAAACGGCGCAGCCGTTTGAATTCTGAGCGTGCCAGACAGCTGGATGCACGACCCAGTGGAGTAAAGACACGTGGCACTGCGAACGCGGCTGTCAGTACGGCTGTACGACCCTTGACAAGACTACCGAGGTGATGGCCGACCAAACGGGGCAGCTCGGCGGCAAATGAATCCCCGATCAGGCTCGGCTTGGTAATGGCGCAGCTCAACCGTAGCTCGGTGGCAGACATTCCCCCAATCCAGCTCGGCCTAGCAAGAACGCAACTCAGCCTTAGCTCGGTCACAGTGGTAAACCCAATCACGATAGCTCGGATGGGTTTAAGGGGCAATTAAGAGGGAAGATTTGCACGACAATACGGCCGAGCAACGGCGACGTCAGACTTAACGGAATGCACAGCGCCGAGCTAACTCGGCTATTAACGCGACTGAATTGCACGGTCGGAGACGTTGACCGGGCAAGCGCGAACTGGCCCTAGCCGAGCTGTTACTCGCACGTGCCGGGAGAAGCTCGGAGTGGCGAATGGTAACCAAGCTATAGAATGACCCGGGTTGGGCCGAGGATGCAGCCAGGCCGGCATGCCTCTGACCGGCCAGCCAAAGCGAATGACTTCGTGTGACCGAGATTAGAGATAGGACGGTTGGAGGCCGGCATGCCTCACAACCGGTTGATCATGATGAACCGGACAAGGATAGTTCGGCCGAGGTGGTCAGGCTTTCGCCTAATCCCAAGTCACAGGCCGGTGATCCATAGCACGGTTAGGTGCATGTGATGGTAATCTCTCACAAGTGTTAGGCCGGTCATGGTACTCCGGCTAGGATTGCCACCTGGGCCAATGGCGTGAGGGAGAGGACATCTGCTCCACGCACGCCTCAATACCGTTAGACAATTCTGAGTGTACTGGTGGAAGGACAAAACCTTTACACGCGCAAGGTGGTGAGAGGCGCACACTGCCACCTGTCCAGGGAAGGACAGCAGGGGTAGTGCGCGCACAATCTTTAGGCTGCATGGCCAGCCTAGAAATAGGAGGGAAAGACGAACGTTGGAGGTATGCGAACTCGCTCTCACAAACATTCTCTCCTTATTGTCTTCTTCCCGAAATCTGACTTGATCGTCGAAGGGTCTTTCCGGCACACCACCGCCGGGCAGCTCACCATTTTTGTGTTGCAGAGATAGACGCCGTTACCAGAAGCTTGACGTTCAAGGCGTACGGAGAGCAAAGAATATTTCGCCCCCGTACAAGTAGTATTTACCATCGATTGAGAGAGAGTTAACACAGAAATGGATCGATCTGATGAGACCTGGTGACCAAGAACCGTGCGGTGCAACCGATCTTCGCGTCAGTTTCAGGTGCGTTTTGTGCTCGAGTGCACGTTAAGAAAAAGTTCGCTAACATGTTCTCTCTCTCTCTCGCAATGAAATACTTTTTATTAAAAAAATTTGAAAAACACAAAATAAGATTCCGACCTGCCGTATTTGAACCAGCGACCTAAGGATTAGCTGTGGGCGCATACCCGACTACAGTCCTCCGCTCCACCAACTGAGCTAAGGTCGGCTTTGGTTAACTTTTAACAAATTTGTATTAAATAGTTGATAAGTTAATGGGTAGTTATTAATATATATTTTTTAAAAATTTAAAATAATTATAAATTTATATTCTTATTTTAGAGCCATTTGACATATACTGGAGATCAAAGTCTACAATCCTTTATAAAAAATGGTAAAGACCCCAAGACTAGTGTTTGATAAAAAATTTGGTAAAAGTATTGGGCCCTATCATTGCTCATTATACTTTCTCTTCTTACCAATTTTGTTATATATACAAAAATTGAACACTGAATACATGTGAATAAAAAATATTTTACAAAGTTTGGTAGTAAGGTCCATTTTTGAAAAAAGTATCAATCTATATTGATTTATATGTTTATGTCTTGTTTGGTTTTCAAATTCAAAATTGTTCTAAGTTTTTTAATTTTCATATATTTTATTTTTAGTGATTTTTTTTAATATTTTAGTTATTTGTTTATTTTTTAACTTTTTAGATACATTTTTTTTTTTTTGGATAGACACTTTTTAGATACATTTAATTCATATGCATATAAAAATAATTTATGAAAAAATTATTGAAAAAATTCACTAAAAAATATATAAATTATTATTATTAAACAAAAAAACACACAAAAAAATAAAGAAGCTTAGCATATTTGAAATGAAGGACTTTGATATTGCCTTTACGAAATTACAAAAGTTAACTACTGGAGATGGTTGATCATACCCATGACATTGACATGTAGGGGTTTCTAAACATTGGAAAACTCTATCACCTTCGATTAATAAGGGCTCGTTTGGAACAAAATATTTTAATAATTTTTTGATTAAAATATGAGATAAATTTTTTTGTATATTTGGAATGAATTTTTAGTTTTTTTATGAAAAGATATGCAAAAAGTATAGAGAAAATAAAATCTTTGACTTTTTAGTATATGTTATAAACTTTTTAATTTTTCTAGTAACTTTTCGACTTTTAAACTAACCTCGTTTGGGAACAGGCTAATTTAGTAACTTTTTGGCTATTTGGCTAAAATATGAGCTAAAAAAAACTAGTATGTTTGGGATGACTTTTTGACTTTTTACGAAAAGATGTGTAAAAAGTAGAGAGAAAATATAATATTTGACTTTTTGGTATGGGTTGTTGGCTTTTTGACTTTTTTAGTAACTTTTTGACTTTTTGGCTAAATCGGTCGCTTTGCAAACGAGTTTACTTCCCAAACGAGGCCAAGTCAATTAATTTCATAAATTTTCTAAAATGAATCATATTTTCTTAGATGAATTAAGATTTCATAATCGAAACTGTAAAAATCAAAATGAGAGAGGCTTGACACCCCATACCTTTAATAAATTAGTTATTTTTAGTTGGCTTTTTAACTATTTTATGAGATGGAAAAAATTATGTTTGGAATGATTTGTGAATTTTTTTGTAGTTGAATAAATAATTGTAAGAGAAAAAGTAATTAATTGACGTGTAAGATGATTTCTAAAAATGTGGCGATGTGCTAAATCAATAGCACGGAATTGAATGAATACATAGACCTTAAAAATCAAGAAAGCGTCAGGCAAAATGATGAAATATCATTGAATAGATATGTTTCGAACTTGATAGTCCCCATTTGGCAAGTGAGTTAGGTTTAGGCTGTGACTAAAAAAGCACAAAAAGAAAAAATAGGCTAAATAAATTAATAAGACAAAATGGCACATCCAAACTATAATTATTATACTCCTTCTCTCATAAAAAAACAAAAAAGCTAAAAAATTCTTCCAAAACATAACTAATTTAGTTAGGCTAATTAGCTAAAAAACCAAAAAGTTAAGCTAAAAAAGTTCTTCCCAAATGAACCTTAAATAATTTCTACTTAATTATAGGCGGCCACAATCATAACGGGTATGACCAAGTCTGTCACGAAAGAAGATGACCATCAAGACGATGCATAGAACTTTCACAACCACAGACGAAGTTTCTAGAAGTGTCCCAATAGCATATGTTTTCGTAGAAATTTGCACCAATCTCATCCTTCGCTCCCCAATGTATTGATCAAGTGCCACTTCTGCTCTCCTCTGTGTTGCTAAGCATCTAGCCAAAACGATAGCATCTTCCAATGCAATTGAGCCTCCTTGTCCAAGAAATGGGCCCATTACGTGCATGGCATCTCCAGCAACCGTCACTGTTCCTTTTCTAAACCTAGCGTTTAGTAATTCCCATGGGGCTCGATATCGAGTATCATTAAAAGTCAGTGAATCTACGTCACAGTTCTGTATCATCTCTAACATTTCTCTTGGAAATCCCTTTACTGATTCTAGTGCCGACGATATGATTTTTGTTGTATCTTTTGACATTGTTAAATCTGCATATATATATATATCATCAATATCAGTAATGTTACAAACTCATAATTTTTTTCAAAAATACAAAAGTGTGGCTTAAATTCTTTTTATACGTGAACTATACACTAGCTAAATTTTAATTACAAATATAGAAATTATAGATTAACATATCATAAATGTACAAAAGTATTGGGACAACAAAAAAAAAAAGATCTCTAATAATCTTTTTCTTTCTTCTTCTTCTTCTTCTTCTTCTTCTTCTTTTTAATATACAATGTGAAATACTCACAATGATTCAATATTAATGTGATTCACCTGAAATTTCTCCAACACTTTTAAGATTGGGGGAATTACTTTCTAGTTGGACAAACAAACAAAAAAAACATAAACATGGAGAGGTGCAAATCTCTACAATTTTTCACTTCCATCCCATCACATAATCATGTGCACCTCCAATGCTTTTGTAATTTTTATTTTTTTTTTTTATTTTTTTTTTTTTTTTTTTTTGTGTCCCACTTTTAAGTAATTCTCCCATTAAGATTTGAAAAAATCATATTGACTTTTACTTTAATATATAATTGAGGAGTCATTTGGTAATCTCATATTTTAGTTATTAAGTAAAAATAAAAAAAAAAAAAAGTCAAAAAAAAAAAAAAACTTATACAAAAAAATTCAAAAATCTTTTCTCATTCACTCTACTTTTCGCATGTTCTTTCGTAAAAAATAAAAAAATATTCTCAACTCATATTTTCGTCAATAAGACAAAAAAATAATTAAAAAAAGTAACTTCTTGAATAGCCTCTAAGTTGATATGTACAAAGAATCAATTAATTTATGATTTTTCTTTGGGCAAATTACCAACACCCCTCGAGATTTAACTAAAATACAAATTTTTTCCTGAAGTTTGAAAAATTACAAATTGCCCCCTGAAGGTTATATTTGCATAACAAATTAACCTCAGGGGGCAATTTGTTGTGAAAATATAAACTTTAAGGGGCGGGATATAATTTTTCAAACTTCAGGGAGGAATCTAAATTTTAGTTAAACCTTGAGGGGGTATTGGTAATTTGCCCTTTTTCTTTTTGTTCATATGTGAAATTTGAAAGTCTAAGTATCCAATAGCAAATTGACCCAAAAAAATAAATGGATGATTGAGATTTAAACAGTATATTGTAGATTTATATATAAATTAAATCTGAACCGCACATTCATAATTTTAAATAAATCAAAAAACAAGGAAGATATTACCTTGAGGTGTGATTGGACTAGCAACAAACCAAAATACAAGGTTGTGATCAATGGGGTATCTTCCAAGCAAAACATGGCCTTTCCTGATGGTAACAAATTCAGGGCTAAATCCATGTCCATTTTCATAATTTGTGAAACCCCTCGCTCCGCCCATTGTTGACTGCTTCAGAGGTTTTAATCCAATGAAATTCGCAATCACGGAGTTTACTCCATCACATCCTATCACTACCTGCCATTGATATATATACACACAAATTACAATCCCAAATTAGATCAAGTAATTTTAATCAATTAAATGGTCTTTGAACTCTGGTTTAGTTTTCAGTGTAGTCTTCAAATTATTATTATTTTTTATACTTAAGTTGTTCCATTGTTTTAATTTTCAATGTGACATTCAACTTTCTATTGTAAATTTTAAATTTTCACTATTTAAATCATATTAACTCTCATAAATAAAGTCCATGTATAATTCCTTTTTTAACCTGTTTTTTGTTGGTTATTTTTCATCTTTAATATAAAAAAAATCCAAAATTTTTCCAAACACTTTTCACTTTTAGAGTCTACTAGATTATAATTACCTAATTTTTTTTTATTCTTTTTTCTTATATTCTTCTAGATTAGATCAAAAAGTTAAAAAAGAAAAAAGAAAAAAGTAAACAATTTTTTAAAAATTTCACTAAAGACGATTTTTTTTTATTTATAAAAAGTGTGACATTTTAAGCCAAATAAAGTTTTAGATGTGAGAAAACTATAACATTTATATCATATGTTTCTTAATTAATCAAATTACATTTTAAGCCGAACAAAGTCTTAGATGTGAGAAAAATTATAACATTTATATCATGTGCTTCTTAATTGATCAAATTTTAGAGTCTACTAAAAAAAGGTACAAAACACTAACAAGGGCATGATCCCATAGGTTCTATGGCGAGACCATCACTCATGAGTATTCTTTAATCTATTGGAATTCGTTTCTATGCAAATTTCGTATGGTTTTGTAAGACAAATTACCTTAGCTTTGATTACAGTGCCATCATGAAGTTGAAGAATTGGAAGTGAAGTTAATGGATCCATTTGGACATCAATTATTTGACACCCAAAACGTATTGTTCCAACTGGTAGCTCGTTTGCTAGGGTTTCCACTAGAATACTTCGTTTTACGCATCGTCCTTCTCCGTATCTAACAAAACGTAATAGTAATATTCATCAATATATTTGTCGATATTATTTGATATTTATTATTATCAATATATGATTAATAAAAAAAAAAAAGAGAGGAAAAAAAGAAAAAGAAATAAGAATAGAAATAAACTCGATTGGTGTTTCTCTGAGGGATATGTTGTCTGTGGAAACCTCTCGAAGCCTGGACAAAAACTTAATCAGAATTACAAATATTGAGGGAAATTAACATGGAAGAAGAATTCAAAGCAAATGATTTGAAATATACATATATTAATTGATATATTGATTGATAAATATATATATATATATATATGTATCTCAGCATTGTTATTTAAAATCATGAATAAATATATGTACCGTAGAAGAGGAATGGCGGTTTGTCTAAGTTTTAAGCCAACACCAAGCTGATCAAGCGCACACCAACCATTCAATTGTATGCCTATGCCAGCTCCTGTGGCTCTTAAAGTCTTAGCTCTTTCTAGAACAATACTAGTCATGCCCTTCCTGCATCCAAAAAACCAACACTAAATTATTTAGTTTCTATCGATATATTGTCTGATATCAACATATGTTATAATAATGTTACTTAAATATATATATATATATACTAACAAGTACCAATCAATTAGGTATGTATGCAAATATATATTAAAATAAATAAATTTGTCACCTATGAAGGGCAAGGGCAGTGGCAAGCCCACATATCCCACCCCCAACATTACAATACCATGCAGTTCAGCAACATCCATCTCTCTCTCTCTCCCCCTCCTAGGTAGTCTGAATTTTCAGTTGATCTGTAATTGACATGGGTTGCATCTTCTATTTATAATAAAATGCACCAAATTTTTAGTACTTTCTCGCCAAGGCATGACTCTCTATGATAGCAACGAATTTTGTCAATAGCAATGGAAGTCATGGGATGAAGTTTCTTTGTGATATAATTGTCAAAATTTTGCAAAACTATTCTTTTAGCTTACTACAAAAAAAATTATATTTTGACTATATGATTTTGTTGGTGAGTTGTCATTTTAGCATAATGAAGTTTCACATCACTATTATCTAATTAATTTTTGAATATTTTACTCTAAAAGGGTATTTAAGATGATATAAATAAATATATATTTTGACCTTTTAAGAAAAAAATGTGCAAAAAATAGAGAGGTGATGTGACCCAAATAAGTGTACTTATCTAAATAAGTACACTTATATGTTATGCCAATTATTTCTCTCACTAATCTAGATGAGTATCAAAGTTTTTAATTTTTTGTTTTTTTAGATGAATAAAATGTTATTGTAATTATTAGAGTAATTTAACTTTGCAATTGTAATTATTAGTATTTTGAGATAAAATTTAATTTTGCCATTGTTTTAACAATATATTTAATTCAAAAAAAAAATTCGGGAAATAAGATTTAAATATTTTTTTAACTATATATATTATAACTCTTAAAGGGTTGTCCTAATGGGTACAACTTGGACTCTAAGAGTGTGTTTCTTCTAGATCCCAAGTTTAACTCCTATTAGAAGTAATCGGTTCTTTGCGGCTCCGCCCGCAAGTTCTTCCCGAGTATTGCCCAACCCACATGGAGGGGGTGCTTTGTGTGGATCTAAAATTAGTCGAGATGCACATAAGATGATAATGAAATTCAAAATCAACATTATAAGTTTGATAAAGAAGACACTTTTCATTTAAATAATACATATTATTATTTTGAAAAATGTAGATACGTAAGCATACCACTAATTTTTTAGTCACGTTTGTTTGACGGATTAGGTTGGATAGGATTGTTAGTAAAGGAATGGTTAGTATATGAATTGTTAAATTATTTTTATATATAAAATAAAATAATTTTTATATAAAATCAATCTAGAACAAATATATAAAAAAAAAAAAAATCAGAGATAACAGGACGCATGTGAAAAAAAAAAAAAATTTATGGTGCCGTTTGGGAAGTGGGTTGACTTTTTAGTTTTTTGGCTTTTTTGGCTATTTTAGCCTGGGGTAAAAAGCCTAGTTTGGGAAGGGCTTTTTGGCTTTTTGGTGAGTTGTCCACATGTTAAATGACCGAACTGCCCTTGGTGTTTTACATTTCAACTCCTAGCCGTTCTTTCTCCACGTCAGCGTCATTGTACCCTTTTTTTTTCTTTTTTTTTTTTTGGATTAGCCGTATTTTTATGGTTCTTTTTTTTTTGAATTTATGTTTTTGTCATTTTTATTTTTTTTGTATACATTAATTCTTTTTTTTTTTCAAAAATGGTTTTTCATGTGTTTCATTTATTTTTAAATTACGTGGCAAATGCTAATTTCTGTTTTTTATTTTTTTGGATGAGGCATATTTTTGTGGTTCTTTTTTTTTTTTTTAATTACATGTGGGAAATTTTATTTTTATTTGTATACATTAATTTGTTTTTATTTTTCAAAAATGGATTTTCATGTGTTTTATTTATTTTTAAATTACGTGGCAAATGCTAATTTCTGTTTTTAATTTTTTTTTTTTGGATGAAGCATATTTTTGTGGTTCTTTTTTTTTTATTTACGTTTTTGTCATTTTTATTTTTATTTGTATACATTAATTTGTTTTTATTTTTCAAAAATGGGTTTTCATGTGTTTTATTTTTTTTAAATTACGTGGCAAATGCTAATTTCTATTTTTAATTTTATTTATTTATTTTTTGGATGAGGCGTATTTTTGTGGTTCTTTTTTTCTTTTCTTTTTTTTTACGTTTTTGTCATTTTTATTTTTATTTGTATACATTAATTTGTTTTTATTTTTCAAAAATAGGTTTTCATGTGTTTTATTTATTTTTAAATTATGTGGCAAATGCTAATTTTTGTTTTTATTTATTTATTTATTTATTTTGGATGAGGCGTATTTTTGTGGTTCTTTTTTTTTTAAATTTACGTTTTTGTCATTTTTATTTTTATTTGCATACATTAATTTGTTTTTATTTTTCAAAAATGGGTTTTCTTGTGTTTTATTTATTTTTAAATTACGTGGCAAATGCTAATTTCTGCTTTTAATTTTTTTTTTTTTTTTGTTGGCTGAGGCGTATTTTTGTGGTTCTTTTTTTCATTTACGTTTTTGTCATTTTTTTTATTTGTATACATTAATTATTTTTTATTTTTCAAAAATAGGTTTTCATGTGTTTTATTTTTTTTAAAAATTACGTGGCAAATGCTAATTTCTATTTTTAAATTTTTTTTTTGGATGAGGTGTATTTTTGTGATTTTTTTTTAATTTACGTTTTTGTCATTTTTATTTTTATTTGTATACATTAATTTGTTTTTATTTGTGGTTTTTCATGTGGGGGTAGTTTCGTAAATTTACCTTGAAGTGAGTTGTTGCCAAGCACGTGCTTGGCTTTTGTCTCCCTTTGGTTAATTTAGCCTTTTTTATCCGGTAATGACTAAAATAGCCCCAATTTGCCTTGCCAAACGGAGGCATCAACTGGTTGAATGTCTGCACGAAAGACTAGTTATATTCTAATTTTTTGAATTCAATCTCACTTCTTATTCAGTCAAACTAATCCAGCTATTCAATGGGATTTACTAAACCCCTATTGGAGCATCAATCCTACCTATCATTTTACAACCAAATACGCCCGGGCCACGTTTGTTTGGCGGATTAGGTTAGATGAGATTATTAGTGAGAGGATTGTTAGTGAAGAGATGTTAATGTGTGAATTGTTAGTGAGGGGATTAAGTAAAAGTGTGTTTGTTTTGATGATAGTGTGGGAGATGGTTAGTGATGGGATTGTTAAATTATTTATATATAAAATAAATAAATAAATTATATCTATATTAAAAAAAATTAAAACAAATAGGAGCACTTGGTAAAAAAAAATAAAATTAAAATAATAATTTTTTTTATATAAAATAGACTCAATTCCCTCACTATTTTCCTAATCCTACCTAAAATTCACCTAAGCTAATCCCCCTACAGAGGGGGATTACTAAGCCCCTTTCACTACTAATCCTATCACATTGTGTTGCATCCCAATAAGAATTTGGTGGGTCTCACGAATTACTAATCCAATTCATCCTTCCAAACCTCCAATCAAACATGGCCCATGAACCATCTTATTCCACTCCTCACTCTCACGTGGTAGACAAACCTTTAAGTATACAAAGCTTGATTTGACATGAGAGTTAGGTATACAAAGCTTGACTGGACATAAGAGCTGCTCTTACAATTGGCTCATAGGAAAGTGATTGTGACTCTCCAATCACCACTCCCACCCCTCACAATGGCAAGGGATTGGAGGAAAAATAAAAATAAAAATAAAAATAAAAATAAAAATAAAAATAAAAACCTAACCAATCAGAGAGAAGGGTCGTGGGGTGTCTCCTTGTGAGGTCCAACTCATTTTCCTTGGCTTGTATTGCTGATTTTCAATTGGCATGTGGTAGCAAAAGAAAACCAAAAAGCTTTTCATGTTTTGTGGAGTTGGTTAAAAATTAATATTTAATATTTCTTTTATTTTTTTAAAAAAAATATAATGAATGAAAAAATGATGCGACTCAAAATAAATTATAAATCAAAAAATAATTTTTTATTAACTTGCTAAAACAAGCCTCGATCCCACATTATGACATCATCACATTGCTTGCAATGAGAACTTGAACCACAACTTTTACATCACAAAATGACTTTAACGATATGTTATGGCCTAACACCATCTCCAATCATCTATTAAATTTTTTATTTGATTTGATTATAAATTTAAATAAAAATTTTCATTTTGTATAAGTTACTCTAATTCTTTCATTAATTTTTTTTATCATTTAAAAAAAAAATTACTTTCTTATCCTATAGTTCATTTTTCATCAATTTTGATAATTAAAAAAAAAATCAGCTCCAATCCTTCATCTTTTAACAATTTTATCAAATTTAAGTGAAAAAAGACTTATTAGAAATTTGTTGAAAGATTTAGTTCATCTTTGATTTAATAAAAAAATTATTTCTCTCTTGATTTGATACAAGTTTGATGAGAGGATTGAACCTCGTTTTCATCAAAAATTTCATCAAATTTAAATTTGATGAAGGATTGAAGATGATTTAATGAAGTAGAAAAAAATTAGTGTGTAATGTATACAATATGTAACTCTAAATAAAATTATATGTGATTTTACAAAAATGTGCAAGTTAAATACAAATTCTTGTAATCATATAAGTTTTACAAACTTACATGAATTTGTGTTCAATTTACGTATTTGTGTAAGATTACTTATGTAAATCCGTGAAAACTTACATAATTTTGTGTAGAGTTGTATACAATGTACATTACACACTAGAAAATTACCTTTAACGGGAATTATGCAATAAAATAAAGGGTAAATTACACTTTGCGCCTTTTTTGTTTGGTCATTTTCCCACTTTGGCTTGTAAAGTTTATTTTTTTCAATTTGGTCGTTTATGTTTCAAGTTTTTCCAGTTTACTTCTAAACTAATTTCTGTTAAAAATTAAACAAAAACTGACACATTAACAATCATGTGGTATAAAAATATTTTATTATATATAACTCAAATTTTAATATAAACTTAAACTCTAATATAAAAATATATATTTTTATATTATGTGATAGTTATTATGGTATTTTCTGGATAATTTTGGAAAGAAATTAGTTTTAGAAGTTAATTGAAAAAAATTTGAAATATAAAGGGTCAAAGTGAGAAAAAATAAACTTTAATGGCCAAAGTGAGAAAGTGAACAAATATAAAAAGGGCAAAATATAATTTACACTAAAATAAAATATTATATATCATCCGTTTTTTATTATTTTTATTACTTTTTTTTTTAAATATCACTGTCTATATATAAAATAATACTATTATCCTCTTATTTAGTAGTCATGAATATTATCTATGTAATATCATTGCAACGTGTTCTTAATCGATGACCTAAAAAAAAATTTAATTGACAATAATAACTTTTTTTTTTTTTTTTAGATAGGAAAAGCAATTACACAGAAGAAAGAGCCTCAGACATCACCAACGCCATTAAAGAGGGAGGAACCTCCTCCATCCAAACTTGTGGTGAAGCAAAATCAAAGGCTAGCCTACTTAAACAATGAGCCACCGAATTGCCATCTCTACAAACATGCGAAACTGATGAAGAATGAAAACGCAAAAGAAGCACCTGAGCCACACCCACTAAATGACCATAGCAAGATAAATTATCCTTCTTGCCTTGGATTGTAGTCACCACATTTTGAGAATCACCTTCAAGATGAATATGACCCAAACCCAAATCACATCCCAATTGAAGAGCTTTGACCGCACCCAAAGCTTCCACACAATCAACATCCTCCAGATACGGGATTCGCTCAACCATAGAAGCAATGACTGCTCCATGACAGTCTCGAATAATAATCTCGATACCAGCACCGGCTTGGGCCTTTCTAACGGAGCCATCAAAATTTAGTTTAAAGACACCCTCACTTGGCACAACCCACCTTCGCAGCCGCACCTGGGCCGTAGGAAGTTGGCTACAATGTTGAGCTTGATCATATTCTGATATATAGTTCACCGCAAAGGAAACAACCTCCTCTACAGTTCTTGATTTATTTTCGAAGATAATTGAGTTCCTATTATTCCATAGGCACCAACATATAGTAATAAATAACTTCATGTGCTCCAGATCATTCTTGGCCATGAGATTGCAAACCCACTCAAAACAATTGGTAACAGGAGTAGAATTGATAACCATATGTAGTGAGCTTGACATCCAAACATTCATCGCAAACCTGCAGTTGTGAAAACAATGGCCTACGGTTTCAGCCTCAACTCCACACCTTGCACATAAATCCATATTCACGATATGTCGTTTCCGCAAATTTGCCCTTACGGCTAGCAACCCAAGACACATTTTCCATCCAAAAATCTTGAGTTTATACGGAAAATGAAGCTGCCAAAGAGCTCGCCAGAACTGCCTATGCGACTTGCCATCATTGGAGGTAGCACCTTGACCATCCGAAGAGCCCATATCCACACACAAATGATAAGCCGAGCGCACCGAAAACTCTCCATTTCGTGAAAAATGCCAGACCAATTTATCCGAAGGTAACGTTGGACAAATAGGAATGCATCGAATAGCCTCCACATCCATTCCCAAAATTTTTTGAGTAAGCATCTCATCATGCCAGGTACCCTTCTCGGAGTCAATCAATACACTAACCGTCGCATCGTCCGAAAGAGTCGAAGGTGGCAAAATTATCTTAAAAGAGTGAGGCCGTGGAACCCATTTATCATGCTTAACCGAAATGCTCGCACCATTCCCAACTCGCCATCGTAGCCCAGCATTTAATAAACTTCGAGATCTGACTATACTCCTCCAGGTGAAAGATGGGTTGCTCCCAACCAATGCATCAAGAAATGAAGTTTGAGGGAAGTACCTAGCCTTGAACACCCTCGCAACCAGCGATTGAGGCCGTTGCACTAATCGCCAACACTGTTTGGCCAACAAAGCCGAATTAAACTGTTGAAGGCATCGAAACCCCATACCTCCATGCAATTTAGACTTGCACAATTGTTTCCAGTTAGCCCAATGAATTTTACAGGTTTCCTCTTTTTGTCCCCACCAAAAGTTACACACCATAGAATCAATTTCATGACACACTCCATCAGGAAGACGAAAACAAGACATAATATAAGTGGGTATTGCTTGAGCAACAGACTTAATGAGTACCTCTCTACCCGCAACCGATAGAGATTTTTCCTTCCAACCATTTAATCGATTCCATACGCGCTCCTTAACAAACCCCAAAACTGCTCGCTTAGAATGTCCCACACAATACGATAACCCCAAATACTTCCCATAAGGCGCCAACGAACCCACCCCAAGAATGGATGTCACCACTTGCTGAGTAGCCAAGGCCGTATTTTTACTAAAACAAACAGCAGATTTTTGGAAATTAATTTTCTGCCCCGATGCTTGCTCATACTTTTGGAGGATATCTCGCAACACACCCGCCTCATCTTCCTTAGCAGCCGCAAATAGAAGACTGTCATCTGCAAAAAAACAAATGCGACAAGCGTGGACTACCCCGGCAAATTGAAATCCCCGACAACCGGTTATCTGCCATAGCATGGGCGAGGAGCGTCGACATTCCTTTCGCACAAATAATGAACAAATATGGCGAAAGTGGATCCCCTTGTTGGGTGAAACATTCTTGAAGGCTTCCCATTAACAAGCACTGAAAAGGATACTGACGACACACAATTCATGAGTAGTTGCACAAATCGTTGCGGAAAGCCTACCTGGAGCATCATTTGATGAAGAAATGGCCATTCCACTCGGTCATACGCTTTACTCATATCAAGTTTCAACGCAAGACATCCATCTTTTTCCGCCCTCTTGTTCTTAAGAAAATGGAACACTTTAAAGGCCACCAACGCATTATCTGTAATCAAACGGCCTGGTATAAAAGCACTTTGAGTGTCTGAAATAACAGATGGCAACACCTCTTTAAGACGATTGGCCAAAACTTTTGCAATTATCTTATAGACAACATTACACAAACTAATTGGCCGAAATTCTAACATTAGCTTGGGATTCTTAATTTTAGGAATCAGCACAATAAAAGTATGATTAATTTGTGAAATCTCATCAACCCCATTCAACACCCCAAGCACCACAGTACTCACATTAGGACCCACCACTTGCCAAAAGTTTTGGAAAAATAAAGCATGCTTACCATCGGGCCCGGGAGCCTTCATTGGATGCATTTGGAAAAGCGCATGGTGGACCTCAACTTCAGAAAAAGGTCTATTCAGTTGAGAAGCACTACGATCTGAAACTCTCGCCTGAATCAACTGCAAAACTGGGCCCATATTCAATCCCTCACCCGCCGAAAATAACTCCTGAAAGTAATTCACAAAGTTGTCCCCCACCACTCTTTGATCCTCCTGCCAAATTCCATTAGGATTGACAATCCCATCAATCTTCTTCTTCTTATGACGTTGGGTGGCCTTAGAATGAAAAAAAGAAGTATTACGGTCCCCATCCTTTAGCCAATTAGCTCGAGCACGTTGACCCCAAAAAATAGATTCCCGTTCTAAAATCTCATCAATATCACATCGTAGCTTACATACTTTTGTGACATCTTCCGGAAAATTGGAACTCAGCATAAGCAACCGCTGTAGGTGATCGGTTTTCTCCTTCAACTGCCGCTTGACACACCCAAACACATTACGTTCCCACCGTCTCAACGAAGAACTTACATGTGAAATATTAGAAACCAAACTCCGAACATCCGCAGTAGGAGGGGGCAACCAATTATCAGCAACTACTTGCTCACAACTAGCATTCCGTAACCACATAGCTTTGAACCGATACGATGGCCACTAGCATGAGATTGACGTTGTTCCTTAGCCCCACAAAGGTCAACACAAATAGGTAGAAGATCGGAGGATGTGCAAGCCATAGGATAAACCTTTGCATGGGGAAACAAGAGTTGCCAAGCATCATTAGCTAACCCACGGTCCAATCTCTCTCGAACCAAAGCCTCGCTACCTCGGTTATTGGACCAAGTGAAAAGTGGCCCAACAAAACCCATATCAGCCAGGTGTGAATCTGCGATAGCATTTCGAAAATGTTCCATTTGTGATGGACTACGCCCTACTACGCCACACTTCTCTCGACAGAACAAAATTTCATTAAAATCACCCGCACAAAGCCAAGGCATCTGGAAGCATGTTGCTAGCCGGCGCAATAATGCCCAAGAATTTTTCTGTTGTGCCATTTCCGGGTGTCCGTAAAACCCCGTAAATCTCCAAGGTTGTTCCCCCAAACCAGCTTCCACAAATACATCAATATGACCAATCGAATAACTTTTCACACTAACCTGGATACCCGCAGGCCATAACAGAGCAAGACCGCCCGCAAGTCCAACTCGATTGACATAAAATCCACCAACCAGTCCCAGCGTTTGCCGAATCCCATCCATATGCTTCGACTCGAGCTTGGTCTCCATGAGAAAAACCAGCCCAGGAACTTCATTTTTCAGTAGAAACTGAAGTGATCGAACTGACCGTGGGTTCCCAAGCCCAAGGCAGTTCCAGCATAAAACATTCATTGGGATTGGCGAGGCTAAACATCAGCCTCCACTGTTGGAATATTGGTATGTGGATTGAAAGCATCACCCCCATGCACACACAAATGTTTACCAGCATTCACAGCCCAATTCTCATCACTCTGATGCACACCACAAACTACCACCTCCTCAATCACTCTCTTAGTCCCCGTAACAGGTGAGCTATCAGTCTTGGAATCCATGTGTTGGCGGGCCACCCTCTTCCACTTCTTTTTGGGCAACACTGTTTCACCCAATGGGTTAGCCTCAACCTCCATCAAAACATTTGGAGCAATGTGAGAAATTTGGGCCACCTGAACTGATTCAATTGGAGTGGGCTCAGCCCCGCCTAAGCCCAAACTGTTACCTGTAGAATGAAGCCCAGGCCTCTCTTCTTCAGCAACCTCCCGCCCATTCATAGATTCAAAAAGAGAAGATGAGGGTGAAGATTTGGTAAGACCCGGAGTTGTAGCAATATGTAATGCATTTCCTTGACTGACGCTATCAATCACGGGGTAGCAGAATCTCTCCAACGTGTTCGTTCCGATCCCAGCACCGATCAGTTACCACATCCACCGGAGCATAGGGTTGCGAAGTACTCTGATGTGCCCCCTCTCCCCTATGTACAGGCTCAGAAACCATCTGCATCTGGGTCCCCTGACCAACAGAAGGCCTATCCCCAACACCCCTATCAATTGAAACATTTCTACGAGTCCCTTTGGCTTTGAAGGTATCCATTCTCAACCAGGCCCCATACTGCAGCACATCAACCGGAGTTCCATCTGCAGAAGAGAGTTTGGCATCACATTCTCGATCACTATGGCCTAGCATTCCGCAAAAATGGCAAAATATCGGGAGGCGCTCATATTTGAAATCCACCTAGAGAGGATCTGCAGAGGACAAAGATAATTTCATCCCCCGCTGTAGAGGCTTCCGAACATCAATAGCCACCGGAATCCGCATTGTTCGGCCCCATGCAATGCCACCATCCTATAAATCCTTATCAATAAACTTCCCAATAGAATTGCCAACTATTTGACCAACCTCTTTATTCATAAGAATCAGAGGAAGGTTGCAAACATGCACCCAGAATTGCACCGATGTCAATCGTATGTCAGACGGTTGAATGTTTGGATCCATCTCTCCCAACATTAAAAGGTGCTTATCGAATGTCCAAGGGCCATTCAATAATACTCACCGTCTATCCACAACATGACCAAACACGAAAACAAACAAGTTATCTCCAATGACTCGCACCTGCATGCCTTTGGTGGGTTGCCACACAGATAACATAATACTCCTACGAGTGAGTAACTTTCCAACAAGACACATATCCGATCTTCCCATCATCAATCTTGTAGAGTCCCCCCCAAGACGCACAACTGTGTCCCCCTCCGAAGTGAGAGATAACGTACTAGTAAGATCGAGAAGAAAGTCAGCCATCTCGCCACTATCACCTTCTCCAAACTTCTATTGTGAGAAGATAAACTTGCACAAAGTAAGAAAAAACCTCCACTCTAGAGAGAGAGGACTGCATTAAAATAGCTTATAGACTTTGCTTTAGTAATTTTGACAATAATAACTTGAGAAGCACAAAATAACTTAATGTATTTCATGATTTTTATATATTCATAATATCATATAATATTTTATGACAATTAATAGTTTTCTAAGATGTGGTTGAAATGAGCATACTAAGAGCATCCACAATAGATGTGTTAAAATTGTTTGATTAAAGTGTGTTATATGACAAAAAGTGATAAAAGTAGGGCCAAAAAATGTGTGTTAAGGTAGGTTAAGAGTTTGTTAATTTTAGAGAGTGAGTTGTGGTGCAATGGATATGTTAAGGTGTGTCTTAAAGTATGTGTTAAGAATATATATATATATATATATATAAATAAAATAACCAAACACCTCTCTCTCTCTTCTCTCTCTCATATGCTACCCAATTCTGTAAATGTCAAACACACCCAACTTCTACTGAAGAACACTCCCAAACGCCTACTCCTCTCTCTCTCTCTCTCTCTCCTCTCTCTCTCTCTCTCTCTCATGCTACCCTCCAAATTTCTTTCTCTTCCTATTGTCATTGTTCTTGCTCATTGGTTCAACTATTTCCACTTCAAATTCCCATGAAATTGAGTTCAAAAAAAAAAAAAACATCCCATGAAATCACCAATTCCTCTTCCTATCCCTGAATTTCAATCTCCTCCAAAAACTCTCCGGCTTTCGCTCCTCCTTCGTCGACGTTCAAACCCACTGTCACTATCTCCACCATAACTCTTTACCAGACTCAATCGATGCTTCTTGAATCTTCAAATCATTGACCTTGGGATGAAGTTTCAATGCATCATCCGAAACCAAATTTAGTCCTGCAAAACAGGCCCAGTCCGGCCGTCCGGCTAGACGACCGGCTGGACATTCGGCCAGATGACCCCGCTCAGTGTCCTTCTCTTTCACTCTCTTTCTTTATCCTCTCTCCTCCCTCTCACTGGCTAGAAGGCTCGCTGCAGTTAACAAAGAAATTAATAGTTGACACTAATGGCTAACACTAACACATCCCTTAACAGCTCCATTAGAGCATCATTTAAGCCTTTCACTAGCTAAAATATTAGCGGCTGACACTAACACGTCTCTTAACAGCTCCATTGTGGATGCTCTAAGGTGGATGTATGGTAAGATTAGAAAAGATAAAGTTAGAAATGAATATATTCGTAAATGGGTGGGAGTAGCACGAAAAAGATAAGTTGAGAGAAAATAGATAGTGTAGTGAATAGATATATGAATTTCTTTAATTTGACTAACTAAATAGCTATTGCTGGAGTTGAATAAAAAATAAAAATTTATGTAGCCGACCCATTTAATAAGGTTTGGTTTGATTTGATTTGATTTGATTTAATGATTTTTTATGGTTTACTTTACACCAAGGCATCCTTTCTCTTTTTATAATTATTCAATTGTCAATTTGCAATTGAAAACCTAGCTATTAATTTTAAAAATATGTATCATAAAGGAAGTTATAACTTTTATTATAAAAGTTACACAAATAAAAAAAATCCAAAAAAGTGAAAAATCCTAATTTCTCAGATTATTCGCACAATTGGAAGCTAAAGATTGTTTTGAAGAGTTTTTTTTTTCCCCTATAGTTTGGTTATTTCTATTTATTTTTGTCTTTAATTAAAAAAAATCAAAATTTTAATAATTAAAAAATTAGAATAAAAAAAAACCATAAAACAACTAAAACATTATGAAAAAAAGCTGAATTAAAACTGAAAACAATTGAATTAACATTTGGAAACAACCCATAAAAATAACAAGATACCAGCTAAATTAAATAATTTAAATATTAGAATACAAAATAAATAAATAAATAAAAACCCTAAAACATTAGAAAAAATGATAAAAACCAACTGCTTTCCCTATTAAAGAGGAGGAAACATAATAATACCATAATGATATAAAAATAACGAAAGTGAATTTTTGTATCAAAAAAAAAAATATATTCTCAATTTGGAATTATTTTTTTTTTAATGAAACACACTTCAACTTTGGGTGGTAAGAGATGTCTAATATATTTTTTTTATTAGCTAAGGTTCCTCGATGAAATTTCACTGTCAAATTTTTTCTGTGAAAATGTTGAGGGATCTCAACTATTATAAAAATATTGTATGTCTTTTATCTTATAAAATCTTAATATCATGGACCTTAAAAAAAATTCTTCCAAAAAAAATTACAAAAACACACTAAGGCTTGTTTTGGGAAATAAATTAAAAACTGACTTTTTGACTTTTTTTGAAAAAAATGTGTAAACAAATAAAGAGGTGATGTGACTCAAAATAAATTAAAAGTCAAAAAGTGACTTTTTATCCACTTGCCAAAAGAAACCTAAAATGAACATTAAAAACCAACTTAATACTACAATTAGAAAAATTAGAACACAAAAAATAGAAACCCCATTAAAACAATGAAAAACCAACCAAATGAAACATTAAAAATTAGAATACGAAAAAAGCACATTTAAGGAAAATGCCTTTAACCATACAAAAGGCTCGAGAAATTTAGATTCAAATCATTTCAAGAAAACATCTAAATATAGCAAAACATTTGCAGAAATACGTAATTAAATGTAGAATAATGATTTCACAATACATACATAAATAAGAACTTAGTAGAGTAACAGCAATAGAAACAACAACAAAAACAATTCATATAGCAAAGTTTCTACATCACAAGAGACCACAATCATACCTAGAATGATCATTTTGGTTACGAAAGAAAATAACCATCAGAACAATACTAGCCAATTTCACCAACATTGATGAAGGTCCCACTAGCAAACCAGTGAGATAAGTTTGCATCGACAATTGCACCACCCTCATCCTCCACTCTTTCACATACTGATCCATTGCTTCTCCAACTTTATGCATCATCATCTGACTTCGGCTTTGGGTTTCATGGACTTCACTAAGTTTCTGATACAAACATCTAGCGAGAACAATAGCATCTTCCAAACCTGCCGAACCACCTTGTCTAAGGAATGACACATAACATGCATTGCATCCCCGACTACTGTTACTGTTCCTTTTCGAAATTTTCCCAATAGCAAGTCCCATGGAGCACAATATCTCACGTGCGTGAGAGACAATGATTCTACGTCACTGTCTACAATCATTTGTTGAATTTCAGGTGGGAAACTGTCGATTAAGGGTAGGGTTGACTATCTAATAAGGTCTGGATTTTGTAAAGCCCTGGTATCTGTTCATGTGTAGGTAAACAACATAAAAACAAAAAAAGAAAGAGCATACTGCCGGTAGACTGACTTGTGCACATGTGCACATCCTATGCTATTTATAAGCACACACAGAAAGCAACTAGCAAATTAAATCAAATGTATTAGAAAATACTATTACCTTTAGAAGTGGATTGTTGACCCACCATCCAGTTGACTGACTTATCATCAATTGGAACTCTTCCTACCATAATGTTGTTCCTCCTCATTCGGACAAATTCATGGGCAAATGCATGACCACTTGGATACTTCATCAAACCTCTCACAGCAGACGGGAAATGCTTTTGGGGGTTTTAACTCGAGGAAGTCAACTACCACCGAATTTGCTCCATCACATCCAATCAAAACCTGCAAGATTACTAACTTTCCTCTCAAATTGTATTTAATTCACTACTGTCAATATTAGTGCTTCGTCTTCTTAAAACTAAAATTAGCTGATAATTCAAATTCACATGTTGATTTGTTAGGTGCACCTGATGAATTAATGGACCAGGCAATTTATCTATAAAAGAAAAGAGTGTGAATGGAAATAAAGTGATTTAAACATTTTTTTTTTTTGATAACCGGTTGTCAGGGCCAGTTTATACCCACCATGACTAAATCCGGGGCCTTGAAGTTAATAACCGAGCAAACCTCCAATGGCCTCAAGGTTTGGGATGTTTGGCCTTCGCGGATTTTGAACTTGTGACCTCTTGGGTGGTAAGCCCTTTGGTTGCTTTCTTCATCCACTAAGCCAAATCCCTTGGGGTTAAGTGATTTAAACATTTGCTTACACAATTTATATTTTCCTTCTTAATGAATTGTTTAGCTGAGGGATTTAGGAAGAAATTTGAAAACGGAAAGGGAAAAGTTGTGTGAAACTAGGTGAAATGTAAATATATTTTATTCATATTTCACCTTCCTTTTCCCTTTTCTTTTCTCTCTTCCAAATCTCCTGACCAAACACAGCGTAAAAGTTCTTCTCTTGTGTTTGAGATTTGATTATCTTGCTCTTTTAAAAAGGTTCTCAAGCTTTGAGCTTAAATTTATTCAAATGGTTGGGTTGAATAATGAATAGAGATTGATTCAACCAATTTATCACAAACCTAATGAAGCCTTCAAGCTTGTATGTGCATTTCGGAGTATGAATACAAATACCTGATTGTTTTTGACGATCTCCAGTCTATTACTCAAGTGCCCTTATCGACTAAGGCACAAGATTACAATATGCATGGATGACATTGCTAAAATTATGCAATAATAGCTCTTTTTTGTCGATCTGGTTACAAGTAGCAACACACACAGGAAACTAATTTCAATGATCTTTAAAGGTCCTTCCTCAATTCAAGCTTTGGAGGACAGAGATAAAATAAAAGGGCTAGCTATGCGTGTCTGCACTACAACACAATTTTCAATAACTTAATAGATGGATCATAATGTTGATCATGTACATGTGCGTGCATAATAAATTGGTTACAGAGTAAGTTATTGTACACAATTGCCATATATATATTTTTTTGATAAATAAATTTTACACAATTGCCATATAAAAGCAACGAAGTGAAGATCGATGATGAACATTAATTCATTACCTTGGCAACAATACACCTGCCATCAAGCAGTTGGAGAATTGGATAGGAAGTTAAAGGATCCAGCTTAACGCCTACTATCTGGCACCCAAAATGTATTGTATGTGGTGGCAAAGCATCTGCTAGTGTATTGATAAGGTCACTCCGCTTCAAGCATTGAGCTTCACCATGCCTATCCTATCAAAAGCTGGCTTGAATTTTTTTTTTTTTGGCATTTATTAAAATATATTTAATTGGATTCATTCCATCCCTTTTGTGTAATTAAGTCCCATATATCCTCATTAACTTTGGGCTCATTAATTTTATAAATTAGAACCCCAATTGAAAAACAGCCTGATTTAGAAAAATAAAATAAATAAATAAAGAAAAGGAGAATTAAACATTTGAGCTTACCCAAATGATGTTTCTTTGGTTGAACCCTTATCAAGCCATACCTCTCGAGCCCTATACTTGTGCAATGGCCATATAGTTAGAAGTAGTATATATGCCTGGAAACATGCATTAACCATAAACTACTTTGCAATAATTTGAAATTTGCTTCACAATTATCTGTGTTTCGATTTTTTAAAGGTTCCACAATTCCCGCAAGGGTGTATGTTGCATGCAGAAACTCATCCGAGAGTAGAGGAAATTTGTGATACATAAATGCTAGAACACTGTTCTATCTTCTAATTCTATGCACCTAGCATTTCTGTTTGTGATATAAATAACTCACCAAGGCATCCCGTTTAAATGCCCACACACCCGTTCGTCAGAGACACAACTCTTTTTGAGAGTTGTTATGTGTGATGGAATAGGATGCAACTCTTTTCCAAGTGTTTTATCCAATAGAATTCAAATTGAAATGAAAATGTAACTACCAAACAAGTTCCCACATAAGAGGTTTGTCACCACTCCAAGAGGATCAATTGGACACAGGAGGGTGCACCATGTTATGGTGTGATCACCTCCTATTCCATCATTATTTAGTTGTAATGTTAGAATTACAAAGAGATTGAAAATTGCAAGCTTATGTTCTTATTCAAAATTGAACTACCACAAAACCAATTTGAGCTTTTGAGTTACTTGCATCGGCTCAAATGGTAATTAATATTTTGGTTCTAGGCATAAATTTTTTTATTAAATTCTACCAGTGGTAGTGGGCTAAAGATTAATAAAAAATATGAATAGATCTTGTTAGGACCCTTTGTTGTCAAAATCCGTGAATCAAAACCAAGATTGTAATTTGTTAAAGCTTTCCAGGTTTTCCAAGTTTGGCTTCCCCACTCGAGCGGGGAAAGTAACGCTCGAGCGGGGATTGCTAGTCTTCAGCATCTCTGCGCAGCATGAACAAAGTACTGGATGGTGTGATTCCCCGCTCGAGCGGGGCAATGGACGCTCGAGCGGGAAGGCTATATGAATCACAAATTTTGAAGTCTCTGCTCGAGTGGGAAGACCCACGCTCGAGCGGACCGCGCGAAGACAGTCTCTATAAATTCGCAAGTTGGGTCTTTTTCAAGGATTACTTTTCTAGATCTTGTTTAGGGTTTTTCTAAGGTTTTGGTTTGAAGTTTTCTTCTGAGGTTTTGTGAGTTTTCTTTGATGTTCTTAAGAGAGTTCTAAACTTATGAGTTGAGATTCATACATCAAAGAGTTTGATACAACATATTCAAGTGAGTTCTCTTCGGTGGAATCCGAAGGGTATTACGTAGAGTTTCAAAAGGCGTTTGATACTTTACGTAGTCGTTAATTCGACAAGTGAAGTTGTGGTGTGGAATCAACTTCAGGATCAGTTCCGTGACGAAGGCGTGGTGAAAGAGTTACAGAAGATTCAGAGACAAATTGACTGGGTTGGGTAATTTGTATGGTATCTGTGTAATCTTTTAGTTCTTCATAGTGGATTGATTAGTGGCGGTTCGCCCGTGATTTTTTGATTACAATTGAAGGTTCTTCAATTGTGTTTTTTCCACGTAAAAAATCGTTTGTGTCGATTTATTGTTTATTCTTAAAAACAAACAAACTAAAATCACTCTCGTAAGTGCTTGATGATTTTAGGTTGTGTGTTTTGAATTGTTGGGATTTGGAATTAGTTAATCTTGATCTAATCACGAATCACGTAGGATTTTCAATTGGTATCAGAGCGGGTCACTCTCTGTTTTATCAAAAACTTTGTTTTTTTTCAAAACTATAGGAGTGTGATTTTGTGTGACTAGTTTCATGGATTCTATTCGTGAAGGTAACTTGACTCATAGACCCCCTTTACTAGACGGTACAAACTATTCTTATTGGAAAGCTCGTATGAGAGCATTTTTAAAATCTATCGATGAGAAAGTTTGGCACTGTGTAATCTTTGGGTGGAGTGAACCTACGATCACTGTTAATGGAATTGATATTCCTAAACCCCTTGATAAATGGGACACAACTGATTACCAGAACTCGAGTTGGAACAGCAAGGCTCTCAACTCCCTCTTCTGCTCTGTCACACCTGAAGAATTCTGTCGAATTTGCACGTGTGAAATAGCAAAAGAGGCGTGGGATATTCTTGAACAATTCACGAAGGTACTACCTCTGTTAAAAGGTCAAAACTTCAACGTCTCACCTCCGCCTTTGAAACCCTTTTTATGCGAGACGATGAGACGTTTGATTGATTTCTATGCAAAACTCAGTGATATCGTGAATTCCTGTTTCACTCTTGGTTGGAAAAAATCCCTAGAAGCAAAAGTTGTTGGAAAAATTTTGAGGTCCCTTCCCGAGAGGGTTCCAATCAAAGGTGACAGCCATTGAGGAGGCTCAGAATGTTGATACCCTCAAGCTCGATCAATTGGTTGGAAATTTGCAGACTTATGAAGCCCACCAAATTTCAAAGAAAAAGCAAAAAGAAACTATGGCTTTCACGAGTGCTCATGAGACTGCAAAACCTCCGGAGACTGAATTTGATTTAGAGTCTGAGATGACGGCTATGCTTACAAAACAGTTTAAAAAATTTTGAAAAAGAAGCCTAATTTCAGAGCCCCTATTTCAAAAGATAAGAGTAATGAAACCCAAAACTTTCCACCAAAATTTGCTCAAACTACTGAAAAGAAGATTGTAAGGGGGCCAGGGGTCAAGTGCTATGAATGTCAAGGGTTTGGCCATATGTCCCTTGAATGCCCTTCGAAAAAGAATCGGAAGAAAGTCTACACGTAACTTGGGATGATGAAAGCGGGTCGGAGCAAGAACCCGAAGAACCTGAATCTGGTGAAGATGGGGATAGTGCTTTCATGGCATTTTGGGCCACGGTTTCTCAACCTCTTCCAAAGCATTTGGAATCAGCTCGTGGTCAAACTTGCATCATGCTCCCACCTTTGATGGGACTAACTATCTGTATTGGAAAATCAGAATGAGGGCTTTTCTGAGAGCCTTTGAACCAGAAGGTTGGCAAGCCATTGAAGAAGATACAGAAAGTGCAGATAATCCGGGCAATCAGAGAGCCCTGATCACTATTCGTGGTGCAATCCAATGAAGAACAGCAACGGGTTGTTCACTGCACAAAGGCTAAAGATGCATGGGAAATTCTGAGCCAATTCCATGAAGGAAGAGATCCACCTCCACCACCATCCAGCAACTTATCTGTCTTGGTTGCTAGAGTGGACGAGGTCAAGAGAATGAGGAGCAAAGAGAGGATGATGAAATATCTGAAGACTTGATGAGATCAATGGCGATGACTACAACAAGCTTACGAGAAGCTGTACGAGGAATCTCTGAATTTGTCTAAAACCAACGACAAACTCTCTCTCAAGCTAAAACATGTGAGAGTGAGAATGTCCGGCTCAAAGGAGAACTCTTGACAGCAAAACAGAATGTCATCAAGATCTCAAGTGACAGGCAAGACTTATGTGGAAAACTTCTATCCTGTGAAACTGAAAGGAATGAACTTCTGAAGGTGTATTCCACATATGAAGAAAAGCTTGAAAGTCTTGAGCTGTCACAAGCTGCATTGGAAGAGAAAGTCAGACAGAAAGATGAAGAACTCCGTATTGCTCGAGCAACAATTGCCATGTGGAACAAAGGTTCCAGATCTCTAGAAGACATCTCGGGTCTCAACAAATGGGTTCTGACAAAAGAGGGCTAGGCTATGGTGCGACAGCTCAAAGGGACAGGCCTCTACCTCACATAACTTGAAGACTCAAGCAAAGGGCAAATTGAAGGTAGACCAGGATGATTCTTCTCTTCATCAAGCAAAAGCAGGTAAGATCAACAAAAGGAGGTAAAACCTGTTTTTATTTGTCATCACTGTGGTAGGTATGGCCACATTCGTCCTTACTGTTTTGAACTGTTTGGTAAGGTGTCTCAAAAGGGTAGAAATTCTAATACTTTTTGGGTTAGGAGACAACCTTACATGTCTAGGCAGAACACCAAGACTAAAAAGATTTGGGTTAGAAAAGATGATTTGACTTGTTTTGTTGCTCACACTGCTCTAAAAGCACGTGACTCACACATGTGGTATCTTGATAGTGGGTGCTCTCGTCATATGTCCGGTAACAAATCCTACTTCACCTCTCTTGAAAAATATGAAGGAGGAATTGTTACCTTTGGAGATGGCGGCACTTCTAGAGTCATTGGTAAGGGCTCTATAAGTGTTGCTGGTCTTCCCAAGCTAGATAATGCCTTACTTGTTGATGGCCTTAAAGCAAATCTTTTGAGCATTAGTCAAATGTGTGATTCCCATCATGAAGTATTGTTTTCAAAAGATAAATGTGAAATTTTGGATAAAAAGGGAAATACTGTTTTACATGGGGTTCGCACATCTGATAACTGCTATGGGATTCTTACTACTAATGATCTCACTTGTCATTCTGCCATCATAAGTAACATTGATCTGTGGCATCAAAGATTAGGTCACATGAATTTCAAAGACCTAACTAAGATAGCCAACAAAGAGCTTGTGAGAGGAGTACCTAAACTGGGTAAGAATTTGAGCCATGTGTGTGGACCATGTCAGCTTGGCAAGCAAACCCGTGCTCCTCATAAAAAGGTGAACAGCTTTACAACCAAACGTCCTCTTGAATTGGTTCACATGGATTTAATGGGTCCTACTCGCACTGAAAGCATTGGAGGTAAAAGATACATTTTTTTAACTGTTGATGATTTTACTCGATTCTCATGGGTAAATTTTTTAAGGGAAAAATCTGATACGTTTAATGCTTTCCAGGCTTTAGTCCTTAAAATCCAAAATGAACAGGGTGTTTCCATTGGGCGTATCATAAGAATCCGAACTGATCATGGTCGTGAATTTGAAAATAGTTCGTTTTCGGATTTTTGTGATATGCATGGAATTAAGCATGAGTTTTCTGCACCTATTACTCCACAACAAAATGGAGTGGTTGAGAGGAAGAACAGAGTTGTTCAAGAAATGGCTAGGGTCATGCTCCTTAGTAAGAGTCTTCCTCCAAAGTTTTGGGCCGAAGCCCTAAATACTGCTGTTTATGTCATAAATCGTGTGTATTTAAGGCCCGGCACTTTACAAACTCCTTATGAATTGTGGAAGGGTTTGAAACCTAATGTAAAATACTTCAAAACTTTTGGGAGTAAGTGTTACATCTTCAAAGATAGAGAGCCCTTGGGCAAATTTGACTCCCGAAGTGATGAAGGTATTTTTCTAGGGTATTCAACCAACAGTAGGGCTTTTCGAGTCTATAACCTGCGAACTTCATCATTAATGGAATCTATCAATGTGGTTATAGATGACACAGGTTCACCTACTCCAGCAACAAATGAGGATGACAATGGTGAGTCTCCAATCTTGGATACTGAACCACAAAATCAAGGAGAAGCTGCGGTTCAATCACAAGAAATGTTACAGCACCATCCTCACAGGTAAGTTCAAGTCCAAAGAGTGCTCAAAGGGACATCACTCCTGTTGCTCCTGTCACCGCAAGTCCTGAACTTAAACCATCAGCAAGGGTGAAACTGAATCATCCAGCTCAACAGGTGATTGGAAGTGTTTCGGATCGAATGAAAACCCGAAGACAGATTCGGGATGAGGTATCACATATGTGTTATGTTTCATTAATTGAACCTAAGAATTTTAAAGAGGCCTTGCTAGATGATAGTTGGGTCAATGCTATGCATGAAGAATTAGGTCAATTTGAACGTAACAAAGTTTGGACTCTTGTTCCCAGACCTAGAGACATGAATGTGATAGGTACCAAGTGGATCTTTAAAAATAAATCTGATGAGAATGGTACTGTTGTGGAAATAAAGCTAGGTTGGTTGCTCAAGGCTACACACAAGTAGAGGGTATTGACTATGATGAGACGTTTGCCCCAGTTGCACGTCTCGAATCCATTCGTATTTTGCTTGGTGTTGCATGTTTTCTTGGCTTTAAATTGTTTCAAATGGATGTGAAAAGTGCTTTTCTGAATGGGTACTTAAAAGAAGAGGCATATGTTGAGCAACCAAAAGGGTTTGAGGACCCTAAATGTCCTAATCATGTCTACAAGTTAGACAAGGCTTTGTATGGATTGAAACAAGCCCTCGGGCTTGGTATGATAGGCTACTTACCTTTCTTCTTGATAATGATTTTCAAAGGGGTAGTGTGGATAAGACCTTATTTGTGAAACATACTAAGTCTCATATTCTTGTTGCTCAGATATATGTTGATGATATTGTGTTTGGTTCCACTGCTGATCATCTTGTGAAATATTTTTCGGATTGCATGACACATGAGTTTGAGATGAGCATGATGGGAGAGTTGTCTTATTTTTTGGGTCTCCAAATTAAACAGTCTCCTTCGGGCATATTTGTTTCTCAGTCTAAGTATGCTAAAAATCTTGTGTCAAAGTTTGGTCTTGAGTCTTCCAACATGCACGCACTCCCATGAGCACCAGTCTTCACCTCTCCAAAGATTCCTCTGGTATTGATGTTGATCCTACCCTTTATAGGAGTATGATAGGGAGTCTTTTGTATCTCACAGCCAGTCGTCCTGATATTTCTTTCAGTGTCGGTGTTTGTGCTCGTTACCAAGCCAGTCCTAAAGAGTCTCACCTTCTTGCGGTAAAACGCATCATCAAGTATGTTAATGGGACCTTGGGGTATGGGGTTTGGTTTTCCACTGATACTACAGCCGAAATTACTGGTTTTTCTGATGCCGACTGGGCAGGGTGTGCTGATGATAGGAAAAGTACATCCGGGGGGTGTTTTTACCTTGGGAATAATCTGGTTTCTTGGCATAGTAAAAAGCAAAATGCCATCTCTCTTTCCACTGCTGAGGCTGAGTACATTGCTGCAGGAAGTTGTTGTGCACAAATGTTGTGGATGAAGCAAATGCTTCATGACTATGGTATAGAACAGAACACTCTCACTCTTTTTTGTGATAACACAAGTGCCATAAACATTTCAAAAAATCCTGTCCAACACTCTCGCACCAAACATATTGACATTCGTCATCATTTTATTCGAGAGTTAGTGGAAGAAGGCCTTGTTGTTCTTGGCATGTTACCACTGAGCATCAAAAAGCTGATATTTTTACAAAACCCCTTGATCTTCTCGTTTGAGTTCCTTAGAAAGACCTTGGGTGTCATGCTCGATCACTAGAATGTTACTTGTTTCTTGAGTAGGTGTAAGTGTTTGCCTTATTTGTGCTTGGATGCCATAATCTCATTATCATTGATTTGTTTTTCTTGCATCCAACTTTTTATGTACACTACTCATGTTGCCTACAAGATCTCATAATTCAGTGTTCATAGCTCATTTTGAATGTCCATGCTCATTAACCTCATGATCTCATTCTGTACACATCCTTGAGATAAATTGTTGCAGGGGTTTCCGCATAAGTGATCAAAGTTCTCTATGGACCACTAACAGTGTTTCTTGTACTTTTACAGTGGAATTGACCGATACTAGTATATCATGGGTGATGTTGAGTCTCTTAACCATCTACCATCTGTTTTCACTTCCACGGTTTTCCCTCAGTTCTTGTAGTCCGGGCATTAGGAAAAGGCTACCTCAGAGGCACCAACCAGGCCATCTTTTATTCATTCTTCTCTGGTTGGTTTCCATACTCTTGAGCGTGCAGCCACCATGAGTGTGAAAAGAAAGAAAAAAAAAAAAAAAAAAAAAAGGACTCATTGTTGAGGGGGAGCCTCCGCATTACTCAACAAATACCCCGTGATTCCTAGTGGTTTGACTTTTCTCTGTGATGTTCAGTTACTCTTGCGGAGGTCCAGCCATCCGATCACTACTAGGATTAACTCTAGCTCAGTGGACCCTCATGGATTGCACACACACACTTTATTTTGTGAGCTCTCATGTTGGATTTTGAGTTGTACATTCTCATGTAGTTTGTGATACTGATGATATTTTATCGCTTTGCTCATGAGTTTTAGTGTCATTATTTTTAAACATTGCAAGTTTACAGAATTCATGATTGCGGATTATTTCATCTTAGTACTCATTGTGGCCAAATGTGATCATCCACTCTTGTTACAGGTCTCTCTTCTAGATATTGAGTATCTGTTTTTATTAAAAAAAAAATTGTCCCGCTCGAGCGGACAGTTCCACGCTCGAGCGTGGTTTTGAGGCTTGCAGTACTTTTTGCAGTTCTGGGAGGGGTGATTTTCCGCTCGATCTGCATTATTTGCGCTCGAGCGTGCATTCGCGAGGTTTGTATCCCGCTCGAGCGTCAAACCATACGCTCGAGCGGACTGGTTTTGTATAAATTCCCTCCCTTCGACTCTTTGGCTCATTTTTGCCTCTCAACTCCTCCAACTCCTCCTCTTCTAGGGTTTTTCGGCGATTCGTTGCCTCCTCTTCACATTGGGCTGGTTTCTCCTCCCATTGGGTTGATTTCGTCTTCTCTGCTCCTCAGGTATATCTCATCTCTCTCTCACCTCTGTTCTTCAGTTCTTGCATCGTTTTTTTTTTTCTTTTTGATTTTTTTTTGTTAGTCTACTTGAGTTAGTTTTTCATTAAGTTGAAGAGGTGTTTTTAGTTTTGTTTCTTGCTTTGTCTACTAGTTTTCATTAGTCTCTCCTTCTTCCCTTAGGGTTTTCTAATTTGGGTTCTGGCTCTGTTTTGTTTTGTTTTTTTTTTGGGGTTTTATGTCTTTTATAATCTGCAGTGGTCTGCTTACATTGGGAACTTTGTTTACTCATCCATATGGTCATATGATTGTTTACATTCAGGATTGTGTTCAGGTTTTGGCTTTGGGCATTTTGCTACATTATCACATCTTTATCATTGCAATTTGTTTGCCTTGATTTCCTACTGCTTTATTAATGCTCCTTGCTCACATCATATTTTCTATGCTCCATGATGCCCTATTTGGATCTCTTATGCTTACCTGTGTTACTTTTTCTGATATCTTCTCTTGGCTTATGTTGCAATATTCTCCTGTGTTACTAATCTTTGTTTTGTCTCTCTTGGTTTTGGGTTGGGGGTTTGTGTTGTTTAGCCATGTCCACCCACAAACGTCGTAAATCGACAGCTTCTCGCCCTCCATTTAACACCGAGCGCTTCCCCTCAGCCGAAAAAGCTAAGTTATACCGTGATTCTTACCATTCCCGTTCCATACACCTTGAACGTAATGTTCATCCATCTACCTTTGAGTCTCTTTCTATCCGATCTTTCTTTGATCACCTGGGAGGCGAGGGATAGGGTTCTTTTGTTCTCTGGGCAACAAAACCTTACTTGGATCGAGAGTTTTATTGTAATATGAATGGTATTGATGATATAGGCCCATCTTTTAAGACCTGGGTTAGATCTAAAGAAATCACTGTCACCTCTGATGTTATCCATGAGCTTTTAGGGATTTATGCTAGATCTCCTATTTATTATCCCTTTCCAGTCCCATCTCGCCCCACTTGTAATTTTGATGAGGTTGCTCAGACTTTGTGTGGTTCTTCTCGTTCTTGGCCTTCCGGTTCCCTGATTAAACAACATGAACTTCTTCCTTCCTTTCGGTTACTCAACTTAATCATGTGTGCCAATATCATTGTTACCACCCATAGTTCTGAGATTAAGCAAGATCAAGGTTTTATTCTCGAGTGTATTGCCCAAAACCGGCCCATAGACCTTGCTCCCTCATCATTCAGAAGATGGTTGCTGCTTTTGAGCGCACCAATCTTGGTTTACCATATGGCTGCCTCATCAACCGGCTTTTAGCCAAATTTGAGGTTCCTACACATGATGAAGATGAGTATGCTTCCCCTTCCGTCCCTTTACCAAAAAGACTGTCTCTCAGAGTCAGTCTCACATTCGGGGGGTTCCTTCTGGTCGTTCTGGTGCAGGTTCTAGTGCTGCTGCAGCCATGGCTGAGGAGGCCGCGTATGATGCTGCTGCTAGCGGAGATTTGGGTGAGGGGGAGCGTATCCTCCAGTTCGTACACTCCGAGGTCAGCTTCAGTCCTTAGAGCGCTCCATTGGTTCCCGGTTTGACCATCTTGAGGAGAGGATGGATACATTTGAGGCTCGCCTCACAGATCTTGAGACCACCTCTGATGCCCGGTTTAGTGCTTTGGAGACTACTTCTCAGCGGATTGAGGCTTCTGTGGCCCAGTCTTCCTCCCAGCTCGCTCAGATTTTGGCCTTCCTTCAGATGCAGTCTTCACCCCCGGCTCCTTGACTTTTGTTTCCTCCCGGCCAAAAAGGGGGAGTGGTACAGTTTTATCGATGGTGATTCTTGGTACAGTTTTTTTTGGCAGTACATATTTGTTACAGTTGCTTTGTTACATATTTGTTACAGTTGCTTTGTTACAATTGCAGTGTTTGGAGTCTTGGTGGTACAGTTTTTATCTATTTTGGTTGGATGCTGTTTTTGGATGTATGTTTGTGGATGGATAATGTTTTGATTATGATGGCTTTATTTTTTTTATTATTTAATCCTTTCCACAGTTTTTTGGTTGGCTTGTGTTTCGTTGTTCTTTTTCAGGCTCATTGTACTTGCGCATGTTTGGTTGTGGATTGTTGCATATTGGTTCATCAGTTGGCACTTGAGTTTAGATTAGTTTGTTCCGAATTGGCAAATTGTTTTTAGACTAGTTTGGAATCTTGTTTTAGTTTTTTTTGTGTGCTTTTGCTTAGAAAAACTGTCTTAGAATGGTTTTGTCCGGGATTTGACAAAGGGGGAGATTGTTAGGACCCTTTGTTGTCAAAATCCGTGAATCAAAACCAAGATTGTAATTTGTTAAAGCTTTCCAGGTTTTCCAAGTTTGGCTTCCCCGCTCGAGCAGGGAAAGTAACGCTCGAGCGGGGATTGCTAGTCTTCAGCATCTCTGCGCAGCATGAACAAAGTACTGGATGGTGTGATTCCCCGCTCGAGCGGGAAGGCTATATGAATCACAAATTTTGAAGTCTTCGCTCGAGCGGGAAGACCCACGCTCGAGCGGACCGCGCGAAGACAGTCTCTATAAATTCGCAAGTTGGGTCTTTTTCAAGGATTACTTTTCTAGATCTTGTTTAGGGTTTTTCTAGGGTTTTGGTTTGAAGTTTTCTTCTGAGGTTTTGTGAGTTTTCTTTGATGTTCTTAAGAGAGTTCTAAACTTATGAGTTGAGATTCATACATCAAAGAGTTTGATACAACATATTCAAGTGAGTTCTCTTCGGTGGAATCCGAAGGGTATTACGTAGAGTTTCAAAAGGCGTTTGATACTTTACGTAGTCGTTAATTCGACAAGTGAAGTTGTGGTGTGGAATCAACTTCAGGATCAGTTCCGTAACGAAGGCGTGGTGAAAGAGTTACAGAAGATTCAGAGACAAATTGACTGGGTTAGGTAATTTGTATGGTATCTGTGTAATCTTTTAGTTCTTCAGTAGTGGATTGATCAGTGGTGGTTCGCCCGTGGTTTTTGATTACAATTGAAGGTTCTTCAATTGTGGTTTTTTCCACGTAAAAAATCGTTTGTGTCGATTTATTGTTTATTCTTAAAAACAAACAAACTAAAATCACTCTCGTAAGTGCTTGATGATTTTAGGTTGTGTGTTTTGAATTGTTGGGATTTGGAATTAGTTAATCTTGATCTAATCACAAATCACGTAGGATTTTCAGATCTGATATTATTTATACGCAAGCTTTACAACTAAGTTTCACACCATCACATTTTCCTACATAGGAATAAAGGAAGGACCTATGTAATCATTCATGTAAAATACACACTCGAGAAAAAACAAAAATAAACTACAAAGAAGTTGCAATTAAATATTTTTTTTCCTGAATATGTTTGCATAATAATTTTTCAGAAAAGATATGTGCACACAAAATTGTGCAAAAATTTAATTGCTGGTCCATATTCAAATCTTGTATGGGGGGACCACTTCTAAAATGAATCCAACACACACATTAATGCTTTTGTGCATTTATTCTGTAGATATAGTATTGCTCTAATTTTCTACATTTATTCTATGCATGTAGCATTGCTCAAAATTTTCTCACTTGCATTTTGCTACTCATAGGCTTTATAATTTTTAACAAGCTGAGGGAAAACCAAGGTACTACTATTCTTTGCTTTTCTTTTTGTTTTATGTTTTCATCATTTTGGTGCTCCCCAATACAAAACTTGGATCTCCATAGCCAACTGTGTTGCTTTAAGTTTCATACCTAACAGCATTTCCAAAGGTGTAGAATTTTTTTTAGGAGTTATTTTACACAGTAAAAGTGCACTTAAACAGATTTGTTATGAGTTGCTCCACTCGTTAGTATTTATTATGCTAAAATAGCACAGATGCTCAAGTAGTGAAGTATTGTTATTGTATTTGTAACTTGTTTTTCACTACCTATCAACCACCATTCACTAATTGTTTGAGAACAGGCTTTTTTTAGTAACTTCTTAACTTTTTGGCTAAAATATGATGTAAAAAAAATTAGTATATTTGGGATGACTTTTTGGTTTTTTACGAAAAAAATATGCAAAAAGTGTAAAAAACCAAAAAGTAGAAAGAAAAGGAAATCTTTGACTTCTTGGTATATTTTACTTTTTGGTTAAAAAAGTCACTTGCCAAACGAGACCTAACTACTAATTTAAGTCAAAGTTACAAAATAAATAAAAATTGCATAAAACAAAACAAAAAAAAAAAATACATAATCATGGAAAATCAGAAAAAGTTCCCATCAAAATTGGAGTTTGTTGGCTGTGATATTATTTTAACATAAATCTCGTTTTTACTTCATTGATAAGATAATAAGCTTTTGCATAAGGCTCCATGTTAGAGTTATCCAAGTCATAATAATCATATACTAATTTTATTTTTTGGTTCTCTATTTCGTTCATGTCCTCCATCACTCTTTTCTTTCTTTTAGAGCATTTATAAAAAAGTGAAATGGGAATAGCATTTCTCAAAGGAATAACACTTCTGGGACCCTTATATGCCGAATATAAAAACACAAAGTAAATCATTGACTTATCAATCAGTATGTGGCAGGGAAAAAAAAAAATGTAAATATGTATATCTATTCTATGGGTGATTCATTTTCATAAGAAAGTTATTATCACAAATTTAATGAGTGATAACCAAATATCATATAAATGTATAAAAAAAACATTTTCGGAGTACAACCGTCATTATTGGGTGTGTATATATTATTGAGATGGATTTCACTGAGTCTAAAAGAATGGTGTAAGGGCTCACGGGGCTACCGTGGGTCCCGTTACAATTATTTGAACCGTTCATTCTATTACGCCTCGTGTGTATATTATTCATAATAAAAAATTAGATCGATAAGATATTTCTGTTGGTCCATTTTAATATCTTTTATTTATTTATTGATATATCTTGTTCATGAATGGAGTTTCATTACTTTGGTAACCTCTTATCTTGTTCATGAATGGAGTTTTATTACTTTGGTAACCTTTTATCATGTTTATGCATGGAGAGTAATTAGAATTCATGAACTTGGTGGTGAGTTAGTTTTTGGAGTTACACATTTTCTCTAGTTTAATGATCATCTTTATTTTTGGTGTAACTTATAAGGTCGTAGTGGCCTATAAATAGTCCCTCTCATCTACTCTTTTCTACACCAACACACACCAACTATTTTCTATACAAGAGAGATTACTAGTAAAGAATGGTGTTTTTCTTGGTGGAGCTTTGGGTTCACCATCTTGTGTAGAGTTGGCCTGAACCATATGACAAGTGGTCGGGCTGTTGTATCCTGAAAGGGATAAGTCATAGTTTTGTGACTGCTGCATCGGTATTTAGGTTCTTTCTACCGTAGTGGGCTTGATCTCCTTAAAGAAAACGAAATATCCGTGCCTCAGCCTGAGAGACAATGATTCTACGTCACTGTCTTCGATCATTTGTTGAATTTCAGGTGGGAAACCATCGATTAAGGGTAGGGTTGACTGTCTAATAAGGTCTGGATTTTGTAAAGCCTTGGCATCTGTTCATGTGCAGGTAAACGACATAAAAACAAAAAATTAAAAAAAGAAAGAGCATACCGCTAGTAGACTGACTTGTGCACATGTGCACATCCTATGCTATTTATAATCACACAGAGAAAGCAACTAGCAAATTAAATCAAATGTATTAGAAAATACTATTACCTTTAGGAATGGATTGTTGACCCACCATCCAGTTGACTGACTTATCATCAATTGGAACTCTTCCTACCATAATGTTGTTCCTCCTCATTCAACACATTCATAGGCAAATGAATGACCACTTGGATACTTCGTCAAACCTCTCACAGCAGACAGGGGAAATGCTTTTGGGGGTTTTAACTCGAGGAAGTAGCTACCACCGAATTTGCTCCATCACATCCAATCAAAACCTGCAAGATTAGTACTTTCCTCTCAAATTGTTTTTAGTTCACTACTGTCAATATTAGTGTTTCATCTTCTTAAAACTAAAATTAGCTGATAATTCAAATTCACTTGTTGATTTGTTAGGTGCACCTAATGAATTAATGGACCAGGCAATTTATCTATAAAAGCAAAGAGTGTGCATGAAAATAAAGTGATTTAAACTTTTTTTTTTTTTTTTGGGATAACCAGGTGTCCAGGCCAATTTACGCATATCTCGACTAAATCCCGAGGCCTTGAAGTTAACAATCGGGCAAACCTCCAATGGCCTCAAGGTTTGGATGTTTGGCCTTCGTGGGTTTTGAACTTGTGACATCTTCGGTGGTAAGCCCTTTGGTTGCTTTCTTCATTCACTAAGCCAAACCCCTTGGGGTTAAGTGATTTAAACATTTGCTTACACAATTTATATTTTAACTCTTTATGTTGTGTTTGGCTAAGGGATTTGGAAAGAAATTTGGAAACCGAAAGTGAAAAGGTGTTGAAACTAGGTGAAATGTAAATATATTTTATTCATATTTCACCCTACTTTTCCCTTTCCCTTTCCCTTTCCCTTTCCAAATCCTCCGACCAAACACAACATAAAAGTTCATCTCTTATTTTTGAGATATGCTTATCTTGCTCTTTAAAAAGGTTCTCAAGCTTTAAGCCTAAATTTATTGAAATGGTTGGGTTGAATAATGAATAGAGATTGATTCAACCGATTTATCACAAACCAAATGAAGCCTTCAAGCTTGTATGTGTATTTCGGTGTATGAATACAAATACCTGATTGTTTTGACGATCTCCAGTCTATTACTCAAATGCCTTTATTGACTAAGTCACAAGATTAGAATCTGTATAGCGATCCCGGTTTCTAACTCGACCTTTATGGTGTTTCAAACTCGGGTCTTGTGGTTTAATATTGTTGTTTATGTCTTTTCCTCTTCTTACCCTTTTAATTTGAGTTTTAGAATGTCTTGGGCGTGTTCAGAACAGGTTGGTTGGTTGTTGGTCTAGAACCTTGTTGCCTAGAATTTTGGTCTTCCACTCAAGCGGGTCTTCTTGCGCTCGAGCAGGGTTTGCATTCATTTAGTACTTTATGCGTCTGCAAAAATACTGTAGAAGTGTTTTTCACGCTCGAGCGGATGTTCTTACGCTCGAGTGGATCTGGGATTGAGCGGCCCCTCTGGCGCTCGAGCGACTGTCTAAAGTCTGTAAAATACTAGACAAGTGTATTCTACGCTCGAGTGGGTCTCTTTGCGCTCGAGCGGGTAGTGCCTTGCTGTTGTGTCTTGGCGCTCGAGCGGCCTTTATTGCGCGAGCGGGTACAATTTACGTGTCTGACGTTCGAGTGTCAAACTCTCCGCTCGAGCGGACTGTGCGTATATAGATCGCGAAAGTGACTTTTTAAATCACTTTTCTGTCATTTCTCTCTCTAAAACTTTCCAAAACCCTAAGTTGAGAGCTTCTCTCTCTAAAATGCACTCTCTCTACATTTTGGCCTTGATCTAGTAATTCCCAACCCTTGTGTCTTCATTAAAAAGTTGGAGCTTCTGAAGATATTCCATTTGATCTGAGTAAAATCAAGTTTGGGCGTCATTGAGGTTTCTCCACTTCTCCTTTGAGCTTCTCTTCTTGAGGTAGGAATAATCTACTCATTACTATGAGCTTTAACATAAATATTGGTCATTTTGTATAAATGGTTGGCTTGGGTGAAGTTAGGGTTTTGAGTTTGAAATAGTAAAAGAGGGGTTTTCTACTTTTGGGTTCTATATGTATGTGATGTCTTGAAAATGGGGTTATTTGTGTATAATGGGGGAAAATTTGGTCATTGGGTGCAATATTTGAGAAAAGGGAAAAAATGCCGTAATTTGAATTATATACATTATTTGTATAAATGATGAAATCAATGGGTAAATATGAAATTGGTTTTAAAATCATGAAATTTGAGGAAATTGTGATTAAGTGGTGTAGTTGGATTGATGAATCGCTCACCTATGGAGAATATGATAAATTATCTGTTGATAAATTTATTTATCTGGTTTGATAGATTTATTTATCTGTTTAGAAATAACTGCTTTGGACTATCGATGGAGGATATCCATGATTGTTGTAGAAACTACATGATGATTAGGTAAATTGAAACTAATCAATTGGAATATGTCATTGAATATGACGGTTGGATGTAAACATTGTATAGGTGATCGAATTGGTCATTGTATATGACAACATGTTTAAATACATTGCATATGTATCTTGTTTGGGAGGAGATAAGTGATGTACTCCATTGTGTGGGAGGAGATAGGGGATGGACTCCATTAATAATTAAGTTGGCCGGAGTGTCCAGGGTGAAAGTCCCGAAATCTTATATATATTTGGGTGCCGGTTCCCTCGGACGTAGTTCCGTAAAATGGCAAGAAAATGGAAGTGTATGAATGATATTTATGATTGAAGTGTTGATAATATGAGTTGTATCACATTTTGAATTGTTTGGATAATAATGAACTATGTCAATGAATTGATTGGATAAATAACTGGAAGTGAATTGAAATTTGGGTGTCATTGTTGATTGATTACGGAAAGGGTGCAAGTTAGTTTACAAGTGTTAAACCTTTATCGAATGCTAATGTTTTAGTTAATTCTCATATACTGTTTAGCATATTTCTACTGGGCTTTGGCTCACCCTACTTGGGACACAATTTTTCAGTACAGGAGACATGCCGCCTCCAAGGTCTTAGCTTGGTAGGTTTAGGAGTTGAAGACTCCCTTTTGGTTATTTTATTTGATGTTACATGTATATTCAAGCCAAGGGCTTTCTATATATAGAGCTAGGACTCTCTTTTGTTGAAACCAAGTTAATACTTGGAAAGTTGTAAGCCCGTAGGGCATATATTTTGTTGCTTACATGTAATATCCTTTTGTAAAGAAGATTCTGATGTATGAAAATATAATGTTCTTTTATGTTTATGGATCTTATGAATGGTTGTCTTGTTTATATTTTGAGGGCGTGACAATCTGCATGGATGACGTTGCTAAAATGATGTAATAGCTCTTTTTTGTCAATCCGGGTATAAGTAGCAACCTAAACAAGCTCGGAAAACACATGTTTTCTAGAGAGTTCTTCATACCCCAATATGCAGCTATATATGCAAGTAATTTGCAATTTCTTGCTATCAAATATATATACATATATATTACAACATTATTTGTTTGATTTTATGAGGAAGAGACATCTCCCATGTCGCATGAAATTAGAAATTGATGTTACTAAGTATTGTAAAGGAATTGATGTTACTAAGTATTGTAAAGAGAAAATGAAATCTTTGACTTTTTAGTATAAGTTATAGGCTTTTTGATTTTTTTAATAATTTTTCGGCTTTTAGACTAAAACTATTACTTCCCAAACGAGACCAAGTCAAAATAAATCTCATAAATTTTTTAAAATGAATTATATTTTCTAGATGAATTAAGATTTCATAATCGAAGTAAAAATCAAAATGAGAGAGGGCTTGACACCCATACCTTTAATAAGTAAGCCTTGTTTAGGAACTTAGTTATTTTAGTTGGCTTTTTAACTATTTTATGAGATGAAAAAAATTATGTTTGGAATGATTTATGAATTTTTTGTAGTTTAATAAATGATTGTAAGAAAAAAAGTAATTGATTGACGTGTAAGATGATTTCTAAAAATGTGACTAATGGCTAAATCAATAGCACAAAATTGAATGAACACATGGACCTTAAAAATCAAGAAAACGTCAGGCAAAATGATGAAAAATCATTGAATAGATATATTCTGGACTTGATAGTCCCCGTTTGGCAAGTGAGTTGGGGTTAGGTTGAGACTAAAAAAGCATAGAAAAGAAAAAATAGGCTAAATAAATTAATAAGATAAAATGTTACATCCAAACCATAATTATTACAATTCTTCTCTCACAAAAAAAAAAAAAAAAAAAAAAACTTCTCAAACATAGCTAATTTAATTTAGTTAGGCTAATTAGCCAAAAAGTCAAAAAGCTAGGTTAAAAAAGTTCTTCCCAAATGAACCCTAAATAATTTCTACTTAATTATAGGCAGCCACAATCATAACGGGTATGACCAAGTCTCTCACGAAAGAAGATGACCATCAAGACGATGCATAGAAGTTTCACAACCACAGACGAAGTTTCTAGAAGCGTCCCAACAACATATGTTTTCGTAGAAATTTGCACCAATCTCGTCCTTCGCTCCCCAATGTATTGATCAAGTGCCACTTTTGCTCTCCTCTGTGTTGCTAAGCATCTAGCCAAAACAATAGCATCTTCCAATGCAATTGAGCCTCCTTGTCCGAGAAATGGGCCCATTACATGCATGGCATCTCCAGCAACCGTCACTGTTCCTTTTCTAAACCTCGCGTTTAGTAATTCCCATGGGGCTTGATATCGAGTACCATTAAAAGTTAGTGAATCTATGTCACAATTCTGTATCATCTCTAACATTTCTCTTGGAAATCCCTTTACTGATTCTAGTGCTGACGATATGATATTTGTTTTATCTTTTGACATTGTTAAATCTGCATATATATATATCATCAATATCAGTAATGTTACAAACTCATAATTTTTTTCAAAAATACAAATGTGTGGCTTAATTTCTTTTTATAAGTAAACTATATAACTAGCTAAATTTTAATCACAAATATAGAAATTCTAGATTAACATATCATAAATGTACAAAAGTATTGGGACAACCAAAAAAAAAATAGATCTCTAATAATCTTTTTCTTTCTTCTTCTTTTTTAATATACAATGTGAAATACTCAGAATGATTCAATATTAATAAGATTCACTTGAAATTTCTTGAACACTTTTAAGATTGGCGGAATTACTTTCTAGTTGGACAAACAAACAAAAAAAACTTAAACATGGAGAGGTGCAAACCCCTATAATTTTTTACTTGTATGCCATCATATAATCATGTGCACTTCCAATGTTTTTGTAATTTTTTTTTGTGTCCCACTTTTAAGTAATTGTCCCTTCAAGATTTGGAAAAAACGTATTGACTTTTACTTTAATACATAATTGAGGAGTCATTTGGTAATCTCATATTTTAGTTACTAAGTATAAAAAAGTTAAAAAGTCAAAAAAAAAAAAATTAACTCATACAAAAAATTCAAAAATCTTTTCTCATTCACTCTACTTTTTGCATGTTTTTTTGTAAAACATAAAAAAATATTCTCAACTCATATTTTTGATAATAAGACAAAAAGTAATTAAAAAAATAACTTCTCAAATAGCCTCTAAGTTGACATGTACAAAGAATCAATTAATTTATCATTTTTCTTTTGTTCATATGTTAAATTTGAAAGTCTAAGTACCCAAAATCAGGTATCAAGAAAATGACTCAAAAAATAAACAGCTCGGTGAAATTTAAACGGTATATTATAGATTCAGATATAATTTAAATTTGAACTGCACATTCATAATTTTAAATAATCCAATAAACAAGTAAGATATTACCTTGAGGTGTGATTGGACGGGCAACAAACCAATATGCAAGGTTGTGATCAAGGGGGAATCTTCCAAGCATAACATGGCCTTTGTTGATGGTAACAAATTCAGGGCTAAATCCATGTCCATTTTCGTAATTTGTGAAACCCCTCGTCCGCCCATTGTTGACTGATTGGAGGTTTTAATCCAATGAATTCGCAATCACAGAGTTTATCAATCACATCCTATCACTACTGCCATTGATGATATATACACAATTACAATCCCAATTAGATCAAGTAATTTTAATCTTTCAACTTTGGTTTAGTTTTCAGTGTAGTCTTCAAATTATTATTATTTTTTATACTTAAGTTGTTCGATTGTCTTAATTTTCAATGTGACATTCAACTTTCTATTGTAAATTTTAAATTTTCTCTATTTAAATCTCATTAACTCTCATAAATAAAGTCCATGTACAATTCTTTTTTTAACCGGTTTTTTTTTGGGTTATTTTTCATCTTTAATATAAAAAAAAAAAAAAAATCCAAAATTTTTCCAAACACTTTTCACTTTTAGAGTCTCCTAGATTATAATTACCTAAAAAGTTTTTTTTTTTTCCTTATATTCTTCTAGATTAGATCAATTTTTTTTATTTTTTTTAAAGTAAAATATTTTTTAAAAATTTCACTAAATACGATTTTTTTTATAAGAAGTGTGACATTTTAAGCCAAATAAAGTCTTAGATGTGAGAAAACTATAACATTTATATTATATGCTTCTTAATTAATCAAATTACATTTTAAGCCGAACAGTCTTAGATGTGAGAAAAATTATAACATTTATATCATGTGCTTCTTAATTGATCAAATTTTAGAATCTACTAAAAAAAGGTACAAAATACTAACAAGGGCATAATCCCATAGGTTCTATGGCGAGACCATCACTCATGAGTATTCTTTAATCTATTGGAATTCGTTTCTATGCAAATTTCATATGTAAGTAAGACAAAATTACCTTAGCTTTGATTACAGTGCCATCATGAAGTTGAAGAATTGGAAGTGAAGTTAATGGATCCATTTGGACATCAATTATTTGACACCCAAAACGTATTGTTCCAACTGGTAGCTCGTTTGCTAGGGTTTCCACTAGAATACTTCGTTTTACGCATCGACATTCTCCGTTTCTAACAAAACGTAATAGTAATATTTATCAATATATTTGTCGATATTATTTGATATTGATTATTATCAATATATGATTAATAAAAGAAAGAGAGTAAAAAAAAGGAAAAAAGAATAGAAACGAACTCGATTGGTGTTTCTTTGAGGGATATGTTGTTTGTGGAAACCTCTTGAAACCTAGTTAAAAGCTTAATTAGAATTACAAATTTTGAGGAAAATTAACATGGAAGAAGAATTCAAAGCAAATGATTAGAAATATACATCTATTAATTGATAGGTCGATTGATAAATATATATATATATATATATATGTATCTCAATATTGTTATTTAAAATCATGAGTAAGTATATGTACCGTAGAACAGGAATGGCAGTTTGTCTAAGCTTTAAGCCAACACCGAGCTGATCAAGTGCGTGCCAACCATTCGATTGCATGCCTATGCCAGCTCCTGTGGTTCTTAGATTCTCAGTTATTTCCAGAACAATACTAGTCATGCCCTTCCTGTATCCAAAAAACCAACCACTAAATTATTCATTTTTTATCGATATATTATCTAATATCAATATATATTACAATATATATATACTAGCATGATAAATATATATATACTAGCAAGTACCAATCAATTGGGCATGTATGCAAATATATATATAAAATAAATAAAATTGTCACCTATGAAGGGCAAGTGCAGTGGCAAGCCCACATATCCCACCCCCAACTATTACAATATCATGCAGTTCATCAACATCCATCTCTCTTCTCTCTCTCTCTCTCTCTCTCTCGGTAGTCTGAATTTTCAGTTGATCTGCAATTTACATGGGTGGCATCTTCTATTTATGACAAAATGGAAGTCATGGGATGAAATGGTTGAAGTCTCTTTGTGACATAATTGTCAAAACGTTGCAAAACTATTCTTTTAGCTTACTACAAAAAAAAGTTATATATTTTGACTACATGGTTTTGTTGGTGAGTCGTCATTTTAGCATAATTAAGTTTCACATCAATATTTTTCAATTAATTTTTGAATATTTAACCCTAAATCAAATGAATCATTTCTCTCACTGATCTAGATGAGTATCAAAGTTTTTAATTTTTGATTGATTTTTTTCTTCTTTTTTTTTTTTTTTTGTGGATGAATAAAATGTTATTGTAATTATTAGGGTAATTTAACTTTGCAATGGTAATCTTCAGTATTTTGAGATAAAATTTAATTTTGCTATTTTTTAACAATGAATTTGATTCAAAAAAATTTCGGGGGATGAGATTTAACTATTTTTTGACTATATATATTATAAATCCCAAGTAATTTGCCTAATGAGTGCAACTTGGGCCCTAGAAGTGTACCTCCTCTAGGTCTCAGGCTCAACTCCACCTGAGATTTGTCAAACCAACATAGAGGAGGTGCTTTGTGTAAGGTCCAGATTAGTCGAAGTATTGCGTAAATTGACTTGGACACACTCGGTGTCATAAAATATATATATATATATATATATATATTTATATAAAGACTCCGGATGGTGTTGACGTTTCATATTTTGATGTTTTTTGTTTATGTTTCATGGTAACGAGTTTTTCAAAAGTGAAAGGTTATGACTGGCATTAACATCTCATATTTTGAGTTTTTTCAAAATATCCTTGTCATCTTATCATTTGGTGTTTATGTAAAAATTATATTAAGACGGGGATGAAACTCAAAATGAAGATTATGGCCTTATTTGCTTTAACTCTCAAAACATAGTTTTTTTTAAAAAAATTTCAAAATTTTGTTTGGTTGGAAATTTTTTTAATTTTTTTTCAAAATCACTTTCTCTCTCCTACATATCAATCAATCACTTTTTCTCTCTCTTTTATAATTCTCAATCACTTTTTGTCTCATACGCATCTATTCAACTATAACAAAATATCAAATCATCCCAAACTCCCATACTCTAAAATTATTTTCAAAATATACAACCAAATAAACTAAAAAAATTTCTAAATTCTTTCCTCGCCTGAACCAAACCCACCAAGTTTGATAAGAAAAACACATATCATTTAAATAATACATATTATATAATATATATATATATATATATATATTTATTATTGTTTCCAGTGTCTTTCTTTCTGTTTTTTTTTTTTTTGGACTATTGCAATGAGGACTTGAACCACAACTTTTACATCACAAAATAACTGTAACGATACGTTTGCGTGTAATACTATCCTCAAGCATTCATTAAATTTTTTATTTAATTTAATTTTAAATTTAAATAAAAAAATTTATTTTATATGAATTATTCTAAATTTTTTTCAATTATTTAAAAAAAATTACTTTCTCATTCTAAATTTCATTTTTCATCAATTTGGTAAAAAAAACCCAATTCCAGTTCTTCGTCTTTTAATAATTTCATCAAATATAAGTGAAAAAGACTTATTAGAAATCTACTGAAAGATTTGGTTCATCATTGATTTGATAAAAAATTTACTTCTGGCTTAATTTGATATAAGTTTGATGAAAGGATTGGATATCATTTTCACCAAGAATTTCATCAAATTTAAATTTGATGAAGGATTAGAGATGCTATTATGAAAGTAGAAATTTTTTCCAGTGTGCATTGTATACACTGTGTGAGTCTGAATAAAATTATAAATAATATCATACAAATGTATAAGTTGAATACAAATTTTCGAAATCATATAAGTTTCACAAACTTACGTGAATTTGTGTTCAACTTATGTAACTTTGTATAAAATTGTACACAATGTGCATTGCACACCAGAAAACTACCTTTAACGAGCAATTATTCAATAAAATAAAAGGAAAATTACATTTTGCGCCCTTTATGTTTGATCACTTTCCTACTTTGACGCTTAAAATTTATTTTTTTCTCAATTTGGCTCTTCATGTTTTAAGTTTTTCCTAATTTACTCTTTAACCAATTTCTATTAAAAATTAACAAAAAATGACACATTAACAGTCGTGTAGCATACTAATATTTTATTATATATAATTCACATCTCTAATATGAACTAAAATTTTAATATAATAATATATATTTTTTATGTTATGTGACAGTTATTATGATATTTTCTGTCTAATTTTGGATAAAAATTAACTTTAAAATATGAAGAGTCAAAATGAGAAAAATATAAATTTTAAGGACCAAAGTAAAAAAATGGTCAAACATAAAAGGAAAAAAAGTGTAATTTATTCTAATAAAATACTATATATCATTTGTTTATTATTATTATCTTTATTACTTTTTATATCACTATATATATATAAAATGAGAAATTTTTTTTAGGGTCTTTGGTATTAAGATTTTATAGCATAAAGAACATTCAATATTTTAATAATGTCTAAGGTCCCTTAAATTGATCCAGAGAAAATTCAACTTCACAGAGAAAATCCCACTAGAGAAATTCTGGGAAAAGAAGAATTTCTCTGGACTTCCCAGAGAAATTCACTTCAATCTAGAGAAATTCTTCAAAACCAGAGAAATTCCCCTCTCCACCTCAGAGAAATTCACTCAAACCTAGAGAAAATCTCCCTCCAAACCAGAAAAATTTACTTGTGTTGTCTGCAGTTTGATGGCTTCAGTGATTTGGATGCATATGACAACACAACACTAAAAGTCAAAGGAGATGGAAGATGTTATATTCCTATACTGTGAGCTTTCTTCGTTGAGAATGTGCTATTGAGAGGCTTGTATATCAAGTGCTCTATCTAGGGTTAATACACTACAACAAAAACATACTTTAGTGGCACTACACTAGTGGCATATTTTTAGAAAATGCTCACACAAAATGATATTAGTGGCACGTTTTTGAAAAAATGCCAACAAAACGACAAACATAAAGGCTCTAGTGACATTTCAATGAACAAGTGTCACAAAACCACAACAAAAACATACTTTAGTGGCACTACACTATTGTCAATATTTTTAGAAAAAACGCCACAAAAATGATATTAGTGGCACGTTTTTGAAAATGCCACAAAACGACAAACATAAAAGGCTCTAGTGACATTTCAATGAACAAGTGTCACAACACTACAACAAAAACATATTTTAGTGACACCATACTAGTGGCATGTTCTTAAAAAATGTCACAAAAAGAATATTTGGTGGCATTTTTTAGAAAAATGTCATAGAGCCACAACATACAAGGCTCTAGTGGCATTTCAATTAAAAAAAGTGTCACTTCACTACAACAAAAATGTCACTACAACAAATTTACACTTTAGTGACACTACACTAGTATCATGTTTTTAGAAAATGCCACAAAAATAAAAATTGGCATTAAATGTTTTAGAAAAATGCCACAGAACCACAAAACATATAAGGCTCTAGTGGCATTTCAATAAATAAATGTCACATCAATTTTATGACATTTTATAAAATAATGGCACAAAAAATTATGTTCGTGACATTTACCAACAGATGCCACTAAACTTTAGTTGCAATGGCATTTTTAAAAAATGTCAGGACAGTAGGTAGGTGCAAATTACTTTTTATGGCACTTAGGTGAAAAGTGTCATAAACAAATATTTTATAGCATTTTGAGAAATGCCACTAAGCCAAAAACTTTCCAAGCTTATAATGACATTTTTAAAAAAATAAAAAATGCCAATATATTTTCTAAATTTTTAAAATGCAGTAAATGATTAAAAATAAATGAATTAAACTCAATATACACTACAGAAAAAAGCATATTCGGCAACTAAATTTCCTGACCAAAAAAATTTGGTCGCTGAAAGTATAGCTTTCAGCGACCAAAACAGCATTAGTTGCCAAAAGTAAAGCTTTTTGGCGACTAAACAATTTTAGCAGCCAAAAGTCTACAATTGGCAACTAAAACTAAGTTTGGTCGCTGATTATATGGGTTTTAGTGACTAAAAAATTTTTAGTAGCCCAAAATAAAGCTTTTTGGCGACTAAAAAATTTAGTAGCCAAAAGCCTACAATTGGCGACTAAAAATAAGTTTGGTCGCTGATTATATGGGTTTACCAACTAAAAAAATTTTAGTAGCCAAAAGTAAAGCTTTTTGGTGCCAAAAAAAATTTTAGTAGCCAAAAGTCTACAATTGGCGACTAAAAAATAAGGTTGGTCGCCAAAAGTGGTCATTTTTAGCGCGGAAGAACTAAAATCCTAAGGCGGGAATAAAATTTTTTGGTGACCAAAATTTTGGTAGCTGAAAGTGCATCTTCGGCGACCAAATTCGATTTTGGTCTACAAAAGTTAAGTTTTTTAGCAACTAAAAAACAATCAGTAGCCAAAAGTATAGAATTGGCGACTAAAAAATATTTTTAGTCGCCAAAAGTGGTCTTTTTTTTTATTTTGATAGTAAATAGTTTATTTTACATAAATTATGTTCAATAAAATAATTATGTTTATACCTATACTTTTATATTAATATGGATGTATGTACTATATAAATAATATATGTTGCATATATAATCATGTGGTGCTATAGAGGTGTAGTGGGAAGAGTGTGGTATATAAGGTTTATGGTGGGGAAGGTTGGTGGTTCGAGTCTCCGCAAGAGCGGATCAAATTGTTCTACAACAAATTATCGTCATGAATACCATGACATTAAAGTGTCACTGAAAGGTTTTAGTCTTGATGGTGTAATGACACTTACAAGTGTCACTAACTCTTTTTTTAATGGCGCTTGATAGTGCCACAAATAATATCTACCATGACATTAAAATGTCATTGAAAATTTTCAGCCATGATGGTGCAGTGGCACTTGCAAGTATCTACCGTGGCACTCGTATCTACCGTGGCACCGATAGAAGTGGCACTTGTTCAAAATGCCACAAGACCAAAAAATGTCATTAAAAGAATAGTTTTGTGGCACTTTCAAATGTCACTAAACTAAGAAAATATTGTAGTGATAGTTGATATTAGACTCTTCAATTTGTATTGAACTTTTAGCATACTGTGATGCTAATTTATATGGAAAATTGGGTCAATTCGCCTGGGCATGAGGAGAATAATTCCTGGCAACCCACAGAAATTTCGATTTTGTTGAAAAAAAATGCTGATGCAGAGAAAATCCAAAGTCAGAACCATAAATGCAATAAGAACAATCAATTTGGAGTTGAAAAGCAGAAATCAAACCTAGAGAAATTCTTTGTTTCTCTCCATAGAAATTTTAATTTTGTTGAAAAAATTGCTAATGCAGAGAAAATCCAATACTAGAGAAATTTGAACAACCAAAGACCTACCAGAGAAATTTGAACAAAGCAAAGACCTACCAGAGAATTTGAACAACCAGAGAAATTTGAACAAACCAGATACCTACCCAATCAGTTTTGGCAAATGCTATTGAATGGAAAACAAGTCTCCAATTTCAAAATTCTACTAGGATTAGTTCTTACTTGGTTGGATGGTGCAGCTAAAGGAAACTCAAGGTTAGCCTTTGTGGGAGCTATTATTAGAGTCATCTACCGAGGTTCGTCGGAAAATACCCATCACCAGCAAGATGAACTTTGCAGTGGTTGTCATGGAAATCGACCGTTTCTTCCTCGCTGTGTTGAAGCGCACGAGAAGGAATCAAAGGTCGAAGCCAAAGCAAAAACAGAGTGGTGGTGGTAGTGGGATTGAATTCGTCGATTACTTGTTGGAAAAGTTGCTTCTTCTTCGGCGAAACCAACCGGAACTGAACAATCTAGGGCACTACAAATCTTTGCGTTGCCGGATTTGGGTTGATAAATTTGCAAATTCAAAGAGAGAATTATGCGATGTTGATGAATTCGAATGCTATTTCGACTCTGAATTTGGATTTGGATTCGGATTTGGGTTTGGATTTGGATTCGGATTTGTTTTTAGAAGAGAGATTTGGGGATTTGATTAAGTGAGGTTTGGATTTAAAGAGAGAGAGAGAGAGAGAGAGAGAGAGAGAGAGAGATGAAATAGGGAAGAGAGAGAGAGAGAAATGAGATTTGATTTGAGAGAGTCAAATTTCTCTGTGATATATGTGTGTAGGGTTGAGGGACCTTAGACATTATAAAATAATATTGTGGATCTCTTCCATTACCAAAAATGGGAGAGGGATCTTAAACTAATTTTTTCTATAAAATAATACTATTATCCTCTTATTCAATAGTCATGAATACCATCTATGTAATATCATTACATTGTGTTCTTAATTGATGACCAAAATTATTTTGATGTACCAAAAAAAAAAAAAAAAAAAAAAAAGAAAAAGAAAAAGAAAAAGATGACCAAACAAAAAATAACTTGAGAGGCACAAAATAACTTATTGTATTTCATGATTTTTATATATTAACAATATCATATAATATTTTATGACTGTTAATAAGTTTTTAAAAAATATAGAGTTAGTAATGAATATATTCGTGAATGTGTAGAAATAATATTGATAGAAGATAAGTTGAGAAAGAATAGATTAAGTCGGCTTGATCATATATAGGCCCTGTTTGGTAGGGCTTATTTCCAGCTTATTTCAACTTTTAGCTTAATTTAAGCTATTTTGATGTGTTTGGTTCAGCGTAACAATACAGCTTATAACTTTTTGTAAGTCAAAAATCAACTTATTCTTTGAGTGAGGGATGAGAAGCTTAATTTATAAGTCAAAAATCAGTTTATGTTCAGTTATAAACTATAAGCTCTTAAACTATAAGCTATAATCACTTTCTCACAGTTCTACCAAACGGGGCCATAATGGAGACCAATGAAGTCAATAATGAAGAGAGACGATACAATTACGGTAGATGGAAATGCTACGGGAAGAGATAGACATAGATTGATGTGGGATGGTGTAGTGAATAGAGATATGAATCTCCTTAATTTGACTAACTAAATAGTCTTTGATAGAGCCGAATAGAGACTAAAGATTAATGTAGTCGATCCCATTTAATGAGACATAAGGTATAATTTGATTGAATCTTATTCTAAATAAAGACAATAAAAGATGTTTCATTTGTAAATGGTCCACTTCAAGTGCAAAGTCGTCCTAGAACTTATTTTGTATTGGTTAACTTGTATGTGTGTTTGAAATGTAATGACCTTTTTTTTGGAAAATTTACCCATAAGTCCTAGTTTCTGAAAAGTTGAACCATTTAGTCCTAAAAGTTTTTTATGCTCCATTTAGTCCCATTTGCACATCAATCTAATGTTCGAAACATTAATCTGATGTTCGAAATCTAATGTTCTAAACATTAATCTGATGTTTGAAACATTGTAATGGGACCTTTCAGTCTATAAGAAAATTTTTAGGACTAAACAGTGCATAAGTTATTAATTTGGGATTTATTGGTGCATCCCCCATTTTTTTTTAATGAATAATGTTAGAACTTTTTTGGTTTTAAAGTTCTGTTTGATTAGATTTTCAAAATCTATTTTTATAAAATTTTTCTAAGAAACTAAAAATTAAATTGGTAAAAAAATTAAAAACGCATCATTTTTATAAAATTTTATCTTTTGAGAGGGTAGAAATATATATATATTTTTTCTTGATATTTGTTTTCGTTAAATTAGCTTCTATTTTTTTCAAAAGTCAAATATGACGACAATTTTAATATCCTTATTAAACCAATGCATTAAATTAAAAAATTAAAAAAAACATTTCATAATATTAAATAAAACCTTTATAACTATCATTACATGATAACCATTCAAAAATATCAATAAAACAACCACTCATTATATGATTATCATCCAAACACATATTAAGAATTAATTTAGTAAAAAAATAAAAATGTAACAGATTTATAATTTTTATATAATTTTATTTTTGATAGGTAGAAATATTTTTTAAAAATTCAGAAATAATTTTTGTCAAACTAATTTGTATTTTATCAAATTGATGAATTTGCCTTTGAAATAAAGCAATGGTGTCTTCAATTATCTTTATTTAGAACAAAATTTAAAATTTAAAATTAAATATATCACCATTAAAAATTTAAGAATCAAAATATCACAAATTCAAAATTGCAGAGACTGTTAATGTAATTCACTCATTATGGAATTGTCAATTTGCAATTGAAAACCTACAAACGTTGTTGTGAAGTAATCTTGATTATGAGACAAAAATGGAGGCTGCATTCAATGAGTTGATTGGTTGCATTAAATGAGTTTGGTTGCTGCATTCAATGCGGTGGTTGATAGCCGTATACGCATTGAATGCATTCGCACTGATAGTTGTATCTGCAATAAATATGTTCACATTGTATGTTTTTATCTATATATAGCTGTGTGTGGTGTATCAGAGCTATGAGAGTGTGGGAAAAAGAAGAGCAAGAGTGCTTTGTGTGTTTGTTTTATTAGAAATAGTTTGAGTGAATACAGTTTGGTTTAGTTTTAAATCTCTTTTTTGTGAATCACCATCAGTGGTTTGCACCCCTCTCCCACCAACAGTGGTATTAGAGCCGAAGGTAGCTTAAATTTGCAGACATTCTGCAAAATTGCAAAAACAGAGTGTGTTTTCAAAAATTGCCTAGAAATCAAAGTGGTCAAAATCTATTTTTGATCACATCAGATTGAAGCTCCCGACGAGACGAGCACAACCGTGAAAATCGCGTCGAAAAATCAGATCGGACAAAGCCGCACGCGCTTACACGTGCCCTGTGACGCCATGACCACGTGCCTTCACGTGTAACACGCTCTGCACGCGTTTTCTCCGTTCATTCTGGCGCTGACGTCACCACCGCCGTTTGCTGAAGTCATAACGACGGCAAGTGACGTTGCCTGAGCCGCGGTGAGTCAAGCCTTCAAGCTGTTGACCAAGCTGTCAGCCGGGTTGACCAAGCTGTCAAGCCGCTGACCAAGCTAACCGAAGCCGAGCCGATAAGCCGAGTCATAGCAGAAGCCGAGATCGCTGACTGAGCCATTGACCAAGCAGCTCAAGTCAGCCTGATGCAAGCCGAACCAAAGGAATTATCCGGTGCTTCTCAGCCGCACCAGATTCTTTAGATCTGAACCATTTAATCTGTTTTGGCTTGATCTGAGCCATTTGGAGTCTGTTTCTGGTGATCCAATAGTGCTTTCCAACTATTTGGAATATTCCGGACACATCTGTACGGTCAGAATTTACAAATTCTTTTTGAAAATTTGCAGATTTTTAAAGACAACCAATGGCCAACACAAACAACTTCTTTTAGCCCCAGTTTCCAAAACTCAGCAAGGAGAACTATGAAAATTGGAGTATTCAAATGCAAGTTCTACTAGCCTCACAAGATTTGTGGGAGTTAGTGGATCGAGGATATGACGAGCCAGCTACTCTCGAAGATGAAGGAAGTTTAAATGATGCTCAGAAAACGGCATTACAAAATTCAAGGAAGAGAGATAAAAAGGCCTTGTATCTACTCTATTAAGGCATTGATGAGTCAAGCTTTGAGAAGATTTCAGCAGCAACAACTTCTAAAGAGGCATGGAGTATTCTTCGTAATTCACACCGTGGAACTGAGAAGACGATCAGAGTTCGACTCAGGTGTTACGTGGTGAATTCGAGATGTTGCACATGAATGAGAATGAGTTAATTTCTGAGTACTTTAACAGAACATTGACCATTGTTAATCAGATGAGAAGATATGGAGAAAAGATGGAATCTCTTCAAGTGATAGAGAAGATTCTCAGATCACTCAATCCCAAGTTCGAGCATGTGGTTGTAGCAATAAAAGAGTCCAAGGATCTCAGTGCCATGACCACCGATGAGTTGATGGGCACAGTTGAGATCCATGAACAAAGGATCAACAAGAAGACTCCCTCAAGTTCTCTAGAGCAAGCTCTTCAATCAAAGCTGTCTTTCAAAGATGACAGAAACAAGCAAGGGGGAACATCACAAAGAAGCCGAGGAAGAGGTCGTGGTTACAATAACCGAAATTCTAGTTTTCGAGGAAGAGGTGGAAGAGGTCTAGCCAGAGGAGGAAGAAGTCAACCACACTTTGCTCCAAGAGGAAGAGCAAGAGGTAGAGGAGGTGGTTACAACAACCGACCAGGATTTGACAAAAGCAATGTTTAGTGCTACCAGTGCCACAAGTTCGGGCATTACAGCAATGAATGCCGAAGTAGAGCAACAACAGAAGCCGGAGAGCAAGTAAATTTTGCCGAGGAGGAAACAAACAAAGTTGGACCTACAGTCCTGTTTGTCCACCATGGAGACACTGAAAACCAAAACAATGTTTGGTATCTAGATTTGGGAGCCAGTAATCACATGTGTGGTAAAAGAGAGTTGTTCGTTGAGCTTGATGAGACTGTACAAGCACAAGTCTCATTTGGTGATTCTTCAAAGACTCCAGTGAAAGGAAGAGGTAATATTCTGATCAAGCTCAAGAATGGAGATCATGATTACATCTCCAATGTTTATTATGTTCCTGCCATGAAGAGCAATATTTTGAGTATGGGACAACTTCTAGAGAAAGGATACAACATCAGCATGAAAGATTGTCATCTTACCATCAAAGACAATCATGGTAATTTGATCGCTCAGGTGAGAATGTCAAGAATAGGATATTTGCATTGAACATCCAACATGATGCTGCGAAGTGTTTAAGTGCTATTATCAAAGACAAAGATTAGCTATGGCATTTGAGGTTTGGGCATCTCAAGTTTGGAAGCTTAAAGCTGTTGTCAAGCAAGAATATAGTGAAAGGGCTCCCACATATTGCTCATACTAATGAAGTTTGTGAAAGCTGCATTCTTGGCAAGCATCACAGAACTAGCTTTGCCAAAGAAGTGAAGTGGAGAGCAACAAAGCCGCTGGAGCTAGTGCACACTGATGTGTGTGGTCCATTGAAGCTAATGTCAAATGGACAGAATAGATATTTTCTCACCTTCATTGATGATTACAGCCAGAAGACATTGTATACTTTCTTAAAAGAAAGTCGGAGGTGTTCAGTATCTTAAAAGAATTCAAAGTCTTTGTAGAGAAGCAAAGCGGCTACTACATCAAGGCATTGCGATCAGATCAAGGTAGAGAATATACATCAGATGCTTTCAAGAATTATTGCAAAGAGCATGGAATCAAGCATCAAACAACACCATCCTATACGCCACAGCTGAATGGTGTTGTGCTGAAAGGAGAATCGCACATCTTTAGATATGGCAAGGAGTATGTTGAAAGGAAAGGGACTACCCAAGCAATTTTGGGCTGAAGCCGTATCATGTGCTGTGTATTTGTTGAACAGATGTCCAACCAGAAGCCTTCATTCTAGGACTCCAGAAGAAGCTTGAAGTTCACATAAGCCAAGCGTCAATCATCTTAAATATTTGGGTGTCTTGCGTACACCAAGATTCCAGAAGCAAGAAGAACCAAGCTCGATGATAAGGGAGAAAAATGTATCCTTGTCGGATATGGAGATAGAACAATGGAATACAAGTTGTATAATCCCATTACCAGAAAGGTGATCATGAGTAGAGATGTGATATTTGAAGAAGAAGAAGCTTGGAACTGGAATCAAGATGAAGTTGTCAAAGATATAGAACTCATTCTTGAAGATGAAACATCAAAAGCCCCAGTTGAAATTACAAGAGAAGTTCAAGATGAGCCACAAACTCCTCCACATAGAATACCAGCACCTAGATCTCCAGTTTCTCACAGAAGTGCTGCATCATCATCATCATCATCATCATCATCAGCATCAGATGATAGTTTTTTTAAACAACCAAGACCAATGAGAAATTTACCAGAGATGTATGAAGCTACAGAAGAAGCAGATCTGAATTTGTTCTGCCTACTTGCAGATAGTGATCCACTTACCTTCTTAGAAGCCATCCAAGAACATAAATGGAAGAAAGCAATGGATGAAGAAATTCATGCCATTGAGAAAAATGACACATGGAAGCTTACCAGTCTACCTGGGGGGCACTAACCGATTGGAGTGAAATGGGTATACAAGACAAAGAGGAATGCACAAGGCGAAGTGCAACGCTACAAGGCAATGTTAGTAGCAAAAGGTTACAAGCAGAGAGCTGGAATTGACTATGGAGAGGCGTTTGCTCCAGTTGCCCGATTGGAGACTATCAGGCTAATGATTTCTTTGGCTTCCCAGCACAAATGGCAGATTTATCAACTTGATGTGAAATCTGCATTTCTTAATGGTTTCCTTGAAGAAGAGATCTATATTGAACAACCTTCGGGGTATATTCAGAATGGCCATGAAGACAAAGTGTAGAAATTGAAGAAAGCTCCACGTGTATGAAATACTAGAATTGATCAGTATTTTCATGACAATGGTTTTGAAAAATGTTCATATGAGCACGCACTATATTTGAAGAAGGAAGCTGATGGAAGCATGTTGCTTGCTTGTCTTTATGTTGATGATCTAATTTTACCGGAAACAATCCAGCCATGTTTAAAGACTTTAAAAGAAGCATGGTCCAAGAATTTGAAATGACAGACATTGGATTGATGGCTCATTTTCTCGGCATTGAAGTGGTACAAAGAAAAGATGAAATTTTTATTTCCCAAAGTGGCTATGCCAAGGAAATTCTCAAGAGATATGGAATGGAGAATTGCAATCCAGTGAACACTCCTGTAGACAATGGAGTGGAGCTCAGAAAATGTACGAAGGCAGGTGATGTGGATCCAACTTATTTCAAGAGCCTAGTTGGAAGTCTCCGCTATCTTACTTGCACCAGGCCAGATATACTCTATGGAGTAGGACTGATTAGCAGATATATGGAAACACCGGATCAGTCACACCTTTATGCAGCAAAGAGGATTCTTCGCTACATCAAAGGTACAATTGATGATGGTTTATTCTATAAACCAACTAATAATTTTAGTCTTGTTGGCTACTCAGATAGCGACTGGGACGTGACTTGGATGAACGGAAAAGTACTACAGGATTTACTTTCTTTATAGGAGATACAGCCTTCACATGGTCATCCAAGAAGCAAGCCATTGTGACATTATCAACTTGCGAAGCTGAGTATATTGCAGCCAACTCAGCTGTGTGTCATGCAATATGGTTACGGAACATGCTGAAGCATTTAGGATTTCCACAAGAAAAACCCACTGAGATCTATGTTGATAATTACTCAGCAAGTGCATTGGCAAAGAACCCAGTTTATCATGAAAGAAGTAAGCATATTGACACCGCTATCATTTCATCCGAGAGCATGTGAAAAATAAAGAGGTGGAATTATTTTCTTGCAAATCTCAAGATCAACTTGCAGATATTTTCACAAAGCCATTGAAAAATGATCTGTTCAACAGAATGAAGATAATGCTCGGGATGAAGCAGCATGGAGAATCAAGATTAAGGGGGGATGTTGTGAAGTAATCTTGATTATGAGACAAAAATGGAGGCTGCATTCAATGAGTTGATTGGTTGCATTAAATGAGTTTGGTTGCTTGCATTCAATGCGGTGGTTGATAGCCGTATACGCATTAAATGCATTCACATTGATAGTCGTATATGCATTAAATGTGTTCACATTGTATGTGTTTATCTATATATAGTTGTGTGTGGTGTATCAGAGATATGAGAGTGTGGGAGAAAGAAGAGCAAGAGTGCTCTGTGTGTTTGTTTTATCAGAAATAGTTTGAGTGAATTATAGTTTGGTTTAGTTTTAAATCTCTCTTTGTGAATCACCATAAGTGGTTTGCACCCCTCTTCCACCAACAAACGTGACATGAATCTGGCCTATCGCTCGTGGTATCAATATATAATGTATTAATTTTAAAAATATGTATCATAAAGGAAGTTATAACTTTTATAATAAAAGTTACAGAAATAAAATAAAAAATCCTAAAATTAAAAAACCCTAATTTCTCATATTATTCACACAATTTGAAGCTAAAGATTGCTTTGAAGAATTTCTTTTCCCTATAGTTTGGTTAGTTCTATTTATTTTTCTCTTTAATTGAAAAAAATTCAAAATTTTGTGAAATATTTTTACTGTATTAATTTGTTTTGACTAAAGAACCTAAAATTTTTATAAAAATAACTGAATTAAATAATTAAAAATTAGAATTAAAAAAAACCATAAAACAACTAAAACATTATGAAAAAAAGCTGAATTAAAACTGAAAACACTTGAATTAACATTTGAAAACAACCCATAAAAACAAAAAAAAAATACCACCTAAATTAAATAATTTAAAAATTAGAATACAAAAAATAAAAAATAAAAAAACCCTAAAACATTAGGGAAAAAAAAACAAATGATAAAAACGCATGCTTTCGCTATTAGAGAGGAGGAAACATAATACCCTAATGATATAAAAATATCATGTTAAAAGAAAATAATAATGATATAAAAATAACGAAAGTGAATTTGCTCAATTTGGAGGGAAAAAAAAATTATAAAAACACACTAAAATGAACATTAAAAAACAACTTAATACCACAATTAGAAAAATTAGAACACAAAAAATAAAAACCCCATAAAAACAATGAAAAACCAACTGAATAAAACAATTGAAAAATTAGAATACGACACATTTTGAGGAAAATGACTTTAACCATACAAAAGGCTCGAGAAATTTAGGCCTCAAATCATTTCAAGAAAACATCTAAATATAGCAAAACATTTGCAGAAATACTTAATTAAATGTAGAACAATGATTTCACAATACATACATCAACAAGGAGTGTAGTAGAGTAACAACAATAGAAACAACAACAAAAACAATTTATATAGCAAAGTTTCTACATCACAAGAGACCACAATCATACCTAGAATGATCATTTTGGTTACGAAAGAAAATAAACATCAGAACAATACTAGCCAATTTCACCAACATTGATGAAGGTCCCACTAGCAAACCAGTGAGATAAGTTTGCATCGACAATCGCACCACCCTCATCCTCCGCTCTTTCACATACTGATCCATTGCTTCTCCAACTTTATGCATCATCATCTGACTTCGGCTTTGGATTTGATCAACTTCACTAAGTTTCTGATACAAACATCTAGCAAGAACAATAGCATCTTCCAAACCTGCCGAACCACCTTGTCCAAGGAATGGACCCATAACATGCATTGCATCCCCAGCTACTGTTACTGTTCCTTTTCGAAAATTTCCCAATAGCAAGTCCCATGGAGCACGATATCTCAAGCGCGTGAGAGATAATGATTCTACGTCACTGTCTTCGATCATTTGTTGAATTTCAGGTGGGAAACCATCGATTAAGGGTAGGGTTGACTGTCTAATAAGGTCTGGATTTTGTAAAGCCCTGGCGTCTGTTCATGTGCAGGTAAACAACATAAAAACAAAAAAGAAAAAAGAAAAAAAGAAGAGCATACCGCCTGTAGACTGACCTTGTGCACATTTGCACATCCTACACTATTTATAAGCACACAGAGAAAGCAACTAGCATATTAAATCAAACATATTAGAAAATACTATTACCTTTAGGAGTGGATTGTTGACCCACCATCCAGTGAACTGACTTATCGTCAATTGGAACTCTTCCTACCATAATGTTATTCCTCCTCATTCGGACAAATTCATGGGCAAATGCATGGCCACTTGGATACTTCGTCAAACCTCTCACAGTAGACAGAGGAAATGCTTTTGGGGGTTTTAACTCAAGGAAGTCAGCTACCACCGAATTTGCTCCATCACATCCAATCAAAACCTGCAAGATTAGTAACTTTCCTCTCAAATTTTTTTTAGTTCACTACTGTCAATATTAGTGTTTCATCTTCTTAAAACTAAAATTAATTGATAATTCAAATTCACATGTTGATTTGTTAGGTGCACCTGATGAATTAATGGACCAGGCAATTTATCTATAAAAGAAAAGAGCGTGCTTGAGAAATAAAGTGATTTAAACTTTTTTTTTTTGGGATAATCGGGTGTCCGGGCCAATTTATGCACACCTCAACTAAATCCCGGGGCTTTGAAGTTAACAACTGGGCAAACCTCCAATGGCCTCAAGGTTTGGGATGTTTGCCTTCGTGGGTTTTGAACTTGTGACCTCTTTGGCGGTAAGCCCTTTGGTTGCTTTCTTCATTTGCTAAGCCAAACCCTTTGGGGTTAAGTGATTTAAACATTTGCTTACACAATTTATATTTTCCCTCTTAATGCTGTGTTTGGTTGAGGGATTGGGGAAGGAATTTGAAAACGGAAAGGAAAAATGTGTGTGAAACTAGGTGAAATGAAAGTATATTTTATTCATATTTCACTTTCCTTTTCCTTTTCCCTTTTTCTTTCCATTTCCAAATTCCTTCCCAAATCCTCCAACCAAACACAATGTAAAAGTTCATCTCTTGTGTTTGAGATATGATTATCTTGCTCTTTTAAAAAGGTTCTCACGCTTTGAGCCTAAATTTATTCAAATGGTTGGGTTGGATAATGAATAGAGATTGATTCAACTGATTTATCACAAACCCAATGAAGCCTCCAAGCTTGTATGTGTATTTTGGTGTATGAATACAAATACCTTATTGTTTTGAAGATCTCCAGTCTATTACTCAAATGCCCTTATTGACTAAGGCACAAGATTACAATCTGCATGGATGACATTGCTAAAATTATGTAATAATAGCTCTTTTTTGTTGATCTGGATTCAAGTAGCAACCAAAACAAGCTAGGAAAACACAAGTTTTCTAGAGAGTTCTTCATACCCCAATATGCAGCTATATATGCAAGTAATTTGCAATTTCTTGCTATCAAATATATATAAATATATATTTCAACATTATTTGTTTGACTTCATGAGGAAGAGACATCTCCCATGTCGCATGAAGTTAGAAATTGATGTTATTGATGGTGTTTGGAAACTTGGGTTTGGAATTTTTTTTTGATTTTTTTCACTAAAAGACAAACTTTTTACAAAATAAAAAAAAAAAAAACACATCCAAACAAAATATCACATCCAACACCATAATCATTTCACTTTTTCTCTCACAAACATCATCCAACCACGAAAAAAGCCAACTATCTTCCCAATCACCAAAATTTTTTTTATCCAATAATATCCTACAACTAAAAAAACCTATATAAAAACCAACTTTTCAAACATCCACTATGTATTGTAAAGAAAATGATTCCAACCTCAGACACACAGGAAACTAATTTCAATGATCTTTAAAGGTCCTTCCTCAATTCAAGCTTGGAGGACAGAGATAAAATAAAAGGGCTAGCTATACATGTTTGCACTACAACACAATTTTCAATAACTTAATAGATGGATCATAATGTTGATCATATACACGTGCATGCATAATTAATTGGTTACAGAGTAAATTATCGTACACAATTGCCATCTATATATATATATATATATATTTTGATAAATAAATTTTATACAATTGCCATATACAAGCAACGAAGTGAAGATCAATGATGAACATTAATTAATTACCTTGGCAATAATACACCTGCCATCAAGCAGTTGGAGAATTGGATTGGAAGTTAAAGGATCCAACTTAACGCCTACTATCTGGCACCCAAAATGTATTGTATGTGGTGGCAAAGCATTTGCTAGTGTATTGATAAGGTCGCTCCGCTTCAAGCATCGAGCTTCACCATGCCTATCCTATCAAAAGCTGGCTTAAATTTTTTTTTTTTTGGGAATTCGTTAAAATACATTTAATTGGATTCATTCCATCCCTTTTGTGTAATTAAGTCCCAAATATCCTCGTTAACTTTGGGCTCATTAATTTTATAAATTAGAACCCCCAATTGAAAAATAGCCTTATTTAGAAAAAAATAAAATAAATAAATAAAGAAAAGGAGAATTAAACATTTGAACTTACCCAAATGATGTTTCTTTGGTTGAACCCTTATCAAGCCACACCTCTCGAGCCCTATACTTGTGCAATGGCCATATAGTTAGAAGTAGTACATATGCCTGGAAACATGCATTAACCATAGACTACTTCGCAATAATTTGAAATTTGCTTCACAATTATCTGTGTTTTCCTTTTTTAAAGGATCAATTGACATACATATGGAGGGTGCACCGTATTATGGTGTGATCACCTCCTATTCCATCATTATTTAGTCGTAATGTAAGAATTACAAAAGAGATTGAAAATTGCAAGCTTATGTTCTTATTCAAAATTGAACTACCACAAAACCAATTTGAGCTTTTAAGTTACTTGCATCGGCCTAGCTAGGCAATCAAATGGTAATTAATATTTTGGCTCTAGGCATAAATTTTTTTATTAAATTCTACCACTCGTAGTGGGTTGAAGATTAATAAAAAAAATATGAATAGATTTGGTATTATTTATACACAAGCTATACAACTGAGTTTTCACACCATCACATTTTCCTATATAGGAAGAAAGGAAGGACCTATGCAATCATTCATGTAAAATATACATTCGAGAAAAAACAAAAATAAATTACAAAGAAGTTGCAATTTAATTTTTTTTTTTTCTAAATATGTTTGCGTAATAATTTTTCAGAAAAGATATGTGCACATAAAATTGCGCAAAAATTTAATTGTTGGTCCATATTGGAATCTTGTATGGTGGGGGGGGACCACTTTTATATGTCTTTGTGCATTTATTCTGTGTGCATGTAGTACTGCTCTAATTTTCTGCATATGCATGTAGCATTGCTCAAAATTTTCTCACTTGTATTTTGCTACTCACAGGCTTACATAATTTTTAACTACGGTGAGAGAAAACCAAGGTAATACTATTCAGTGTGTTTAATTTCAGTTTTTTAAAAATTGAGTTTTTTAATTTTTATATTTTTTGTTTTTAGTGAATATTTTTAAAATTTTAAGTTTTTTTTTTTTTTTTTTTTTTTTTTTTAAACTTTTTTAGATGTACCTTATTTAAATGTATCTAAAAAGCAAAATATTTGTGAAAAAAATATTTCAAAAAATTAAGAAATACAAAAAAATATGGAAAATATACTGAATTTTCATTTTTTTTTATATTTTTCGTATGTAGTGAATTTTTTTAAAATTTTTTCGCAAAAACTATACTTTTTAAGTGTATTTATGTTAGATGTGTCTAAAATTTTAAAAAATTGCTTAAAATATTAAAAAAATTCGGTAAAAACAAAAAAATACAGAAAAATAGAAAGTAGAATTTTTTGAAAAGTATTTTTAAAAAACCCAAACCAAGCAAAGTGATTCTTTTCTTTTCTTTTTGTTTTATGTTTTCATCATTTTGGTGCTCCCCAATACAAAAAACTTGGATCTCCATACCCAATGTGTTGCTTTAAGTTTCACACCGAAGAGCATTTTCAAAGGTGTAGAATTTTTTTTTTTAAAGGAAATATCATTTTGCTCTCCAAATTTTCACGCATTTTTCAATTTGACCCCCAAATTTCGATTAATATCAATTTTACACTCAAACTTTCAAAATTTTGATTAATTTGGCTCTTTCTGTCACATTCCGTCTACAATTGAACGGAATGTGCTGATGTAGCACCAAAGTTCATTTAAAATTTCATTTTACCACCTAAACTATACCTTAAAAATCAATTTATTCCCCGTCACCATATTCCGTCCAATTGTAGATGGAATGTGACGGCAGTGACCAAATTGATTAAAATTTCGAAAGTTTGAATGTAAAATTGATATTAATCGAAATTTGAGGGTCAAATTGAAAAATGTGTAAAAGTTTAAAAGATGAAATGATATTTTCTCTCTCTTTTCTTCTTTCTTCTTCTTCTTCTTCTTCTTTTTTTTTTTTCTGAGTTATTTTATCACAATAAAAGTGCACTTAAACAAATTTGTTACGAGCTGCTCCACTCATATGCTAAAATAGCACAGGTGCTCAAGCAGCGTAGTTATGTTATTGTATTTGTAACTTGTTTTTCGCTACCTATCAACCACCATTCACTACTAATTTAAGTCGAAGTCACAAAAATAAATAAAAATTGCATTAAAACAAAAAAAATACAAAATCATGGAAAATCAGAAAAAGCTCCCATCAAAATTGGAGAGTTTGTTGACTGTGTGTGATATTATTTTAACATAAATCTCGTTTTTACTTTGTTGATAAGATAATAAGCTTTTGCATAAGGCTCCTTGTTAGAGTTATCGAAGTCATAATAATCATATAATTTTATTTTTTGGTTCTCTATTTCATTCATGTCCTCCATCACTCTTCTTTCTTTTAGAGCATTTATAAAAAAGTGAAATGGGAATAGCATTTCTCAAACGAATAACACTTCTGGGACCCTTATATGCCGAATATAAAAACACAAAGTAAATCATTGACTTATCAATCAGTATGTGTAAAAAAAAAAAAAGATGTAAATATGTATATCTATTCTATGTGTGATTCATTTTCATTAAGAAAGTTATTATCACAAATTTAGTAAGTGATAATCAAATACCATATAAAGGTATAATAAAAAACATATTTGGTTGTATTCAAATAGGTCATAACTAAAAACTACAAACGTCATAAGTGGGGTATGTGTATATATTATCAGGATGGATTTTACTCCGGTTCAAAACGATGGTTATTGTACGAGCCTGTGGGGCCACCACAGGTCCAGATAAAATGATCCGAATCGTTCATTTTATTAAGTCTTATGTGTATATCATTCATAAAAAAAAAAAATAATAATTAGATTGACATGATATTTATAACCTGTTGATTTTGACGCAAAAATAGATTATTTATTTTTAAAAATATATTGACCGTAAATTTTTTTTAGAGATCATTTCAATAAAATTAATTACCTACGAATATCATATTGACCTAATCTACATACACGCAAAATCTAATAACATGAAGGGTTTCGAATCATCAAAATCACACCCATAGATAGCACCCTCCGGTCGAGATTTGGACAGGAACGAAGCCCAATCCTTATAACTATGAATTTCAAACACACATGGAAAATTCAAACATCTAGTGTGTGAATATATATATATATATATATAGATACCGCTGAAGAGGAAGAGAAGATTGTCTGAGAAGAGAAGCGAGGCCAAGCTGATGAAGGGCGAGCCAACCATTAGCCAAGATCCCAATAGCTGCACCAGTTGCCCTCAATGTCTCTGATCTTTCCAGAACCACACTTCTCACACCCTTCCTGCACTTTTCAATATCATTTTTATGTTCATTTTTTTTTCTTAATCAATTTCCTCATTAATCATCACTATACATCTCCGTTTACCATTTAAAAAAAAAAATAGTGTGAGGATGAGGAGTAACCTGTGTAGAGCAAGGGCGGTGGCAAGACCACAAATCCCACCGCCGACTATCACAATCTCATGCTCTTCTTCTTCTTCTTCTGCCTTCACTTCTCTCCCATCCATCTCTCTCTCTCTCTCTCTCTCTCTCTCTCTCTGAGAATGGACTTGACTTCTGTAAAATATGGACAGAGGATCCAAATCCCTCTGTTTCCTCAGTTGAAATTGTTCATCCATTTGATCATCGCATTGTTTTATTTTATATTATTAAATAATCATTTGGTCGACCAAATGATTATTTTTTGAATGGGTAAATTACAGTGACACCCTTGATGTTTATATTTATAGGTTGTTTTGGATGATTTAAATAAATGTATTTTTTGTTTTTTTATAAAAAAAATGTGCAAAAAAGTAAAGAGGTGATGTGATGAAAAAAAGATGGATTATTTATGGGATGCCAAACTTGGCCTTATTAGAGTTTTTCCCCTCACATTTTAGAAATTAAATCTCCCTTCCTGAGGTTTAAAGTTTCATTACAGATTCTCCCTCAACAATTTAATTTTTTTAAATACCAATTTTGCCCTCATTAGGTAAATTACATTGACACCCCTCACATTTTAGAAATTACAATCCCCTCCCTATGGTTTAAAGTAGTATTACCAATTGTCCCCTCGGTTACTATTAGTTGGAAAAAAAATTAATTGAAAAAAAATTTTGTTAGTAAAATTTTTAAATTTCTGATTAAAAACTAATGTAAACTTATTTTTTAAATTTATATTTTTTCTTTAAATTTATAAACTGAGATAACCATTTATAGACTAAAAAAATTATCAAATAAATTTTTTATGATAATTTTTAAAACTTTTATAAATATAAATTAAAAACTGAAAACGAAATAGATAAAGAAGCTTAGCATATTTGAAATGATGGACTTTGATATTACCTTTACGAAATTACAAAAGTTAACTACTGGAGATGGTTGATCATACCCATGACATTGACATGTAGGGTTTCTAAGCATTGGAAAACTCTATCACCTTCTATTAATAAGGCTCATTTGGGAACAAATTATTTTAATAATTTTTTAATTAAAATATGAGAAATTTTTTTTATATATTTAGAATGAATTTTTAATTTTTTATGAAAAGACGTGTAAAAAATATAGAGAAAATAAAATATTTGACTTTTTAGTAGAGGTTATAAACTTTTTAATTTTTCTAATAATTTTTTGATTTTTAGACTAAAACTTACTTCTCAAACAAGGCCAAGTCAAAATTAATTTCATAAATTTTCTAAAATGAATTATATTTTCTTAGATGAATTAAGATTTCATAATCGAAACTGTAAAAATCAAAATAAGAGAGGGCTTGACACCCCATACCTTTAATAAGTTAGTTATTTTAGTTGGCTTTTTAACTATTTTATGAGATGGAAAAAATTATGTTTGAAATGATTTGTGAATTTTGTTTGTAGTTGAATAAATGATTGTAAGAGAAAAGTAATTAATTGACGTGTAAGATGATTTCTAAAAATGTGGCTATGTGCTAAATCAATAGCGCGGAATTGAATAAATACATGGACTTTAAAAATCAAGAAAACGTGAGGCAAAATGATGAAATATCATTGAATAGATATATTTCGGACTTGATAGTCCCCATTTGGCAAGTGAGTTGGGTTTAGGCTGTGACTAAAAAAACATAAAAAGAAAAAACAGGCTAAATAAATTAATAAGATAAAATGACACATCCAAACTATAATTATTATACTCATTCTCTCTTAAAAAAACAAAAAAGTTAAAAAATTCTTCCCAAACATAACTAATTTAGTTAGGCTAATTAGCCAAAAAGCTAAAAAGTTAAGCTAAAAAAGTTCTTCCCAAATGAACCTTAAATAATTTCTACTTAATTATAGGCGGCCACAATCATAACGGGTATGACCAAGTCTCTCACGAAAGAAGATGAGCATCAAGACGATGCATAGAAGTTTCACAACCAAAGACGAAGTTTCTAGAAGCGTCCCAACAGCATATGTTTTCGTAGAAATCTGCACCAATCTCATCCTTCACTCTCCAATGTACTGATCAAGTGCCACTTCTGCTCTCCTCTGTGTTGCTAAGCATCTAGCCAAAACAATAGCATCTTCCAATGCAATTGAGCCTCCTTGTCCAAGAAATGGGCCCATTACGTGCATGCCATCTCCAGCAACCGTCACTGTTCCTTTTCTAAACCTAGCGTTTAGTAATTCCCATGGGGCTCGATATTGAGTACCATTAAAAGTCAATGAATCTACATCACAGTTCTATATCATCTCTAACATTTCTCTTGGAAATCCCTTTACTGATTCTAGTGTTGACGATATGATTTTTGTTGTATCTTTTGACATTGTTAAATCTGCATGTGTATATATATATCATCAATATCAGTAATGTTACAAACTCATAATTTTTTTCAAAAATACAAATGCGTGGCTTAAATTCTTTTTATACGTAAACCATACACTACCTAAATTTTGATCACAAATATAGAAATTATAGATTAACATATCATAAATGTACAAAAGTATGGGGACAACAAAAAAAAAAAAAAGATCCCTAATAATCTTTTTCTTTCTTCTTCTTCTTCTTCTTCTTCTTTTTTTAAATATACAATGTGAAATACTCACAATGATTCAATATTAATGAGATTCACCTGAAATTTCTCCAACACTTTTAAGATTGGGGGAATTACTTTCCAGTTGGACAAACAAACAAAAAAAATATAAACATGGAGAGGTGCAAATCCCTACAATTTTTTACTTACATCCCATCATATAATCATGCGCACCTCCAATATTTTTGTAATTTTTTTTTTTTTGTGTCCCACTCTTAAGTAATTCTCCTATCAAGATTTGAAAAAAAACATATTGCCTGTAACTTTAATAGATAATTGAGGAGTCATTTGGTAATCTCATATTTTAGTTATTAAGTTAAAAAAAAGTCAAAAAAAAAAAAATTAACTTATACAAAAAAATTCAAAAATCTTTTATCATTCACTCTACTTTTCACATGTTTTTTCGTAAAAAATAAAAAAATATTCTCAACTCATATTTTCGCCAATAAGACAAAAAAATAATTAAACAAAAAAGTAACTTCTCAAATAGCCTCTAAGTTGACATGTTCAAAGAATCAATTAATTTATGATTTTTTTTTTTGTTCATATGTTAAATTTGAAAGTCTAAGTATCCAATAGCAAATTGACCCAAAAAAATAAATGGATGATTGAGATTTAAACAGTATACTGTAGATTCATATATAAATTAAATCCGAACCGCACATTCATAATTTTAAATAAATCAAAAAACAAGGAAGATATTACCTTGAGGTGTGATTGGACGAGCAACAAACCAAAATACAAGGTTGTGATCAATAGGGAATCTTCCAAGCAAAACATGGCCTTTCCTGATGGTAACAAATTCAGGGCTAAATCCATGTCCATTTTCGTAATTTGCGAAACCCCTCGCTCCGCCCCTTGTTGACTGCTTCGGAGGTTTTAATCCAATGAAATTCGCAATCACGGAGTTTACTCCATCACATCCTATCACTACCTGCCATTGATATATATACACAAATTACAATCCCAAATTAGATCAAGTAATTTTAATCAATTAAATGATCTTTACTTTGGTTTAGTTTTCAGTGTAGTCTTCAAATTATTATTATTTTTTGTACTTAAGTTGTTCAATTGTTTTAATTTTCATTGTGACATTCAACTTTCTATTGTAAATTTTAAATTTTCTCTATTTAAATCGTATTAACTCTCATAAATAAAGTCCATGTACAATTCTTTTTTTAACCTGTTTTTTTGTTGGTTATTTTTCATCTTTAATATAAAAAAAAAAAATCCAAAATTTTTCCAAACACTTTTCACTTTTAGATTCTACTAGATTATAATTACCTAAAAAGTTTTTTTTTTTTTTTTTTTCCTTATATTCTTCTAGATTAGATCAAAAAGTTAAGAAAAAAAGCATACAAGTTTTTTAAATTTTCACTAAAGACGATTTTTTTTATAAGAAGTGTGACATTTTAAGCCAAATAAAGTCTTAGATGTGAGAAAAATATAACATTTATATTATATGCTTCTTAATTAATCAAATTATATTTTAAGCCGAACAGTCTTAGATGTGAGAAAAATTATAACATTTATATCATGTGCTTCTTCATTGATCAAATTTTAGGTGCCGTTTGGTAACACTTACGTTTTCAGTTTTCTGTTTATATTTACAAAAATTTAAAAAATTCAAATAAAAACTTATCTGATAAATTTTTGATTTATAAATCAGTGGTCTCAGTTTATAACTTTGGCAAAAAAATATAAACTAAAAAAATATGTTTCCATTTTGAGTTTTAAGTTTTGAGTTTTGAGTTTTTTTTTTTTTAACTACCCAACACTAGCCACTACCCGCCACTATTTTCTACCACCGTCTTCCACCACCACCACCCACCACCATTTTCTACCACCGTCTTCCGCCACCACCACCCACCCCACCACCACTACACACCACCTGTCACCACCACTCACCACCCACCTGCCACCACCACCTACCCACCAGCCACCACCACCTACCTACCATCCACTCGCCACCACTATCCACCCCTCGCCACTACCACCCACCCATTACCACCTACCATCCACCGTCGGCCACTACCACTTGCCACGTACCCGCCACCACACTCACACCTACCTGCCACCAGTATCCACCACCCGCTGCCACCAGCCACCCACCACCACCACCACCACTAGCCCCAGCCACCCGCCACCCACCCACCACCTACCACCACCACCACCAGCCACCAGCCACCCTCCACCCACCTGCCACCACCACCCACCACCATCCACTCGCTACCACCCCACCACTGCCACCGTCACCTACCTACCACCACCGCACCATCACCCACCCACCACCACCACCACCCGCCATCTGCCATCCGCCACCCATCTGCCACCACCACCCACCACCACAACCACCACTACACACCACCTACTCGCTACCACCCACCACCCGCCATCGTCACCTACCCATCCACCCACCTACCATCACCACCCGATATCCGCCCACCTGCCACCACTACCCACCACTCGCCACTACCACCACCACCACCCACTCGTTACCACCCCCACCCATCACCCACACCACCCACCCACTACCACCACCACCGCGACCTACCTGCCACTCGCCACCACCCACACCACCCGCCATCCGTCACCCACCTGCCACCAACATCCACCATCCGCCACCACAACCATCCACTCTCTACCACCCATCACCCGCCACCGTCATCGTCACCCACCACCCACCATCACCACCTGCCACCACCACCCACCGCCACTACCCACCACTACCCTCCATCCGTCACTCACCTGCTGCCACCACCACCCACCATCCGCAACCACCACCACTACCACCCACTTGCTACCGCCCACCACCCGCCATTGTCACCCATCCACCCACCACCACCACCACCCACCACCACCCGCTACCCACCACCCACCGTCACCACTTTCCACCACCGTCTTCTGCCACCACTTGTCATTTCTCACTCTTTTTTATATTTTTGAATTTTTTTAAACATTTTGTCAATTACCAAACGCGTTTGTAGTTTATGTTTTTCTAAAAATAAACAAAAACTAGTTTATAAAATTTTTGTAAATATATACTGAAAACGTAAACGTCACCAAACAGATAGAATCTACCAAAAAAAGGTACAAAACACTAGCAAGGGCATAATCCCATAGGTTCTATGGCGAGACCATCAATCATGAGTATACTTTAATCTATTGGAATTCGTTTCTATGCAAATTTCATATGTTTTTTAAGACAAAATTACCTTAGCTTTGATTACAGTGCCATCATGAAGTTGAAGAATTGGAAGTGAAGTTAATGGATCCATTTGGACATCAATTATTTGACACCCAAAACGTATTGTTCCAACTGGTAGCTCGTTTGCTAGGGTTTCCACTAGAATACTTCGTTTTAGGCATCGAGCTTCTCCGTTCTTGACAAAATGTAAGAGTAATATTCATCAATATAGTTGTCGATATTATCTTATATTCATTATTATCAATATATGATTAATAAAAAAAAAAAAAAGAGAAGAAAAAAAGAAGAGGAAATAAGAAGAAGGGAAAAAGAATAGAGATGAACTCGATTGGTGTTTCTTTGAGGGATATGTTGTCTGTGGAAACCTCTCGAAACCTGGACAAAAACTTAATCAGAATTACAAATATTGAGGGAAATTAACATGGAAGAAGAATTCAAAGCAAATGATTTGAAATATACATATATTAACTGAAATATATATATATGTATCTCAGCATTATTATTTAAAATCATGAGTAAATATATGTACCGTATAAGAGGAATGGCGGTTTGTCTAAGTTTTGAGCCAACACCAAGCTGATCAAGCGCGCGCCAACCATTTGATTGTATGCCTATGCCAGCTCCTGTGGCTCTTTTTAGAACAATACTAGTCATATCCTTCCTGCATCCAAAGAACCAATCACTAAATTATTTAGTTTCTATCGATATATTGTTTGATATCAACATATGTTACAATAATGTTACTTAAAATCATGATAAATATATATATACTAACAAATACCAATCAATTGGGTATGTATGCAAATATATATATAAAATAAATAAATTTGTCACCTATGAAGGGCAAGTGCAGTGGCAAGCCCACATATCCCACCCCCAACTATTACAATACCATGCAGTTCAGCAACATCCATCTCTCTCTCTCTCTCTCCCTCCCTAGGTAGTCTGAATTTTCAGTTGATCTGTAATTGACATGGGTTGCATCTTCTATTTATAATAAAATGCACCAAATTTTTAGTACTTTCTCGCCAAGGAATGACTCTCTATGATAGCAACGAATTTTGTCAATAGCAATGGAAGTCATGGGATGAAGTTTCTTTGTGATATAATTATCAAAATTTTGCAAAACTGTTCTTTTAGCTTACTACAAAAAAAAAAAAAAAAAAAAAAATTATATTTTGACTATATGATTTTGTTGGTGAGTTGTCATTTTAGCATAATGAAGTTTCACATCACTATTATCTAATTAATTTTTGAATATTTTACTCTAAAGGGGTATTTGAGATGATATAAAAAAATATATATTTTGACCTTTTAAGAAAAAAAATGTGCAAAAAAATAGAGAGGTGATGTGACCGAAATAAATGGACTTATCTAAATAAGTGCACTTATATATGTTATGCCAATTATTTCTCTCACAAATCTAGATGAGTATCAAAATTTTTAATTTTTAATTTTTTGTTTTTTTCTTTTTCTTTTTTTAGATGAATAAAATGTTATTGTAATTATTAAAGTAATTTAACTTTGCAATTGTAATTATTAGTATTTTGAGATAAAATTTAATTTTGCCATTGTTTTAACAATATATTTAATTCAAAATTTTTTTTGGGAAATAAGATTTAAATATTTGTTTAACTATATATATTATAACTCTTAAAGGGTTGTCCCAACGGGTACAACTTGGACTCTAAGAATGTGTTTCTTCTAGATCCTAAGTTTAACTCCTATAAGGAGTAATTCGTTCTTTGCAGCTCCGCCGGCAAGTTCTTCCCGAGTATTGCCCAACCTATGTGGAGGGGGTGCTTTGTGTGGATTCTAAAATTAGTCGAGATGCACATACGGTGATAATGAAATTCAAAATCAACATTACAAGTTTGATAAAGAAGACACTTGTCATTTAAATAATACAGATTATATGTATATTTGTCTTTATTATTATTTTGAAAAATGTAGATACGTAAGCATGCCACTAATTTTTTAGTCACGTTTGTTTGGCGGATTAGGTTAGATAGGATTGTTAGTGTAGGGATGGTTAGTATGGGAATTGTTAGTAAGAGATTAAGTAAAAGTGTGTTTGTTTTTAGGGGTGCAACTCGGGCGGGCTCAACCCGAGCAACCCGAGCCCAGCCCGAGTTTTTTTAGGGCTTGGGCAACTATATCTTGTAATCTGGACGGGCCTGAGCAGATTTTTGATGCCCGAATTGTAATTCGGGCCGGGCTTGAGCAGAACCAATGGCCAACCCGAGCAACCCGAACCCGAATTAAATTTAATATATTATATAAATTATATAATATATAATATATAATATATATAATTTAATAAATTATATAATATATATAAATTAAGTAAAAGAGTTAGTCTTAATTTTTAATTTTTATTTTTTGGTGACCAGAAAATAACTTTGAATAATTCTCAATTCTTTGTTAATTATCAATTCTACCTACAGGTTTCAAAACAAATCTACCTACAAGTTTCTGGGTAATTCGGGCTAACCCGAGTTCAAAATACAAAGCTTGGGCCGGGCTTGGGCAGCAAAGCTCGGGTTCATGTTCGGGCTTGGGCGGGCTTGGGCACTGCTCTGGACAATTCGGGTCGGGCTTGGGTAGACCCCCAACCCGACCGAACCCGCCCGAGTTGCACCCCTATTTGTTTTGATGATAATTATTAGTGTAGGTATTGTTAAATTATTTTTATATAAAATCAATCTAAAACAAATATATAAAAAATCAAAGATAACAGGACGCATGTGATAAAAAAAAAAAAAAAATTATACTATTTTGATCAACTGGCTGAATGTCTGCACGAAAGACCAGTTATATTCTAATTTTTTGAATTTAATCTCACCTCTTATTCAGTCAAACTAATCCAGCTATTCAATGGGATTTACTAAACCCCTATTGGAGCATCAATCCTACCTCTCATTTTACAACCAAATACGCCATCTTATTCCATTCCTGACTCTCACGCGGGTACAAACGTAACCTTTAAGTATACAAAGGAGTGTTTTGGAAAATTGATAAAAAATTAATTTTTTGATTTTTTAATTTTTTTGATAAAAAAAGTTGACTTTTTTAGTGACTTTTTGGAAGAAGTTGGTAAAAAGTTAAAAAATTGACTTTTTACCAACTTTTTAAATTACCCCAAAACTTGATTTGACATAAGAGTTAAGTATATAAAGGTGTCGTTTGGACAGTGGGTTGATTTTTTAATTTTTTTGATTTTTTTAGTTATTTTAGCCTATGGTTAAAAAACTTGGTTTGAGAAGAATTTTTTAACTTTTTTGATTTTTTTACTTTTTTGTGAAGTGTCCACATGTTAAATGACCGAACTGCCCTTGGTGTTTTACATTTGAATTCTTAGCTTCACGTCAGTGTTTTTTTTTTTTTTTTTTTTTTTTTTTTTTTTTGAGTGTAGGCGTATTTTTATGGTTCTTTTTGTTTTTAATTTATGTTTGTCATTTTTATTTTTTTTGTATACATTAATTTGTTTTTATTTTTCAAAAATGGTTTTTCATGTGTTTCAATTATTTTTAAATTACGTGACAAATGCTAATTTCTATTTTTATTTTTTTTTTGGATGAGGCATATTTTTGTGGTTTTTTTTTAATTTATGTTTTTTTTCATTTTTATTTTTATTTTTATACATTAATTTGTTTTTATTTTTTAAAAATGAGTTTTCATGTGTTTTATTTATTTTTAAATTACGTGACAAATGCAAATTTCTGTTTTTCATTTTATTATTATTATTATTTGGATGATGCGTATTTTTGTTGTTCTTTTTATTTATTTATTTACTTTTATGTCATTTTTATTTTTATTTGTATACATTAATTTGTTTTTATTTTTCAAAAATGGAATTTTATTTGTTTTATTTATTTTTAAATTACGTGGAAAATACTAATTTTTGTTTTTAATTTTTTTTTTGTTTTGGATGAGGCGTATTTTTGTGATTTTTTTTTTAATTTACGTTTTTGTCATTTTGTGGTGATGAGAGAGAGAGAGATAAAGATTGTGGTGATGAGAGAGAGAGAGAGAGAGAGAGAGAGAGATAAGGATGGGATTTGGGTTGAGATTTGATTGGGTATTTCTTCTTTCTTCAAAAGCCTTTTTTCACAGGTGAAGAAAAATCCGTGACTCTGTGTGTGTGTGTATATGTGTGTGTGAGAGAGAGACAGAGAGAAAGAGAGAGGTGACTGTACTGGCTTTCTCAATCAGAACAACAGTGGGGGTAGTTTGGTAAATATACCGTGGCATGGGTTATTGCCAAGCACGTGCTTGCCTTTTGTCTCCATTTGGCTTATTTAGCCTTTTTTGTCTGTAGTGGCTAAAATAGCCCCAATTTGCCTTGCCAAATGGAGGCAAAACTTGGCTTGACATAAGAGTTGCTCTTACAATTGGCTTGTAGGAAAGTGATTAAGACCCTTCAATCACCACTCCTACCACCCCCAAAACGGCTAGTGATTGAAGAAGAAGAAGAAGAAGAAGAAGAAGAAGAAGAAGAAGAAGAAAAAAAAAAAAAAAACCTGACCAATCAGAGAGAGAGGGGTCGTGGGGGTGTCCCCTTGTGGGTGTTCAAGTCATTTTCCTTGGCTTGTATTGCTGATTTTCAATTGGCATGTGGTAGCAAAACAAAACCAAAAAGCTTTTCATGTTTTGTGGAGTTGGTTAAAAATTAATATTTAATATTTTTTTTGATTTTTTTAAAAAAAATATATAAAAGAATGAAAAAAATGATGCGACTCAAAATAAATTTTAAATCAAAAAATAATTTTTTATTAACTTGCTAAAACAAGCCTCGATCCCACATTATGACATCATCACATCCCTTGCAATGAGAATTTGAACCACAACTTTTACATTACAAAATGACTTTAACAATATGTGATGACCTAACACCATCTCCAATCATTCATTAAATTTTTTATTTAATTTGATTCTAAATTTAAATAAAAAGTTCCATTTTGTATAAGTTACTCTAATTCTTTCATTAAATTTTTATCATTTAAAAAAAAAATTACTTTCTTATCCTATAGTTCATTTTTCATCAATTTTGATAAAAAAAAAAAAAAAATCAGCTCCAATCCTTCATCTTTTAACAATTTTATCAAATTTAAGTGAAAAAAGACTTCTCAGAAATCTTTTGAAAGATTTATGTTGCGTTTGGTAAAGCTTTGTAAATATGATTTGAGAGTAGGAGTTGTATTTTGAGTTCGTGAGTTTTGAAATTATGATTCGAGTGTGGAAAATTTGTTTGGTAAAAGAGTTTTGAAAAGAGTAGGGAATTTTTGATGTGACATATGATGTTTGATACAAAAACTTACAACTCATAACTAAACATACAACTCAAAATTCTATTAAAGCACATAAAAAATTTTAAAAAATTCGAATTTTTTTTTCGAATATATAAAAATTAACATATGTAAATTGCCAAAAAAAAAAAAATTTGCACTGTCCCAGTCAACCGGCCGGACGACCGATGTGACAACCAGTTAGGCCAAATTTGAAAAAAAAAACTTGAAAAGCGTGCCCCACATAGAGTTTTCTGCAGAGTTGTGAAAATGTGATTTGAGAATACTATCCAAACATCATATTAGAGTATGGGGGTGGAATCATAGTTTGGAAATCCTTCCAAACACAGCCTTAGTTCATCTTTGATTTAATAAAAAAATTATTAAAAAATTATTTCTCTCTTGATTTGATGCAAGTTTTATGAGAGGATTGAATCTCATTTTCATCAAATTTAAATTTGATGAAGGATTGAGATGATTAATAAAAGCAGAAAAAAAATTTAGTGTTTAATGTATACAATATGTAACTCTAAATAAAATTATATGTGATTTTACAAAAATGTGCAAGTTAAATACAAATTCTTGTAATCATATAAGTTTTATAAACTTACGCGAATTTGTATTCAACTTACAGATTTGTGTAAGATTACTTATGTAAATTCGTGAAAATTTACGTAATTTTGTGTAGAGTTGTATACAATGTACATTACACACTAGAAAATTACCTTTAACGGGAATTATGCAATAAAATAAAGGGTAAATTACACTTTGCGCCCTTTATGTTTGGTTACTTTCCCACTTTGGCTTGTAAAGTTTATTTTTTTTTCAATTTGATCGTTTATGTTTCAAGTTTTTCCAGTTTACTTCTAAACTAATTTCTGTTAAAAATTAAACAAAAACTAACACATTAACAATCATGTGGTATAAAAATATTTTATTATAACATTTTAATATAAACTTAAACTCTATTATAAAAATATATATTTTTATATTATGTGATAGTTATTATGGTATTTTCTGTATAATTTTGGAAAGAAATTAGTTTTACAAGTAAATTGAAAAAAAATATACTTTAATGGCAAAAGTGAGAAAGTGAACAAATATAAAAAAGAAAAAGTATAATTTACCCTAAAATAAAATATTATATATCATTCGTTTTTTATTATTTTTATTACTTTTTTTTTTAATGTCACTGTCTGTATATAAAATGATACTATTATCCTCTTATTCAGTAGTCACGAATATTATCCATGTAATATCATTGCATTGTGTTCTTAATTGATGACCTAACAAAAAATTTAATTGACAATAATAACTTGAGAAGCACAAAATAACTTAATGTATTTCATGATTTTTATATATTAATAATATCGTATAATATTTTATGACTATTAATAGTTTTCTAAGATTTGGTTGAAATGAGCATACTAAGGTGGATGTATGGTAACATAACAACATTAGAAAATATAAAGTTAGAAATGAACATATTCGTAAATAGGTGGGAGTAGCACGAAAAATATAAGTTAAGAGAGAATAGATAGTGTAGTGAATAGATATATGAATCTCTTTAATTTAACTAACTAAATAGCTATTGCTGGAGCTGAATGAAAAATAAAAATTCATGTAGCTGACCCATTTAATAAGGTTTGATTTGATTTGATTTAATGATTTTTTGTGGTTAACTTTACCCCAAGGCATCCTTTCTCTTTTTATAATTATTCAATTGTCAATTTGCAATTGAAAACGACATGAATTTGACCTATCGCTTGAGGGATCAATATATAATGTATTAATTTTAAAAATATGTATCATAAAGGAAGTTATATCTTTTATAATAAAAGTTACACAAATAAAAAAAATCCAAAAAGTGAAAAATCACTCAGTTTGGTTGTATTTTCAAACTAGTTTTCTGCTTGATGGTTTGAGTATGATGTTTGGATAGAGTTGTGGAATTAATTTTCCATAACTCTACAGAAAACTCTGTCAAACGAAGCGCGTTTTTCAAATTTTTTTTTCAAAATTTGGCTTAACCAGTCGTTCGGCCGGTTGACCGGAATAGTGATTTTTTTTTTTTTTTTGCAATTGATATATTAATTTTTATATATTCAAAAAAAATATTTTCTGAATTTTTAAATTTTTTTTATGTGCTTTAAAATAATTTTTTGTTTTATATTTGGTTATGAGTTGTAAGTTTTTGTATCAAATATCAAATGTTACATCAAATATTCCCCACTCAATTCAAAACTCTTACCAAATAAATTTTTCACACTCAAATCATAATTCCAAACCTCACAAAGCAGATGGGGGAAATGCATTTGGGGGTTTTAACTCGAGGAAGTTAGCTACGACCGAATTTGCTCAATCACATCCAATCAAAACCTGCAAGATTAGTAGCTTTCCTCTCAAATTGTTTTTAGTTCACTACTGTCAATATTAGTGTTTCATCTTCTTAAAACTAAAATTAGCTGATAATTCAAATTCACATGTTGGTTTGTTAGGTGCACTTGATCAATTAATGGACCAAGCAATTTATCTACAAAAGCAAAGAGTGTGCATGAGAAATAAAGTGATTTAAACCTTTTTTCTTTTTTTTGACAACTAGGTGTCCAGGCCAGTTTATGCATACCTCGACTAAATCTCGGGGCCTTGAAGTTAACAACCGGGCAAACCTCCAATGGCCTCAAGGTTTGGACGTTTGGCCTTCGTGGGTTTTGAACTTGTGACATCTTGGGTGGTAAGCCCTTTGGTTGCTTTCTTTATCCACTAAGCCAAACCCCTTAGGGTTAAGTGATTTAAACATTTGCTTACACAATTTATATTTTCCCGCTTTATGTTGTGTTTGATTAAGGGATTTGGGAAGAAATTTGAAAACCGAAAGTGAAAAGGTGTTGAAACTAAGTGAAATTTAAATATATTTTATTCATATTTCACCTTACTTTTCTCTTGCCATTTCCCTTTCCCATTCCAAATCTTCCAACCAAACACTGCATAAAAGTTTATCTCTTGTGTTTGAGATATGCTTATCTTGCTCTTTAAAAAGGTTCTCAAGCTTTGAGCCTAAATTTATTCAAATGGTTGGGTTGAATAATGAATAGAGATTGATAACCGATTTATCACAAACCAAATGAAGCCTTCAAGCTTGTATGTGTATTTCGGTGTATGAATACAAATACCTGATTGTTTTGACGATCTCCAGTCTATTACTCAAGTGCCTTTATTGACTCAGGCACAAGATTACAATTTGCATTGATGACGTTGCTAAAATTATGTAATAATAGCTCTTTTTTGTCGATCTGGGTACAAGTAACAACCTAAACAAGCTAGGAAAACACATGTTTTCTAGAGAGTTCTTCATACCCCAATATCCAGCTATCTATGCAAGTAATTTGCAATGTCTTGCTATCAAATATATATACATATATATTACAACATTATTTGTTTGATTTTATGAGGAAGAGACATCTCCCATGTGGCATGAAGTTAGAAATTGATGTTACTAAGTATTGTAAAGAGAAAATGAAATCTTTGACTTTTTGGTATAGGTTATAGGATTTTTGATTTTTTAAAATAATTTTTTGGCTTTTAAACTAAAACTATTACTTCCCAAACGAGACCAAGTCAAAATAAATCTCATAAATTTTCTAAAATGAATAATATTTTCTTAGATGAATTAAGATTTCATAATCGAAATTGTAAAAATCAAAATGAGAGAGGGCTTGACACCCATACCTTTAATAAGTAAGCCTCGTTTAGGAACTTAGTTATTTTAGTTGGCTTTTCAACTATTTTATGAGATGAAAAAAAATTATGTTTTGGAATGATTTGTGAATTTTTTGTAGTTTAATAAATGATTGTAAGAGAAAAAGTAATTGATCAACGTGTAAGATGATTTCTAAAAATGTGACTATGTGCTAAATCAATAGCACAAAATTGAATGAACACATGGACCTTAAAAATCAAGAAAACGTCAGAAATTAACTTTAAAATATGAAGAGTCAAAATAGTCAAACATAAAAGGAAAAAAAGTGTAATTTATTCTAATAAAATACTATATATCATCCGTTTATTATTATTATTATTTTTATTACTTTTTTTTAATATCATTACCTATACATAAAATGGGAATTTTTTTAGGGTTCCTGATATTAAGATTTTATAATATAAAAGACATTCAACTGGTCTAAGGTCTAAGGTCTCTTAAATTGATCTAAGGTCTAAGGTCTCTTAAAAGACATTAAGATTTTATTCTTATATATTGATTTTTAATATATAAGATTTTATTTTAATAATGTCTAAGGTCTCTTAAATTGATCTAGAGAAAATTCAACTTCATAGAGAAAATCTCACCAGAGAAATAAGAATTTCTCTGGACTTTCCAGAGAAATTCACTTCAACCTAGAGAAATTCTTCAAAATCAGAGAAATTCCTCTCTCTATCCCAGAGAAAATCTCCCTCCAAATCAGAAAAATTTACTTGGGTTGTTTGCAATTTGATGGCTTCAGTGATTTGGACGCATATGACAACATAACACTAAAATTCAAAGGAGATGGAAGATATTATATTCTTATTGTGAGCTTTCTTCGTTGAGAATGGGCCATTGAGAGGCTTGTATATCTAGTGCTCTGTCTAGGGTTAATAGTTGATATCAGACTCTTCAATTTGTACTGAACTTTTAGCATACTGTGATGCAGATTTATATGGAAAATTTGGTCAATTCGCCTAGGCAGGAGGAGGATAATTCCTGGCAACCCACATAAATTTCAATTTTGTTGAAAAAAATGTTAATGTAGAGAAAATCCAAAGTCAGAACCATAAATGCAATAAGAACAATCAATTTGGAGTTGAAAAGTAGAAATCAAACCCAGAGAAATTCTTTGTTTCTCTCCAGAGAAATTTTGATTTTGTTGAAAAAATCGCTAATGCAGAGAAAATCCAATACTAGAGAAATTTGAACAACCAGAGACCTACCAGAGAAATTTGAACAGCCAGAGAAATTTGAACAAAGTAGAGACCTACTAGAGAAATTTGAAAAAACCAAATACCTACCGAATCAGTTTTGGCAGATGCTATTGAATGGAAAACAAGTCTCTAATTTTCAAAATTCCACTAGGATTAGTTCTTACTTGGTTGGATGGTGTAGCTAAAGGAAACTTAGGATTAGCCTTTGTGGGAGCTATTATTAGAGTCATCTACCGAGGTTCGCCGGAAAATACCCGTCATCGGCAAGATGAACTTTGCGGCGGTTGTCATGGAAACCGACAGTTTCTTCCTTGCTGTGTTGATGTGCACAAGAAGGAATCAGAGGCCGAAGCTGAAGCAAAAACAGAAGAGTGGTGGTAGTGGGGTTGAATTCGTTGATTACTTGTCGGAAAAGTTGCTTCTTCTTCGGCGAAACCAACTGGAGCTGAACAATCTAGGACACTACAAATCAAATTGCGTTGTGGATTTGGGTTGATGAATTTGCATATTCAGAGAGAGAAGTACGAGATGTTGATGAACTCAAATGCGATTTCGACTCTGAATTTGGATTTGGATTTGGGTTTCGATTCCGATTCTGATTCGTTTTCGGAAGAGAGATTTGGGAATTTGATCAAATGAGGTTTGGAGAGAGAGAGAGAGAGAGAGAGAGAGAGAGAGATAAGATTTGATTTGAGAGAGTTAAATTTCTTTGTGATATGTGTGTGTAGGGTTGAGGGACCTTAGATATTATAAAATAATGTTGTGGATCTCTTCCATTACTAAAAATGGAAGAGAGATCTTAGACTAATTTTCCGTAAAAAATAATACTATTATCTTCTTATTCAATAGTCACGAATATCATCTAGGTAATATCATTACACTGTGTTCTTAATTGATAAACAAAATTATTTTGATGTACCCTAAAACAAAAAAACAAAAAAAAGAAGATGACCTAACAAAAAATAACTTGAGAGGCACAAAATAACTTATTGTATTTCATGATTTTTATGTATTAACAATATCATATAATATTTTATGGCTGTTAATAATTTTTTTAAAAATATAGAGTTAGTAATGAATATATTCGTGAATGTGTAGAAGTAACACTGATAGAAGATAAATTGAGAAAATATAGATTAAGTTGGCTTGATATCATGCCCCAAACCCGCCCCTAAGGGTTTAGCATCGTAACCGGCCAGTAATCTGTGATTACCAAAGGCCTGCTTAACAGTAATGTCGATAATACAGTGACGGGGCTAGCGGAAGCAATCAATAATAAAAAGATGTCCAATGAGTTGTGAAAACCTGAATGGGAAAAAGAAACTTCCATGCACATAGCTATAGACATATACCAAAAATATATGTACAAGGTAGCATACAGGTTAGGGACCTAATCCCCTCAGCATAACTGTACAATCAAAGTCTTGAACATTTTTTACATTAACAGGGACAAAAAGGGTGAATCTGGAACACCCCAAAACAACCTTGATTCGTGTAGGTTCGGAATCTCGATATGAGGCACAATGGCTGGCTTGACAAAACGAGAGCTTAAGTCGGCACCCTTAGCTTTGGTCTGGTGCTTGGCCACCTACATATATATATATACAAACTGTGAGCTAAAGTTCAGTAAATAACAAATGTGTAAAGAGGTTGAGAATGATGTCCTTCAATTTTGAAAACAATCAATTAGCATTAGAACGTTTCCAATCAATATCATTTGTCAATCAATATTCAATTCAATCAATTCGATCTATCTTGTTCACTTAGGTCATACGTGGTACATCCAATAGCAACAATACACTAGGTCATAAAAGACTGAACAATCAATTGATGGCCATCATACAATAACAATAGTTTCAAGATTTGAAACTAACAGAGATCTCTGTAACAATAACGATAACAATATCAATAACAATAGCAATATGCTATGAATGCCATGAATACAGTTCAAAATACGATCATCATTCAATAAAAAGTATTATTTCGGAAAACAATATGATTTATCAATCAGAAGATAAATACGATTGAACATATCTTTACAACAGTGTTACTCACAAATTACTGGGCTATAGGCAGGCTAATCAGCGTCTTTGGGTGCCAAACCTACACAGTTACAGAACGAACGCACACTAAATTACATACTTGGAATTAATAACTTAGCCCCTTATTTGCTTGTTTTAGTGTGGTTCTAAATCATTATCCTCATTATGATGCCTTAAACATGGCCTAGGAATGCTTAGGATGGAATGAAGATGCAAAAATGTTCTTAAAAACATTTTCAAAACTTGCTGAAAATAGGGGTCTCGCTCGAGCGTGGATTCCTTCGCTCGAGCGAACATGCAGAATGTGCTTGGTTGCTCGAGCGTAGACTCCTTCGCTTGAGCGATCTGCAAAAATGTAAAAAGTACTTGTAGACGTGCCCTCGAGGGCCTCATGCTACAGTTCGGACTCAAATGTCACGGTTCTGAATCTAGTCTCGTAAAGTGCAATGTAAGACCGATAAATTACCAAAGAGTCCAAATCCGGCAAATCGTTTTGGAAAACTGATTTTTGAGAAAGAAATGCCAAACATGGACTGTTTTGCCAGATACAGAGTCACTATCTAAATATTTTATTTTTGGGAAAATTTTGGAAACCCTGACTCGTGCCTAAGGCCACGTGTCTGTCATCAAAGTTGTCTCAGCTCGGGAACTTGGGTACGATTGGGGAAGGTCAGCTATGAGCACCCCCGCTCGCCCGATCAAAGATCGGTCACTACTAAACATGATATCTAGTTTTTGAAAACACATGTGTTCTTATTCCAGTTAATTAGCTAGAATTACTATGTGATGCGCACAGCAAAACAAGTATAGACTAGATCGCCTAATTTGGAACAAAGCATTGCATATCCGTTTGTTTGGAAATAGTTTGAAGTTTGTTACTCGTAAGTAGGCTGAAACACGGATTTCAATGAATTGTTCAAATTCAAGTAATCCAACCTTCACCCACAGGCATTCAAGCAGTTTTATATCAACTAAGCAGATAGCCTCATGGTAAGCATGTTGTCATGTTAACATTTGCACACATGCAATATGCTAAAGCATAAAAGCTTACCTAGTACTCCGAGCCAAAATAGGAACTAGTTAGTAATCAATGCATGATCCTAATTCATGTTAAGAATGGCTAATGCAGCACATGCAAAATGTAACTAGAAATAGGCTCGGCTATTCTAAGATGACATTTGAGATGCGATAATTGATACATGTATTCAACTTGGAATCGAATTACGATGCAGTTAGTATGATGTGCCGAGCCCGGTGCATGCAAGATAGATGGATGGATGCAAACATGCAGGCATAAGTGTGCTAGACAAATGAATGGATGCAAGTATGCAGAGCATAAGTATGCTGATTGAAAAATGAATGCAAACATGCAAAGCATAAGGATGCTAATTGAAGAATGACCTAAAACTAACCAACAAAAGCAGGTAAGTAAAAGGGAGAAAGACGTGGGGTTGGAAGACATGCACACACGAACACACACTTATTACAAAATTCGCCCTCTCGACGGAGGGTCCGAATAAATAATACATGCCAACTAATTAACTAACTAACAAGTTAATTAATTATTACAAAATTGAATGAAATAACTAGCTACAACTAATTATTACAAAACTTAATTAATTAACGAATTAATTAAATTACAAAACCAAATGCTAACTAACTAGTAAACATTTAAACTAAATTGCTCCAGCTCTGTTTCAAGAAGTTGAACATGTATGCTCGCATTCGGTTTCTCGCCTCGAAATGCCTTCCGGATGCTCTCTTGAGGCTCTGTCTGCAGGGTGTCCTTGAGAACTTGCTGCTGGAACTTACCAAAACACTGCTGGGGGAGTGCATCAGTGGCCTGCTGGCCATGGGAAGCTATTGCCGACCAAAAATGAAGGAGTGCCGGCCAAGGATGGTGCACTGCCGGCTACTGATGTGCTGGGACACCAAGCTGTAACAGAGCACAAAACAGAGGAAATTGGGGGTCTCCCAAGGGTATGTACGCACTATGCCACCCCATATCATCTCAAAACATCAAGGGAGAGGCATAGTCGGATCCACAACCATCAATCACGCTTCCCGATGCATGATGGCCAAAGATCCAACTTGTGCAAATCAATGCGAAATGAATGCACAAATAAAACACATAAGTGCATAGAACTCTATCATGGATAGTCAAGAGCGTCGGCGACCGAGAATTGAGACACATTCCATCACTTGAAGTATGAAACGCCCCTCGTTCCTCATGCTCGGATTAACACATCCAAACAACAATGCAACACAAGCATGGCAAACATGCAATATGTCCTAAGCATGCAAACATGCAATGCAATAACCCGAGTATGCAACAAACATATAAGCATGATATGAGGTAACAACCTTGAATAGCATGATAAAATGCAACGTGAACATACAAACATGCAAGGCATGTGACGGTGAACAAGTATGCAACAACATACGAAATGGGGCAAGCATGTGACAACATGGTAAGATGGGCTTACACTAAAGATGGATAGGCCTCAGCCATGCCTAAAATCAGTGGCCAAAAGTGTTAAAACGATGGTATGAAGAACATGAAATGGCAAGACAAACATGCATGCCAATTGGCTCAAGGATTAAGACACAATGATGCAACTCTTAAGGACATTTAAAGAGTAACAAGCATGGATATGTGACAACACCCTAAGCTCTGAAATCTCATGTAAATTGATGCCAAGTCAACTAAACAATGTAAGTATGGCATGTTAGGATGCTCAAAGCTCAAGATAAGTAAAGGGACTTAAGCCATGGCCATACAAAGCAAGCCCCAAAGGGCCAGGGGGACCTAAAACAGTCCCAAGGCAGGTCCAAACAAGACCAAAAACAAGCTCGAAGCTAGCTAACACAAGCTAGAACACAAGGCCAAAACATGGAGCATGCAAGGCAACAAAAAGGGGCAATGCACTACACCTATTTAAACCAATCATGGCATGACTTGGACAGCATAAACAGAGTTACATCATGGTATAATAAGACCAAAAATGCACTGAAATGATGAGCCAAAGGCTTAGGCTTAATGGCATGCACAAAAGTTCATTCTTGAGGCATAAAGAGCTAAGGCTCCAAAGCATTAAAAACATGGAAAATGCAAGTGTATGGCCACATTTCATGGACTAAAATAACACTTGGAATGATGGCAAAGTGTGCATACAACACATGTATGGCATGGTAGGGGCCTCAAAACCCAAGACTAGCCTAAGCATTTACACTATAGGTATATAAAGCATGAGTGATATGGCCATGGCAGCCCAAAACAGTCCTAGGACAGCCCAAAATAAGAACAAAATCATGCTGGAGCAAAGCCAAAATATGCTAGGATGATGAGTCAAAACATCATGCACATAAAGCTAGTAAGCAAGATTTGTTTTACAAGTATATGGAGCATGCAAAGGATGACCAAACCCACTTTAGAAAGAGTCATGACATGGCAAAACATCACCAAAAACATGCTGAAATGGGCTCAACATAAGCTAGAATGTCATGTCAAAGCATGAAGCATGTGAAGCTAGTTTAAGTGATTTACACTACAAGTGTATTATACATGCATGGAGTGACAAAACCAACCTAAAAAAGATCTTAGGAATGGTAAAACATCACCAAAAACCTACTGAAATGGAGCCAACACATGCAAGAAAAGCATGCTACTTTGTAAGGCTATGAATGGGATTGCACTACACATGTAAGATGCATGCAAAATATGACCAAACCAGCCATGGAAAAACTTAAGGAAGGTCCTAAAAGTCACAAAAATGGCCTGAACCAAGCTTCAAAATTACATGGAGGCAAGCTCCTTTGGAAGGCCAAAAATGCAAGTAAACAAAACAAAAAGAGAGGGGGGCCACCCCCTCTGATTTGAGGCCTCAAAACCACATGCCTACCACTGAAAATCCACTGGATTTCAGTGGTTAGAAGGCCAAACCAAGGCTAGCTTGGAGGCCTTAAGGCATGGCTCAAAACAAGGCTAAACAAAGCCAACAAGAGGGTTGAAGACCCTCAACAGCCAAAAGACCTTAAACAACTATCAAAAGCACTTAAATACAAGACTTTTTTCAGTTTAAATCAAGGCCTAAAACAATATGCAAGGATGGCCAAAATGAGGTACAAAAAGTGCTAAAATGGAGAAAATACTCACCCTTGAAGACCAACTTCGAGATCAGCAACCTCAGGGGGTAAAAACTCACTTTCAGACCTCAAGTAACCTTCCCAAGAACCTCAGTCCAATGGTGGTGGTGTATCTCTATGTGTTGTAGTGTAAAAGTGCAAGGAAAATGGACTAAACTACAACAATATAGAGAGAGAGAGCTATATCTCTTGTGAAAATGCTGAACCTCTTCTATGGAGAGAGGCTCTCTCCTTATATAGAAGGAAAACAATGCAAAGCTTCTTCAAGATGCTTGTCAAAAGCTTCATCCCTCCATACACGTGTATGGAGGGCAGATAACAGGATTCCAGCTGGCTCAAAAGATCTGGAGTAAAACCAGCTGAGACAAGGGGTATGCCGGCCATCAGTGATGGCCGGCAGTGGCTCACTGATGGCCGGTAGGCTTCATTAGTGGCCGGTAGACAAAAACCCATGGCTGACAGTACCAGACCATGGCTGGCAGTGCACCAAGAGAAAGGTGCAGAAAGGACCGAGTCATGGTCCGAGAATGGGGCAGAAATGATACAGGGTCTGGAAAGCTCGAACCTGTGACGTCCCGCTGCGGAAGTCGAATGCCCGACGAGCAATCAAACTAGTAGCCGGATGTACCTGCAAGTACAACCGAGTCTCGAGGACGGTCAAAAATGGGGTGTCTACAGTACTGGTTGCTGAAAATCTCCGCTCGATGCTCACTCGAGCGTGAGACACAGTTCTTCACTCGAGCGCAAGTCTTGTCGCTTGAGCGTGCTTCTGCACATGCAAAAACCTGAGAGCTTGAAATTTATGCTCGAGCCAGCATTTCATCGCTCAAGCGAAAGACTGAAAACAAAGGTGGTCACTTGAGCGTGGAATCCCTCGCTCGAGCGAGGAAGCCAAATTCTGGGTTTTTCGGATTTGCTCCCAAAAATCAAACCATGGGTTTAATATGCCAAAACTCATCATTTTGGGCCAATTCTCTGGAAAATACTTAGAAACTCATAACATAACATGTTTTGAAGATCATTTCATAAAATCAAAGCCCAAAAGTATGCCAATTGTACACAAAATCAACTTGAAATGGAAGAACATGGTGTAATTGTGTCATGAATGTACTTATTTTAATTCACGACTTCCAACACATGATCATATGAGCTATTCTTTCCAAAAACATGATGAATTCTTAGATTACAAGTATAATATGAACATGCATGTATGAATTTCATGAAAACAACTTGAAAATTCCATACTATGGACATGCATGCATGAATTGATTCTCAAATCTATTCTTTAGGCTATTTCTTGACTTTAGTCTCCAAATTCTTTTCCATGAACTATGCATGAAACAACTTAAATTCATAATTAAGAGGGTGAATTCCCACCTTAAGTCTTGAATTTCCAAGTGTGGTAGCTCAATTTTGCAAGTCCTCTAAATTTCAAGCAAGACTTTTGTTGAATTCACTTTCCTTCCAACTCTCTTTCTCTCTCACGTTTTGTGCAAGAAGATGGAGCATGAATGGTGTGTCAAGATATATGAAATCAAATAAACGGCCTTGTAAAGGCCCACCAATGGCAAATGTGTAAATAACTCAAGCTAAAGTAATTTAACATGATTTATTCTAATCTAGTTGTTCTAAATCAAATTCCAATTAGACCTACCATAAAATTCCATAAATCCTAATTAGCATATAAATCAGGTCAATTGCTGAATCGGTCGCCGATAAAGCTTTCAATTCGTAACTCGAAATTAAAATGTGAACAGATCGTTCTATATCAAACAGATAGAAATGAAATTAGACAACACACTCACGTAATCAATTTGGGATTTCATCTTAATCATTTACTTAGCATGCTTAATCATGAATTAATGCTAAACATAGGTCAAGGTTGTCACAGTCTTCCCTCCTTAGAAAGAGTTTGGTCATCCAAACTCGAATTACCTTTATTTTGGAAGAATACCGGATTCAGGGGAAACAATTCGGGATATCTTTTTATCATATCGTCTTCCTTTTCCCAAGTCGCATACACGCCACCATGGTTTTGCCAATCCACTTTCATTAACGGGATTTCCTTGTTCCTCAACCTCTTGATCCGTCGGTTTACAATCTGGACAGGCCGTTCTTCATAAGTGTAATCATCATTCAATACCACACGGGTAGGCTCAATGACATGGAAAGGATCCCAAAGATAATCCTGCAACATCGAAATATGAAAGTCATTATGCATATGTTCAATTTCAGGAGGGAGTGTTACTTGATATGCCACTGGATTAATCTTTTCAATGATTTCATACGGCCCAACATATCTCGGTGCTAGTTTACCCTTAGCTCCAAAGCGAGTCTGCCCTTTCATTGGTGTCATTTTAACAAAAACATGATCACCCACTTCACATTCCCTGTCTCGCCTGTGTACATCTGCGTAGCTTTTCTGTCGATTTTGTGCGGCTTTTGGTCTTTGTTGAATTAATTTCACATTTTTTGTTGTTTCATGCACAATCTTAGGCCCAAGTAAAGGCCCATCTCCAACTTCTGCCCAACAAATAGGAGACCGACATTTTTTGCCATATAAAGCCTCGAAAGGCGCCATACCAATGCTTAAATGGAAACTGTTGTTGTAGTCAAATTTAGCCAAAGGTAAATGACTTTCCCAATTTCCTTGGAAATCAAGCACATACATACGCAGTATGTCTTCTAGAGTTTGGATTGTTCTTTCTGATTGGCCATCTGTCTGAGGATGGTATGCGCTACTTAGTCTCAATTTAGTACCCAATGCCACTTGCAGACTTTGCCAAAATCTCGATGTAAACTTCGAGTCCCTATCAGAAACAATGGACACAGGCACTCTATGCAATCTAACAATCTCATTAATGTAAATTGCAGCCAATTTATCTGCATTATAAATTGTTTTGACAAGAAATGAGCAGATTTAGTCAACCGATCAATAATAACCCAAATTGAATCCATACCTCTACTGGAGTGAGGTAACCCAACAATGAAATCTATAGTGATATGTTCCCATTTCCACTCCGGTATTGGTAAGGGCTGAAGTAAACCTGCGGGTCATTGATGTTTAGCTTTAATTTGTTGGCAATATAGGCATTTCGATACAAATTCAACAATTTCTTTCTTTATTCCTGGCCACCAGAAATTAAGTTTCAAAGCTTGATACATTTTTGTATTTCCCAGATGAATAGAAAGTTTCGAACTGTGGCCTTCTTGCAAAACTCGCTTTTTCAATTCAGGATCATTTGGTACACATAATCTTCCCTGAAATTTCAACACATCATTTTCAAATTTAAAATCTGGCCTTGGTTTGGATTCCCGTTCATCAATGATCTTCTTCAAAAAGTAATCTCGTTGTTGTTTTTCTTTGATCTCTTCAATGAGTGCCGGTTGAGCAGAAATAGCAGCCAATATCCCACCTTGTTCTCGTAACACAATTTCAACCTCAAAATTTTCAAGGTCATGTAATAGCTCTTTCCGTTCGATGAGTAAACAAGCCAAATTCCAATTGATTTCCGACTAAGTGCATCAGCAACGGTGTTAGCTTTCCCCGGATGGTACAAGATTTCCAAGTCATAGTCCTTTATCAATTCCAACCATCTCCTCTGCCTCATGTTCAACTCTTTCTGTGTGAAGAAATACTTTAAACTCTTGTGATCGGTGTACACTTCACATGTTGCCCCATATAGGTAGTGGCACCAAATTTTTAATGCAAACACCACCGCCGCAAGTTCCAAGTCATGAGTTGGGTAATTCTTTTCTTGTGGCCTCAGTTGTCGGGAAGCATACGTAATAACTTTACCATTCTGCATCACGACATATCCCAAACCCTTATAAGAAGCATCACTAAAAATAGTAAATCCATCCGTACCTGAAGGTAAGGTGAGAATCGGTGCAGTCACAAGTCGAGTTTTTAATTCTTGGAAAGCTGATTCCCTCTGATCGGTCCAGTCAAATGGTATCCCCTTTTGAGTCAACTGAGTCAATGGGCGAGCAATTTTGGAAAAATCTTTCACAAACCTTCTGTAGTACCCGGCTAAACCCAAGAAACTCTGAACTTCAGTAACATTTGTTGGTCTAGGCCAATTCACCACTGCTTCAATCTTCTGTGGATCAACTAAAATGCCATCCTTACTAATCACATGTCCCAAAAACATAACACTATCAAGCCAAAATTTACACTTTGTTAGTTTTGCATATAGTCTCTGTTCTCTCAAGGTCTGCAAAGCAATTCTCAAATGATGTTCATGTTCTTCCTTACTCTTGGAACAAATCAGAATATCATTTATAAAAACAACCACAAATTCATCGAGAAATGGTTTGAAAATTCTGTTCATGAGGTCCATAAATGCAGCAGACGTATTAGTAACTCTGAAAGGCATAACAAGAAATTCATAGTGTCCGTACCTTGTTCGGAAGGCAGTCTTCTCAATATCCTCTGCTTTGACTTTCAATTGGTGATATCCGGATCTAAGGTCAATTTTGGAAAATACCTGAGTGCCTTGTAATTGGTCAAATAAATCATCAATGCGAGGCCATGGGTACTTGTTCTTCACTGTTACCTTGTTCAATTCACGGTAGTCAATACAAAGTCTCAATGAGCCATCCTTCTTTTTCACAAATAAAACTGGTGCGCCCCACGGTGAAGTACTGGGCCTGATGAACTTTTTGTCCAGTAATTCTTGCAACTGGACTTTCAATTCTTTCAATTCAGTGGGTGCCATTATGTACGGAGCTTTGGAAATTGGTTGTGTACCCGATAACACCTCGATGGTGAACTCAATCTCCCTATCAATCAAAACCATGGCAAATCATCTAGAAAAACATCTAGGAATTCTCTGACTATGGGAATACTGTCCACATTAACTTTAGTATCAGCAGGCACAGTCAATATACAACATAAATACCCTTTCTCAGTAACGCGACATAAAGACTCCTTATTCTTAATTGATATTTATTTCTTTTATTTGAAATTTCATTTTACAGAATAAACCTAAACTAAAACTGAACTAAATAATAAACGAAGCGAAATCTACGGAAGTATTGTACTCGAAAGAATAATGAAATGAATTATATAAATATCCAAACCCCTCTCTATTATATATAGAAAAATAATCCTTTTCTTGACATAGTTGGAAGTTTCTATAACTTAATTAACATAATAAATCAGTAATCTTTGGAAAAGGGGGAACGCTTTTTCAATATTCTTTGATTTCAAAAGGACATTATTAATCATGTAAAAAATCGAATAAATAGAGAAAAGCCGGCTATCGAAATCGAACCGATGACCATCGCATTACAAATGTGATGGTCTAACCCCTGAGCTAAGCGGGCTCACATAACAAAAATTTGACTTTACATACATAGGAATTTAATAAACTATTGGAATCTTAGCTATTCTTTTCTATATTTATATTAATTCTGAATTGAATAGCATTGAATAACTAAGAATGAAAAGAATCAAATTTCAAATAAATAGAATTTCAAATAAATATTGAATATTATAGAACATAACAATTAATATGGCGATACGATATATTACGATATATAATTTTGATTTATTTATTACAATTCGATATTATTAATTAGATAGGAAATATTATTAGTATATTATTAGATAGTTTTTTTTTCGTTTTTAAATTCATTTGAAATTCTTTTTATTACACTTTGATATTTTATTCCATATCATATATTTCTAATTCTAATTATTAAATTAAAATCTTATTTTATTAAAGACATATAATTCGATATACATTCTAATTTTAGATACAATATTCTATCTATTTCTATTTCTTTTTGTATAAAATTTTCAATTTTTTTCTATTTTGTTTGATCATTTCTTTTTTAATTGTATCGAATCCATTTTCTATTTGAAAATAAACAGTGACTTTATAAAACTTTTGACTTTACGTTAATTTTAACTCATTAGATTCAATAGTAGGTTCATTTATATAATATCTTGAATGAATGAGAAGAAAAAAGTTATTACATGATTACTTTATTTTGATCCAAACCTAGATTCCAAGACTCCTAATTCCTATTATTTTTTCCTTTATAGGTTCTCCATTTTATCTTTCCATATTATAAAGCATCATCCTTGTAGTTAGGTCAAGAAAGAACCTTTGAATCTCGATCTAATACAACATTTTTAATCAATTTAAATGCTTTCATAGACGAAATCAAGTATGGGGGAGGAATGACACCAACTCCGTTAAACACAAATTCAGGCAATCTAGGTGGACGAAAAATAACTTGCTTCGTTATACAGTTAATGGAGGCATGATATTTTGTTAACTAGTCCATTCCCAAAATTACATCAAAATGATCAAGATTCAGAGGTAATAAATCAACATATAAGAGCACATCCCCAATAACAATCTCACATGCAGGATACATATAAGCACAAGTCATGGATCCTCCAGCAGTGGAGATACAACTAACAAATAGTTCATGGGTTCCAGTGGTCTATTTAATTTTCGTGAAAAAGCATGTGAGACAAATGAATGTGTAGACCCCGAATCAATCAGAATATACGCATTTTGAGAACAAATTGAAAGTATACCTGACACAACTATCTTGGTATTCTGCACGTCTCCTGGTACAAGTGCAAACACTCGGCCTTGCCTCAAAGGTTCTTTCCCGGTAGCCTTGGGATTTTGGCGTAACAGTTGACGCTGCAGCACTTGCTACGGGCCTACCATAATTTTGAGAAGTGAGAGGACAGTCTTTAACTAGGTGGCCCACCTTGCCACATTTGTAGCATGCTCCGAAAATTTTATAACAAACCCCTTTGTGTCTTTTGCCACATTCTGAACAAGGTGGTATAGAGTTGTTGCCTTGGCTAGAACTGCTTGTTGACCGTATGTTTTGCTTCTTGTTCAATGAACTGTTCCGGCCCTTTTTGAAGTTAAAATGTTGCCTCTTACCCCGCCATTCAGTCGCCGGTGTCTTAGACTGTTTCAATGCTGCCACATTTGCTTCGGCTATAATGGCTCGGTCAAGGACATCCACATACTTGAGCAGTTTCAAGACATTAATTCGATCCAGTATTTCCACATTAAGCCCACCCTCAAACTTTCTAGCCTTCTTATAGTCAGTATCTACCATGTGTGGTGCATATCGGGCGAGCTCAGTGAACTTAGATTCATATTCAGCTACTGACATGGTTCCCTATTTCAGTTGTTCAAATTCAGTCACTTTATGGTCCCTGACACACTGAGGGAAGTGCTTTTCATAAAAAGCTTCCTTAAACTGAGTCCAGGTCATAGCATTGTTTGTATCACGAATAAACATCCACCACCGTCTAGCCTCTTCTTGTAAAGTAAAAGTAGCCAGTAATAATTTATGTGCTTCAGAACACGGAAATACTTCAAACAGCTTTTCAGTCTCTAGGACCCATGCTTCGGCCTTCAATGGCTCAAGACCTCCCTGAAATGTTAGTGGCTTCATTTTGTTAAACTTTTCATCAAGGCAATCACATCATCATTGGCATTTGGTTCTGGCTGCACTGGAGGAGGTGGGGACTGTTGATTCTATTGTTGTCTTAATGACTCAGTCAGTAATTCAACCATCCTTTCTAATCTAGCAATCCTTGTATCGGATGATTCAGGTTCATTGGCATTCCTTGCGTTCTCCATTTCACTATATAAAATACAGTAATAATAAACGTAGGAAAAATAGCTTACTTATGCCCATTAGCACATGCATCCATATCATGTCCACACACACTTTCTTATACTTATGCAATGCCCTAATTGCTTTTCTAGATCATCCTATAGCTCATTTGGACATATGTGTGCGGTATAACTCGTGCTCTGATACCACTCTGTCACGACCCAAACTCGCCCTTAAGGGTTTAGCATCGTAATCGGCCAGTAATCCGTGATTACCAAAGGCCTGTTTAACAGTAATGTCGATAATATAGTGACAGGGCTAGCGGAAGCCAATCAATAATAAAAAGATGTCCAATGAGCTGTGAAAACCTGAATGGGAAAAAGAAACTTCCATGCACATAGCTATAGACATATACCAAAAATATATGTACAAGGTAGCATACAGGTTAGGGACCTAATCCCCTCAGCATAACTGTACAATCAAAGTCTTAAACATTCTTTACATTAACAGGGACAAAAATGGTGAATTTAGAACACCCCAAAACAGCCTTGACTCGTGTAGGTTCGGAACCTCGATATGAGGCACAATAGCTGGCTTGACAAAACGGGAGCTTAAGTCGGCGCCCTTAGCTCTGGTCCTGTGCTTAGCCACCTACATATATATATGTAAACTGTGAGCTAAAGCCCAGTGAATAACAAATGTGTAAAGAGGTTGAGAATGATGTCCTTCAATTTTGAAAACAGTCAATTAGCATTAGAATGTTTCCAATCAATACCATTTGTCAATCAATATTCAATTCAATCAATTCGATCTACCATGTTCACTTAGGTCATACGTGGTACATCCAATAGCAACATTACACTAGGTCGTAAAAGACCGAACAATCAATTGATGGCCATCATACAATAACAATAGTTCCAAGATTTGGAATTGACAGAGATCTCTGTAACAATAACGATAACAATATCAATAACAATAGCAATATGCTATGAATGCCACGAATACAGTTCAAAATAGAATCATCATTCAATCGATAAAAAGTATCATTTCGGAAAACAATATGATTTATCAATTAGAAGATAAATACGATTGAACATATCTTTACAACAGTGTTACTCATAGATTACTGGGCTATAGGCAGGCTAATTAGCGTCCTTGGGTGCCAAACCTACACAGTTAAAGAACGAACGCACACTAAATTACACACTCGGAATTAATAACTTAGCCCTTTATTTGCTTGTTGTGGTGTGGTTCTAAATCATTATCCTCATTATGATGCCTTAAACATTGCTTAGGAATGCCTAGGATGGAATGAGGATGCAAAAATGTTCTTAAAAACATTTTGAAAACTTGATGAAAACAAGGGTCTCGCTCGAGCGTGGATTCCTTCGCTCGAGCAAACATGCAAAATGTGCTTGGTCGCTCAAGCGTAGACTCCTTCGCTCGAGCGATCTGAAAAAATGTGAAAAGTACTGGTTGCTGAAAATCTCCGCTCGATGCTCGCTCGAGCATGAGACACAGTTCTTCCCTCGAGCGCAGGTCTTGTCGTTCGAGCGTGCTTCTGCACACGCAAAAACCTGAGAGCTTGCAATTTACGCTCGAGCCAGCATTCCGTCGCTCGAGCGAAAGACTGAAAACAAAGGTGGTCACTCGAGCGTGGAATCCCTCACTTGAGCGAGGAAGCCAAATTCTGGGTTTTCCAGATTTGCTCCCAAAGCTCAAACCATGGGTTTAATATGCCAAAACTCATCTTTTTGGGCCAATTCTCTGGAAAATACTTAGAAACTCATAACACAACATGTTTTGAAGATCATTTCATAAAATCAAAGCTTAAAAGTATGCCAATTGTACACTAAATCAACTTGAAATGGAAGAACATGGTGTAATTATGTCATGAATGTACTTATTTGAATTCACGACTTCCAACACATGATCATATGAGCTATTCTTTCAAAAAACATGATGAATTCTTAGATTATAACTATAATATGAACATGCATGTGTGAATTTCATGAAGACAACTTGAAAATTCCATACTATGGACATGCATGCATGAATTGATTCTCAAATCTACTCTTTAGGCTATTTCTTGACTTTAGTCTCCAATTTTTCCATGAACCATGCATGAAACAACTTAAATTCATAATTAATAGGGTGAATTCCCACCTCAAGTCTTGAATTTCCAAGTGTGGTAGCTCAATTTTGCAAGTCCTCTAAATTTCAAGCAAGACTCTTGTTGAATTCACTTTTCTTCCAACTCTCTCTCTCTCTCTCTCTCTCTCTCTCTCTCTCTCTCTCTCTCACGTTTGTATACAAGGAGATGGAGCATGAATGGTGTGTCAAGATATGAAATCAAACAAACGGCCTTGTAAAGGCCCACCAATGGCAAATGTGTAAATAACTGAAACTAAAGTAATTTAACGTGATTTATTCTAATCTAGTTGTTCTAAATCAAATTCCAATTAGACCTACCATAAAATTCCATAAATCTTAATTAGCATATAAATCAGGTCAATTTCTGAATCGGTCGCCGATAAGGCTTTCAATTCGCAACTCGAAATTAAAATGTGAACAGATCGCTCTATATCAAACAGATAGAAATGAAATAAGACAACACACTCACGTAATCAATTTGGGATTTCATCTTAATCATTTACTTAGCATGCTTAATCATGAATTAATGCTAAACATAGGTCAGGGTTGTCACACTTGATCATATATAATGGAGACCAATGGAGTCAATAGTGAAGAGAGACGATACAATTACGATAGATGGAAATGCTAGGGGAAGGGATAGACATAGATTGATGTGGAATGGTGTAGTGAATATAGATATGAATCTCCTTAATTTGACTAACAAAATAGTCTTTGATAGAGCCGAATAGAGAAGAAAGATTAATGTAGGCGGCTTCATTTGATAGAACTTGAGGCATAATTTGGTTGAATCTTGTTTTAAATAATGACAATCAAAGATGTTTCATTTGTAAACGGTCCATTTCAAGGGCAAAGTCGTCATACAACTTATTTTGTGTTGGTTAACTTATATGTGTGTTTGAAACGTAATGGCATTTGTTTTAATGAATAATGTTAGAACTTTCTTGGTTTTAAAGTTCTGTTTGATTAGATTTTCAGAATCTATTTTTATAAAAATTTTCTAAGAAACTAAAAATTAAATTGGTAAAGAAATTAAAAACACATCATTTTTATAAAATTTTATCTTTTGAGAGGGTAGAAATAATTTTTGTAAATAATTTTTTTTTTTTTTGATATTTGTTTTCGTTAAATTAGCTTCTATTTTTTCAAAAGTCAAATATGGCGACAATGTTGATATCTTTATTAAACCAATACATTAAATTAAAAAATTTCATATATTAAACATATTAATTACACATTAAAACCTTTATAACTATCATTACATGATAACCATTCAAAAAGATCAATAAAACAACCACCCATTATATGATAATCATCCAAACACATATTAGGAATTAATTTAGTAAAAAAATAAAAAAGCAAAAAATTTATAATTTTTATATAATTTTATTTTTGATGGGTAGAAACATTTTTTAAAAATTCAGAAATAATTTTTTGACAATTATTCTTGTCAAACTAATTTATATTTTATCAAATTGATAATTTTGCCTTTGAATCATTTAGAACAAAATTCAAAATTTAGAATCAAATATATAACAATTAAAAATTTAAGAATCAAAATAACACAAACTCCAAATTACAGAGACCATTATGCAATTGTCAATTTGCAATTGAAAACCTATAAACGTGACATGAATCTGACCTATCGCTCGAGGTATCAATATATAATGTATTAATTTTAAAAATATGTATCATAAAGGAAGTTATAACTTTCATAATAAAAGTTACACAAATAAAAATAAAAATAAAAAAATTCTAAAAATGAAAAACCTAATTTCTCATATTATTCACACAATGTGAAGCTAAAGATTGCTTTGAAGAATTTTTTTTCCCCATAGTTTGGTTAGTTCTATTTATTTTTGTCTTTAATTAAAAAAATTCAAAATTTTGTGAAATATTTTTACTTTATTAATTTGTTTGGACTAAAGAACCTAATTTTTTTTTGTAAAAATAACTGAATTAAAAAGCTAACTGAATTAAATAATTAAAAATTAGAATAAAAAAACCATAAAACAACTATGAAGAAAAGCTGAATTAAAACTGAAAACACTTGAATTAACATTTGAAAACAACCCATAAAAACAAAAAAATACCAGCTAAATTAAATAACTTAAAAATTAGAATACAAAAAAATAAAAAATAAAAAAACCTAAAACATTAGGGAAAAAAGAGAGGATAAAACTACCTGCTTTCCCTATTAAAGAGGAGGAAACATAATGCCATAATGATATAAAAATATCACGTTAAAAGAAAATAATAATGATATAAAAATAACGGAAGTGAATTTGCTCAATTTGGGGGAAAAAAAATAATACAAAAAGACACTAAAATGAACATTAAAAAAAACATAATACTACAATTAGAAAAATTAGAACACAAATAAAAACCCCATAAAAACAATGAAAAGCCAACTGAATCAAACAATTTAAAAATTAGAATACGACACATTTTGAGGAAAATGACTTCAACCATACAAAAGGCTCGAGAAATTTAGGTCTCAAATCATTTCAAGAAAACATCTAAATATAGCAAAACATTTGCAGAAATACTTAATTAAATGTAGAACAATGATTTCACAATACATACATAAATAAGGACTGTAGTAGAGTAACAGCAATAGAAACAACAACAAAAACAATTTATATAGCAAAGTTTCTACATCACAAGAGACCACAATCATACCTAGAATGATCATTTTGGTTACGAAAGAAAATAACCATCAAAACAATACTAGCCAATTTCACCAACATTGATGAAGGTCCCACTAGCAAACCAGTGAGATAAGTTTGCATCGACAATCGCACCACCCTCATCCTCCGCTCTTTCACATACTGATCCATTGCTTCTCCAACTTTATGCATCATCATTTGACTTCGGCTTTGGATTTGATCAACTTCACTAAGTTTCTGATACAAACATCTAGCGAGAACAATAGCATCTTCCAAACCTGCCGAACCACCTTGTCCAAGGAATGGACCCATAACATGCATTGCATCCCCAGCTACTGTTACTGTTCCTTTTCGAAATTTTCCCAATAGCAAGTCCCATGGAGCACGATATCTCAAGCGTGTGAGAGATAATGATTCTACGTCACTGTCTTCGATCATTTGTTGAATTTCAGGTTGGAAACCATCGATTAAGGGTAGGGTTGACTGTCTAATAAGGTCTGGATTTTGTAAACCCCTGGCGTCTGTTCACGTGCAGGTAAACAACATAAAAAAAAAAAGAAAAGAAAAAAAGAAGAGCATACTGCCTGTAGACTAACCTTGTGCACATTTGCACATCCTACGCTATTTATAAGCACACAGAGAAAGCAACTAGCATATTAAATCAAATGTATTAGAAAATACTATTACCTTTAGGAGTGGATTGTTGACGCACCATCCAGTGGACTGACTTATCATCAATTGGAACTCTTCCTACCATAATGTTATTCCTCGTCATTCGGACAAATTCATGGGGAAATGCATGGCCACTTGGATACTTTGTCAAACCTCTCACAACAGACAGGGGAAATGCTTTTGGGGGTTTTAACTTGAGGAAGTCAGCTACCACCGAATTTGCTCCATCACATCCAATCAAAACCTGCAAGATTAGTACTTTCCTCTCAAATTGTTTTTAGTTCACTACTGTCAATATTAGTATTTCATCTTCTTAAAACTAAAATTAGCAGATAATTCAAATTCACATATTGATTTGTTAGGTGCACCTGATGAATTAATGGACCAGACAATTTATCTATAAAAGAAAAGAGTGTGCATGAGAAATAAAGTGATTTAAACATTTTTTTTTTGATAATCAGGTGTTCGGGCCAGTTTATGCGCACCTCGACTAAATCTTGGGGCTCTAAAGTTAACAACAGGACAAACCTCCAATGGCCTCAAGGTTTGGAAAGTTTGAACTTTGTGGGTCTTAAACCCGCGACCTCTTGGGTGGTAAGCCCTTTGGTTGCTTTCTTCATCTACTAAGCCAAACCCCTTGGGGTTAAGTGATTTAAACATTTGGTTACACAATTTTTATTTTCCCTCTTAAAAGTTCATCTCTTGTGGTTGAGATATGATTATCTTGCTCTTTTAAAAAGGTTATCAAGCTTTGAGCCTAAATTTATTCAAATGGTTGGGTCGAATAATGAATAGAGATTAATTCAACCAATTTATTACAAACCTAATGAAGCCTTCAAGCTTGTATGTATATTTCGGTGTATGAATACAAATACCTGAATGTTTTTGACGAGCTCCAGTCTATTACTCAAGTGCCCTTATTGACTAAGGCACAAGATTACAATATGCATGGATGACATTGCTAAAATTATGCAATAATAGCTCTTTTTTGTCGATCTGGTTACAAGCAGCAACCTAAACAAGCTAGGAAAACACAAGTTTTCTGGAGAGTTCTTCATATATATATGGAAGTAATTTGCAATTTCTTGCTATCAAATGTATATATATATCACAACATTATTTGTTTGACTTCATGAGAAGAGACATCTCCCATGTCGCATGAAGTTAGAAATTGATGTTAATAAGTATTGTAAAGGAAATGATTCCAACCTCAAACACAGGAAACTAATTTCAATCATCTTTAAAGGTCCTTCCTCAATTCAAGCTTTGGAGGACAAAGATAAAACAAAAGGGCTAGCTATGCATGTTTGCACTACAACACAAGATGGATCATAATGCTGATCATGTACATGTGCATGCATAATAAATTGGTTACAGAGTAAGTTATTGTACACAATTGTCATATAAAAGCAGCGCAGTGAAGATCGATGATGAACATTAATTAATTACCTTGGCAACAATACACCTGCCATCAAGCAGTTGGAGAATTGGATAGGAAGTTAACGGATCCAGCTTAACGCCTACTATCTGGCACCCAAAATGTATTGTATGTGGTGGCAAAGCATCTGCTAGTGTATTGATAAGATCACTCCGCTTCAAGCATCGAGTTTCACCATGCCTATCCTATCAAAAGCTGGATTAAATTTTTTTTTTTTTGGCATTTGTTAAAATATATTTAATTGGATTCATTCCATCCCTTTTATGTAATTAAGTCCCAAATATCCTCATTAACTTTGGGCTCATTAATTTTATAAATTGGAACCCCCAATTGAAAAACAGCCTGATTCAGAAAAATAAAATAAATAAATAAAGAAAAGGAGAATTAAACATTTGAGCTTACCCAAATGATGTTTCTTTGGTTGAACCCTTATCAAGCCATACCTCTCGAGCCCTGTACTTATGCAATGGCCAGATAGTTGGAAGTAGTATATATGCCTGGAAACATGCATTAACCATAGACTACTTTGCAATAATTTGAAATTTGCTTCACATTTATCCGTGTTTTCATTTTTTAAAGGTTCCGAAATTCCCGCAAGGGTGTATGTTGCATGTAGAAACTCATCCGAGAGTGGACGAAATTTGTGATACATAAACACTAGAACACTATTCTGTGTTCTAATTCTATGCACCTAGCATTTCTGTTTGTGATATAAATAACTCACCGAGGCATCCTGTTTAAGTGTGAGACACAACTCTTTTTGAGAGTTGTTATGTGTGATAAAATAGGATGCAACTCTTTTCCAAGTGTTTTATCCAATAGAATTCAAATTGAAATGAAACTGTAACTGCCAAACAAGTTCCCACATGAGAGGTTTGTCACCACTCCAAGAGGATCAATTGGATACAGGAGGGTGTACTGTATTATGGTGTGATCACCTCCTATTCCATCATTATTTAGTCGGAATGTAAGAATTACAAAAGAGATTGAAAATTGCAAGCTTATGTTCTTATTCAAAATTGAATTACCACAAAACCAATTTGAGCTTTTCAGTTACTTGCATCGGCCTAGCTAGGCAATCAAATGGTAATTAATATTTTGGCTCTAGGCATAAATTTTTTTATTAAATTCTACCAGTGGTAGTGGGTTGAAGATTAATAAAAAATATGAAGATCTGGTATTATTTATACACAAGCTATACAACTGAGTTTTCACACCATCACATTTTCCTACATAGGAAGAAAGGACCTATGTAATCATTCATGTAAAATATACACTCGAGAAAAAACAAAAATAAATTACAAAGAAGTTGCAATTAAATTTTTTTTTTTTTTCTGAATATGTTTGCATAATAATTTTTCGGAAAAGATACGTGCATATAAAATTGCGCAAAAATTTAATTGTTGGTCCATATTCAAATCTTGTATGGTGGGAGGGGACCACTTTTAGGAAAAAGAGGCAGACCCCACTCGGGGTGATCCCAGGGCCCCCAGTGGGGTGTGATTGGTGGATAATTTTTTTTTTCCTTGGTCCACAACCTCCCACGTGGAGGTGGGGGTGCTGGGGGTCAGCCCCCACTGGGGGTCCCCAGCACGGCTGCCACTTTTATATGTTTTTGTGCATTTATTCTGTGTGCATGTAGTATTGCTCTAATTTTCTGCATATGCATGTAGCATTGCTCAAAATTTTCTCACTTGTATATTGCTACTCATAGGCTTATATAATTTTTAACTACGGTGAAAGAAAACCAAGGTAATATTATTAAGTGTGTTTAATTTCAGTTTTTTGAATTTAGTTTTTTAAAAATTGAGTTTTATGTTTTTTGTGTTTTTTTATTTTCAGCGAATATTTTTAAAATTTTAAGCATTTTTTTTACTTTTTTAGATGCACTTTATTTAAATGTATCTAAAAAGTAAAATATTTGCGAAAAAAATATTTCAAAAAATTAAGAAATACACAAAAATACGGAAAATATATTGAATTTTCATTTTTTTTTGTATTTTTGGTATTTAGTGAATTTTTTAAATATTTTTTTCGCGAAAATTATACTTTTTAAGTGTATTTATGTTAGGTGTGTCTAAAATTTTTAAAACATACTTAAAATATTAAAAAAATTCAGTAAAAATAAAAAAAATATGAAAAATTAGAAAGTAGAATTTTCTGAAAAGTTTTTTTTTAGACCCAAACCAACCAAAGTGATTCTTTTCTTTTCTTTTCTTTTTGTTTTATGTTTTCATCATTTTGGTGCTCCCAATACAAAAAAAAAAACTTGGATCTCCATACCCAATGTGTTGCTTGAAGTTTCACACCTAAGATCATTTTCAAAGGTGTAGAAATTTTTTTTTTGAGAAAATATCATTTTGCTCCCCAAACTTTCACGCATTTTTCAATTTGACCCCCAGACTTCGATTAATATCAATTTTACACTCGAACATTCAAAATTTTGATAAATTTGGCCCTTGCCGTCACATTCCGTTTACAATTAAAAGGAATGTGCTGACGTAGCACCTAAGTTCATTTGAAATTTCATTTTATCCCCCAAACTATATCTTAAAAATCAATTTGCCCCCCGTCACCATATTCGGTCCAATTGTAGACGAAATGTGACAGTAGTGGCCAAATTGATCAAAATTTCAAAAGTTTGAATGCAAAATTGATATTAATTGAAATATGAGGGTCAAATTAAAAAATGCGTAAAAGTTTAAAAGATGAAACGATATTTTCTCTCTTTTTTTTTTTGGGAGTTATTCTAGCACAATAAAAGTGCACTTAAACAAATTTGTTACGAGTTGCTCCACTCATGTGTAGTATTTATTATGCTAAAATAGCACAGGTGCTCAAGCAACGTAAACGTAGTATTGTTATTGTATTTGTAACTTGTTTTTCACTACCTATCAACCACCGTTCACTAACTACTAATTTAAGTCGAAGTCACAAAAATAAATAAAAATTGCATAAAACAAAAAAAAAAATAAAAAATACAAAATCATGGAAAATCAGAAAAAGCTCCCATCAAAATTGGAGTTTGTTGACTGTGATATTATTTTAACATAAATCTCGTTTTTACTTTGTTGATAATAAGGCTCCTTGTTGGAGTTATCGAAGTCATAATAATCATATAATTTTATTTTTTGGCTCTCTACTTCATTCATGTCCTCCATCACTCTTTTCTTTCTTTTAGAGCATTTGTAAAAAAGTGAAATGGGAATAGCATTTCTCAAATGGATAACACTTCTGGGACCCTTATATGCCGAATATAAAAACACAAATCATTGACTTACCAATCAGTATGTGGTCAAAAAAAAAAAAAAGATGTAAATATGTATATCTATTCTATGGGTGATTCATTTTCATAAGAAAGTTATTATCACAAATTTAGTAAGTGATAATCAAATACATATAAAGGTATAATAAAAAACATATTTGGTTGTATTTAAATAGGTCATAACTAAAAACTACAAACGTCATAAGTGAGGTGTGTGTATATATTATCGGGATGGATTTTACTCCGGTTCAAAAGGATGGTTGTTGTACGGGCCTGTGGGGCCACCACAGGTCCAGATAAAATGATTCGAATCGTTCATTTTATTAGGCCTTATGTGTATATCATTCATAAAACAAAAAAAAAAAATAATAATTAGATTGACACGATATTTATAACCTGTTGATTTTAATGCAAAAATAGATTATTTATTTTTAAAAATATATTGACCGTAAATTTTTTTTAGAGACCATTTCAATAAAATTAATTGCCTACGAATATCATATTGACCTAATCTACATACACGCAAAATCTAATAACATGAAGGGTTTCGAATCATCAAAATCACACCCATAGATAGCACCCTCCGGTCGAGATTTGGACAGTTTCGAAGCCCAATCCTTATAACTATGAATTTCAAACACACATGGAAAATTCAAACATCTAGTGTGTGAATATATATATATATATATATATATAGATACCGCTGAAGAGGAAGAGAAGATTGTCTGAGAAGAGAAGCGAGGCCAAGCTGATGAAGGGCGAGCCAACCATTAGCCAAGATCCCAATAGCTGCACCAGTTGCCCTCAATGTCTCTGATCTTTCCAGAACCACACTTCTCACACCCTTCCTGCACTTTTCAATATCATTTTTATGTTCATTTTTTTTTCTTAATCAATTTCCTCATTAATCATCACTATACATCTCGGTTTACCATTTAAAAAAAAAAAAATAGTGTGAGGATGAGGAGTAACCTGTGTAGAGCAAGGGCGGTGGCAAGACCACAAATCCCACCGCCGACTATCACAATCTCATGCTCTTCTTCTTCTTCTGCCTTCACTTCTCTCCCATCCATCTCTCTCTCTCTCTCTCTCTCTCTCTGAGAATGGACTTGACTTCTGTAAAATATGGACAGAGGATCCAAATCCCTCTGTTTCCTCAGTTGAAATTGTTCATCCATTTGATCATCGCATTGTTTTATTTTATATTATTAAATAATCTTTTGGTCGACCCTAAATAAAATTTGAATGGGTAAATTACACTGACACCCCGGAGGTTTATGCTTATTACAGTTTCTCCCTTCATGTTTTAGAAATTACATCTCCCTTCCTGAGGTTTAAAGTTTCATTACAGATTCCCCCTTAACAATTTAATTTTTTTAATACCAATTTTGCCCTCATTAGGTAAATTACATTGACAACCCTCACATTTTAGAAATTACAATCCCCTGCTAACTAATTGAAAAAAAAATTTGTTAGTAAAATTTTTAAATTTCTGATTAAAAACCAACGTAAACTTATTTTTTGAATTTACGTTTTTTTTTTCAAATTTACAAACTGAGACAACCATTTATAAATCAAAAAAATTATCAAACAAGTTTTTTGTTACAGTTTTTAAAATTTTTGTAAATATAAATTGAAAACTGAAAACGAAATAATTACCAAACAGGCTTCAGATGGTAAAAATGTCATAAAATTAACAAATAATTAAATAAGTTACCAACGTAAGAAATGACTTATCAAAAGATTCTTAGGCTATGTATGATTTGATTTTTAGAATTTTTTTTAAAAATTAAAAATTAATTTGGTTAAGAAATAAAAAATAAAAAACAATTATCATTTTTATATAATTATTATCTTTCGAGTGGTTAGAAATAATTTTTTACAAATTAAATTGAAACAGTCATACGTATGTATATAACTTGTCCAAAAGTTAAAATCAGAATTATTTTTATTTTTTATTTCTCAACCAAATTAATTTTTCATTTTTTTTAAAAAATTCTAAAAATCAAACAATACATATCGTAAGAATATTTTGATAAGTCATTTCTTACATTGACAACTTATTTAATTATTTGTTAATTTTACAACATTTTTACCATCTGAAACTTGTTTAGTAATCATTTCGTTTTCAGTTTTCATTTTATATTTACAAAAATTTTAAAAAATGTCATGAGAGGGAGATTTATGATCTGGAATTGGGCCGAGGTAACGGCCGAGAAGATTAGTAGCCAAGTGGATCATTGGACCGAGATGATCCACGGTCCACCCAGAATTGGGCTACTAGGACCTGGGCTGGGCAGGTGTTGGGCCTAGTATGCGCCGCCCAGTCCGGATATAAGTTGCTCGGTTAAGGCAACGCTCGGTTAGACCGAGCTGTGTGTATGGCATAGGCGAAGCCAGTCAGGTTGGCTGAACGGCGCCCGGAAAGGCGTCGTCGACCGAGGTACTTGCCTGCTTGGCAAGAAGGCCAACCACAGTCGAGTTGAATGACCGGCGCCCAGAAAGGCGCAGTCAGCCAAGATACCTGTTTGCTCGGCAGGGAGGCCGACCGCAGGTGCTCAAGAGATGTCTCGGGCTCGGCTATGCCGAGGCGCTGCCTAGCCCGGTTCTCTTGAGCGTAGCCAGTGAAGTGCTTGGGCGTAAAGCGCAGCTCGGCCATGGATAGAGCAGCTTGGCTGCCGAGCTCCAGCAGAGAGGGCTGGCAGTTGAGATTAGGTGATGTTCAGCGAGGTTTACGCTGACAGACGGGATAACAGAGCCACGTGTCAGGAGATGACTGGGAGTGGATATTGGGCGCAGAGGGTATATAGGCATGTCTGTGCCCCCATACAGTGGAGGAGGAACATTTTTGTAAGAAAACTCTTACACTCAAACAATCTCCTTTCTCTCTCTATCCCAAGGTGTGTGCTAACTTGACCGTCGGAGGGGTTTTCCGGCCACACACCGCCGGGTAGCTCACCGCCGTTTGTGCTTTCAGGTGATCGGACAGAGACGGAGCTCGGAAGAAAGGAGTACGGGCTTGCCGGAATATTTGCTCCCCGTACAATTGGCGCCGTCTGTGGGAATTTTGCAGACAAAACCTTGTCTTCCACGCTCGTCTGACCGCCGACTATGGCGAACAACGAAAAGTTTCCGTTGTCCGCCATCGATGGAGTCACACCGGAGTCCAGCAGGCGGAGAGAGGGGCACCCTGACATCATTCCGATGTCTAACCTGGAGACATTTCTAGGCGGACAGTCGGGTGACGCGCGCGATAAGCGCGGCAGGAGTCATGGCCATTCACGGAGTCCAGACGGATATCAGCGGCGGAGAGACTCACACGCCAGGCGCCTAGAAAACAAGCTGAAGGACCAGGACGCCGTCATCCGGCGCATGGCGGCAGAAATGGAGGAGTTGAAGCGGCATGTCAAAGGGAAGGGTGTAGCTGGAGTGGAAGACCACAGTGAGCGCACCCAACCCCACCTATTCCGCTCGAACGGAGGACTTGCGGGTAGTTCTTGAGGAGCGGGCTTGCCGGCGGGAGGCTCAGAGGATACCGGCGTTTCAGCGGTTATCCTACGGAGTTCACGCCAGCGAGGAGGTCGGAATGCCTCCACCCCGCCAAGCGGCACCGCTCCTGGTGGATTCCGACTTGGCAAGGTTGAGCGCCACCCCTTTCTCACTAGAGATAGAGACAACACCTCTTCCGTCAGGCTTCCACCAGCCAAAGTTTACATTGTACGACGGGAAAACAGATCCTTATATGCACGTAAGTCATTTCCGACAGGTTATGGCTGGACATAGGCGAAATGACGCTCTTATGTGCCTCATCTTTCCGTCCAGTTTGGGCGAACTGGGTTTGAAGTGGTTCGAGAGGTTGCCGGAGGGGAGTATAGAGAGGTGGCATCAGTTGGCCGAAGCCTTTGTGACGCGCTTCAAAACCAACACCAAGACACCCAAGGAAGTGGATCACCTACTGAGTGTCAAGATGGAACCGAGCGACACATTGAAGGCATACAACTCCAGGTATTGGGAGACCTTCAATGAGATCTTGGATTGCCCGGTCAACCTAGCAATCACTCAGTACAAGCGTGGTCTCCCGGTCGGACATAGACTGCGAGACTCGCTTACCATGCATCAACCGTCGTCCATGGGCCAGCTCATGCAGCGTATCAATGAGCACATCCGGGTTGAGGATGATGCGTCGGCGTCTACCGTAAAGACAACTCCGGCGACAACAGACAAGAAGACAGCGGGCAAAGTGCACGCAGTTGGACAGGAGTCCGGCCGCTCAATTGACAGAGCAGAGGAATCAGACCGTGGTTCGAATCGTAAGAACCGGGGTAGAGGACGTCGTAACGACCGGGATGATTACGCCCGAGATGATGTTGCAGATGCCAATAGAAGGTTGAAGGCAAGGACTGGCATCACCACGGTCTTCAAGATTCCAATTTATCGCATACTAAGTGAAATCCGAGACGAGGAGTACGTCCGGTTTCCTGCTAAGTTGGGCGATGGACAAAAGGGCTACAATCCGCGGTATCATTGCACATTCCACCGGGAGAGAGGTCACCGGACTGAGGATTGTTTGCCTTTAAGGCAGCACTTAGAAGAGCTAGTCGCAGCCGGGCACCTAGACCTTTACATTGATGGCGGCGTAGAGCTGAATCATGCTCCGGTTGATCCCAGGGGTCAGGACGACCGAGACGCGCCGCCACAAGGAGTTGTTAATGTCATCCACGGCATAGTGGAGCCGGAGCGCGTTTGTGAACTCCGGGGTATGATCAAGAAAGCAGAACATCTGAGGGAAGTTTTGTCGGTACAGCCTGCCATCAAGAGGGGGAAGACCGAAATGAAAGATGTGATTGGTTTCACTTCGAGGGATTTAGAGCGTATCCAGACGCCGCACAACGATGCCCTAGTGGTGACACTTCGCGTCAAGGAATTTGATGTCAAACGGATCTTGATCGATCAAGGAAGCTCGGTCGTGATCATGTATTACGATGCGTTCAAGCAGCTCAAGCTACGAGAAACAGACTTGGCTCTGGAAACTTCACCCCTTGTTGGTTTCAACTCACAACCAGAGTGGCCCTTGGGCAAGATTATCCTGCCGGTCAAAGCGGGATCCGTGGTCAAGCAAGTGGAGTTTTGGGTGTTACAAGTGCCCTCGACCTACAACCTCATCCTAGGAAGGGGATGGCTTCACGCCATGCAAGCTGTAGCATCGACCTACCACCAGGTGATGAGATTCCCCTCGGCTATGGGGGCAATCGAGGAGATCTGGGGGGATCAGGTCATGTCCAAACAGTGCTTCGTGGCAGTGAACGGCAGCCGGGCTGCCAAAGGCTTCGTGCAAATGATAGAAGGACCAGAGGACCGAGGTGTGTTCGAGGATGTGGGCACCAAGGCAGAGGACAATGCTGTGGAGGACCTGGTTGAGGTGCGAATCGATGTGGAGCGGTCGGACAAGTTTTTCCTGCTCGGATCCAGCCTCACTGCTAAGGAAAGGACCGAGATGGTTGAATTCTTGATGGCCAACATCGAAGTATTTGCGTGGTCGCCTTACGACATGCCCGGCCTTGATCCAAGCTTTATCTGCCATCACCTCAACGTCTTCCCTGGAGCAAAGCCAGTCATCTAGCGAACAAGGAGATCAGCGTTGCATCACGCCGAGGTAGTAGCGAAGGAAGTCAAAAATTTGCTTGAGGCACGAGCAATTCAGGAAGTGCATTACCTTAGGTGGATCTCTAACACAGTGGTGGTGCCCAAGAAGAATGGCAAGTGGCGAGTTTGTGTCAAATACAAGACGGTCAACCGAGCTTGTCCTAAAGATAGCTTCCCCCTGCCGCGAATTGACCAGCTAGTAGATTTGACAGCTGGACATAATAGGCTCAGTTTCTTGGATGCCTATCGCGGCTACCATCAGATCGCCATGCATGGGCCAGACCGAGAAATCGCCTCTTTCACGACTCCAAGAGGACTCTTTTGCTACCGGGTCATGCCTTTTAGTTTAAAGAATGCCGGGGCAACTTTTCAGAGGATGGTGACCAAAATGTTTGCTCCTTTGCTTGGTCGGACAATGGAGGCTTACATCGATGATATGGTGGTAAAAAGCCGACATGAAGCAAACCATTTGTCCGACCTAGCCGAGATGAACGCGTCCAAGTGTGCCTTTGGCGTGGGATCCGGAAAATTTTTGGGATTCCTAGTCACAAACCGAGGCATCGAAGCAGACCCGACTCAGATCAAGGCCGTGCAAGAGTTGAAGCAGCCCATCTCGACAAAGGACGTTCAGTATCTGGCCGGAATGGCCGCCGCGCTTAATCGATTTATAAGCCGGTCATCAGATCGCTGCCGTCCATTCTTTCAGGCATTGAAATCAAAGTTCTTGTGGGATGAAGAGTGTGACCGAGCTTTAGCTGAGCTCAAGGAATATCTTTCTTCTCCGCCATTGTTGGTTACGCCTAAGCTGGGTGAGGAACTTTACCTTTACCTTGCTGTCTCACAGCACGCAGTCAGTGCGGTGCTTGTCCGAGCTGAAGGAATCAAGCACCTCCCAATCTTCTACGTCAGTAAAACCTTGCTGCTAGCAGAGACGAGATACTTGCCGTTGGAAAAGCTTTCGTTGGCATTGATGATGGCTTCAAGGAAGTTGGCACATTATTTCCACGCTCATACCATCATCGTACTGACCGAGTTCCCCTTGAAGGCCTTGTTTGAAAGGGCGGACTTCTCTGGCCGAATTCTCAAATGGGTGGTCGAATTGGGGCAATTTGATGTCAAGTTTCAGCCACGCACAGCTATAAAGGCCCAGACTTTGGCCGATTTCATTGCAGAATTCTCACCAGGGACCCATTCGGTATGCCCGGTCAATATTGCTGCGGCAGAAGAAGAAAAGAATGCAAGCCAGCCCGAGTTACAACAGCTTGGTGGAGTTGGCGTCGCGGAATTTGCACGCCCCACCGAAGTTACCGCAACTTGTACAAATCTACCAACCGGTGACGCGACGACGGAGTCGGGTATTGTAGTCCCACCCACTCTATCCGGTACCGCATCACCAGGAGGGGAGGTAATGGAACTACTCAGCACAGAGCCTGCGGCCGGCATAATACCGCGACCTGGTGATTCGCCTACGGACTTAGGCATTGTAGATCGACTTGCTGAGTCCGGTGCCGAATCACCAAGGGGGGCTGGAGAGGAACCAGTCAACGCAGAACTTGAAATCGGACAGCCGAGCAACCGTGATCCCATCACCCTTCGCAACTCTCAGGACCCATCGGACTGTTGGAAGCTTTTCGTGGGAGAGATGTGGAAGCTTTTTGTTGATGGAGCATCCAACCGCCACGGTGCCGGGCTAGGTATCGTTCTTATCTCTCCTGACGGCCTAACTATTGAACATTCCATCACCCTTGGCTTCCCCGCATCTAACAACGAGGCTGAGTACGAGGCCCTCTTGGCCGGGCTCAAGAGCGCTATTCAGATGAAGGCTGCCGAGCTAATGGTGTACAGTGATTCCTAGCTTGTGGTTAACTAAGTTTCTGGGATTTACGAAGCCAAGGATGACAGGATGGCAAAGTACCAAGCTCTGGTCAGGGAACACATCAAGCAGTTTCAGGCAATCAGAGTCCAACAGATAGGCCGTGAAGAAAGTAGCCGAGCTGATGAGCTGGCCGGCCTCGCTTCGATGGTAGATAGTACGTCTCCAAACCCCCTGTTAATTGATTTTCTTCCACGACCAAGCATTGAAGACGCCGGGTAGACAGATGTACTCTGCGCCGCGCTAGGTCCTTCCTAGATGGACCCCATAATCTTGTTCCTCAGAGACCGGACTCTTCCAACCGACAAGAAGGAAACGCACAAAGTCCGGGTGAAATCAGAGCGGTTTTGGCTCTCTCCATCTGGTGCATTGTATAAAAAGTCCTTCACTGGTCCTTATCTGAAGTGCATACACCCAAGTAGTGTGGAGGCATTCTTGTATGAAATTCACGAAGGTATCTGCGGTAGTCATATAGGAGGCCTGTCATTGGCCTACCGAGCTATTTCGCAGGGATACTGGTGACCGTGCATGCAGGCCAACGCACAAAAGTATGTCCGCAAGTGCGAAAAATGCCAGAAATTTGCCCATCAGATCCATCAGCCTGCTAGGGAACTTCTTCCCCTCACCAGTCCTTGGCCATTCGCCATGTGGGGGCTAGATATAGTGGGGCCATTGCCAACAGCACCGGGCAACCGAAAACTCTTCATCGCGGCCACGGATTACTTCACGAAATGGGTTGAAGCTGAGCCATTGGCAACAATCAAAGAGAAAGACGTGAAGCGGTTTGTCTGGCAGAACGTTGTCACACGGTTTGGCGTCCCAAAAATTTTGATCTTTGACAATGGCACCCAGTTTGACGGTCGCCTATTTAGAGGATTTTGTGAAGATCTGAAGATTGAGTTCTACAACTCTACTCCGGCTTACCCGCAGTCCAACGGTCAAGCTGAAGCATCGAACAAGACTATTCTGGATGGGTTGAAGAAGCGACTTGAAAAGGCAAAGGGAAAATGGGCCGAGGAATTACCCAGCGTCCTTTGGGCATACCGAACAACCCCCGGCGATCTACCGGGGAAACTCTATTTGCTTTGGCTTATGGCATAGAGGCGGTCATACCTTTGGAAGTTAGCATGCCCACCCTAAGAAGCGAGAGTTTTGAACCAGAACTAAATGCCGAGGCTATTGCCTTGGAGTTGGACCTAGCGGAAGAGCGTCGGGAGAAGGTCCTCATCCATGTCGCCGCCTACCAACAAGAGCTCTCAAAGAAGTACAACAAAAAGGTGCACCCCAGACCATTCAAGTTGGCGATTGGGTTTTGAGGAAAGTCATGGGCAACACCCTGGTTCCAGGTGAAGGCAAGCTAGGGGCAAACTGGGAAGGACCTTACAAGATCACCGGTCTGGCAGGCAAGGGGGCATACCACTTGGAGGATCTGGATGGCAGAGCAATACCCCGGCCATGGAATGCGGCCAACCTTAAACTGTATTATTTCTAGCTTTAGCTTTCTCTTCTTGTGCAAAGGAATTTTTTTTGGCTTGCACTTCAGAATGTAATTCTTTTTGTCAATATATAGAAGTGATTTTGCTTTAGCACTTGGATTGTTGTCTTAATGTAAAAACCGAGATGTTTTGCTCCGGCTGGAAGAGTTGGTGTTTTGTCCAACTTAAGTCACCCCAACCGAGATAATTTACTCTGGTTGGAGGAGTTGATGTTTTGTTCAACTTAGATATTTCTTGCCGAGATGTTTTGCTCCGGCTGGAAGAGTTGGTGTTTTGTCCAACTTAAGTCACCCCAACCGAGATGATTTACTCCGGTTGGAGGAGTTGATGTTTTGTTCAACTTAGATATTTCTTACTGAGATGTTTTGCTCCGGTTGGAAGAGTTGGTGTTTTGTCCAACTTAAGTCACCCCAACCGAGATGATTTACTCCGGTTGGAGGAGTTGATCTTTTGTTTAACTTAAGATTCCCAACCGAGATGATTATTCCGGTTGGACGAGTTGGTTGTTCGTTAAACTTGTTATCACCAACCGAGATGGATATTCCGGTTTTTGAAGTTGCTGTTTTGTTACACTTAAGTGCTTCAACCGAGTTATGTACTCCGGTTGACGAAGTGTTCAAATTTATGATCTATACCGAGATGTTTTGCTGAAGATAGAATTAATGACAATCGTGCAAACAAACACTTAGCAAAAATATCAAGTTTTTCATTGATAGAAAGTCAGTACAAAAGTTGGGGACAGAGCCCGGTTACATCAGAAGTGCAGAAAGCAAACATACAAAGAAAAGAAAACTAAACTAGGGGGGAGAGGTTGGTAAACTCGTCCTCGGTGGTTTCAAGGTTAATGGTTGGGCTCTTGTCTTGGGCACCGGGCTCGTCATTGCCGGGCTGCTCCTGCAACTCGGCATCCTCTGCCTCGGTATCAGTCTCGTCGTCTCTTTCTTCAAGCCCTTCCTCGGCCTCGGCTTGCAACGCGCTGAAGACGTCGTTCGCGTAAGGCACGAGGTAGGCCGGTAGGGAAGTTGGAGGAGGATTGGCAAACACGTCGGTGCCAGAGCCCTGGCCGAGATGCTCACAAGAGGATTTCCAGCCGGCTTTGAAGAAGATGTCTTGAGTTGCGAACACCTGCTTCTTGTAGTTTTCTTCGGCTTCATTGAAACCGGCATTGTTTGCATCTCGGCGGTCTTTTTTTCTTGATTTCTTCAGAGCGTCTAGCTCGGCCTGGAGCTCATCTCGTTTTTTCTCGGCCGCATCCACCTGACCGAGCAGTTTGTTATTGTCTGCATTGGCATTTTCAAGTGAAGTTTTTGCCCGGCCAAGCTCGGCTTGGAGGCTTTGGACTTGGCTGGCTGTGTCATTGGCCTTTTGCCTAAGTCTGTGGATGTGCTCCATTACCAAGTGTTGTTTTTGAATGGCCTGCAAGAAGCGAAGCTCATTAGAGGAGGAACCGGGCAAACACTTGTGGAAATTTCAAATTTGAGAGGAAGATTGACTTACCCTGGCCATCGACTTTACCGACGATTTTACCAACCGAGTGTCAGGGACGTGGTCACTGCCGACCACGTCGCTCGGTAGTAGGAGTGCCTTGGAGAGATCGAAGGCGAGTAAGTGCTCCTTGTCAGTCTTGATCGAAGCAGTCGCCGGGATGTCCTGACCCCGGTGTTTCAACTGTGAGCGCCAGGCCGGTATTGGGTTGACTGTTTCAGTTGGTTGCTCGGTGGTGAGTTCGGCCTCCAGCTCGGCGGACGGATCCGCGCGAGCTCTTTTGCTAGCCCAGCATTGTGTTGGTTGCTTACTGGACTGCCCGGCTGAGGGGGTAGAAAGGGCGATCACGGCGTCGCTAGCTTATCCGGCTGTTGGCCAGCTGACGACAACGCTCGGGATCTCAGCTGATGTGGCGGTGAGTAAGTTCTTGATTCTGCTTCTTTTTGCCATCTCTTGCTCCTCGGTTAGTCGGATGAATGGAACGTCTGGAAGGGTTGGATCTGGTGGAGGTGATGGAGCGCGAAGGAAGTCTGTGACTTTACTCCGATGGGGAGCGGAATATCTGTACGTGGGGGTGTAGCCGAGCAACTAGTTGCAATCTCGGTTGCGATACCGGAGTGCGGTCCTGATTGCCTCGACGTTGGGGTAGTGGTAGTTGGCTTGTAAGGCTTGAATTGCTTTAAAAAAAAAAAAAAAGAAAAAAAAACAGAGAAAATGATTAAGTACAGAAACAAGGAAAAAGTAAGTCAACCGAGTTAACTTGTGCGGCTTACATGTGTTGCCAAAATTTTTGCTGATCATCCAGCCCGGTACTGCGGTTGTCTCGTAATTGCCCGACACCCAGAAAAAATCATCATCGTGAAGATCCTTGTCTGGAGTGCCGGTCACGATCTTCTTTCTGCCCGGTCTAATTTTGAGGTAATAGGCGAGACCGTCGCCGGTGTGGCCTAATGTGTATTGGCGAAGGATCTCGGCTAGACCTAGGCTTATGTCTAGCCGGTTGTTCAGTTCGTGCACGCCGTTTATTATCCGGTATGTGTTGGTGGATACTTGGGTTGGCGCCAGCCCGGTTCGGCACAGAAACTCGGTCATGAGGGGATTGACCGGGAAGCGGAGGCCTCCTTCTACTATTGACAGCACGGTGAAGGGGCATTGGTCAAGTCTGCCCCAGGGTGTTGTCTTCTCTGCCGCCAGCTCTAGATGGACATCGGCCGGGATGCCGTACTCCTCTCTAAAGGCATCTAGCGCGGCCGGAGAGTCCACTAGGAAGCGGAATTTCCCCATGTGACCGAACTAGTGTATCACGGCTGAGGGGTTTGGCACAGTGCTAGTTGGATTTTGCTCGGTCTTGAGAGCCTCAGTTGTGGTCAAAGGTCCCCTTGGACTCTGCAGGAAAAGGATGGCAAGTATGAGTGTGAGCGCGGTCGCGCAAAGTGAGCTTGATTTTAGCTCGGTCATGAAAAGTGCCAAACCACCTCGGTGTTCTAAGCTTACCAAGGAGCCCAGTCGCCCAAGCGGACCAGATATTAACCCGGTTGAACGACCTGATCCACTTTGCTATCTCGGTTTTAGCTGGGTTTGTGACAAACATGTTATTTGCTCGGTTCTTAGAGTTTTTTGGATCAAAAGAAGACCAGGAGCCCGGTCCGCCCCAGTTCTTTAGTGTTCTTCAGGAAAAATGAAGAACAGCATGAATGCTCGAAGGCTCAGGGTGGTTTTTGGTGCCCAAATCCTAAAAGCTACGTTTTTCTACCCTAATGTGTGAAATACCAGAAGAAATGGCAACAAAAGAGAGGTTAAAGGGCATACCTGTGAAGGGCAGTGGCTCTTCCTTCTTCCAACACAAGCTCAACGATGGCGAGGGAGAAGGGGGAACAGGAGCTCTGAGATGCTTGAACGAGGAAATGGCAGTAAGAAGGAATGAGAGAGGGGAGTGGCCTGTATATAGGCTGAAAACCGCCAAAATTTGAATTTCATCTGACGGCGGTTGGCCGCTCGAGGACGAATGGGAGGGCGCCACAGCATCAGAGTTGAAGAGATGGGGGACAGGTGAGGCGTCAGCCGAGCAAAACGAAGAGACAGGCTGTAGAGTCGAGGAGTCAACCGGGACACGTTCGAAGCAGGGATCATCAGCCGTGGAGTATAACCGGTCAAGTTTGCAAACAGGAATGTTTAACTAGCCCGGTCACCATTTCGCATTCTGACAACCGAGGAGGTGTAATCCCGGTCGAAGTGAATAATCCCAGTCACGCTTTCGCGGACGGGATTAAGGGGCAATTGAGAGGGAGATTTATGATCTGGAATTGGGCCGAGGTAACGGCCGAGAAGATTAGTAGCCAAGTGGATCATTGGACCGAGATGATCCACGGTCCACCCAGAATTGGGCTACTAGGACCTGGGCTGGGCAGGTGTTGGGCCAAGTTTGCGCCGCCCAGTCCGGATATAAGTTGCTCGGTTAAGGCAACGCTCGGTTAGACCGAGCTGCGTGTAAGGCGTAGGTGAAGCCAGTCAGGTTGGCTGAACGGCGCCCGGAAAGGCGTCGTCGACCGAGGTACTTGCCTGCTTGGCAAGAAGGCCAACCACAGTCGAGTTGAATGACCGGCGCCCGGAAAGGCGCAGTCAGCCAAGATACCTGTTTGCTCGGCAGGGAGGCCGACCGCAGGTGCTCAAGAGATGTCTCAGGCTCGGCTATGCCGAGGCGCTGCCTAGCCCGGTTCTCTTGAGCGTAGCCAGTGAAGTGCTTGGGCGTAAAGCGCAGCCCGGCCATGGATAGAGCAGCTCGGCTGCCGAGCTCCAGCAGAGAGGGCTGGCAGTTGAGATTAGGTGATGTTCAGTGAGGTTTACGTTGACAGACGGGATAGCAGAGCCACGTGTCAGGAGATGACTGGGAGTGGATATTGGGCGCAGAGGGTATATAGGCATGTCTGCGCCCCCATACAGTGGAGGAGGAACATTTTTGTAAGAAAACTCTTACACTCAAACAATCTCCTTTCTCTCTCTATCCCAAGGTGTGTGCTAACTTGACCGTCGGAGGGGTTTTCCGCCACACATCGCCGGGTAGCTCACCGCCGTTTGTGCTTTCAGGTGATCGGACAGAGACGGAGCTCGGAAGAAAGGAGTACGGGCTTGCCGGAATATTTGCTCCCCGTATATGTCATAAAAACTTGTTTGATAATTTTTTTTTTGTTTATAAATAGTTGTCTCAGTTTATAAATTTGAGGAAAAAAACATAAATTCAAAAAATGAGTTTACGTTGGTTTTTAAACAGAAATTTAAAAATTTTACTAACAATTTTTTTTAATTAATTTTTTTTTCAAATAATTTTTTTTTTCAAATAATTTTTTTTCCAATTAATTTTTTTTTCCAACTAATACTAATCGAGGGGGCAATTGGTAATGCTACTTTAAACCTTAGGGAGGGGTTTGTAATTTCTAAAATGTGAGGGGTGTCAATGTAATTTACCCAGTGAGGGGAAAAATTAGTATTTAAAAAAATTAAATTGCTAAGGGGGAATCTGTAATGAAACTTTAAACCTTAGGGAGGGAGATGTAATTTCCAAAATGTGAAGGAAGAACTGTAAAACATAAACCTCAGGGGGTGTCAGTGTAATTTACCCAATTTGAATTGATTATAATTAAATTTAAACTTTTTATTACGTATTATTAATATTATTATATAGGAAAATTTTGAAAGTTAAAAAGAAGTTAAATCAAGTTTTGAAAATTTAAGGGATGGAAGACAAGTGATAAAAAATGAAAATCAAGTCATATATTGATTTAAGGGATGGAAGACAAGTGATGATATAAGAAAGTGAAAGTTATATGGATGGTTAGATGATGGTTAATAAAAATATTTTCTTATTATTATTATTTTTTTTTGTATAAATTACCATTGATGGCACTATTGTAAAGAGGATCAACAAATCAATATATGACTTGATTTTCATTTTTTTTTCTATCTTAGGAGTAGATCTAATATAAATAGGAGTAGTTTTAATTTAGATAGAAATAGTCTTAATGTACTTTACTTGTATTTAATTTTTTCATTCAATCATTTACATCATGATCTTCTTCTTCTTTCTCTATTTTTTCTTGTTTGTTTTATCATTATTTTTACTCTAAGGAAGTCCTTAAACTTTCAGGCCATAGAGCCTAAACACAATTGCTTAATCATTGTGTTGTTTTGGTGAGATTTTGGTTAACGCTCTATCGATGTAAACCTAATAAAAATTTTACCAACAATTTTTGGCACGCCTAGTGGGATATCATCCTAACTTGGAGAGAAAAAAAAAATGATACAAACAAAATATTAAGAAAATATGCCATCAAGTGGCATGTTTGCATCTTATGCAGCCATGGATGCAAACTACTAATGGAGTGGCAATGTTCCAATGGGTATGAATTATTATTAGAATGCCTCATCTTCTATGTATAATAATTGTTAATATTATGATAATGATTCTACAACATAATGGTATGACAAATGATTTGGAAAGAATAATTCAGTGTTGTGGGGATGAAATTTATTGCCGCAAGAATGAAATTTTGGCTCTACAAGAAGAAATTAATTCTCTAGATTGGTAAAAATTTCAAATAATTTCATCACCGTTATATTATTTGATGCAAAAAGATATAAATTACTTTAATAAAAAAATTCGTTAACTTAGTTATTAATTTATCAAGTTGATGAAGAAATTCAACACTGGAATAAAAAATTAAAGAATCTTAAAAAGCACAAATTTTATGTGTTTATGAGAGGCTTTTCCAAGCAAAACTTTCTCTCCACAAAAATCATGGCTAAGGAAAAATTAAGTTCTAAAAATGGCATGTCAGAGAGGTAATTTTTTAAGCCATTAATTGAAAAAGAAGACCAACTTGTCTTGCTAAAAGCTATTAAGCATTTAAATCCAATTAGAGGATATGGTTTTAAGTCAAATATGACAAAGAATGTTGAATTACCATTACAAAATGATGGTGAATATTCAATTGGAGAGTATGATTTTAAGCCAAATATGGTTAAATTTGATGAACAATCATCACAAAATGATGATGAAAATTCAATTGGAGGGCATGGTTTTAGGCCAAATATGGCTAAACTTGATGAAAAAATATGGCTAAAAATTATGAACAACCTACATTTGATGAATTTGAAGTTTTCGACATTGTTAATTTTGTCAAAAAAATTAATTTTCTAAAGTCAATTGACATTATGATTTCTGTCATCCAACAACTACAATGACTTTGTGGTTCACATCAAAAATTAATTTTGATAAAGTGGTTTACAAAAGGAAATTATGAATTTTATTTCTATTTTTTTATATAACAGTAATGGGGGAGTATTTGGATGTGATCTCAACAAACAAAAAACTATATATATATGGACAATGGATTATAATTTTCATAGTTTCTATTATATATTTATGTTCATACAACTCTCAAAGAATTCGAATACTCTTTCTTAAAGAGTTGGGGGCATTGTTTACACCATAAATAAAATTTTTATCGATTATAACTAGGTTTAACTTTCTATTATTATTATTATTATTGTTATTATTATTATGATTATGCAGGAAAATTTTGAAAGTTAAGAGAAGTTAAGTCAATTTTGAAGATTCAATGGATGGAGGACAAGTGACAATATAAGAAGGTGAAAGTTATATGGGTGGTTAGATGATAGTTAATAGAAGTTTTTTCTTATATTTTTTTGTATAAATTGTCATTGATGGCTCTATTGTAAAGAGAACTAACAAATCAATACATGACTTAATTTTCATCTCTTTTCTACTCTAGGAGTAGATCTAATCTACATAGGAGTAGTTCAAATTTAGATACGAGTAGTTTTAATGTACTTTACTTATATTTGATTGTTTATTTAATTATTTACATCATCATCTTTTTTTTTTTCTTCTTTTTTTCTTGTTTGTTTTGTTATTATTTTTACTCCAAAAAAGTCTTTAAACTTTCGAGACATAGTACTTCAACACGATTGCTTGATGATTGTATTATTTGGTGAGATTTTTGTTAAGCCTTCGCCGAAGCCTAACAAAAATTTTAGTAGGAGTCAGTTAACATTTTTTATTTAGAAAAAAAACAACACAAATACTGGAGTTGACTTCAGGTTACACTTTTCCCCAGTTTCAAGCATTACAGCATAGGATTGCCAACTAAAAAAAAAAAAAAAATTTAACTTATTGATTATTTTTTTAGTTTTAGTTTTTTTTTTTTTTTTTGAAAAAATATGTACACAAATAGAGAAATGATGTCATCCAAATAAGTTAATAAACTAATAAATTAACTTTTTTTTTTTAAATTGTCAAAATAGGCCATGATACGAAATTATAGATCACAATGGAATTTTTATTTTATACATAATTAAAAATAGAGCAAATTATACTAACAGTCTCTATAGTTTGGGGCCCGTGTCATTTTTAATCTCTAACTTTTCAATTGTGACACATTTGATCTTGAATTTTTAATCTTGTTCAAAATAAAGACAATTGAAGATTCCATTACTTAATTTCAAGAGCAAAATCATCAATTTGATAAAACATAAATTAATTTGATAAAACTAAATGTCAAAAAAATATTTTTAAATTTTTAAAATTATTTTTGCACACAAAAGATAAAATTATATAAAATTGATAAATCTTTTAGACATTTATTAATTTATTTTTACCAAATTAATTTTTAGTATGTGTTTGGATGATGATCATGTAATGGGTGGTTATTAGGATTTTAATGTGTAATTGATATATTTAATATATGAAATATTTTTAGTTTTGGAATTTTTGATTTAATGGATTGTTTTAATAGTGATATCAAAGTTTTAACCATATTTGGCTTTTGAAAAAATAGAAACTAATTTAATGAAAATAAAAACAACTACCCATTACATGATAATCATCCAAACACATAATAAAAATTAATTTGGTAAAAAAAAAAATGTCTAAAAGATTTATCAATTTTACATAATTTTATCTTTATTGGGTAGAATTAATTTTTTAAAATTCAAAGATATGTTTTTTGATATTTATTTTTGTCAAATTAGTTTATATTTTATCAAATTGATGATTTTGCCATTGAAATTAAGCAATGGTATTTTCAGTTGTCTTAATTTGAAACAAAATTCAAAGTTCAAGTTCAAATGTATCACAATTAAAAAGTTAGAGATCAAAGTAACACAAATCTCAAACTATAGAGACTATTAATATAATTCACCATTGAAAATATGTTTAAATTCACTCATTTTATTTTTAATTGTGAGTTAAATCATTTAATTTTACTTTTTACAGAATAATTTGCAATTAAGATGAAGATTGAGGCTAATTGATAATTAAAAGAAAAAAAAAATGAAGAAAAATAAGTCAAATTGAACCCAAACTCTATTCTCAGCGGCAACCAACGTGTCATGGCCAATTGAAAAGAAGTGATTCACGGGCGAAGCAAAAGCAATTGGATTCTGTTTGTTGGATGATATGGTTTCAAAGGTTAGGTAATTGGATTCTATTTGTTGGATGATATGGTTTGAAAGGTTATTGGATGAATGATGGCATGATGGAAATATTTTGGTGCACATTCTTAAGCATGTGTTTACCATATATATTTTATAATTAAAAAAATATATATAATTTTAATTTTTTAAGTCATAAATAAAAAATTATTATAACTAAATACAACATGAGATATAATTAAAAAACTCATAAATCATAACAAAAATAATATCATAATTAAAGAAAAAAATTAATCATAATTAAAGAAGAAAATAACATAATTAAAGGTAATTAAAGGTATATGTAGTACACTTTTTTATAAAAAAGAAAAAAGAAAAAAAAAGTGTATATTAGAATTTCCTTAATCTAACTGGATGAATGATGCAAGGCAAGAAGTTCATTGGCAGAATGATCTCAACCTGGAGAAGAATTACCACCTTGAACCATTAAAGATAAGAGAAGAGCTGAACGAGGGGAACATTCTGAGAAAACTTTACATATTGTTTTAATTTATTTCTATGGCGTTTTAAATTTCTTTATTAAAGTTGGTGTAAAACTTCAATGGTTTTTTTTTTTTTATTTATAAATATTTTATAGTTTAATTATGATTTTTAATGTCAAATTATTTTGATTGATTAATTAATTTATTTATTTAAAAAAAATAATTATTTTATAAAGTTCTTTGATTTATCGTTAACTCCGGGTATGAGATATGCTTAGAATTCTCTGCGAATTAAATTATTAGAATTCCATGAAAAAGTTTTTGATCTGTATAATGTCTTATTCTATCGTAGATTCCGGACACGGTAGAAACTTAATATTCCTTGCTGTGATAACCCAACCCGTACTCTACTTAATTGTGCATGTGATTATGTGTTTGATATGAATTTGCAAGTTTGAGTATGTGAATTATGTGAATTTGGAATAATATTTGTTGAACGTAGGAATATCTGTTCCAATTACAACTTTGAACTGAAATTGAAAGCCTTAGAGGTGTAATAAACAAAAACCGACTTCATATTTGTGATTAGCATGATTTATAGAGCTTTTGGTGAAATTTTAAAACATTACAATTCGTAAGGATTAAATTAAAATTTATGAGATAAGCCATATTTGTGTTTGGCCTCTTGTGTTCTTCATTTGGTGGAGAGCTTGCTAGAGTGAGTTAGAGAGAGAGAGAGGAAGAAGAAGAGCTAGAGTTTTGGAAGAGAATCAAAGGGCAAACCTTAAACTTGGGTTAAGGTATGATAATCTACTTCTAATCTTTGTCTCTAACTCATCTTTGTCATGGAATCAAGAAGAAATTGGGATTTTGGGCTAGGGTTTGAGTTATGTAATGGATTGGACTAAATGTAAGAAATCTCTTCATGTTTGTTTGATTTGAGTCCAATCTTGAGATTAATGCATGAAATGAGCTCTAGATTGTGCATACAACAAAGATTTGTTGAAGGATCACCTGTGTTTTTATGTGTTTGAGCTTGATCATGAAATTTATGAAGTTGGTATTGGCTCAAGATTGATGTGTTTGAGATGCAATTACCCTTGTATCATGCTAGTGTATCATGTTTTTGAGTTATTTTTGCATGATTTGGGGCTTGAAAATCAACCTAGAGGCTTAAGTTTTTCTTCAGCTTCAGATTGCCTAGAACAGCCAGGACCACACGTGCGGGGCTCACAGCCGCACGTACGGGGTTCATGGCTGTACGTGCGCGGCTCACAGCCGCACGTACAGAAAATAGGGCAGGGATGCACTTCGCTATTGAAATGGCTCGCACGTGCGGCACGCTTTCCGCATGTGTGAAAATCAGGAAAAAAATCTGCCTTCTTCTATTAGCTTCCTCGACCTTCTAAATTCATTTCTGAGCATGTTTTGTCCCTCTGCAATGCCTATAGATGAAATGGATAATGAACGAAAAGTAAAATGAATTGATGAAAGAAAGTGTTTGAATTGAACGGATTATTCATTGAATGTGTGTGTGAAACATTTGTGTAGGTCTTGTGCTGGAGGAAACACTGTGGAACCTAACGTATTGTGAGTAATAATATTGTACATATATATTCTTAATTGTGTACTTGGATTGTACCAACATTGTGCTTTGATGAAAAGGAATGGAATTTGAAAAAGTTATATGACATGTGCAGCGTGGACCTAAGATCGTTCTGTTTATTCTATAATATCATTCGGCTCGAGGCCGTTCTGTCAATATGATTGGGCCCGAGGCCGTCCATTCTGTTGGTATGATTGGGCCCGAGGCTATTCAGTTAATATGTAGACCCGAGGCCATTCTGCTTATATGTGGGCCCAAGGCCCTTCTAAACTTTGTGGGCCTAAGGCCTTTCTGATATGATGGGCCTAAGGCCGTTCTATTTATATAATGGGCCTAAGGCCGTTCTTATAGCGATTCTAGTTTTCCCTTTCTGTATTTGTTGTGTTCCGGACGTTGATTCCGTGGAATTGGTGGTTGTATACCTTGTTGTCATCCTTTAATTCCATATGTTTGGGTTTTAGGATGTGTTGAGCGTGTTTTGAACAGGTGGGTTGAGCCTTAGTTCAAATTCTTGTTGCCCAGTTTTGAGCGGGTCCTTGTGCGCTCGAGCGGAGATTCCATACTTCCAGTTTTTCGTGCCTCTGCAAAACTTCTGCAAGTGTGTTTTTCACGCTCGAGCGGGTCGCGCTCGAGCGGGTATGTTGATGCTCGAGCGGGTAGTGCTTTGTCTGTGAAAGTTCTGGGAGGGAGAAATCTACGCTCGAGCAGACTGGTTTTCGCGCTTGAGCGGATGTACTTTATTCTTGTGTCTTGGCGCTTGAGTGGGCCTTCTTGTGCTCGAGTGGATCCAGTTTTTTGTCCTTGACGTTCGAGCGTTCTGTTTTTCTCTCGAGTGGACCTGTCGTATATCAGATGGTAGCTGGGCATTTTTGAATCACTTTTTTTACTCACACTCTCTCTCTTACTTTCTAAAAACACTTTTTGAGAGCTTCTCTCTCTAAGATCTCCCTTTTCTCTAGGGTTTGATCCAGTTAGAGTGTTCCACTCCCTTGGTGCCTTTGTAAAAAGTGTATTGATCGTCGAGGGCTACGTTTTGATCCGAGAAATTGTTGATATGAAGCACTTTGAATTTCTTCGTCTTCTCCATTTGAGCTCTAATTTCGAGGTAGGGATATCCTACTCCATCTTATGAGCTTTGTCTTTAAATTTTGGTATTTCGATGTGTTGGGGGTTGTTGGGTAATTTCAGGAAAGTTCGGGGCCATTGTGTAATTTTCAAAAGAGGGGTTTTAAAAGTTTAGAACCTTTATGTATGTAATACATTGGAAAAATGGACTTGGTGTTGGATTTTGATGAAAATGGAACCTTAGGATTGGTGTTGTAATTATGGGAAAAAGCCCTAATTGTTGATAAATTAATTTGTATAATTAATTTTGGGAAATGAGAAATTGAATAGGAAATATTCAAATTGGAAAGGTATGGGATTAAAGGGTGTAGTTGGATTAATTTATCGCTCACACAGGCAAATGTTGATGATTTATCCATTTGGTGCATTTATTTTCTGTTTAGAAATAACTGCTTTGGGCTATCGGTGGAGGATAGTCTTGATTGTCGTAGACAATGCATGATGATTAGGCAAACTAAAACTAATCAATGGAATGTGTCATCGAGTATGACGGTTGAAAAATAAATTAACTTTATGTATTGATTGATTATGTATATGATCTGTGTTTATATACATTGTGTTGTGTGGGAGAAGATAAGGGATGTACTCCACGGTTTAGGGGAAGATAGGGGATGAACCTCTAAACCGGAATTGGTATGACATTGATACAGCACTACAATGTGTATCATGGTGAAGTATGGAAGTGTTTGTTGATTTGATATAGCACTAAAATGTATATCATTATCAATTGTGAAGTATAGAAGTGTTTCTATGTTATATTGATACAGCACCAAAATGTGTATCACTTGTGAAGTAAGGAAGTGGTTTATGTGTTATTGATACAATACCAAAATGTGTATCCGTCAGGAATTTCGAAAATGTGTTAGTAATGAGTTATAATCTCATTAAATTGTTTGGCTAGGTTCTGAGCCTTGTTTCCAAATTCAAAATTGAATAAGAAATGGAAAGTGAATTGTAACATGGATATGATTGTCATGAAACTGTAATATGGCATGAGTTGGAATATAAGTATGGACCATCTGTTGAATGCTATTATTTTAGTCATTGTTTATGGTTGGTTTAGTATATTTCTACTGGGCTGTGGCTCATCCTATATGGGACATCATTTTCAGGTACAGGTAGCATGCCACCTCCAAGGACGTAGCTTGGGAGGCTTAGTGGCCGGAACTCCTTTTGTTGTTTTGTTGTATTACATGTACATCAAGCCAAGGGCTTTCTTTGAAATAGAGTTAGCACTCTTTTTTTTGTAACCAAGTGTTGACTTGGAAAGTTGTAAGCCCATAGGGCATTTACTTTTGTGGTCAACATGTAATACATTTTGTAATGATTACTCTGATGGAATATATTTATACTTCACTCTCTTAGGTCTAGCATGCTATTGTTGGATGATTTATGGGTTTATTTTGAGGGCGTTACAACTTGGTATCAGAGCGTACCGGGTTCAAATACTTTGGGTACGTGGGAAGTGATTAGTATCACAATGGGTTTGTCTCGCTTGTTAGAGACTTATGTGTAATGTTATGTGCTTATGTGATAACATGTTTATGTGACTACTTGGGTATGGGATTTAGTTTCTATGATGTTGATTGGATCCTTGGGTTTCTGTGAGTCTTGTTGGAAAAGCACTTGATCAATGTTGTTTATAACCGGAACTCTAGTAACGCCTCAGGACTATCATTATCCGGAAACGAAATTCATAAGTGTTTATGTGTTTATATGCTTACGTGGAGTGAATTACAGTTGTCCATGTATTAGGACGTGAGTGTTATAGCTTCGGCACTTTTGTGAATGTGCTAATGTCTTCATTATCTTTATTAGGATGTTAGGATGAGGATGATGTGGTAGGCATGGTAGGCCTAGGAGGCATGAAGTGCCTGTACCGGAGGAGAATCCGGCGATGCATGAGGGAGTTGGCCAGGCCAACGTGGCCGAGCCATCAGGTCAGCAGGCTATGGGTGCTTTAGCCCATGGGATAGCCGATGCATTGAGAGAATCTATGGGCATTCTTAGAGCTGAGAATCCAGTTCAGGCCTAAGTTCAGGCCCAGGTTGTGGATGCAGGGCCTTCCTTTCTGAAGAGGGAGTTCTTCCGGTCTAATCCGGACGAGTTTGTTGGTGATCCGAAAGAGCCACTCAAGGCAGGTGAGTGGTTGGAGCAAATGTCAAAGACGTTCGAGATGCTAGACATCGAGGACGGAGCCTTGAAAGTGACCTTGGCATCTTTCCAGCTTAAGGAGGATGCGGGTCAGTGGTGGAAATTTGTGAAGGGCCTTTTGGATGGCACTTGGGAGGCTTTTGTGAATGCCTTCCAGGAGAAGTTCTTGTCTCCAGCTGTCAGGGAGAAGCTGAGAGACCAGTTCTGCCAACTGTTGCAGCTGAGTTCTTCAGTGGCTGAGTTTGAGGCTGCATTTACTAGCTTGTCCAGGTTTGCACCTGAACTTGTGGCGTCTGAGGAATGCCGTTGTATCGAGTTTGAGAAGAAGTTGAGGCGCGGCCTCAAGATGAGGATTGGCGGGTCTATGACTCAAGATTATGGGCGCTTGGTTGATGCTGCAGCTCATATGGAGATCATGATGCAGGAGGAGGGGCAGAAAGGCTCCAAGAGGAGTCAGGATGGTCAGGGTGATGGCAGGAGACAGAGGGGTTCACATCCTCAGCAGTCTCAAGGAGGTTTTGCTAGATTTACCTTTCCAGTGCCGAGTGTAGGCTCCAGGAAAGGTAATCAAGGAGGCCTGACTTGTTTCAAATGTTGCCAACTGGGTCACAAGTCTTCAGTTTGCCCACAGAGGGGAGGAGGTCAGGGAGCGGCTTCTTCTTCGGCTCGACCTCAGAGCCAGAGTCAGGGCAGAGGCCAGCCTTTGTCTTGTTATCAGTGTGGTCAGGCGGGGCACCTGAAGAGGTTTTGCCTGCAGTTGAGTGGCACATTTGGTGCATCTAGGCAGAGGCAGAGTTTTCAGCCAGCTCAGTCAGTGCAGGTCTCGAAGGCCAATCAGGGGGCTTCATCGTCCCAGTCTGTGCAACAGTCTTTTGCTCCTAGAGGTGAGCAGGTTGATCAGGGGCCTACAGGGCGCGTGTATGCTGTTACCGCGCAGGACCTAGTACCGGCTCCATCTATTGTGAGAGGAACCTTTTTGTTTTGCAACTTGGTTGCTAGTGTGTTGATTGATACGGGTGCATCTCATTCCTTTGTATCTGCTGCATTTGCATCTGTTTTGGATTTGGAGTTGGCATAGTTAGCATCTCCTATATGTGTTGTATCACCTGTTGGGGGTGAGTTGATTTTGAAACAAGGGTGTAGAGGGTGTGATATAGAGGTAGCAGATCGTTGGCTTCCGTTTCCTTTTGTGGTTATGCCCATGACGGGTTTTGATGTTATTTTGGGTATGGACTGGTTATCGTCATACCGGGCTGTTATCGATTGTTACCGTCAGAGGGTCACAGTGTGTACCTTGAGCGGGGATTGTTTTCATTTTCTGGGGGACCGGGTTGGTAGTGTGTTGCCACCGGTGTAAGATCCGCGAGGGCGGAGTGAGCTTAGTGGTCTTCTCGCTAGCCTTATCTGTAGTGAGTGTGATGAGACCGGGGTTGAGTCATTGAGGGTGGTTTGCGAGTATTCAGATGTTTTTCCCAAAGATCTTGTCAGTTTGCCACCTCACTGAGAGATCGAGTTCTCTATTGATTTAGTGCCCGGCACAGCGCCGATTTCTATGGCACCTTATCGTTTTGCTCCAGCCGAGTTGAGTGAGTTGAAGATTCAGCTCCAGGAATTGCTAGATAAGGGCTTCATTCGTCCTAGTGTTTCGCCGTGGGGAGCACCGGCCCTCTTTGCTAAAAAGAAAGATGGTGCCTTGAGAATCTGTATCTACTACCGGAAGTTGAATCGGGCTACGGTCAAGAATAAGTACCCTATGCCCCGTTTAAATGATTTGTTTGACCAGTTGAAGGGGTCCCGTTGTTTCTCTAAGATAGACTTGAGATCGGGTTACCACCAGTTGAGGGTCAAGGAGGAGGATACTCCTAAGACGGCATTCCGCACGCGGTATGGCCATTATGAGTTTTTGGTGATGCCATTTGGGCTCACCAATGCACCGGCAGTCTTTATGGATTTGATGAACCGGATCTTCCGGGAATTCTTAGATCGCTTTGTAGTCGTTTTCGTGGACGACATTCTAATCTATTCGCCTTCTGAGGAGGAGCACGAGGAACACTTGAGAGTGGTGCTTGAATTGCTTGGAGCCCATAGGCTGTATGCCAAGTATGGGAAATGTGAGTTCTGGGTAGGAGAAGTCAAGTTCTTAGGCCATGTGGTATCCGGGGAAGGGGTGTCTGTTGATACATCCAAGATTGAGGCAGTGCAAGATTGGGCACAGCCTAAGAGTGTTTTTGAGATCCGCAGTTTTCTGGGATTAGCTGGGTATTATTGCCGGTTTGTGAAAGATTTCTCCAGACTAGCTTCGTCGTTGGCTTGGTTGACGCGGAAACGGGTCAAATTCGTTTGGAGTGAGACTTGTGAAAAGTCGTTCCAAGAGCTAAAGATTAGATTGAACACCACTCCTGTTTTGATTATTCCAGAGAGAGGTTTGGGTTATGCGGTTTATTGTGATGCCTCACGAGAGGGTTTGGGTTGTGTGTTGATGCAAGAAGGGAAAAGTGGTAGCCTATGGCTCACGTCAGTTGAAAATTCACGAGAAGAATTACCCTACACATGACCTAGAACTAGCAGCTGTGATTTTTGCCTTGAAGATTTGGAGGCACTACCTTTATGGTGAGAGGTTCGAGGTGTTCTCGGACCATAAGAGTTTGAAGTATTTGTTTACACAGAGAGACTTGAATTTGAGGCAGAGAAGGTGGATGGAGTTCATTGAGGACTACGATTTTGAGTTGCACTATCACCCGGGAAAGGCCAATGTTATGGCTGATGCCCTTAGTAGGAAATCCATTAGTGATGTAGCTTGTATAGCCATCCGGGAGTGGGAGATTTTGGGGCACTTGGAGAGTTTGATTTGCTTCTGGGCGAATCCGTTGAGGCTACGGCATTGTTTTCTGTTATTGCGCAGCCTACACTAGTGAGTCGAGTGTTAGAGGCACAGGGGGGTGACCTTGAGGTAGAATCCCTCCGGGAGAAGATCTCCGGTGGAAAGGTTGAGAAGGGTTTGTCTGTGTATCTGACCAGAGTGTGAGATATCGAGACCGTTTGTTTGTGCCGGAGTCTTGCCGAGAGGAGGTACTCCGAGAGTTTCACCATTCACGTCTTGCGGTGCATCCGGGAGGCACTAAGATGTATCGGGATTTGGGTTGCCAGTTTTGGTGGCGGGGTATGAAGAAGGATGTGGCAGTTTTCGTGTCTAAATGCCTTACTTGTCAGCAAGTGAAGGCCGAGCATTAGAGGCCAGCGGGTTTGTTGCAACCCTTGCCTATTGCCGAGTGGAAGTGGGAACATGTCACTATGGACTTCGTTGTAGGTCTTTCAAGGACTCAGCGGGGTAGTGATGCTATTTGGGTGGTTGTAGACCGGTTGACTAAGTCGGCGCACTTTATCCCTATGCGCGTGAGAGATTCGGTAGATCATCTTGCCTATTTGTATATTCGGGACATAGTGAGGTTACATGGGGTCCCAGTGACGATCGTCTCAGATAGAGACCCTCGTTTTACTGCTAGATTGTGGCAGAGTTTGCAGGGTGCCTTGGGCACCAAGTTGACCTTTAGTACGGCTTATCATCCTTAGACTGACAGGCAGTCCGAGCGTACTATCCAGATCCTTAAGGATATGCTTCGAGGTTGTGTCCTTGACTTTAGTGGGATGTGGGAGAGGCACTTGCCCTTGGTGGAGTTTGCCTACAACAACAGTTTTCAGTCGAGCATCGGTATGGCACCATTTGAGGCCTTGTATGGCCGACCGTGTAGTCTCCAATTTGTTGGGCCGAGGTGGGTGATGCACCTTTGTTGGGCCCAGAGTTGGTGAGGGAAACGACGGAGAAAGTTGAGCTTATCCGTAGGAGGCTTGTTACAGCCCAGAGTCGCCAAAAGAGTTATGCCGACCGTAGGAGGAGGCCTTTGGCATTTGAAACGGGTGATCATGTTTTCTTGAAAATATCACCGAGGCCAGGTTTGATGAGGTTTGGGAAGAGTGGGAAGTTGTCCCCTCGGTTTATCGGTCCCTTTGAGATCCTTGAGAGGATTGGGGAGGTTGCTTATCGTTTGGCTTTGCCACCGCAGTTGTCCAGGGTTCATGACGTCTTTCATGTTAGTATGCTTCGGAAGTACGAGCTGGATCCATCGCACGTGTTGGATTGGACCGACTTAGAGTTAGAGGAGGATGCCTCGTATGAGGAGAGACCGGTTCCGGTCTTGGATAGGCGGGATCAAGTCTTGCGAGGCAAGACCATTCCCTTGGTAAAAGTTTTGTGGAAGCATCACGGAGTGGAAGAAGCCACTTGGGAACGTGAGTTAGAAGTCCATGAGAAATATCCGGACTTGTTTGTTGATGTGTAACCATGCATTGGTAATTTTGTAATATTGTTGAACTTTAAGAGCATTATATATGTCTTAAGTTGTAAAACATGGTATATGTTTTGGTTAATGGAAGTATTTTGAAACTTGCCTTGAAATGGGAGTTTAACGTGACATTGCATATGTTGAATGTATTGTAGAAATGGAAATATATCATGAATACTGAATATGATATACAATTGTGGAATGTGGTATTGAAATTTGTGGAATTTCAGGGAATGCATATCTATAATGCATGTTGTGAGAAACGTTGTAATTTGCCTCTTGAAAAGAGATGAGATGACTGGTAATGGGTCTAGTTGTTAAATTTCACGTTGTAATAATGTTGGGAATTGAGAAAATCTTGTTTTTGAAAAACTTGTATTTAATTTCGGGGACGAAATTCTTTAAGGGGGGAAGGTTATAGCGATTCCAGTTTTCCCTTTCTGTATTTGTTGTGTTCCGGACGTTGGTTCCATGGAATTGGTGGTTGTATACCTTGTTGTCATCCTTTAATTCCATATGTTTGGGTTTTAGGATGTGTTGAGCGTGTTTTGAACAGGTGGGTTGAGCCTTAGTTCAAATTCTTGTTGCCCAGTTTTTGAGCGGTCCGCTCGAGCGGGTCCTTGTGCGCTCGAGTAGAGATTCCATACTTCCAGTTTTTCGTGCCTCTGCAAAACTTCTGCAAGTGTATTTTTCATGCTCGAGCGGGTTTTTTTACGCTCGAGCGGGTCGCGCTCGAGCGGGTATGTTGACGCTCGAGCGGGTAGTGCTTTGTCTGTGAAAGTTCTAGGAGGGAGAAATCTACGCTCGAGCGGACTGGTTTTCGCGCTTGAGCGGATGTACTTTATTATTGTGTCTTGGCGCTCGAGCGGGCCTTCTTGTGCTTGAGCGGATCCAGTTTTTTGTCCTTGACGTTCGAGTGTCCTGTTCTCCGCTCGAGCAGACCTGTCGTATATCAGATGGCAGCTGGGCATTTTTGAATCACTTTTTTTCACTCACACTCTCTCTCTTACTTTCTAAAAACACTTTTTGAGAGATTCTCTCTCTAAGATCTCCCTTTTCTCTAGGGTTTGATCTAGTTAGAGTGTTCCACTCCCTTGGTGCCTTTGTAAAAAGTGTATTGATCGTCGAGGGCTACGTTTTGATCCGAGAAATTGTTGATTTGAAGCACTTTGAATTTCTTCATCTTCTCCATTTGAGCTCTAATTTCGAGGTAGGGATATCCTACTCCATCTTATGAGCTTTGTCTTTAAATTTTGGTATTTCGATGTGTTGGGGGTTGTTGGGTAATTTCGGGAAAGTTCGGGGCCATTGTGTAATTTTCAAAAGAGGGGTTTTAAAAGTTTAGAACCTTTATGTATGTAATACATTGGAAAAATGGACTTGGTGTTGGATTTTGATGAAAATGGAACCTTAGGATTGGTGTTGTAATTATGGGAAAAAGCCCTAATTGTTGATAAATTAATTTGTATAATTAATTTTGGGAAATGAGAAATTGAATAGGAAATATTCAAATTGGAAAGGTATGGGATTAAAGGGTGTAGTTGGATTAATTTATCGCTCACACAGGCAAATGTTGATGATTTATCCATTTGGTGCATTTATTTTCTGTTTAGAAATAACTGCTTTGGGCTATCGGTGGAGGATAGTCTTGATTATCGTAGACAATGCATGATGATTAAGCAAACTAAAACTAATCAATGGAATGTGTCATCGCGTATGACGGTTGAAAAATAAATTAACTTTATATATTGATTGATTATGTATATGATCTGTGTTTATATACATTGTGTTGTGTGGGAGAAGATAAGGGATGTACTCCACGGTTTAGGGGAAGATAGGGGATGAACCTCTAAACCAGAATTGGTGTGACATTGATACAGCACTACAATGTGTATCATGGTGAAGTATGGAAGTGTTTGTTGATTTGATATAGCACTAAAATGTATATCATTATCAATTGTGAAGTATAGAAGTGTTTCTATGTTACATTGATACAACACCAAAATGTGTATCACTTGTGAAGTAAGGAAGTGGTTTATGTGTTATTGATACAACACCAAAATGTGTATCCGTCAGGAATTTCGAAAATGTGTTAGTAATGAGTTATAATCTCATTAAATTGTTTGGCTAGGTTCTGAGCCTTGTTTCCAAATTCAAAATTGAATAAGAAATGGAAAGTGAATTGTAACATGGATATGATTATCATGAAACTGTAATATGGCATGAGTTGGAATATAAGTATGGACCATCTGTTGAATGCTATTATTTTAGTCATTGTTTATGGTTGGTTTAGTATATTTCTACTGGGCTGTGGCTCACTCTATATGGGACATCATTTTCAGGTACAGGTAGCATACCACCTCCAAGGACGTAGCTTGGGAGGCTTAGTGGCCGGAACTCCTTTTGTTGTTTTGTTGTATTACATGTACATCAAGCCAAGGGCTTTCTTTGAAATAGAGTTAGCACTCTTTTTTTTGTAACCAAGTGTTGACTTGGAAAGTTGTAAGTCCATAGGGCATTTACTTTTGTGGTGAACATGTAATATATTTTGTAATGATTACTCTGATGGAATATATTTATGCTTCACTCTCTTATGTCTAGCATGCTATTGTTGGATGATTTATGAGATTATTTTGAGGGCATTACAGTTCTGTTGATACGATTATGGATATTGTGAGAACTTTATGATTATCTTTTTACACTGCTTTACTTTATTATTATTCATTGAGTTTCGCTCACCCAGTATTATATATGCACATGCAGGTGATTCGTAGCATGGAGCACACTCCTAGAGTCAGCTTCAGAAGCTATTTTTGTGACCCAATCAAGTCCTACCTCCGAGATGGAGTTTGTCTTTGACTCACACCATACATTGACTTTATTTTGTTTTGTTTTTATGGTCTTGGATTTGTAAATGATATGTACGAATTCCTATGGCACTTATATTTTTGCATGGGCATGTAAATGTTTGAATGTGTTATGAGGTTAGCTTCATAATTTTGCTGATGTTGGCACAACTCAATGGACTTATCATTATTATATGTTTCTGCTTATGGCCCTATTATCATAAATATTATGTATGTTTGTTTGAGGCCTTCGGTAATCTACGGATTACAGGTCGGTTATGACCCAAACTTTTAGGGGTGGGTTCGGGTCGTGACAGAGTGGTATCAGAGCATGAGTTAATATCTAACACACGAGTCCATTTAAGAAGTCTAGAAAAAGGTTTAAGTTGCATCCATAATGCATTTTTAATCAAGTATGATATGAAAATGTGCATTTGTAAATGTGACTTATGTGCATATTATCTGTGAAAGTTATAATGTATGTTCCTGTAGATCATGGTGAGAACAAGGGCGGAAGATGGGAAGGATTCAACCTCCGCACGATTTGATAGAATGGAGGCAATGATTATGGACATGGCAGAGGCTTTTAGACAACAGCAACAACAACTACCACCGCCACCAATGCTTGTGCCACCACCTGTAGTGCAAGACCACCAAGCTGACGACCGAACTATTGCTCTCACAAAGGAATTTAAAAAGATAAAACCGCCATCATTCAAAGGAGGAATTGATCCACTGAAGGCAGAGGCTTGGGTGCTTGGTATAGAAAAACTGTTTGAAGTCTTCCATGCACGGAGGCATAAAAAGTCTTGCTTGCTGCTTTTATACTCGAGGATAAGGCACGCCATTGGTGGATGCTTATTTGAGAGGAACATCAAGGAATGAATTGGGCTCAAATTTTGGAGATCTTCTATGAGAAGTACTTCCCGCAGAGTATCCGAGACAAGAAGGTGTTCAGAGTTTGAAAACTTGAAGCAATGGAGCAAAACCGTAGCGGAGTATGAGGCACAGTTTACTAAGCTAGCTTGTTTCGCACCGCATATGGTCGATATGGACTACAAAAAGGCAAGGAAATTTGAGGGAGGTCTCCGAGACTCCATTCTTGAGAAGATTAATGTGTTGAAGGTGCAGAAATATGTGGATGTATTGGATAGGGCCGTCATAGTGGAAGGTAACCAGGCCAACCGCAACAGGTACTCGGATTGGAAGGGCAAAAAGCAGGGGTCTATTATGCACAAAGGGTCGACGTCCTCACAAAATATGAAGCAAAATTTGGAAACTTTCAGCACTTCGGGTTCTACTCGTGATTCAACACCAACTTGCCCGGAGTGTGGAAAGAAGCATCGAGGGGTTTGCTATCGAGCAATAAGAGCTTGCTTTAAGAGTAGGAAGACGGGACATATGATGAGAGATTGTCCTATGTTTGGGCAACAAAAAAAGAATAGGCCAACCGTTAGTTCAACCGGTTCCACTCTTGCAACAAAGACCCCAGCAAGGCCTATTACTTCTAGAGACAATGTTAGGCAAGGGAGAGTCTTTGCTCTTGTTTCGGGTGATGTTTAGAATTTGGATGCTGTGGTTTCAGATACACTTTCTATCAATGGCCAACCTGCTCGTGTGCTACTTGATTCGGGTTCAACCCATTCCTTTGGTTCGAAAACATTTGCTCCTAACTTGAATAAATCTATGGAACCCTTGAATTATGTGTTATGTGGGTCTCTTCCATCTGGAGATTATATGTTACATGCTTCGATTTATCCTGCATGTGAGCTTTTACTTGGCGATATTCCATTATGTGCTAATTTGATGCCTCTTGATATGGTACACTTCGATATAATTTTAAGGATGGATTGGTTAGCTAGTATCATGCAACCATTGATTGTGTGTCTAAGCAAGTTATTTTTCGCCCGCCGGGCCAAGATGAGTTTACTTTTGTGGGACATGGGGTAGCTCCTCCACCCTATCTAATCTCGGTTATGAAAGCCTGTAAACTACTTTAGAAGGGTTGTAAGGGTTATTTGTGCAGCATTTTGCATGTAGAGACAACCGAGGTGGGTGTCGGAAATATTCCAATTATTAATGAGTTTTCGGATGTGTTTTCTAAGGAATTACAAGGAGACTTGATAGACCGTGAGATTGACTTTGTCATTGATATTGTGCCAGGTACTCAACTGATTTCTAAGGCTTCGTACAGAATGTCTCCGACAAAAATGAAGGAATTGAAAATACAGTTGCAAGAATTGCTTGACAAAGGGTTCATTCCGCTGAGTACATCGCCATGGGGCGCACCCGTTTTGTTTATGGATTACTGAGAACTTAATAAGGTAACGATGAAGAATAAATATCCTTTACCATGGATTGATGATTTGTTTGACCAATAATAGGGGGCACAAGTGTTTTTAAAAATTGATTTGAGATCTAGGTACCATCAGTTGAAAGTCAAAGCAGAGGATGTTGAGAAGACCGCCTTTCGAACCAAGTATAGTCATTATGAATTTCTAGTTATGCCATTTGGGGTTACGAATGCACCAGCAACTTTTATGGATTTAATGAATCATATTTTCAAACTGTATTTGGATGAGTTTGTGGTGGTATTCATTGATAACATTCTTATTTATTCAAAAAGTAGGGGGAAACATGAAAAGCGCTTGAGACTAATTCTTCAAACACGTAGGGATAAGAAGTTATATGCTAAATCGAAGAAATGTGAATTTTGGTTGAATGAAGTTGTGTTTTTGGGGCATGTGATTAACAATGATGGTGTGTCTGTCGATTCGCAAATGATAGAAGCTATTGTGAATTAGCCTGCTCCCACTAATGTTACAGAAGTACGCAGTTTTATGGGTTTAGTGGGTTACTGTAACAGCGCCCGCGTGGGACCTCGCTACTACAGTTCGGACTCCCCTTTTTTGTTTGTTGCGGTTCTAAATCTGAACCAAAGAGTCCAACTCTGGCAAATTGTTTTGAAGAAAAACAGATTTTTGAAAAGTAGTGCCAAACATGGACTGCTTTGCCAGATTACAGAGTCGCCACCTAAATATTTTTAAAATGGGGAAATTTAGGAAACCCTGACTCGGTGCCGAAGGCCACATGTCCGTCATCACCAAAGTGGTCTTGGCTCGGGAGCTTGGGTACGATCGGGGAAGGTTAGCTATGAGCACCCCCTTTCGCCCGGTTCGAAGACCGGCCTCTACTAACCGTGATATCCGATTTTGAAAACGTTATGTGTTCTTATCCCTGTTATTAGCCTAGAATTACTATGTGATGCGCACAACACAAAAGTATAGACTAGATTGCCTAATTTGGAAATAAACATTGCATATCCGTTTTGTCTCGAAAAGCGTGTTGATTTTTTGCTACTCGCAAGTAGGCTAAAATACGGATTTCAATGAGTTGTTCCAACTCACGCAATCCAACCTCCACCCACAGGCATTCAAACAGTTTATCTCATATAAGCATTTAGCCTCATGGCAAGCATACTGTCATGTTAACATTCACACGCATGCGATATGCTAAAGCATAAAAACTTACATCGTACTCCGTGCCAAAAACAATAACCCGGTTAGCAAACATGCATGACCTAGTTCATGTTAAGCGGCTAATGCAACACAGGCATAGATGCAATCTAGAGTAGGCTCGGCTAACCCTAAACATGGCATGTGAAATGCGCGAGTAGCACGTATTCAATTTGGAATTGAAAATTGCAATGCAGTTTGTATGATGTACCGAGCCCGGTGCATGTAAACAAATGCATGAATGCACGCATGCATTTGCATAAGGTATGCTAAAATAAGTATGCCCTAATCTACCATCAAAAGCGGGTAAATAAAAGGGAAGAAAGAAGTGGGGGTTGGAAGACATACACCCACTCACACACACTTATTACAATTTTGCCCTCGCTTGGAGGGACCGAAAGAATATACAAATTAATTAACTACGCAAGCTAATTAAAATATTACAAATCAACTAAATTAAGTAAATAAAATAATTGATCTAATTAAACAGTAAACCGCCTCGGGATGAGGGCCAAATGCAGCGCGCGCTCGGGACTGGCTAGGAACCGCACTGCCATGCACGGATTGCCCCTGTTTCCCCTGCTATCCTCCTCTGAAAATTGCCAAAGTCCCAGGAGTGCCTCTCAGGGCACTGGGGATCACCACCGGCTGGGGTAGGACACCACCGGCTGAAGGAGAAGGCCACCGGCACTAGATGAAGTTATCGGCTGGCAATTGACTGCCGGTCGGCACTAAATAGTGCCGGCCGGCACTTAACACCTGCAGAACCTGCAACCCACAGCAGCAGAGGACAACAACATGCATGGCAATGTGATTCAAGGTATTTATGCACTATACACACCCCTTATCATGTTAGTGACTCAAAGGGGCATGTGCCTCGATTCCCGGACCACCAATCGCGCACTTCCATGCATGATGGCCCTAAGAACCAAGAATGCAACTTTGATTTCAAATGCATGCAATGCAAACAAGCGAACAAGGGTGCTCAACCTCCATCATACTTCACTTCAAGAGGCCAAACATGCACAATACAAATGCAACCCTAAACATGTCAACTAGGCATACAACATGGACTATGCAATATGTTCATGCAAAGGGTTCAAGCAAGCATGCAAGGTAAGCATGCAAACCAATGGAAGGATGGTCTTATACATGAATTAGGCAACTCAAATAGTCCTAAAATCAGTGGCCAAAATGCTAAATCATGAGGACCAAACACACATGCACACATGCACACATGCAGAAGTCAAGGCACCAACACTTGAGCATAACAAACAACCCTTAAGTACACTTAATGGGGTACAACAATGGACTACTAGCATGAATATGAAGCTCTAAAAATCATGCTAAACATGGTGCCAAACCAAGCAACAAAGTACACAAAGCATGCACACATAGGTCCAACATTCAAAGCAAGTCAATGGGGCATTGAACTATACTCATACAAAACAAATATGGCATGCATTAAGCAACTAAAAACAGGTTTTTAGCATGTTAAAACAAAGCCAAATGGCTACTTAGATGGCATCTAAGAGGCTTGAAATCAAAGGCATGCATTAAGGCCAAAACATGGAGCATGCAACACATGCTTTCAAAGCATTAAAGAGGCAACTAAGGTAAGCATACAAGCACACCAAAGGGTCTGAAATGACATGCTAGGTGGTTCCAAGCCACTAAAATGATGCAAACAAGGCATGCTATACATTCATGCTCTTAAGGCCAACAAGCCAAATACAAAGAGGCTATATAACGCATGCTAAGATTGACCAAAACAACTATGGACAGAGCTAAAACATGGCAATATAAGCACAAAATCTTCACAAATGCAAGCCTAAAACATGCTAGAAGCTAAGGCATACAACCTAGGCATGTTAGAGGATCAAAAGGCATTACAAGGCAACTATGCTAAGCATGCATAAGGGACCTAAACGAACTTAGAAACCTGTTATATCATGGCAATATAAGCATGAAAAACAAACCAAACATGCTCAACAAACAACCAAACATGGTGCTCCTTTGGAGGCCAAAACTTGTCCTTTTCAAGGACATCAAGGAGAGGGGGTGGCCCTCCCCTTTTGGAGACTTTATGGCACCATCTCCACCACTGAAATCCCTCAAGATTTCAGTGGTGGAGAGGCCCAAGCACAAAAATCTCGGATCTCTACAAAATGGCACAAAAAGGTGCCCTTTTCAAGACCTAAGGGTGGTCAAACCTACCCAAACCACTAAACACTCTTAACAAACAATAAAGAGGGCTTGAAAACAGAACTTTTATGTGTTAAACACTAAGCACAAAAACAGTTTTAAGCTATGCAAAAATGGAATGCAAGAATGGGAGAAAAAGGGGTAGTTTCTTACCCTTGATGATCAACTCCAACAATGGTGACCTTGATGCCTCTTTAAGCTTCAAACCAGCCAAGAACACCAAGAACAAGCCCTTAGCACCTTAGTTCCAAGAGGAAGGTGAAACACTAGGTGTTAGTGAGCAATAGTAAGTCACAAACACCTAGTGTACAAAACAAGAGAGAAAGAGAGAGATAGGATAGATACACAAAACCTAACCTAAAACCAGAGCTTCTCCCTCTCCTAAAATGGCTAAGTCTCTCAAGAACTTCCACCTTTGAGCCAAGAGAAGAGGCTTCTCTTGTATAGGCACAAAACTTACAAGTTAAGCAAGCCTAAAGGTTCATCCCTCCATACACGTGTATGGAGGGGAGCAAAAAGTGATACAGCTGTCTAAAAAAATCTAATAAAGCAGCTGTACAGTGATCGGCAGGGCAAAGTGGTCATTTTGCCAAAAAGAGTGCCGACCGGCACAAAAGAGTGCCGGTCGGCACAATAAAGTGCCGATGGCAACACCAGCCAGCCGGTGGCCTCTAGCCACAGCTGGTGGTATGTGGAGGTGCGTCACAAAGCATTCCCTGCCCTTCCAAGGCAAAACACAAGTGTTTGGTGCAAAACCAGACACAAGACGATCGAGTTCGGAAGTCCTGAGGCAAGGCGCGCGAGCCGAGAACTCCGGGAACTCCAAACGAGCACAAACATGGATAATTACCGAGTGTTCCAACGGTGATGTCCAAGTCTTGAGGACGGTCAAAAATGGGGTGTCTACAGTTGCCCCTCTTTGACAGAACTCGAAAGTCATAACAATGACGTGAGTGAATGTCAAAGCCCAGAGACGACCCATTTTTGACAAGGCCGAAGACTTGGACAAACATACAAAGCGCAAATGGTTGAACTCGCAAGCTGCCTACGTATCCCTTTAGGAATCAAACCAGCGTAGTTCAGGCACAGGCATACAAGCCGCAGATAAGGTATGCACCCGTAGGCGAGGGCAAGATGCAACTGACGATGCAAAAGGCCGAGCATAACTTATGATCACGCAAAGAAAGCTGTAATGAAGCACACATGCGACAGTTATAAGCTAGCATACAACAATCTACACTACAATGTAGAAAGGATGTAAGAGAATTATGCAATTCTCAATACGTCTCACGCGGAGGATACAATACCTGTGCGGCTCGTCCGGTTGCGCCGGCCTCAAATGAATCGTACATACAATATCGTGCCTGCAAAGAAAGTAAACTTAACATGTACAATATTGTTAGCAATATGCCTGACAATGCAGGATGAATGCAAAATGATATGCAATATATACAAAACTATGTATGAACAATGCAAATGATATGCAACGCAATTGAAACTAATGCAAACTACGTGCAGGGCAATTGAATCATGATTCAAACCGGAGCGGTTCGAATCCACACAAATGTCAAATAGATTGATGGAGGTAGCAAGTCCGTCTCCCATAGGACGATGTCTGATCTATGAGTACTTCGCACGGACACAAGAACAAGTATTGGGTGGGATGACATAAGTGGGGAAACGACCCGTTGGGGAGGGAATAATGATCCTAATGCCGGACGCAATAATTACACTACAATGCAATGGAAATGGATACAATGGATATGGCACGCGGGCCAAACCGAATCTTGCCTAGGAAAGGCATGTACGCATACAAACCGCGTTTAACACAGGAAATGTGCCGCAACCCTCAAACCAAGCTCATCAAGGAATAGGCGCGTACACAAAAACTGTGCTTCGACGTGAAAAGTAGGGGCACATACCAGACCAAGCTCAACCTGGAAAGGCGCAAGCCATGGATAGAAGGTGATGCAATGGATGCATGCACTGGAATGGATATGGCACGCAGGCCAAACCAAGTCTTGCCTAGGAAAGGCATGTACGCATACGAACCGCGTCTAACACAGAAAGTGTGCCGCAACCCTCAAACCAAGCTCATCAAGGAATAGGCGCGTACACAAAAACTGTGCTTCGATGTGAAAAGTATAGGCACATACCAGACCAAGCTTGACAAGGAAAGGCGCAAGCCATGGATGGAAGGTGATGCAATGGATGCATGCAACCTACAATGCAATATCTACAATGAAATGGATGAAATGCATGACAATGCAGATGATGCAATGACCATGATTGCAGCTTTCCCTATTCTCCCAACAGGATGGTATACTAGGTTGGTTCAGTATCCAGAATTGAGGCGTAAACACGCCGCCTCAACCTATGGGGCTTCCATACAGATTTCAAGTCGAGGGTACACCCCCTGGGTATTTAAACCAGACTTTAGTCTCGGAAATTCCGAACCTTTGCGTTCTAGGCATAAGCCGTTCAAACTCTAGTCTTCACTGTCCCAGTTGGTCTCCTAGGAACTCACCGCGAACACGGAAGTCGTTCGGGCACGACAAACACCGAAGGAATTGCACCTCCAGAGGATTTAAGGTCTCCTAGACCGGAATGCAAAATGTATGCATGACAATGCATGTGTTTTTTTTTGTTTCACATGATGCATGATGTTTTTTTTTTGGTTTTTTGAAATGCAAATGATGCATGATATTTTTGTTGTTTTGTTTTTTTTGACTTGAAATGCATGACATATGCGCTACCTACAATGATGCATGACACTGCGATATTTACAATGCGATGCATGATAATGCGGATGAGGCACGCATGCCGATGTATCGAAGGTTTCGCACCCTCCAAGGATTTAAGGTCTCCTAGACCGTGCGTGTTTTTGGTCCCGCCGGACCCTCGTTTCGGGGCAACGCAAGTGTGGTGCGCAAAATAGCGCGATGAAATGCATGCCAAATGCAATGAGGGGCAACTTAACACATCGAAGGTCTTGCACCTCCCGAGGATTTAAGGTCTCCTAGACCACGCGTGTTTAAGGTCCCGCCGGACCGGCTTTGGGGTAATGCATGATAATGAGATGCGCGAAAGAGCGCGATGAAATGCATGCCAAATGCAATGAACGGCGTACGTCAATGTACCGAAGGTCTTGCACCATCCAAGGATTTAAGGTCTCCTAGACCGTCGCGTGTTTTTGGTCCCGCCGGACCCAGGGGGCAACTGATGAGGTGCGCGAAATAGCGCGATGGAATGCATGGCAAATGCAATGAGGTGCACACCTTAATGCACCAAAGGTCTTGCACCTCCCGAGGATTTAAGGTCTCCTAGACCGCGCGCGTTTAAGGTCTCGCCAGACCCGGGTGAACGAAAAAAACAATGAGTCGCGCAGGACAGCGCAAAGAAGCGCAAAATGAGATACAAGACGAGGCACGCATACCTCACAGATGCAAGAATGCAAAACAAAATGTAAGATAAAAAACGCGAGGTAGTACAGCTCACATGGATCAAAACGAAATGCAAAGTGAAGCACGTGAGGTAGTACACCTCACATGGATCAAAATGAAATGCAAAAATGAAACACGTGAGGTAGTACACCGCACATGGATCAAAATGAAATGCAAAATGAAGCACGTGAGGTAGTACACCTCACATGGATCAAAATGAAATGCAAAAATGAAACACGTGAGGTAGTACACCGCACATGGATCAAAATGAAATGCAAAATGAAGCACGTGAGGTAGTACATCTCACATGGATCAAAATGAAATGCAAAAATGAAACACGTGAGGTAGTTCACCTCACATGATCAAAGTGAAATGCAAATGAGATGCAAGATGAGGCACGCATACCTCAACGGATGGAAAATGAAATGCAAAACGAGGCACACGTACCTCGAGATGCAATGAAATACAAAATGCGGCACACATACCTCATTTGATGGAAAATGGAATGCAACACGAGGCACACATACCTCGAAATGCAATGAAATGCAAAATGAGGCACACATACCTCATTTGATGGAAAAAGATGTGAGTGTGACACGCATGCCACACGAAAAAATGCAAGACAGTGCAGGTCACAAGGGACGTGCAAGACGGCATGACGCGACGCACTAGACAAAAGGATGGATGCATGCAACGCACACGGGGCAACCTTTGAATCTTATAAAAGACAAAAGGATACAAAAGGATACAATCTTTGCTTGAATTTGAGTGTTACGCACAGTGGGCACGGTCCGAGGTCAAAACGGAGGCCGGTTGAGCATCGGGGGTGCATTTTCTTGCACTTTCTTGTGCTATGAAGACCAAAAACTACTCATTTTGCCTAAACAAGGCCTTGGGAACACCACCGGCTGGACTAGGTGGTCACCGGCTGCCACCGGCTGCCTAAACTTCTACACCGGCACAATATTGTGCCGACCGGCGCAAAACAGTGCCGACCGGCCAAAAGTTGCTAATCGGGGGCAGATTCGGCATTTCACCTCGGGCTTTATAAAATAGGGCTTCTAAACCCTATTTTCCACTTCCTCTTCCGCCGAAATCCTTCACTCTCTCTCTCTCTAGAGCTTCGTTCTCTCGATTTTTCGTCGATTTCCTCGTGTTTTCGCACCATTTTACCGTCGGATTCGCGATATTCTTCGCGTTTCGAACATTTCCACCCGATCGAAATCTCATTTCGGGATCTCCTTTGCTATTTTCGCCTTTTCGGGACTTGTTCCCCTCGATTTTCTCTACATTTCCGTGTATTTTCATCTTCCGGCCTTTCCGGCCATTTTCGGCCCGCTCGGGGTTGACTTTTCCAGTTGACTTTTCACATTCCGGCTTTTCCGGCCATTTTCTCACCACCATTGCTATGGCGGACGATGTTCCACATGTCGGGACTGCCCCAGATCACGAGATGGATCCCGGGGTCGAGCTCTTCCCATTGAGCGAGCGCCCATTTGATCCGGCGACCTATCGCCCGGCGGTCCACGTGCTACCACCCGATGGACTTCGCCAGTTCAGGAGTTTTGACAGGGCATTGGACCCGGAGCTTCTGCTACGCGAGCCTGCCTCTCATCTCTCATTCGGCGCTTCCGAGGTAACCCTTCTGCTATGCTTTACTTTCTGCAATGTAGAACTGTAAACTGTCAACTGCCATAGCTGATTACAACCCTTAATTGCTTAGCTCTGATACACTGTACTGTAGTTGATTGTAGACAAACTCACAACTAATATCTGTTTGAGACGAACACATGCACACACACTGCACTAGCCTCAAGCACTCAAACACGCGGCACACCGTATTTCACTGCAAATTCACCGACACCCGGTACTTATCTGAATCTGAAAAGCTTGCACGCATGCTATACCTATCTGTTTTGAACCAATCAAACACGTAGACACATTCCACGTCGTAGTTTACTGAAAACACACCGGCACCCGGTATGTGCTTGAATCTAAAAAATGCGCACACACGCTATGTTTATAACAACCCGTATGGGGCACTGACATATCGCAGGCCGTAGTCCACCTACTAGTATACTGAAACCTGATATCTGTTTGAACCTAAAAAAAAATGTGCACACGTGCACCATATTTATACTGAACCTATTCAAAACACGCTGACGCATCACACGTCGTAGTTCACTGTGAGCACACCGGCACCCGATATCTGCTAGGATCTGAAAACCTGCACACATGCTAGATTTGTTTGAACCTTTCATGTCTTACAACTCAATGTGTTTAGCATTAATTTGCAACTGTATTCTTGAAAACAGAGGGATTCCTATACCGTCCGCGGGTATGGGAACGTTGCCGCTCGCGACTGGTATGCGGAGCTTCCCGAGACGGTTTGCCGCATCGTGGACCAGGCCGGCTTCGGCGCTTTCTGCAGGGGATTGTCCAGACTTACTGCTTGCAGGCCTCTCCTCGCGGCCCTGGCAGAGAGATGGTGGGACACCACTGATTCATTTCACCTATCGGCGACTGGGGACATGACGATGACCCCTTATGACTTCTCGATGCTCACCGGCATCGGGGTGGGGGGTGATCCGATCCCTTTTGATACAGACATGGATGAGTGGACCGCCGCTCAGGTCTACCTGCTTGGCGAGGCGCCACCTCTTGCTCGTCCAGGTTTCGTCCGCTATTCCTGGTTCGAGGTGCAGTTCAGGGTGCAGCCCACCCTTGTCGATGCAGCTCCGATGACCCAGGAGGCCGTGGAGCAGTACGCACGCGGCTTCTTGATGTTTTTGCTAAGGACCACCCTATTCGCCGACCGGGCGAACACCGTGCCTCTCTGCCTCCTCAGCGCACTGGTGGACGTCCGACGGATTGTGTAGTATGATTGGGGTGGCGCGGCTCTGGCCACCCTTTATGGCTATATGAGCTCCGTCTCCCGCTGCAGCGGACAGTTGCTCGGGGGCTACTGGCGAGCTTGGGAGGTATGTCTTCTTCTCTGCTTTACATTTCTGCTCTACATACTTTCTGTATTCTGTACTGCACACACTGTAGTCTGTTTCGCGCTGACTGTATACTGTACACACGGCACACACATATTCTGCTTTATACTGACTGTACACTACTCACACTGTACACTCTATTCAATACACTGCACAACACACGGCTCTGCTATTTCTACTTTATTCTTCATTTTTGCTTTATCTGATGATCATACTGACATCTGTTTTGCAATTGTGGGTGTATGCCTACTTTTCCAGGCTGGAGCCAGTGCCGGAGACGGAGACTCCCCTGGTCATCCCTTTCTCGCGCCGCTACGATGGGAGGTGCACACGGCGACCTCGGGATACCTTCAGCTTCTTCCGCCGATTCTTCGACCCCATCACCTCTGCCGAGGTATGTTTTGCTTACAGTTCATTCAAACTTGCTTTGCTACTGTATGTTTTCAAATAACAATCGGTAACAAACTGTACTTCCAATTTCAGATCACCTGGCGGCCATGGGTTGCAGTGCCAGCGGAGACGAGGGATCGATACACCGGTGCTGAGGAGACCTCTCGCTACCGGATTTTGCTGGAGGGCCCGGTCTGTCGGGCTTGGTACCTGGGGGAGCATTTTCTGCGCCAGACCCTCGGGTTGCCAGAGGAGATAGTCCCGGTTCACCCTCCCGAGCACATGAGGGATACCGAGAGGTTTTCTGTGCAGCAGATGGAGGACTACACCCTCGGCTGGGAGGAGGACGGCTTCAGAGGCGAGGGCGATTACTCAGAGTACGTCCGGACCTTCCTTATGCGGCCTCTGAGCGGGGGCTCCCGAGCTGAGCCAGAGAGACCTGCGGCACCGGCGGCCCGGGCGGAGGCAGGAGCAGGAGTGGGATCTTCGAGGAGAGCCCAAGTCCGAGGCAGGGGCGGAGTGCAGAGGGGACGAGGGGCCGGTTGGCCTGCTTTGCCCACTATGCTGACATACAGGGGGCAGAGTGGGGAGACCTACCAGATCCCTTTTGCTTCTCCCCCGGCTGGTCATGAGTTGGCTGGCATTCCTGACTTGCCTCCGGTATGTATTACTGCATTTCTGTACAGTCATTTCATTTTAGTTTATTTGATATTCCACAGAATATTTGATGCATCCAATATATATATATATATATATATTTTTGCAGGCTTCCTCCGAGTACACCCGGCAGTCATTGGAGCTGAATGCCTCCATGGCGGGGATGCTGCAGCGGACCTTCGAGTTCTTAGCCTTTTATGGCCTTCCGGTATGTTCTCTCTGACATAGCTTCAAACCATATACAAACTGCTTCGCATAATCTGATGTATAACACAACACCTGATTCCCAGCCCTCACGGCGCTTGATATACTGTATTCACATACTGCACTCTGCACTGATAAACTGCTCACGACATTCAAACACTGTATTCATACACTGCATTCTGCACTGATAAACTGCTCACGGCATTCACACTCTGTATTCATACACTGCATTCTGCACTGATAAACTACTCACGGCATTCACACTCTGTATTTTCTGCATTGCTAAATTGCTTCATGTATACTGATGCATTTGCCTTTTGTACTTTTCAGCCTCCCTTCCCGATTCCTCCCATGGGTGGCGGCGCTCCATCTGGACCTCCCATTTCTACTCGGGATGGCAGGATATTCCCCCGCACCAGAGGGGGGCGTGGCCATGTGGGGAGCAGCTCGCAGGCTCCAGTTGCAGGGGATGGCGAGTCGGAGGCGGAGGCCTCTGAGGAGGAGGCGGGGAGCAGCTCAGGCTCGGGCTCCGACAACGACACTTCTGACGATGCTCCTGTGCTTCTGCCCAGGAAGAGGGCGAGGACGGATCCCCCGGCGCGAGGCCATTGATGATGCTACAGACTTCTGCTGTTTTTCTTCTTTTTTCTTTTCTTGTACTTTTCTCTTTTTAGTAGATAGAGTACTATGTACTGCCGCAGGCAGATTTTGCTTTTGAAACTTATGTACTTGGAGAAGATGATATGAAACAAACTTTTATCTGAAAAAGAATGTTATATCTGCACATTTCATACTTTGCACTGCATGGCGTCATATTATACCTCAAATGCAAATGATATTGATCTGTTGTTTGAGAACGGAGCAGTCGTACTGTACTAATCAGATAACCAACCAACTAAACAGCAAAACAGCCCATACAAACTGCTGCTCAAAACTGGATACAAAGCCCATACTCCGCTGGGGACTAATCTACTAGGGATTGATCTGCATATAACCCATAACACAGCATTCGGTTCATTCTGCACACAGCAAACCCTGAACAAATAGCCCCAATTCTGACAAGACGGATCACAAAGCTGACGCGGTTGCAGTTGAAACACACTCGGATGTCCCAAATTTTCCCTTTCCTTCTCTTGCTTTGCACGGATGTAGAGAATGGCACAGCATTTTGAGCACAAGCGATTACCTTTTGAAAGAGGATGGGTTTTCAACCGGGGTATCGAGCCTACCATGGAACACGACGAGACAGACTCAAACAAAGGCACACGACCTGACCTAATGAGACACACTTGGGAAAGACTCAAAGCCAAGATCAAGACCGATAAATCAAAAGACACGACACACGGACATGTTTACAAAAAGACCTCAAATCTCGAGGAGCCAATTTCTCCGAGTATTATTCCCACCCTTTCTGATTTGTGATACTCGCATCGCTCGGCCCTCAGGCTCGGTTTTTCTCTCAAAACCCTTTTCTTCACTTTTCTTTCAGCTTACACCTCTCTATTCTTTATTCTCTCATTTTTTCATCCCTCCCCGGGGCGATTGACAGGTGAATAGGAAGTCGCGGGTCCACGCCCAATACAGCTAGCTCACGGCTATTTCCTTCCGGTGGATAGAGTGTCTTGCTGGCAAGCATATTAGCTGGGGGAAGACAGAAGGCCTGACTCGATTGTGCCCCTAGTTCGTCACTTTGACCATTTTTTGTTTTCTAAAACAGTTTTGATCAGAAATGAGAGTTGGATTGACACACTTATTCGATTTTTGATTTGAAAATCATGCGGATCCGGCTGTAAGCACTGAAAGTTTTCCTTTTTTGGGTCCAAACATGGTCCAATTTCGGAAAATGGAATTGTTTTTGAGAAAATAGTCAACCTCAGTAAAAATTTTCAAAAACTATTTTCGCAAATAATCAACGCTCAACGAGCGCGGAACTTACCCTCGAGATACGCAACCTCGGATCGGAGGCAATGGAAAATTGCCCCAGGCTTAAAGGGGGATAAGGCAACGGAAAGTTGCCCCTGGTTTGGACGGTAACTCAGGGCAACTTATGGCAATGCATGGCAACGGAAAGTTGCCCCTTGTTTGGATGATGCCGCGGCATGCAGTAAGCCAGTCCTCGTTGACGACGATCGGGCCCTCGGGCGCGGAGGAGTCGAAGACGGTTTGAATCAATATATGGACATAGTCACCTGGAAGGTGTTGGTGGTTTGGACTCCAAAATGAAGTTGGTCACGTAGTTCCAGGTTGCTGCAATCAAAATATTGGATTCGGAGGAGGCAAAAGTGATCAAAACCATGACATGGACTGAGACGCTATGGAAGCGTTGGGGGCTGGACTTCAAGATGAAGTTGCCTACGTATCCCAAACATGGGAATCAAGCCTTACGTAGTTCCGGTTAAGGTATACTCGGGTATTTTAACCTTCACTATTTAGGCTCTAACTTTTGCCAAGGTGCCCAATGCGGGTTTTCGACCTTGCGAGCTTCTTTTCATTCATTCATTTTTTTTCTTTTCTTTTTCTGTTTATTTGCTATTTTTTGTTCTTTTCTCTTTTTTTTGCTTCTTTTGTATATTTTTTTCTTCTTTTTCTTTGCTCTAACTTTTTCCTGGACCGCCCTTCCGGGTTTTCGGCCCAGCGAGCCTCTCAAAGGGGAAAAGTGTAACAAGTCCATGCCAAATGGTTTTGAGATTGAAGCCTCTCCGTGTCCAGGAGAGGGACTGTTGTATCGGCTTGCAGAAGAATCCATCACGGTTGCTTCATGTGCCTTGTCTGGTAGGATCTGATTTCCCTAATTTGACTTTGATGCCTCTTGCTCGAGGGCTGCTTCAAAGTGGGCCACACAGGCGCTTCACAGCACTGAATGTTTTGAACGGGTTCTAGTTTGCAACAGATGAATTGAATCTCGAGGCTGAGAGCGATCCTGGGCTGCACAATCCCAAGAGCGATTCCACACAAGTTTTCGCAAGACTGCGCAAAATGTTTTGTTTTTGAAGGTTTTTAAGAAAGCGACGAATCATTCGCGTTGAAGATGGTGTGGAACCAGTCTGGATCAGGCCAGGGTCCTTCTCAGTACTCACGCCGACAAGCATGATTTCATTCATTAAAAGCTTAACATGCCTCTCTTTCTCTCAAAATGATCAAAGTTTTGCAAAACCCGAGGAATTCCTTCCTCTTCGTTTTTTTTTTATATATATCACCGCAGTGTTCAAAAGAGTTTTGAAAAACTTAGGTCATCATGACGATGTTTAAGGCACAAGGGAGTAGGTGGTATGTACTGTCGTTCCATTCACATCTCCTGGCATGGTTGGTTCGAACAGTAACCAATACGGAACATGATAGCCACAGCTGTTTCATTCAGATGCCCTGATATAACTGGCTCCTCGGTAGAAACAAACTCAAAAGCAAAAACAACTGTTTATAAGACAAAACGGTGTTTGAGGCAACAACCCCGAAATCACCTGGCATACTATACAAGAGGGACTGACTCATTACAATTAGACAGACCCTTAAGCAAAAAGGACTGACTCAAGACAATGAGACAGACTTAAAACAAAACAAAAGACTGACTCGATACCCAAGTCAGGATTTACAAAACTAGCATTGGCAGGTGCTCAAAAATGCGTGCCAAACGCCACATCCAAAAATGTACCAGGCGCTGCCCGCAGGCGGTTCACCTTCTGCTTACATACTCGTGGTATCTGTATCTTCAAAATCCAACAACTGAGTGGTGACGGACTTTGCTGAGGGGGGAGGGAGGATAACTTCATTATCAATCAAATCTTGCACCTCGTGCCGGAGACGGAAACAATTGTCAGTGGCATGGCCGGTCTGCTGATGGTACGCACAGTACAGGGAAGCATCATGTGTGGCCGGGAGATTCTTCGGGAGCGGCCGAGGCTCCAGGGGCTTAAGGTGTCCCCTTTCAGCAAGGATCTGCAATGCCTTGGACAATGGCATATAGAGAGCATGGAAAACCCTGCGCCCTCGGGGCAGGTATTTTGGAGTCTGAGCGCTCTTGCTAGACGCACTAGCAAACGGATCGGCAGGTGCGGCCTTGGGTTTTTGATCTTTTCCGGATGCAAGGCTGGGAGCGGGAAGAACTGTCTTGGCATGACGGGGCCTATCCCGATTCTCTAATTGACTGGAATTGCCCTCAGGCGGGGTGGGGAAAGCATCCTCTACGGCTTTTGACATAACCGTGGCTATCTGTTGCTTATTCATCCCTCCGGCTTTCAAAGCCTCTACTGCCCACAGCAGTTGTTCAATAGGGTCGGCCTCGGCCTTCATCTTGCCTTTGTCTCTGGCCTCAGCCTGATCTAGAGCTTGGTTTAATGCGTCATTGCCATAGCTGGAGGTCATCTCCGGTTGGCTGAGTTCGATGACAATTCGGCCCAACAGCGGGGGCTCTTGGGGTACAAGGCTTCCGGCGTACGATGCAGCTGGCGGCAAAGCTGACATTCCATAGGCTAGATCTGCCACAGACCTTTGGAGATCCCCTATCATCCCCATTAGTTCGAAAGTAGTAGGCTCGCGAGCCTGGTATAGCTGAGGAGTCCAAATTGGATGCGCGGCAGGCGACCTCGGCGGATGCGGCATGTCAACCGTAGTTTCATCCTGTAGGGTGATTTCCTGACCCGATGCGGCCATCATGACCACAATCTCCTCTGAGTTCTGCATCATGTTCAGTTCTGCCTCAGCAAGGAGAAGGTACTAGCTGTTCTGGATTGATCCTCTGAATCTCTGAACTGAAACGGAAAACAAGCAGCATTTCAGCCCCAAACAGATCAAATACGGGTGTGGCCGGACAACTGCGCTCTACTACTGAACACTGTTCCCCAGAATCACTTCTCAAAACCGAACTGATACCCGCAAACACAACTGATTCTCAACAACACTGATACCGGTGCCCTCGGGCCGGATACTCAAATTTTGCAAACTGATATATGCGGTCCCTGCAGAGATACATTCTAAAGAGCACATAGCAGATAAATGAGAGCCAAAACACCCCTATGTTGGGGTAGGGTTTCCCTGTCCTATTTTGGTCAGGAGCTAGGGTTTCACTACGCACGCAGCGGTTTCAAACAACCTATATCGGGTAAGCAACCTGTTCTAGTTTGGAATGGTCACTATGGATCCGAAAATGTACTAGGTCGAATGGTCAAAAAGGGTGCCCGGTAAAACCGGGGTTTGTGTTCCCATACTGGCAGAGCCCGCAACCGGTCAGCCTTATGGACATGCCTTGACAAGACAAGCCTCCAGCAAACCGCTCAGGAATAGCAGATGGCCAACACGGTGTCCTAGGCGCACCAATGCACATGCAATGCAAAGAAACACATAAGTGTAGTCAAAACAGGATATCACGAGTTCGAGTTAAGCTCTCTAAACTCCCCAGCAGAGTCGCCAGAAACTGTAACAGAGCCCGCGTGGGACCTCGCTACTACAGTTCGGACTCCCCTTTTTTGTTTGTTGCGGTTCTAAATCTGAACCAAAGAGTCCAACTCTGGCAAATTGTTTTGAAGAAAAACAGAGTTTTGAAAAGTAGTGCCAAACATGGACTGCTTTGCCAGATTACAGAGTTGCCACCTAAATATTTTTAAAATGGGGAAATTTAGGAAACCCTGACTCGGTGCCGAAGGCCACATGTCCGTCATCACCAAAGTGGTCTTGGCTCGGGAGCTTGGGTACGATCGGGGAAGGTCAGCTATGAGCACCCCCTTTCGCCCGGTCCGAAGACCGGCCTCTACTAACCGTGATATCCGATTTTGAAAATGTTATGTGTTCTTATCCCTATTATTAGCCTAGAATTACTATGTGATGCGCACAACACACAAGTATAGACTAGATTGCCTAATTTGGAAATAAACATTGCATATCCGTTTTGTCTCGAAAAGCGTGTTGGTTTTTTGCTACTCGCAAGTAGGCTAAAATACGGATTTCAATGAGTTGTTCCAACTCACGCAATCCAACCTCCACCCACAGGCATTCAAACAGTTTATCTCATATAAGCATTTACCCTCATGGCAAGCATACTGTCATGTTAACATTCACACGCATGCGATATGCTAAAGCATAAAAACTTACATCGTACTCCGTGCCAAAAACAATAACCCGGTTAGCAAACATGCATGACCTAGTTCATGTTAAGCGGCTAATGCAACACAGGCATAGATGCAATCTAGAGTAGGCTCGGCTAACCCTAAACATGGCATGTGAAATGCGCGAGTAGCACGTATTCAATTTGGAATTGAAAATTGCAATGCAGTTTGTATGATGTACCGAGCCCGGTGCATGTAAACAAATGCATGAATGCACGCATGCATTTGCATAAGGTATGCTAAAATAAGTATGCCCTAATCTACCATCAAAAGCGGGTAAATAAAAGGGAAGAAAGAAGTGGGGGTTGGAAGACATACACCCACTCACACACACTTATTACAATTTTGCCCTCGCTTGGAGGGACCGAAAGAATATACAAATTAATTAACTACGCAAGCTAATTAAAATATTACAAATCAACTAAATTAAGTAAATAAAATAATTGATCTAATTAAACAATAAACCGCCTCGGGATGAGGGCCAAATGCAGCGCGCGCTCGGGACTGGCTAGGAACCGCACTGCCATGCACGGATTGCCCCTGTTTCCCCTGCTATCCTCCTCTGAAAATTGCCAAAGTCCCAGGAGTGCCTCTCAGGGCACTGGGGATCACCACCGGCTGGGGTAGGACACTACCGGCTGAAGGAGAAGGCCACCGGCACTAGATGAAGTTATCGGCTGGCAATTGACTGCCGGTCGGCACTAAATAGTGCCGGCCGGCACTTAACACCTGCAGAACCTGCAACCCACAGCAGCAGAGGACAACAACATGCATGTCAATGTGATTCAAGGTATTTATGCACTATACACACCCCTTATCATGTTAGTGACTCAAAGGGGCATGTGCCTCGATTCCCGGACCACCAATCGCGCACTTCCATGCATGATGGCCCTAAGAACCAAGAATGCAACTTTGATTTCAAATGCATGCAATGCAAACAAGCGAACAAGGGTGCTCAACCTCCATCATACTTCACTTCAAGAGGCCAAACATGCACAATACAAATGCAACCCTAAACATGTCAACTAGGCATGCAACATGGACTATGCAATATGTTCATGCAAAGGGTTCAAGCAAGCATGCAAGGTAAGCATGCAAACCAATGGAAGGATGGTCTTATACATGAATTAGGCAACTCAAATAGTCCTAAAATCAGTGGCCAAAATGCTAAATCATGAGAACCAAACACACATGCACACATGCACAAGTCAAGGCACCAACACTTGAGCATAACAAACAACCCTTAAGTACACTTAATGGGGTACAACAATGGACTACTAGCATGAATATGAAGCTCTAAAAATCATGCTAAACATGGTGCCAAACCAAGCAACAAAGTACACAAAGCATGCACACATAGGTCCAACATTCAAAGCAAGTCAATGGGGCATTGAACTATACTCATACAAAACAAATATGGCATGCATTAAGCAACTAAAAATAGGTTTTTAGCATGTTAAAACAAAGCCAAATGGCTACTTAGATGGCATCTAAGAGGCTTGAAATCAAAGGCATGCATTAAGGCCAAAACATGGAGCATGCAACACATGCTTTCAAAGCATTAAAGAGGCAACTAAGGTAAGCATACAAGCACACCAAAGGGTCTGAAATGACATGCTAGGTGGTTCCAAGCCACTAAAATGATGCAAACAAGGCATGCTATACATTCATGCTCTTAAGGCCAACAAGCCAAATACAAAGAGGCTATATAGCGCATGCTAAGATTGACCAAAACAACTATGGACAGAGCTAAAACATGGCAATATAAGCACAAAATCTTCACAAATGCAAGCCTAAAACATGCTAGAAGCTAAGGCATACAACCTAGGCATGTTAGAGGATCAAAAGGCATTACAAGGCAACTATGCTAAGCATGCATAAGGGACCTAAACCAACTTAGAAACATGTTATATCATGGCAATATAAGCATGAAAAACAAACCAAACATGCTCAACAAACAACCAAACATGGTGCTCCTTTGGAGGCCAAAACTTGTCCTTTTCAAGGACATCAAGGAGAGGGGGTGGCCCTCCCCTTTTGGAGACTTTATGGCACCATCTCCACCACTGAAATCCCTCAAGATTTCAGTGGTGGAGAGGCCCAAGCACAAAAATCTCGGATCTCTACAAAATGGCACAAAAAGGTGCCATTTTCAAGACCTAAGGGTGGTCAAACCTACCCAAACCACTAAACACTCTTAACAAACAATAAAGAGGGCTTGAAAACAGAACTTTTATGTGTTAAACACTAAGCACAAAAATAGTTCTAAGCTATGCAAAAATGGAATGCAAGAATGGGAGAAAAAGGGGTAGTTTCTTACCCTTGATGATCAACTCCAACAATGGTGACCTTGATGCCTCTTTAAGCTTCAAACCAGCTAAGAACACCAAGAACAAGCCCTTAGCACCTTAGTTCCAAGAGGAAGGTGAAACACTAGGTGTTAGTGAGCAATAGTAAGTCACAAACACCTAGTGTACAAAACAAGAGAGAGAGAGAGAGATAGGATAGATACACAAAACCTAACCTAAAACCAGAGCTTCTCCCTCTCCTAAAATGGATAAGTCTCTCAAGAACTTCCACCCTTGAGCCAAGAGAAGAGGCTTCTCTTGTATAGGCACAAAACTTACAAGTTAAGCAAGCCTAAAGGCTCATCCCTCCATACACGTGTATGGAGGGGAGCAAAAAGTGATACAGCTATCTAAAAAAATCTGATAAAGCAGCTGTACAGTGATCGGCAGGGCAAAGTGGTCATTTTGCCAAAAAGAGTGCCGACCGGCACAAAAGAGTGTCGGTCGGCACAATAAAGTGCCAATGGCAACACCAGCCAGCCGGTGGCCTCTAGCCACAGCCGGTGGTATGTGGGGGTGCCTCACAAAGCATTCCCTGCCTTTCCAAGGCAAAACACAAGTGTTTGGTGCAAAACCAGACACAAGACGATCGAGTTCGGAAGTCCTGAGGCAAGGCGCGCGAGCCGAGAACTCCGGGAACTCCAAACGAACACAAACATGGATAATTACCGAGTGTTCCAACGGTGACGTCCAAGTCTTGAGGACGGTCAAAAATGGGGTGTCTACAGTTACTACCGAAGATTTGTTAAAGATTTCTCCAAGATTGCAGTGTCGCTCACCCAATTGACTAAAAACGGTGTACTATTCGAATGGACAGAATAGAGGGAGTTTGCCTTTCAAGAATTAAAGACAAGGCTCACAACAGCACCAGTCCTCGCCTTCCTGTCATGTACAGAATGGTTTGTTGTTTATAGTGATGCCTATCATTAGGGATTGGGGTGTGTACTTATTCAGAATGGAAGAATAATTGCGTATGCATCTCAACAATTGAAGCCGCATAAAAAGAATTACCTTACACATGATTTGGAACTAGCTACTATGGTTTTTGCATTGAAGATATGGCGGCATTATCTCTATGGAGCAACATGTGAAGTCTACACCAACCACAAGAGCCTCAAATATCTCTTTACTGTGTGGCAAAGACAGTGGTTAGAACTCATCAAAGATTATGACTGGCAGATTCATTACCATCCTGACAAAGCTAACACAGTAGCGGATGCTCTTAGCAGAAAATCAATGGAAAATTTAGCATATTTGCTTACGGAGTGGAATGAACTATTACTTGACTTGGAAAGAATAAAAGTGGAGATTGTGCTACATGAACGGGATGGAATGTTAGCCGCAATGGCAGCATAATCGATTATTATTGAGAAAATTAGACAAAGGCAATTGGAGGATGAATTTCTCAAGAAAGTACATGAGGAGATGGAAACAAAGCCGAGACCAGGATTTTCTTTGGAAGCTCAGTTATTGAAATTCAAGGGAAGATTGTGTGTTCCTAATGTCCCCGAAATTAAAGGAAAAGTCTTAGAAGAAGCTCACAAGTCTAGATTTGCTATGCATCTTGGGAATACCAAAATGTACCAAGATCTTGAGCAAGCTTTTTGGTGGCCTAATATGAAGAGAGAAATTACAGAATTCATTTCAAGGTACCTTCAATGTCAGCAAGTAAAAGAGGAACACCAGAGATCGGCGGGGTTACTTTAACCTCTCCTTATTCCGGAATGGAAGCGGGAGCACATAACTATGGATTTTATTGTGGGCTTACCCTGAACACCCCAAGGTGTGGATTTATATGGGTTGTTGTGGACAGATTGACTAAGTCTGCTCACTTTTTGCCTGTGAAGACTATTTATAATGCTGATAGACTTGCTATAGTGTACATTGCTGAGATTATTCGATTACACGGTGTTCCGATTTCCATTGTATCGGATAGGGATTCTAAGTTTGTGTCAAGATTTTGGCAAAGCTTACAAAAAGCATTGGGGATAGAATTGAGGTTTAGTACCGCATTTCATCCACAAACCGATGGACAATCTGAAAGAACTATACAAACTTTGGAGGACATGCTCCGGATGTGTGTTTTGGATTTCCGTGAAAGTTAGGAAACTCATTTGCCTTTGGCGGAATTTTCGTATAACAATAGTTTCCACTCTAGTATCAGAATGACACCATATGAAGCTTTGTATGGAAGAAAATGTCGAACTCCAATTTGTTGGACCGAGGTTGGGGATAGGTTGTTGATTGGGCCTGAAATTATACAAGTTACTACGGAAAAGATTTAGATCATCCAATAGAGATTGAAAATTGCTTAAAGCTGACAAAAGAGCTATGAGGATCAAAGGAGGAGAGACTTAGAATTTGAAGTTGGGGATCATGTTTTTGTCAAAGTCACTCCAATGAAAGGACACACAAAGTTTGGGAAGAAAGAAAAATTGTCACCCTGGTACATAGGGCCATTTCAGATCTTAGAAAGATTGGATCCGGTTGTCTATCGAATTGCTTTACCACCGGGTATGGAGCAAGTGCACAATGTGTTCCACATATCAATATTGCAAAGCTACATTCGGGACCCTTCTCATGTCATTAACTATTATCAGATTAAGCTAGATGACAATATGGGTTATGTGGAGAAACCTATTCGAATCCTTGACCGGCAAGTCAAACAACTATGGAATAAGACTATCCCAATGGTAAAAGTCGAATGAAGAGAATATCATGAAAACGAAGCTACTTGGGAGCAGGAAGAAGAAATGAGACAACAATATCCAAAATTGTTCTCGACTTGAGGTAAACAAGTTTGGAGGACCAAACTTCCTAAAAGGGTGAAGACTGTGATAACTTAACTCGTACTCTACTTAATTGTGCATGTGATTATGTGTTTGATATGAATTTGCAAGTTTGAGTATGTGAATTTGGAATAATATCTATCGAATATAGGAATATCTGTTGCAATTACAACTTTGAATTGAAATTGAAGACCTTAGAGGTGTTATAAACAAAAACCGACTTCATATCTATGATAAGCATGATTTATAGAGCTTTTGGTGAAATTTTGAAAACTTACGATTCGTAATGATTAAATAAAAATTTATGAGATAAGTCATATTTGTGTTTAGCCTCTTGTGTTCTTCATTTGGTGGAGAGCTTGCTAGAGTGAGTTAGAGAGAGAGGAAGAAGAAGAGCTAGAGTTTTTGAAGAGAATCAGAGGGCAAACCTTAGACATGGGTTAAGGTATGATAATCTACTTCTAATCTTTGTCTCTAACTCATCTTTGTCATTGAATCAAGAAGAAATTGGGATTTTGGGCTAGGGTTTGAGTTATGTAATGGATTGGATTAAATGCAAGAAATCTCTTCATGTTTGTTTGATTTGAGTCCAATCTTCAGATTAATGCATGAAATGAGCTCTAGATTGTGCATACAACAAAGATTTGTTGAAGGATCACCTGTGTTTTTACGTGTTTGAGCTTGATCATGAAATTTATGAAGTTATGAAAAAGATGAGACCTTGATTTTGTTATTGGTTCAAGATTGATGTGTCTGAGATGCAATTACCCTTGTATCATGCTAGTGTATTATGCTTTTGAGTTATTTTTGCATAATTTAGGGCTTGAAAATCAACCTAGAGGCTTAAGTTTTTTTTTTCAGCTTCGAATTACCCAGAACAACTAGGATCGCACGCGTGGGGCTCACAGCCACACGTGCGGGGTTCACGGTCGCACGTGCGGGGCTCACAGCCGCACGTGTGAAAAATAGGGCAGGGCTGCACTTCGCTACTTAAATAAAAGCACGTACGGGCCACATGTGCAGCACGCTTTCCGCACGTGCAGTGAGGGGCTTTCGCACGTGTGAAAATCAGGAGAAAAATCTTCCTTCTTTTGTTAACTTCCTCGGCCCTCTGAATTCGTTTCTGAGCATATTTTGTCCCTCCGTAATGCCTATAGATGAATGGATAATGAACGAATCATAAAACAAATTAATGAAAGAAAGCATATGAATTGAATGGATTATTCATCGAATGTGTGTGTGAAATATTTGTGTTGATCGTGTGCTGGAGGAAACACCTCGGAACCTAACTCACTGTGAGCAATAATATTGTACATATATATTCTTAATTGTGTACTTGGAGCCACAAATTAGGAATTGTACTAACATTGTGTTTTGATGGAAAGGAATAGAATTTGTAAAAGTTATATGACAAGTGCAACGTGGACCTAAGGTCGTTCTATTTATGCTATAACATGATTGGGCCTAAGGCCGTTCTGTTAATATGATTGGGCTCGAGGCCATTTTGTTAATATGATTGGACCTGAGGTCGTTCTGCTTATATGTAGGCTCGAGGCTGTTCTGAACTTTGTGGGCCTGAGGCTGTTCTGATATGATAGGCCTAAGGCTGTTCTGTTTATATGATGGGCCTAAGGCCGTTCTGTTGATATGATTATGGATATTGTGAAAACTTTATGATTATCTATTTATACTGCTTTACTTTATTATTACTCATTGAGCTTCGCTCATCCAATATTATGTGTGCACATGTAGGTGATCCACAACATGGAGCACACCCCTAAAGTCAGCTTTAGGAGCTATTTTTGTGACCCTATCGAGTCCTACCTCTGAGATGGAGTTTTGTCTTTGACTCACACCATACCTTGACTTTATTTTGTTTTGCTTTTATGGTGTTGGGTTTGTAAATGATATGTACAAATTCCTATGGCACTTATATTTTTGCATGGGCATGTAAATGTTTGAATGTGTTATGAGGTTAGCTTTATAATTTTACTCATGTTGGCACAGCTCAATGGTCTTCTCATTATTATATGCTTCTGCTTATGGGCCCATTATCATAAATATTATGTATGTTCATTTAACGCCTTCGGTAATCTACGAATTACTAGCCGGTTATGACCTAAACTTTTAGGGGCGGATTCGAGTTGTGACACCTGTGAATCAAATAATTAGATTTTTATGATATAATCTGTACGGGGTGCAAATAATCTATGCTTCCACACTTCCTTGCCTCTGGTGTTCTGTTTACTTCAATGGCATTGTCGCACTTGCAAATATGGCAAGGATAAGCTAACCAGTGGGTGTCTTGTCGGAAAATCCCTCCGACGGTTTAGTTAGCACCCCTAGAGAATATATAAGATGGAGAGAGTATTTTCAGAGTTCTAGATTGCATACCTTTCACACTGAAGTCCAGTGCCTTTATATAGGCAACTCGTTTCGTTTCCCTATGTAATGCCCCTCTTCCCTAATATCTTGGGGCAAGATTATTCTTTTTCATTATTCATTTGTACCTATGCACTTGTCAGAAGCAGACAAGATGTCAGTTAGCAATAACTTGGGCAAGTCAAAGTTTGTCTTCCACGCACCGTTGGGGCATGAGCAACACTCACCCAGCCACTCATGGCCGAGCTAATAACATCTCGGTTTAGCTCATGAACAACACCCACAGGTCCAAGGCCGTGTCGCTGCCCACAGTCTGGCCGAGCCATTAGCTCCGTCACAGACACGCCAAGGCTTCATTCAGCAAGGCTATATTTTGCTCGGTCGACCACAGGGCGATAGACTTAGCTCAGCCCACTATGGGAATAGCTTAACCCATATTCTGAAGGACAACTCGGCTGACGCACTCAAACCCTTTGTTAGCCCAGCTAACCACAAAACAATGAATTTAAGTTGGCCCTTGTTGTACGATATAAATTCTCCTCTCAATTGCCCCTTAATCCCATCTTCTGGTTCGGCTGAAATCTGTCTGTGCCTCTTCACTAGCCCTCTATTCAGTGTTTTTGACAGTCCATCCCTCTTGGAATACATGGCATCCCCCTCAATGGTCTCGGGCCATAGCCCCAACTAAATTGCACTACACTGCGACTCTTGAATCGACGCATCGTTTTAGACTCTCCGTATATAGCCAATGCACCCACACTTCTTCTTCCCTGTTCATCTTCTTTCTTTGCTCAAACCCTAAAAACTAGAGTGCTACACACGCACACCCTTTTCATCGTTGCCCCTGTTGTCGTTGTCTCGTGATCACGCCATGTCTTTTGCATTGACCTAGTCGTTTGCATTTCTGGAGTATTTCTGCAGATTAGTTCTTTAGTGCCAAATTGGTAAGTTTCTCATGACCTTTCCTCTTTGTTCTTGATGTTCTTTACTGCATTTTCTTTTTTTTGTGCATTTTTCCTACCCTAAACTGGGATTCTAAACCTATAACTGCAACTATGACCTTTAAAATGCCCATTAGTGTAGATTAACAAACACTTAGGCTTATTTTGGGTATAGATCTTCATTTGGAGTTATTCCCGCCCAGGTTTTGGTATGAACTCTAAGAACCCTAGGACGGATCGAGCTGAAACCACACTTTCGATCTTAAAATCTGAAGACACCGAACTAAAACTAGTTTCTCATATGTGGAACCCGCAATGCTCTAAGACCAAGCTAACTTAGCAACATAGCCTCTTAGACTAAGCTAAAACCAAGACTTTGGTCTGTTTGCCATTGTGTGCTCCCAACCGAGCTACAGACTTAGCTCACTGACTCTGATCCTGAAAACAATATATCTCCTACCCAAAGACCGAGCTAAGGATTTCTGGTTCACTAATCTGGATACTGAGCTATATAGCTCCTGTTTAAAAACCCGAGCTATGGCCTTTTGGCCCTTGTCCATGTCTGAGCTAAACCACTAGACAGGCTTTTTGCCCAAAAATTGGGCTAAACCACTAAACAGGCCCTTTGCCCAAAAATCGGGCTATAAATGAGCAATGATCTCGCGCTAAAAAATTATTTTTCTGCCTTGCAGATTGAACTAGGACTTGATCAGGCACACCTCAACACTGTCATTTGGCGCTATTTTTCAACTGAGCAATCGGGCTATTTTCTACGTGAAGCTTTGAACCGAGCTAAAAATGGGCAAATATCGCTTTAGGGTGAGCTCACTAGGAGCAATTGCTGACTTTTGTAAAGAATTTTCAATCCTAGGTGATGTTCAATTTGAACTAGCCAGAGAGGGAGTAAAGCCTTGGGGCCGACTTGACTAGTGCCTTTTTACCTTGGTATCAATAATAGAGGGGGGAGGGGGAGAGGGGTTTCGTTTCCCAGTCCTACCCCTTATTTGTGAGTTTCTTAGATAAACCAGGTTGTGCCTAACCTAGGTCTCAACCAATACCTTTAAAATAATTAATAGTGTAGCCGAGATGAACCATCAAACCGGTCTAAACCTGGGTCTGACCGAGATATTTCACCAATACACACTTAGCAAAAACAAATGTGGCTTCTACTGGTACCTTAAAGTGAGAAAAGGGCCGAGCAAAACTGATAGAAGGCACCATTGACAAAGAAATGCATGATAATGACTTTATATGGGTTTTTGGGAATTACGAGAATACCGAAGCAAACATACCGGGCTGGTATAAACAACAATAAGGGAGATGCTGGTAAGCCAATGTAGCTCGGTTATACTCTTCATGTTGATATTCGTCGCTGATCTAACACTCACCTTTTGTATGCAGATTACAAACACTTGGCATCAAATTATAGCTGAGCTAACCAAGAGGCAATTAGGGCCGCACTGAGACATCCAAGCCAGCTTTGCCATGAATTGCTTGCTTACGAACCGAGCTACCGATACAGTGCACTGCACAAAAGCAGAGTCATTGACTTCTTGGTTGAGCCAACTCCTAAACCAGACCCAAATCTTCCAGAGATCACCTTCATCCCTCTAACCGCTAAGCAAGAAATGGCTAAGATCTGAGCCATGAGAGGCTTGTCACCACTCCAAGATGATCAATTAGACTCAGGAGGGTGCATCGTGCTATGGTCTGATCACCTCATATTCCATCATTATTTAGCCGTAATGTAAGAATTACAAAAGAGATTGAAAATTGCCATTTTGAAAACACATTAATCCAACAATTTTAATAAAATTCCAAGATGGTAAATACAACTCAGGTAATCCCTAGGCTGGTGTCTGCAAGTAGACTATACAAGTACTACCAATTTGTCATTTTTACCAGCATTAAATAGAAGGCTCGACACCTATAATCTGTCATTTTTACTAGTATTAACTGGAAGGCTCGACACCTATCATCTACACTACCTTTCAAGACTTACCACCATATTTACTCCAAAATCATTTCATGAAAACTTGTTTCCCAATATTTCTTTCTCAATGCAAAGTTTTCAAATCAAATTTCAAAGCTCATCATTATCAAATGAATTCATATGCCAATGCAATGATTAATAATACAATGCAATATTTCTTCCACTTTCAACACTTCCACACAATATTCCCATTGTGATCAAAATTCTCATTCCTTATTTCAATATAATTTCTTAAGATGAATATAAATACTTTTATTCTAATTCATGCATGGGACAACAAGATTCCCACACTTAGAGTAATGTCAACCATTTAGTCACTTCAAAACTATATCAACATTTTGGACAACAATTTTCAAAATTTCAACAATTCTCATATTCCATGAAAACCATCATTTATATGTAAACAAATAAACAATTTTTCAAACATCATTTATTTTGGCACACAAAATAAATATAATAACATCTTCAAAGATTGTCAACATCTACCCCCAATTTCTAAATTTTCTTACCAAAACCACTCATCTTCATTTATTGAAAGAAAGTCACCAAAAACATCTCTCTTCAATCCTCATAGTTCAAAACCCTCAATTTCTATTTTAAAAGGAAAAAGAAAGTAAACCCACTTTCAAAAAAATCTCTCATCTTCTTGAATCAACAATCAATTTTCAAAACAAATCAAAGGATGATTTCGAAAATCATCTAGATCTTGCAAAAATATGTATATAACTTAAAGGAAATCCCTACTTATTAAATATTACCATTTCCATCATACTATGTCAAAAGTTATGGTACAATCTTAATAACACACTTTTAACCATAACGGATATAACCTTTTAACCAAAATTAATTTAATCTACTAAATTAGTAAGTTTATTATATTCAAAAATTTTCAAATTAATAATACCAAATCTACTTTCACATGCCTCATCCCTCAAACATAACTATATTTCAACATAACCATTTTTCATGCCAAGCTATTTAAAGAGGTAATATTGTTTCCAAATTCTTTACCAATAACAATTTCACAACTTTTTCTAAAATTACTTAACCAACATGATATTTACATCAAAAATTATGAAATACGCCCAATAGTAACATTTTCAAGGTTATGAGTTTGAAAGTCCATATTTCACAATTTTATTTTCATAAAAATGAACTCAACTTAATCGTCAACATATCATCTTTTATAAAATATCATGAATATAACACTTTTAGAGTTTTTAATCCCAAAGTAACTCTATAATTCCTACTTAAGCATTTACTCCATATTCCTCAACATTAATTTATTTTTCTCAAAAATAAATTCCAAATCAAAGATAAAAAAAAATTCAACTTTATATTTCTTAAAATAAATCATCTAATCATAATATGATGTAGAGACAATGCATACAACTATTAAATTTTATTTTCAGATTGCTTTGCAAAATTATCAACACAAAATGATTTTACCAAATCAATCTTAAAAAGCCAACATTCTTAACATTACAACATAATTTTTCCTCCAAAAATTACCAAACAAAAATCTGGAAATATATATATATATATATATATATGCAATACCTCTTATTGTGGGGGCCAAATATATGGAAAAATCAGAAGGTGCGTACCATTGGAAGACTAATATTAATCGGCTGTATCCTACGAGAGTGGGAAGTCGAATATAATATATGTGCCAAATAAGTGTAAATCCTTAGGGCCGAATAATAGAAAGGACAATGATTAAAAAGTAGGCCCTGGCCCCGAGGATCAAAAGGAACAGATATAAATACAGGAACAATGGGTTGAGAAAGGTATGTAAGAATCACTTCACTTAACTTAGTAAACAAGCTATCTTGAGTGTCTGAGCTGACTTGTCCGTCGGAGTGCTAATTCCGGCACTCCCGACCGGAGTGTTTGTATCTTTTCAGGTGACTAGCTGAGGATCACTAGCGTCTCCCAGGATCTGAAGAGTATTTCTAAACCACTTCTCCACAATTGGCACCGTCTGTGGGAATACTCAAATACATCCATGGCAGGCGTGACTGAGGATCCTCCGATAGCCCCTGATGAGACCGCACAGAGAGATGACCTCACTCCAGCAAATACCCTCGGAAAGGAAACCATCGCTGCAAGACGCGCCTTGAACTTCGACTCACCAACGACTTCAACGCAAGAGATAATGCAAGCGATCATGGAACAAGCAAAGCAGAACGAACAAAGGCTGGAGAACATGATCGCCGAAAATGAATGTCTTCGTCAAGATTTGGCCCTAGAAGTAGCAAAATCCAGAGAAGCCATGCGCCAAGATCCCGAACGACCTCCGAGGGCAGGTGGACAACGACCTCGAGCTCGACCAAAGTGTACCGATAGCGACTCTAACTCATTACCCATGGAACTCAACAAGAAGGAACGATCCGAAACTTCTAGCTCCTCCGAAAAGAGTCCACATACAAGAAACAAGCGCAGAAGAAGCAGTTCAGACGAAGAGGACCAGCACGATCCTTTTGTCCGACGGATTGCAAGGGTAGCCCTGCCCAAGAAGTTCAAAGCTCCGTCATTCACTCTTTACGACGGAAAATCAGACCCCACTAATCATATCCATCACTACAAGCAGGCCATGACGTTGCATGCAGACAACGAAGCTCTTATGTGCCGAATATTCCCCAGCAGCCTGGGGCCATTAGCTGTCAGGTGGTATTACAAGCTGGAGTCGGCTTCGATCAAAAGCTTCCATCAATTATAGAAATCCTTCAGGGCTAGGTTCATCACCAACGAGGTACAGCTGAAACAGGCCGGCTCTCTCTGGGCTATGCAAATCCAGTCAGGAGAAATGCTCAGAGCAGTCAGGAGAAACGCTCAGAGCGTATTCGGCACACTATTGGGAGTGCTTCAACCTCGTCGACGACGCTTGCAACGACTCCATGGCCATCACTGCCTTCAAAATGGGACTACATCCTGATAGTGCTCTTCGCAGTTCCCTGACCAGAAGACCCTCCAAAACAGTCTGGGCGTTGATGAAGAAAGTTGAAGAGTATTGCAAAGTGGAAGATGATGCCTTGAGAATAAAAGCCGGACAAATGTCCAACAAAATGGCCCTCCTTGAAATTGCTCAACCAATAAGTTCCGTGCCACCTCCGAGCCTTGAGCCATGGCAACGCGCTAAACGAAACAAAAGGCGGGACTCTCGCCGATCAAGCGATCAATGCTCCCACCGGACGAATGAACAACTGCAAGTCGACAATAGGTGCTCGAGGCGTGCCAACAAGAAGTACATAGAGTTTTCAGAACCAATCGCTGAAATAATGACCAAAGTCCAACACTTTCCATTCTTCAAATAGCCATCAAAGATGGTGGGGCCACCTGACACACGAAGAAGGGATAGGCGGTGCGGGTATCACAAAAATCACGGCCACGAAACTGAGAATTGTTATGTATTAAAGGATCACCTGGAAGAACTGGTGCAAGACGGCTGATTGCAACAGTACGTAAGAAGGGGAAAGCCAACCAAGGCACTAGCCTTGAGGCAGGACTCACCTTCACTTGGCATGATCTATATAATCTACAGCCTGCATGCATCTCCAACCGTGCATACAATTCAATCGCATCCAATCCCCCAAAAGTAATGTATTCCGACTGAATGGCCCAAAGAAGCTCTGACAATTACTTTCAGTGACTCCGATCTTAGCGGCACAACAGCTTCCCACATCGATCCGTTGCTTATCAAATTACGCGTAAACCGGTTCACCATTGAACGCATTCTCATAGACCCAGGGAGCACTTCAGAGGTTATGTATTACCAAACTTTCGTCAAACTCGGCCTCAATGAGTCAGATTTGTCTCCGGCGCCTTACCCATTGTTCGGCTTTAATATGAATCCTGAGTACCCGTTAGGGAAGATCATACTACCTGTTCAAGCGGGCTCCAGAACGGTCGAAGTAGAATTCCTGGTCGTAAAACTCCCTTTGCCGTATAATGTCATCATGGGGCGAACCTGGTTACATATTATGAAGGCCGTTCCAAGCACTTATTATCGGCTTGTGCGCTTCCCGGCAGCCCATGGCTTTGAAGAAATCCGTGGCTCCTCGCAATCGGCACAAGCAGAGATTTTATGAAAACCCTATCACTGACCCGACCTGTGGGCTTTGATACTTGTATATATATCACTTCTACAATGCAAACCATTTTTCTTCGTTGCTCAATTCATTTCCTAAACCCCATTGTAGCGCTCGTCATGTCGACGATTCAAATCCCCCCTTTGGTGCATGACACCTTGGGGCCGATTAAGACTTCGGATTCGGAGCGCCCTTCGTGGATATCACGATTGGCCACACTAAGTCTCCGGATTCAGAGCCCCTTTGGTGCATGACACCTTAGGGCCAATTAAGTCTCCGGATTCGGAGCCCCCTTTGGTGCAAGACACTTTAGGGCTGACTAAGTCTCCGGATTCAGAGCCCCTTTTGGTGCATGACACCTTAGGGTTGATTAAGACTCCGGATTCAGAGCGCCCTTCGTGGATATCACGATTGGCCACACTAAGTCTCCGGATTCGGAGCCCTCTTTGGTACATGACACCTTAGGGCCGATTAAGTCTCCGAATTCGGAGCGCCCTTCGTGGATATCGCGATTGGCCACACTAAGTCTCCGGATTCAGAGGCCCTTTGGTGCATGACACCTCAGGGCCGATTAAGTCTCCGGATTTGGAGCCCCCTTTGGTGCATGACACCTTAGGGCCGAGTAAGACTCCGGATTCGGAGCCCCCTTTGGTGCATGAGACCTTAGGGCCAATTAAGTCTCCGGATTCAGAGCCCCCTTTGGTGCATGACACCTTAGGGCCGATTAAGACTCCGGATTTGGAGCGCCCTTTGTGGATATCATGATTGGCCGTACTAAGTCTCCGGATTCGGAGCCCCTTTGGTGCATGACACCTTAGGGCCGATTAAGTCTCCAGATTCGGAGCCCCCTTTGGTGCATGACACCTTAGGGCTGACTAAGTCTCCGGATTCGGAGCCCCTTTTGGTGCATGACACCTTAGGGCCGAGTAAGACTCTGGATTCGGAGCGCCCTTCATGGATATCACGATTGGCCACACTAAGTCTCCGGATTCGGAGCCCCTTTGGTGTATGACACCTTAGGGCCGATTAAGTCTCCGGATTCAGAGCCCCCTTTGGTGCATGACACCTTAGGGCCGATTAAGTCTCCAAATTCGGAGTACCCTTCGGCACGAACAAAAACAAAAAACACGCCAATATCCGAAATAGGGTGCTGAACTAAGCATATAAAAAATTCAGAATAAGACGCAAATATTTGAAATAAAACTTTTTATTTGATCAAACAGTTGTTACATAAACGCAAATCGCAATTGAGAATTACAATACCTATTTTCAACCTCAAAATCTAAAAAGGAGAAAAAACGCATTGGTAAAGCAACAGCGCCGAATCAACTCCCGTCACCCAGAAGTCGCCCACGGTTTGCAAAGCCTTGAGCCAACTTTGCCCAAGCCCATGACTTGCGCATTGCCAAACTTCCCCTGATACCATTGACAATGTCAAGGCAAAGATCCAGGACAAGGAAGGATAAACCCAACGGTCATTGCCTTTCCTTTGGGGGGCTATCTGCTTCGACGATTGGAAGATTCATGCCAACTTTTGGACGTCCTACCTCCCATATGGATGGGTCCTCTGCCGCACTCCATTGCAACACCAGGTTTGGCTGAACTCCCAGCCTCTCTAACTAATATCCCCACTTATCCCACCTCACATAATAAGTGATCGTTTATCTGCGCGAAGCGCCCACTCCTTTTATTTTCAATACTGGCAGCGATCTCGAGGCCCCAATCCCGAGGCAATTTCATTAATGATAAACTCCATGAGATAAACGTCGGTTGACATTCGCCACGGCATAGTTATCCAAACGACTTTTTGAAGCACATGCGCTAGCCAAAAATCTAGGCCACGAGCCGAGTTGAATTTGCTGCAGCCACTTTACCCACTGGCTTTCGGCTTCCCAAGGTTACAATGGCCTCATTCAGGAATAAACGGCTATCACGTATGGGTCGACCCTGCCTATAAACCAGCGTACCACGTATGGGTCAACCCTGCCGATCAATGTTTATACATTCATTCAAACATACTATAAAACGAAACACATACATGCCGAATACGAACTGCAACAAAATATTTATAATAGAATGTTTTTTATTCAATAAAACAAACAATACATTACATAGTTTTGAACGTGATCTGCGTTTCAACCTTACAATAAGTATACTTATACGGGGTCACCCTCATCCTCACTCTTCTTAACTTCAAAAGCAGAAAATGGAAAATGTTATTGTGGTAGAGTGGCGATGCCGAATCAATGCCCGACGCTCGAAGAGCTTCCGCAGCTTGAGATGCCTTGATCCAACCGTGCCTAAATCCACGATTTTCACATCAGCAAACTTCTTCGGCAAGTTTTTCCTTGGTCTTTTCGATTCCAACCTTTCGGCCTTCATGAAAACCTTTCTCATAGGCCCTCCCCTTCGCGGCCTCTATTGCGAACATACTCGCCGTCTCACGATCGGCAAGTGCGGTACTAATGAGCCGACTGGTAACCCTTTCTTCCACGATTGGGTTTCCCTGCCTGGCGGGTTGTGCCTAAGTCGCCTTGGTCTTCCTTAACTCGCACTCAGCCGCCTCCACACGGGCCTCCAAACTTCGAATACGTTCCTCCTTCTTCTCCATTTCTTGGCGGGTAGCGCGCAACCGCATGCCGATTTCATAGGCAGTGTAAAGCCCCTTCACTGCCCTGTGAATGCCTTCGCGAAATACTTTGTAGTCCTGACGACCTACCATCGATTGTTGAACCTCCGGAGGAAAAATTTGTTGAGCAAACTCGACCGCTACATTTGGGTCTCGAATGATCGAGTCCACCTCTGTCATGGGTCTATTCCCCACAAATACCGCAAGGTTTAATGGGCACGGATTCGCCTCAGATCCCCTCTCAACACGAGGTTGAGAAGATCTTCCCTGCGACTGCTTGTCCCGCCTGGGCGACCTGCTTCAACGTCGAGGAGACTGATGTCTCTCTCGATCCCTAGAACTCCTACTCCCTGTGCGCGAAAGGTCACCACCTCGATTCATGTCTCCACCCAGCTCAGCTAGCGTCCTCGCTTCACCTCTGCTGTTAAAGAAGAGTCTGTTCGACATTCCTACGATACCTTTAAAAGCTGGAGTCAGTTGTTTACTGTGCTCATAAAAGTTGTACCTTTAATCATTTATCCTTTACAGAGGCATCACCCTCGAGGCAATCTCATTAATTGTGAAAACCTCAATCGCCCGGCGCCGATTGGATCGACCCGCTTGGGGCAAGGGCAGATAGATCTATCGATATATTCGGCTTAAGTGCCCCAGCCAGCCGATGAATCGACTTCAAAACTCCCAAGTTCGTCTCATCCGGCGCCCGCATGATCATGCACCGCCTGGGGCAAGGGCATGATAGATTTATCAATATATTCGGCTTAATCGCCCCAGCCAGCCCATGAATTGACTTCCAAACTCCCAAGTTCGTCTCATCCGGCGCCCGAATGATCATGCACCGCCTGGGGCAAGGGCAGATTAATCAATCTGTTCGGATTAAGTGCCCCAACCGGTCCATGAATCGTTTCAGCATCATACCCACGAACTATTCGGCATACGAATGATAAGTCAATATTGCCAGGATATTCAATCGTGGAAAGCTCAACAGAGTAATCATTCTATCTAAAGTAGTGCCCATGAATCGACTTCAAAACTCCTAAGTTCGTCTCATCCGGCGCCCGAATGATCATGCACTGCCTGGGGCAAGGGCAGATTAATCAATCTATTCGGATTAAGTGCGCCAGCCGGCCCATGAATCATTTCAGCATCATACCCATGAACTATTCGGCATACGAATGATAAGATTGCCAAGATATTCAGTCGTAGAAAGCTCAACAGAGTAATCATTCTATCATAAGTAGTGAAACAACAAGATAATTTTCCCCAACATAACATCACAAACTATGCATAAGTAGTAGTGAAGCAACAAGATAATTTTCATTAATAAATTGAGCAGAGACAGTAACCAATTTATACATGAAAACTACTCAGAACCAACAAAAATCCTCAAAACAAAAAAACAAAAACATACATTAAAAGGGAAAGCATTTCACTAGATTCGAATGACTCCCAGATTAATCCTCAGGGTCAGACTCAAGTGGCTCAACATCTACCTACTTATAAGGAATTGGCAAGGCCAATGTAACCCCAGTGGCATCAAGGGCCTTGAGCCACCCATGTTTGAACCCCCGATTCTCAAACTTGGGAACTTCATTTATGTATTCCTCGAAGGCGGCGTCTTTTCCTGCTTCGAATGCGGCAGAAGCCTCAGATTCTGCCTTTTCCTTGGCCGCCTTCAACTCTGCTAACTCAGTCTCCATCTTGTTAAGCGGCTCCTTGGGTAGCCTAAGTGATTCTTTGCTCACGTTCGCCCTATCTTCGGTATCAGAATGGAGATGATCAGTAGTCCAAGCCCTTTCTACTTCGACTTCAGCTTGCGCAGTCTCCATCGCGGCTCTCATCATCTCAAACTCGGCCCTGCTCTTTTGATCGACCACTTCTGACTGCAAATGGTCAATCCTCTCAAGGGCATCGTGTAGGCGGCGACCTAAGTCGGCGATCCTGCCGACCATCTGCAAAACAAGTTGGGATCGTTAGATACAATATGCAACCAAAATCAAAACAAGTCAAAGTTCACCTACCAAAAGGGCCGACTGCGCAGATAGGGCTACGGCCACCAAATCCGGCACGGCATGAAAGGATGCCTTATCAGCTGGTAGGGAGATTGAAGCCGCCAGGCTCAAGGCTACCGCTGGGTCGGTAATGATGGATGCATCAGAGGAAATCGATGTGTCTCTGATCTTTGGCTGAACAATGAAAGGAACAACCACGTCCGATTCTTCTAAGAGAGGCCTTTTGTCAGCAAGACTATCTTCTGAATCGGCCTCTCCCTCGACGCTATGCTTTTTGCCCCGCTCTTCCGGAATCAACCGTTCTTCAGTGACCAGTTGTTCAACCTCTTTCGCTGTTTCGGCCGCAACAATCTGAGCCGGCTCTTCAATAACGGGTTCGAAAGACTCAATCAAGGCAGGTCTAGAACGGGTGGCCTCGGCCTTTTTCCGAGCGGCCATGCGCTCGGCATTTTTCTTTCGAGCCATCTGCGTGAGGCTTTCCCCAGCCATACCTTAAAAAAAATCACTAGGTTGGTGTCCCAAACTTCCAAAAATATCTCTAGAAGAAAACTCCGCCCGACCCGAAGTGGACGGCGAGGTAGGCTGACTACGTCTGGCTACCTCAAACACCGAGTTTAGGGCCTCGTCAACCTCTTCGGCCTCCTCAGCGAACTCTCCAGCTAGTTCGGCGACTACCTCTACCACCGACTCGATGTCTTGCCCCGAATCAGAAGCTTCGAGACCAACTTGCCTAAGGCTCTTGAAGCTAGGGAAGATAAGAACCGCAAGTTGTTGATCGCTGGATGGAATCGGAATGTTGTCAGCGGCCGAAAAAGTAGTATAAGTAGGCTTGTATCGAAGAAGTACGTGGGCCGCTCTCCCTTGCTTCTGTAAGTTTGGACGACCGAAGTATCCGAGTGCAGTCGCAATCTGCGCAAGGACTGCGTCGTCGGTAGAAACCAGAATCTTCTTCAATTTACTGCCTGCGAAGACAAAGGGTTAAACACGGAGAGAAGGCCGAGTAAAGAAAAGTTCAGTAAACGCAAGGAGACACACGGCAACTTGGTTCACCCCTCCATCTGGGAATAGGGTCTATGCAACCCTCGCCTTCACCAAATTCCCAGTTCCCTCGGACATTGACCATTACGTCATCCACACGCTTACCAGAACTGGCTAGCATGGTTAGCAAATGATGATCAGTATCCTTGGCCCTAAGAAAGTACCGCCCAAGCCGACCGGAAGATTTGGCTAAAGCATAGCAGTGCCGAATGGCCGGAATGCCAAGATCGATCCTGAGGCGCCGGTTCAACTCTACGATCCCCATTACGATTCGAAAAAAGTTCACGTTGGGCTGAGAAGGAATCAGACCCCAATAGCGGAGGACGGCCCTAAGGAATGGATGTAGGGGAAAACGGACCCCGCCCTCTGCAATGGATAGGAGAGGAAAGATGATTGAATTTCGATCCTCTCTCTTCATATCCAGAGTGTTGCCCGTCACTAGAGATAGATGAACATCGTCGGGGATGGAAAAGTGTCGCCGGAATCCAGAGACATGACCCTCAGAAAGGAGGTCTTTCAGGTGTTTAGCCATTTTCACGGGGAATAAAGGGTTCGCCAAAATTAAAATAACAAACAGAAAGTAGGATTGCAAAGAAAAGAGAAGAAGACTTACGAGGAGCAAAGGGGATGAGGGTAGACGGAGAAGAGTTGCAGAAAATGTGAGTCAGAGAAGGGATATCCGCTGGCGGTCCAAGAGTCTCGAATACTCGATGAACTGTGCATTCGAAAGGACTGAAATTTCAAATCACAATAAATGCGAGACGCACGAATGAGGCGGGAAAGTGTAATGATGAACGAAAAGGTGTGTGCATCATGACATCTATATTGGGGTACATGAAGCCGCCTGACCTATTTCAACTTTTCCAATTCAAGAACAAACACGTCGATTAACTACCGTCAATGGGGAGTTCGGAGGGCAATTGTGGGGGTCGAATCTATGGAAAAATCAGAAGGTGCGTACCATTGAAAGACTGATATTAATCGGCTGTATCCTACGAGAGTGGGAAGCCGAATATAATATATGTGCCGAATAAGTGTAAATCCTTAGGGCCGAATAATAGAAAGGACAATGATTAAAAAGTAGGCCCTGGCCCCGAGGATCAAAAGGAACAGGTATAAATACAGGAACAATGGGTTGAGAAAGGTATGTAAGAATCACTTCACTTAACTTAGTAAACAAGCTATCTTGAGTGTCTGAACTGACTTGTCCGTCGGAGTGTTAATTCCGGCACCCCCGACCGGAGTGTTTGTATCTTTTTAGGTGACTAGCTGAGGATCACTAGCGTCTCCCAGGATCTGAAGAGTATTTCCAAACCACTTCTCTACACTTATAATGATATATTTTCTCAAAATAACCCAAACATAGCATTAATGTAAAAATATGAAGAAAGTCCCTATCTTAAATAATGAAGAAAAGCAGATCTGGAAGGCAAACATCGCCCGATCATGAATCCAAGACTGCCATCGTGAAGAGTACGACGAGCTCTTCAACTTTCATTTACAAATTTTTTGCAAAATCTCACTCTAAAGACTCCCACTCTAAGCTCAAAGCTTGAGCAACAATGGAGGAGGAGGAGGAGGAGGAGAGAGAGAGAGAGAGGGAGAGAGCAGGAGCTCTTTGCTCCAAACCCCAAAAGAAAATGAATGGGAAAGGAAAATGATGGGCAAGGTAAAAAGAGGAAACAACCCCATATGGGTTTGGTTTCCCAAAAGTGGGTTTTTCAAAAAAAATAATTTTTTGTAATCATATCTTAAAATTTTATAATATGAATTATAAAATGATATAATTTTTCTCACCACAAAATATAATATTTTTGTACACCACAAAATATCTACTCATTTTATTCACTATAAAAATATATAATTTTTCACCATATGATACACCCTATAAAATCAACTATCAAATATTTATTATAGTCGTATGTAATAAATAATAACATCTCCCAAGGTGGTTATTACCAGTCACATTATTAAAAAGGACCAAATAATTAAACATGAATCATAAATAAATTCAAATTAAATTGAATCTAAATTATGGGTCTTAAATTAAATTCTCACCCATAAGCCAAATATAACCCAATTATATACCAAATAGACTCAACAAACTTTATCTTAAGTCATGGTCTAAACATTCAAAATTTAATAACAAAATTCTGGTATGAATTAAAGTGAACACCAATCAGTCCATGAATTTTCATAAAATAAATGTTAATCATTTAATTCTGAAATTTTTATCCAACGTGCTAGACTCATATGGGAACAACATATAAAAATTTCATAATTGTCTGAGATCAGGAACTATTTTTAAAAAATACAAAACCAAACTATTTTCGCACAAAATTTACACAGTTATCAAATTCGAAAATTTACTCAATTAAATTATGCATTGGCTATTTAAAAAAAAAAAATTATTGGGTGATTACACTTCTGCTCTCCTTTGTGTTGCTAAGCATCTAGCCAAAACGATAGTGTCTTCCAATGCAGTTGAGCCTCCTTGTCCGAGAAATGGGTCCATTACGTGCATGGCATCTCCAGCAACCATCACTATTCCTTTTCTAAGCCTCACATTTAGTAATTCCCATGGAGCTCGATATTGAGTGCCATTAAAAGTCAGTGAATCTACCTCACAGTTCTGTATCATCTCTAACATTTCTCTTGGAAATCCCTTTATTGATTCTAGTGCTGACGATATGATTTTTGATGTATCATTTGAAATTGTTAAATCTGCATATATATATATATATATCATCAATATTAGTAATGTTACAAACTCATAATTTTTTTCAAAAATACAAATGTGTGACTTAAATTCTTTTTATACGTAAACTATATGCTAGCTAAATTTTAATCACAAATATAGAAATTCTGGATTAACATATTGTGGGGAAGTGGTTTGGAAATACTCTTTGGATCCAATGGGACGCTCGTGATCCTCAGCTACTAACCTAAAAAAGAATGAACACTCCGGTCTGGGGTGCCGGGATTAGCACTCCGACGGATAAGTCAGTGTATACTGCCTAGATTGCTTGTATCTTAAGTTAAGCATATTTGTTCTCACATATCACTTTTGTTTGTCGTTCTTCTATTTATATACTCTCTTGGTCCTCTAGGCAGGGCCTACTCTCGACCTGTCATGTGATTGTTCACTCAGCCCCCCCATTATGCCGTATTCCAACTTTTAATCGGCCTCTGTCTCAACCGATCTGTGGCTGGTCATGTTATTCGGTATATGAACGTCAGAGATGGGGCTGAGTACATACTATATACCGATTGGGCAGACATATACTTTGGCCTATTTGCGTCTCATTTTATTCGGCTACCACAATTGCCCCCCGAACACCCCACTAACACTGTTTAGTTAGCGTGTTTGGTTTCGAGCTTGAAAAGTCAAAAATTCGGTGGTTAACCTCATTCCAAAGCGTGTTAGAACACACACATTTTTTAGTCATCATTACAAGTTCCCGCCTCTTCGTCCGCTTCCTCCATTTAATGCGGTTTAAAACTTTGTCTCTTCGAATGTATACTTTAAATACTCAAGATTTTTGGCTCGCCTTCTAGTACAACTCCTCCACCTCGCAACCTTTGCAACTTTCTTCTGTCTCTCAATATCCCTTCCGCTTGTGTAAGTTCTCTTCTCTTTCACTCCCAATACCATTTTCCGGTTTACTATTAGTTTTGCATAATCCTTAGGCTGGCTACGATGGCGAAAAATTTGAAAGAACTCCTTTCTGCGGATCGAATTTTCGGCTTCTGACGCCATTATTCCATCCCCGATGACGTCCAACTGTCTCTCGTGGAAGATAGCACCACCGATATGCAGAGGACCGATGAGAGCACAATCATCTTCCCTCTCCTATCGATTGCTGAAAGCGGCATCCGTTTTCCCCTTCATCCGTTTTTAAGAGCCGTTCTTCGACATTAGGGCCTAATTCCTTCCCAGCCTAACATGAATTTTTTTCGCATCATAATTGGGATCATAGAGTTGAACCGTCATCTTAGGATTAACCTAGGCATACCTACGATTCGGCATTGCTATGCCTTAGCCAAGTCCACTGGCTGGCTGGGACGCTATTTTCTTAGGGCCAAGGACACCGATCATCATTTAGTGACCATGCTTGCCAGCTCTGGAAAGCATGTTGACGACGTGATAGTTGTTGTTCAAGGCAATTGGGAATTTGGGGAGGGTGAAAGTCGCCTAGATCTCGTGCCTAGGCGAAAAGGAGATCTAGGTGGCCATATAGCTCATTCTAGTTGCTTTTATTTCCGTATGTGTATTCGACTATCCTTTCATGTACTTACCGTTTTGTTTGGACAGGCAACGATTTGAAGAAAGTATTGGTTTCGGCCGATGACGCTGTACTTGCGGATATTAAAATCGCTCTGTAGTTCGTTGGCCGTCCAAATCTTTAGAAACAAGGAAGGGCGACTCATATTCTGTTGCGCTACGCGCCGTCCTATGTAACATTTTCGGCGGCAGACCATATTCTAGTTCCAAGAGGCGAAGATCATCTTACAGCCCTTATCTTCTCCAGCTTTAAAAGTCTAAAGGAGATTGGTTTAGAAAAATCCGATTCGGAACACGCAGAAGCACAAATAGCCAATCAGATCGCTGAAGACCCGAAACAATTGGGAGCCGAGGTAGACGAAGCCCTTAACTCGGCATTTGAGGAAGCTGGACTGAATTTGTCTGAGCCTCCATCCACATCCGGCTGAGTGGATGTCTTTGAAGACATTTTTACAAACTTAGGAGATCTCCCTAGCACTTATCCTGAGGACATGGCTGGGGAATCACTTTCGCAACTTGCGCGAAAGAAGAACGCTGAGAGGATGGCCCCCAGGCGGAGAGCCGAGGCCGTTCGATCGATAACTCCACTTGCCACGGTCGTTGAGTCTACACCTGCCCCAGTCGCTGAGTCTACTTCTCCTGTTATTGTGGAAGAGACAGCTCATCTTGAAACGGCCGAGATAGAGCAGGTGGGGCGGGCCGACGAAGGTGAGCGAAGGGGAGAAAAGTGCCCTGCCAATCTAGAGGCTGGGCACAATGAGGAACAGAGTGATAAACGGCCTCGCATTGAGGAATTAGATTTGGTCCTTCCATTCACGATTCAACCAAGGGTCAGAAATATGCCGATTTCCTCGGATTCCTCGGCTTTCAGGGACCCGACTGTGGCCTTGAGCATGGCCTCCTCGATATCCCTGCCGGTCGACAGAGCCGTATTTCGAGCGGAGCCAGATCTAATGCTAATTGCTTTGGCCGCTCAGTCGGCCCTATCGGTACGTTACTTGTCTTATCTGCAATCTTCCGCCTTCACATATATACATTTGTAAATATTTTTTTGATTATTTGTTTGCTGTGACTCTGTTTTTTTGTTTTGTAGACGGTAGGCAGGATAGCTGAGATCGGCCATCGTCAACACGACGCCATAGAATAGATCAGCCTCTTGAAAGCCGGAATTGAAAATGAACAGAACAAGGTTGTGGCGACCTCTCAAAGGGCCGATTATGAGGCAGTGCAAGCGGTGTTAGAACGCGCGAGAGCCGACTCTGAGGCTGAGCGAGCGAGAAATTTCGATCAGTTAAGGCTTGCCACCGAGAAAAGGGCAAAGGCAAGTGAGGATGCGCTTAAGTTAGCCCAGGAGGCAATCGCCAAGCTAGAAGTCGACTTGGAGGAATCGAAGAAGGCAAAGGAAATAGCCAACTCCGAGACTTCCAAAGCGTTCCAAGCTAGGCAAGAGGCCGCCTTGGAAAGCTATGCAGAAGAAGTGCCGAAGTTTGAGAATCGGGGCTTCAAACACGGTTGGGTCAAAGCCTTTGCTGCTGCGAATGCGACATCGGCACAGCCGATTCCATACGAGCAGGTGGACATTGAGCCGCTGGCGTCTGACCCTGAGGAATGACTAAGGCATATTTTCGTTTTTGGTAGGCATCTTAGATGCATAGTTTTTTTGTAGGTTTTTTGCTAGTAGATTTTTATCTTTTTGGATGTCAACTGATTTTCATGTGTAAAATGACCGCTGTTAGTGCCCAATTTATTAATGAAAATTTCCTATGCTCTCAAGTTTATTACATATACTGTTTGTTATATGAGTAAATAATTAAAAAAATCAGCAGTTACAATAACAAAATGTCACGACTAAGTGAGACAGCAAAAGAATACTGTATTGGTAAAATGTAGCCGATTAGATTGATGAATTTTGCCGATTAGACTAATGAATTTGATTGATGAATCTGAATAAAATGAACTCAAGAATACTGTACTGGTAAATCAATTCATGGAGCGGCTGGGGCACATAAGTCGATTAGATTGATGAATCTGCCCTTGCCCCAGCTGGTGTATGAACTAAAATGCTGAATTATGGAGATTCGTGGAGTGGCTGGGGCATGTTCGCCGATTAGATTGATGAATTTGCCCTTGCCCCAGCTGGTTCGAGAACTGGAACGCCGAATAAAATAAAGTCATGAAGTACTAATAAATTAGTTCATGGGGCGGCTGGGACACATAAGCCGATTAGATTGATGAATCTGCCCTTGCCCTAGCTGGTTTAAGAACTGGAATACTGAATAAAATGAAGTCATGAAGTACTGATAAATCAGTTCATGGGGCGGCTGGGGCACATAAGCCGATTAGATTGATGAATCTGTCCTTGCCCCAGCTGGTTCAAGAACTGGAACGCCGAATAAAATGAAGTCATGAAGTACTGATAAATTAGTTCATGGGGCGGCTAGGGCACATAAGCCGATTAGATTGATGAATCTGCCTTTGCCCCAGCTGGTTCATGAACTAAAACGCCGAATAATTGAGGTTCATGGATTGGCTGGGGTACATGATTCAATCGGCGCCGGGCTGCTGAAATTTTAGTATTAATGAGATTGCCTAGGAGGGGCTGCCCCCGTAGGGAATAAATGGGGTGTGTACTTCGTGCATGTAGGTCCTATTTATATGCTCCGATTCAGTAACTCAGTCTAGTCCATTGAGGAAGGTTAAACAAGTGCAAATATCAAATAGACTTTTCTTTAATAGCGAAGAAGAGGCGAGGACATTAGCTGAGCTGGAAGGAGATATGAATTGAAGTGATGAACCTACGCGCACGAGAAGTAGGATTTCGAGGGAGCGGGAGAGACGCCAGTCCCCTCATCGTCGAAGTAGGCTGCCGAGGAGGGATAAGCAGCCACGGGGCAGATCCCCTCAACCCTGTTCTGGAAGAGAATCCGATGTGACACCGCGCCCATTGAGTTTTGCGGTCTTTATAGGGAATAGACAAATGACGGAGGCGGATTCAATCGTTCATGACCCAAATGTGGCAGTCGAGTTTGCTCGACAGATTTTTCCACCTGAAGTCCAGCAGTCGATGGTAGGTCGACAGGATTTCGAAGTGTTTCGTGAAGGCGTTCATAGGGCGGTGAAGGGGCTGTACACCTCCTATGAAATCAGCATGCGTCTTCGTGTCGTTTGGCGGTATCATGACCCGAACCCGGCCCTACGGGTTAAGGCCATAACCGGCCAGTAATCCTGAGATTACCTACGGCCTCAAACCAAAATAGACATAACTCATCAGAGTAAAGGGGCTAAACGGAAGCAAAATTTAAAACTTTGTCCATAGAGCTGTGCTTACATGGCACATCAAAACAAACCATACGTATAGACATTAATAACTCACAACAGAAATACAGTAGCATAAGTTCTGTACAAACAGGATCATCCAAAACTAAGTCAACCCATGAAAACTATATACAGACATATTCAGAAACTTCGCCAACATGACAACATATAACAAAATAACAAAAAGGCGAATGCGGGTCTCGTGCGTGAGACACAAGGGCTGACTTTCCAAAACCTTTGTTGTTCTACATGGACTTCATTGGGGCTGGGTTTGGACTTCTCTGGGCTCACCTACAAACACATGAATGAGCGTGAGCGATAACCCAGTGAATAATACCAAATACAGAAGTTATACAAACGATATGCAGAACAACACGCTCCAAACGGCCTTGGGCCCAATTCATATTTCTATTTAACATATATATACATAATTTAGGTCAAGTGACTGTGGTTCCAAACATACTGGCCTTTGGCCCATTTATCTTTCCATAACAGACTGGCCTTTTGCCCATTTATCTTTCCATAACAGACTGGCCTTTGGCCCATTCAGACTTTCATTCGTGTCAAAACAGCCTCTGGCTCATTCATTCATGTCAAAATGGCCTTTGGCCCATTCATTCATGTCAAAACAGCCTTCGACCCATTCGTTCATGTAAAAACGGCCTTCGGCCCATTCATTTATGTCAAAACGGCCTTCGGCCCATTCATTTATGTCAAAACGTTGTCCCTCAATCAAATCAAAAAATTAATAAAACTTACATAGAAGTAAGCAAATGGACAACAATATATTTCAGATGTCTCTGATAAGATATTACTCACAGTGATCGGTTAGTTGGTTTGCCCTGGAGCTCGACCCTACACAGTCCATGAACACCAAAGGGTCACCAACAATTCAATCCGTTCTTAAATTCACATTTTCCTCTTTAGGCTTTATTCATATCTCTTTAACTCAATTACAATGCTCAATGCATGCCTAAGAGTGCTTGCAAGTGAAAGAGAACGGAAAATGAAACACAGAACGAGCATACAAAATTTCAGAAAACAGGGTCCCCGCTCGAGCGGACCCAATTGGTCTGCAAATATGCTGGTTGCATCAAATTCATGCTCGAGCGTGAACTCGGGCGCTCGAGCGGAATGCCTGTCTACATAGCTCCCCGCTCGAGCGTGGACTTCCCCGCTCGAGCGGACCCATGCCTGCAAAAAAAAAATAAAATACTGGGAGCATGAATTCCCCGCTCGAGCGGACATTATGAATTTTGGGTTTTCCAGAATGGTTTCTGAGTTCAAATTCGACATTTCAACCACATTTCTTGCATATTATGGCTCCAATTTCACATATACTTGTACTAACATGGTACCAATACTAAAATACATCAACATGGAGCTCAATTTCACAAATTGATCACATGCATGCCGCAAATTAACTCAAACTCATGCATTCAAGGTTTCCATTTTTAATAAACAACATGCATGCCCATTTTGACTTTCATTTCACTTCTAATGATGCAATTAGTGCTCATTCCCATGAAAGTCAATAAAAACATGCTTGCATGTGGGGTTACACTTCCAATCTTTCATAATTCACAAATTACATGCTAGAATTTTGTGATTCCATAGGAGTTCTTCACATGCATGCACATGTCAAGCCTCAATTTCAACAAAACCAACTCAAACCATGCTCTTGATCACAAACAAACTTTGAACTTACAAGATCATAAATTCAAACTTACAAATTCAAGATCAATGCTTACCTAGAGGCTCAATTCTTCTAATTTGGTCAAATCCAGAGTTAAATCTTCAAATTCCCAAGCTTGAGTCAAAAATTGCACAAGTCTCTCCCTTCTATCTCTATGGCCGGCCTTCTCTCTCTCTCTCAAGGCACCAAAATCAGATTTTGAACTCAAGTGTAAGGATTAAATGTATAGTGCCTTTCTACATAAGTCCCCACTAAGTCATTATTTTAATAATAAGAAATAATTGGGCACAAATTCACCAATTTAATCAACTTAATCTGATTCGAATCAATTTTTCAATTAAACTTCACCGTAGGCTCTAAAAATTATGCCAATCACAGTGGTGCGACCAATTTTGGTTTTTGTGGCCGATAAGGCCTTCAATTTGATTTCCAAAGCAGATAGTCAAACAGATATTCCTACGGTAAACAGATAGAAATTCAAAACCACATATTTTCACATAATGGCACACAAAATCATATTAAACACACAATCATACTCATATTAAGGACCAATTAACATATTACGGAACATGCATATCATAGTCTTCCCCTCTTTAGGAAGTTTGGTCCCTCAAACTTAATTTACCTTCATCGGGAAACAGATGTGGATAGCATAATCGCATTTCCTCATCTTTTTCCATGTAGCATCTGTCCCATAATGTTCTTTCCATTTCACTTTCACCATTGGGATGGACTTGCTTCTCAATTGTTTCACTTGTCGATCAACAATCCGTTTCGGCCATTCGGCGTATTCCATATTCTCATCAATAGCTACCCGGTGATAATCAATCACATGAAACGGGTCTCGGAGGTAACCCCTCAACATTGACACGTGGAACACATTATGGATTTGTTCAAATCCCGGTGGCAAAGCAACTCTATAAGCAACTGGGCCAAGCCTTTCCAAAATCTGAAACGACCCAATGTAACGGGGCAACAACTTGCCCTTCTTTCCAAACCTGACTTGGCCTTTCATCGGAGATACATGGATGAACACATGGTCACCAACCTCATACTCAAGAGGTCTTCTCCGAACATCTGCGTAATTCTTTTGTCGGTCCTGAGCTGTTTTGAGCCTTTGCCGAATGATCTTGATTTTCTCGGAAGTGTCTTGCACAATTTCAGGCCCAAGTGAAGCTCTATCCCCGACATTTCTCCAACAGTTTGGTGATCTACACCTTCTACCATACAAAGCCTCGTATGGTGCCATACCAATGCTGGAGTGGAAGCTGTTATTGTAAGCAAATTTTGCAAGCGGCAAATAGTCTTCCCAACTCCCTTGAAAATCCAAAGCACACATTCGAAGCATATCTTCCAAAGTCTATATTGCTCGTTCTAATTGCCCATCTATCTATGGGTGGAACGCAGTACTGAACCTTAGTTCTGTTCCCATAGCTTCCTGCAAACTCTTCCATAATCTGGATACAAATTTCGGATCTCTATCCGACACAATGGATACCGGAACTCTGTGTAAACGGACAATCTCATCAATATAAATAGTAGCCAATCTATAAGCATTAAATGTATTCTTGACAGGCAGAAAATGTGCAGATTTAGTCAGTCTATCAACTACAACCCAAATAGAATCCATACCTCGAGAAGTCCAAGGTAGGCCAACAACGAAATCCATAGTCACATGTTCCCACTTCCATTCAGGAATAGGGAGAGGTTGAAGTAGACCGCCTAGTTTCTGATGTTCAGCTTTGACTTGCTGACATTGAAGACACTTAGACACATATTCTGCAATCTTCTTCTTTATTTTAGGCCACCAGTAGGTTTGTTTCAAATCCCGGTACATTTTATTATTACCCAGATGCATAGTAAATACGGATCTGTGGGCTTCATCTAAAACCCTCTTCTTTAGTTCCGGTATATCTGGGACACACATTCTGTTCCGAAATCTCAACACTTCAGTCTCAATGCCAAACTCTGCTTTTGGACTTGTCTGAAACTCATCAATCACTTTCTTGAGGAATTCATCCTGTTTCTACTTTTGCTTGATTTCGTCAATGATTGCCGGCTCGACTGTAATAGCGGCTATCAATCCGCCCTGTTCACACATTACCACTTTAATTTCGGATTTTTCAAAATCTTGCAAGATTTCTTTCTGTTCAGTAAGCAAACAAGCCATACTCCCCGTTGATTTTCTGCTCAAGGCATCAGCGACTGTGTTAGCTTTCCCGGGGTGACACTGAATCTCTAAATCATAATCCTTTATTAATTCCAGCCATCTCCTCTGTCGCATATTCAACTCCTTCTGCGTGAAGAAGTATTTCAGACTTTTGTGATCCGTGTAGACTTCACACTTTGCTCTATACAGATAATGCCGCCAGATTTTCAAAGCAAAAACGACTGCGGCCAATTCTAGGTCATGTGTTGGATAATTCTTCTTGTGTGGCCTCAACTGTCGGGAGGCGTAAGCAATAACCTTTCCGCTCTACATTAACACACAACCCAAACCTTTATAAGTCGCATCACTGAAAATTACAAAATTCTCCATACCTGAAGGTAGTGTCAAAATTGGTGCAGTGGTCAATCTTGTTTTCAATTCATGAAAGGCAGCTTCTTTTTCTTCGTTCCATTCAAATGGTTGGCCTTTATATGTCAATTGGGTAAGAGGCACAGCTAATTTCAAAAAGTCCTTCACAAATCTTCTGTAATAACCAGCTAAGCCCATGAAACTACGGACTTCTATCACATTTGTTGGTGTAGGCCAATTCACAATTGCCTCTATTTTCTGTGGGTCCACTGAAATTCCTTCCTTGTTGATCACATGCCGTAAGAAAAGAAACTTCATCTAACCAAAACTCACATTTCTTTAGTTTAGCAAATAATTTTCTTTCCTGAAGTATTTGTAGGACAGTTCTCAAATGATGTTCATGTTCAAGTTTATCTTTGGAATATATCAAAATGTCATCGATAAAAACCACAACAAATTCATCCAGGTAGGTTTTAAAAATTCGGTTCATTAAGTCCATAAATGCTGCCGGAGCATTAGTCACTTCAAATGGCATAACAAGAAACTCAAAATGTCCATACCTCGTTCTGAATGCGGTTTTCTGAACATCTTCTACCTTAACTTTCAGCTGATGATACCCGGATCTCAAATCAATTTTAGAAAACACCTGTGATCCCTGCAACTGGTCAAATAAGTCGTCAATATGGGGTAGGTGATATTTGTTCTTTATTGTTACCTTGTTCAATTCCCGATAATCGATGCACAAACGCAAAGTTCCATCCTTCTTTTTCACAAACAATACTGATGCACCCCAAGGCGAGGTGCTAGGTTGGATAAAACCCTTGTCAAGTAGGTCTTGCAACTGTTCTTTCAATTCTTTCATTTCGGCAGTAGCCATTCTGTAGGGAGTCTTGGAAATAGGCTGGGTGCTTGGCACGGTTTCAATAGTGAACTCTATCTCCCAGTCTACCAACTCCCCTGGTAATTCATTTGGGAACACATCTAGAAATTCTCTAACAATAGGAATATCATTCAATTCAACATTCATAGATTGTTCAGACAACACATAGCACAGATAACCCAGGCACCCTTTCTTGATCAGTTTATATGCTTTCATTGCTGATATTAAATAAGGTGGAGGCACTACCCCATTACCCGCAAACACAATTTCCTTATGTTCTGGTGGTTTGAACACAACCCGTTTTGTCACACAATCAATGGTGGCGCAATATTTGGTCAACCAATCCATGCCCAAAATTACATCAGAATGTTTAAAAATCAAGGGTAACAAGTCTACATATAGGATAGCATCCTCAACACGCATATCACAAAACCGGTATATAGATTCACACAATACAGATTCCCTAGATGGAGCAGACACACATAGCAGATATGGTAGTAATTCTAAAGGTCTGTTCAGTCTAGATGCAAATGCACATGTCACAAAAGAGTGTGTGGATCCGGAGTCAATTAACACAAAAGCATCCTGATTACATATAGAAATGGTACCTGAGACAACTGCGTTGGCATTCCGTGTATCACCCGGAACAAGCGCAGAAACTCTCCCCTGTCTCACGGTATCCCCGGTAGTAGCAAATCTGAAGGTATTTCCCAGCTTTGGGATCGATGCAGTGGAACTAGCAGCTATCTTTCCACCATTCTGATTACAATCTCGGGCCATATGCCCTTGTTTCCCACATTTGAAATAGGCTCCTGATGCACGGTAACAAACTCCACGGTGCCTTTTGCTACAAATGTTGCACATGGGAGCTGTGTCTCGGGAAGAATTCGAAGTATTTGAAGAGCCCGTGTTTTGCTTTTTTAGAAATTTCTTCTTTGAAAAGAAGCCTTGCCTCTTGTTGCCTTTCCATTCTATCATTGGCTTAGCCTGTCTAGCTATGTTAGCTTCTGATATGATGGCCCTATCTAGCACCCCAATGTAAGTCTCCAGCTTCAAGAAATTCACTCTTTCTAAAATGTCACTTCGGAGCCCACCTTCAAAGTGTCTCGCCTTCTTATAGTCAATGTCAATTACATGTGGTGCAAACCTGGCCAATTCGGTGAATTTGGCCTTATACGCCGCTATAGTCATACTGTCTTGCTTCAGTTCCATAAACTCTGCTACTTTCCTATCCCGGACACACTGCGGGAAGTACTTGTCATAGAAGATTTCCAGAAATTTCACCCAATCAACATTCTTATGATTTTCTTGCAATAACATTCACCATCTTCTTGCCTCGTCTTCTAGCATAAAAGTGGCTAGAAGCACTTTTTGAGTCTCCGAGCAAGGGAACACTTCAAACAATTTCTCAATGTCGAGAACCCAAGCTTCGGCTTTCAACGGATCTAATCCACTATGGAACTGTGGTGGTTTCATTTTCTTGAATTCTTTGGTGAGAGCTATTATCCGATCATCATTCTGATTATCTGGCATAGGTGGTGCCGGAGGTGGTGGTAGAGGATGTGGTTGCTGCCACTATTGTTGCCATTCTTGTTGTTGCCTTAATGTCTCTGCCATTTCCTACATGAACCTTTCCATTCTATCCATTCTGGCAGTAGAGGACTCTTCTATCTCATCACCTCTTGTTCTCACCATCTAATTAAACTTACATTATACTTTATACAAAAGATTCACAAGTATGCATATACTAAAGAGCATACATATTCAGATAATTTGCAATACAAGCAAATCACAACTTACAACACATAATTGTCCATATCAAAACATTTAAGCATATTCTTGATGCTTTCAAATACATATTTATCACATGAATGCATCCTAGATCTTATCTAGAGGCTTATTGCGCTTTTTGACAAGTGTGTGAGTTATTAACTCGTGCTCTGATACCACTTTGTCATGACCCGAACCCGCCCCTATAGGTTAAGGCCACAACCGTCCAGTAATCCTGAGATTACCTACGGCCTCAAACCAAAACAGACATAACTTATCAGAGTAAAGGGGCCAAACAGAAGCAAAATTTAAAACTTTGTCCATAGAGCTGTGCTTACATGGCACATCAAAACAAACCATACGTATAGACATTAATAACTCACAACAGAAATACAGTAGCATAAGTTTTGTACAAACAGGATCATCCAAAACTAAGTCAACCCATGAAAACTATATACAGACATATTCAGAAACTTCGCCAACATGACAACATAGAACAAAATAACAAAAAGGCGAAGGCGGGTCTCGTGCGTGAGACACAAGGGCTGACTTTCCAAAACCTTTGTTGTTCCACATGGACTTCACTGGGGCTGGGTTTGGACTTCTCTAGGCTCACCTACAAACACATGAATGAGCGTGAGCGATAGCCCAGTGAATAATACCAAATACAGAAGTTATACAAACAATATACAGAACAACACGCTCCAAACGGCCTTGGGCCCAATTCATATTTCTATTTAACATATATATACATAATTTAGGTCAAGTGACTGTGGTTCCATACATACTGGCCTTTGGCCCATTTATCTTTCCATAACAGACTGGCCTTTGGCCCATGCAGACTTTCATTCATATAAAAACAGCCCCTGGCTCATTCATTCATGTCAAAACGGCCTCTGGCCCATTCATTCATGTCAAAACAGCCTTCGGCCCATTCATTCATGTCAAACGGCCTTCGACCCATTCATTTATGTCAAACGGCCTTTGGCCCATTCATTTATGTCAAAACGTTGTCCACCAATCAAATCGACAAATTAATAAAACTTACATAGAAGTAAGCAAATGGACAACAATATATTTCAGATGTCTCTGATAAGATATTACTCACAGTGATCGGTTGCTTAGTTTGCCCTGGAGCTCGACCCTACACAGTCCATGAACACAAAAGGGTCACCAACAATTCAATCCGTTCTTAAATTCACATTTTCCTCTTTAGGCTTTATTCATATCTCTTTAACTCAATTACAATGCTCAATGCATGCCTACGAGTGCTTGCAAGTGAAAGAGAACGGAAAATGAAACACAGAATGAGCATACAAAATTTCAGAAAACAGGGTCCCTGCTCGAGCGGACCCAATTGGTCTGCAAATGTGCTGGTTGCATCAAATTCACGCTCGAGCGTGAACTCGGGCGCTCGAGCAGAATGCCTATCAACATAGCTCCCCGCTCGAGCGTGGACTTCCCCGCTCGAGCGGACCCATGCCTGCAAAAAAAAAAAATACTGGCAGCATGAATTCCCCGCTCGAGCGGCGGTTCCCCCGCTCGAGCGAACATCATAAATTCTGGGTTTTCCAGAATGGTTTCTGAGTTCAAATTCGACATTTCAACCACATTTCTTGCATATTATGGCTCCAATTTCACATATACTTGTACTAACATGGTACCAATACTAAAATACATCAACATGGAGCTCAATTTCACAAATTGATCACATGCATGCCGCAAATTAACTCAAACTCATGCATTCAAGGTTTCCATTTTTAATAAACAACATGCATGCCCATTTTGACTTTCATTTCACTTCTAATGATGCAATTAGTGCTCATTCCCATGAAAGTCAATAAAAACATGCTTGCATGTGGGGTTACACTTCCAATCTTTCATAATTCACAAATTACATGCTAGAATTTTGTGATTCCATAGGAGTTCTTCACATGCATGCACATGTCAAGCCTCAATTTCAACAAAACCAACTCAAACCATGCTCTTGATCACAAACAAACTTTGAACTTACAAGATCATAAATTCAAACTTACAAATTCAAGATCAATGCTTACCTAGAGGCTCAATTCTTCTAATTTGGTCAAATCCAGAGTTAAATCTTCAAATTCCCAAGCTTGAGTCAAAAATTGCACAAGTCTCTCCCTTCTATATCTATGGCCGGCCTTCTCTCTCTCTCAAGGCACCAAAATCAGATTTTGAACTCAAGTGTAAGGATTAAATGTATAGTGCCTTTCTACATAAGTCTCCACTAAGTCATTATTTTAATAATAAGAAATAATTGGGCACCAATTCACCAATTTAATCAACTTAATCTGATTTGAATCAATTTTTCAATTAAACTTCACCGTAGGCTCTAAAAATTATGCCAATCACACTGGCGTGACCAATTTTGGTTTCTGTGGCCGATAAGGCCTTCAATTTGATTTCCAAAGCAGATAGTCAAACAGATATTCCTACGGTGAACAAATAGAAATTCAAAACCACATATTTTCACATAATGGCACACAAAATCATATTAAACACACAATCATACTCATATTAAGGAGCAAATAACATATTACAGAATAGGGATATCATAGGCGGGATATAGAGCAAAGAGACGAACGCATTCGGAACTTAGAAGCTCGTGCGGAGAAGGCTGAGCGCGAACTAAGGAAAGTCAAGACTGCTAAGTCACAATTGGTCAGCCACCCTAACCTGGTCGTGGAAGAGAGGGTGACGCAGAGGCTAATAAGTGATGCGATCGCCGATCGAGATATGGCTTGCATGTTTGCGATTGAGACTGCGAAATCCAGGGCCTTTGAAAAAGGCTTTCATGACGGCCGGAAGGTCGGAATAGACAAGACCAAGGAAAAACTTGCCGAGGAAGTTTGCCGATGTGAAAATTGTGGATTTAAGAACGGTTGGATCAAGGCGCTTTAGGCTACTGAGGCTCTGTAGCGACCCTAATTTTCTTTAGTCATTATTTATTATTATTATGGTTATTATTATCTTATTTTATTTTTGACTTTATTAATTGTGTGGTCACATGAGAGTTAATGTAATATTTAATGGATTTAATGTTGTAATTATTAATTGTGTGGGTTACATGAGAATTTATTGTGATACTTAATGAATTTAATGTGGTGATTAATTAATTTAATGTGTTATTTAATTATATATAATTAATCCAAATCTTTAAATATTTATGTTTGTTATATAAAAAAAAGGTGTATATATATATATATATAATCTTATATTTATATATATTATAATCATGTGTATTATATTATATAATATTATATAATAATCATATTAGATTAGAATAGGAAATTAGGTTATTATTTTATGTATATATATAATATGATATGTAATCAATTAGGTTTAGGAGTTGAGAAGAAAAAAAAAAGAAGAAAACAGAGGCAGCCACGTGAGAGGGAGAGAGAGAGAGAGAGAGAGAGAGAGAGATTCTGGGAGTGCATCAAAGAAAAGAGAGATAGAGGGGAGAAAGTAAAGAAAAAAAGAAAGGGTTTTGGGTTTATTTTGGTGGTTCAATTAATCTTCTTGGTCTTGTTTTAATCTTCAAAAAAATAATTGTGAGTACAAACCCTATTTTCCTTGATTATGTTTGATTCGTTAGTTTATTTATTTATTTATTTTATTAGATTGATGTAATTTGATATTTTTGTATGTGGATGTAGAGGATGAATTAACTTAATTATTTTGATTAGTGTCTATGAGATGTTTAGGGTTTTTAGATGAGTGATTAATTTTATTTAATTTGATTAGTGGAACGTGTAAAATTTAGGGTTCTCAGATGATTGATTTATTTTAATTAATTTGATTAGTGATATATATAAGGTTTAGGGCGTTTAAATGATTATTGATTTTATTATTTTTTTTAGATGATTGATTAATCTAATTATTTTGATTAGTGTATATGCGATATTTAGAGTTCTTAGATGATTAATTTATTTTATTTAATTTGATTAGTGGTACGTGAAAGGTTTAGGGTTCTTAGAGGTTTGATTAATCTTAATTAATTAGATTAGTGATATGTGCAAGGTTTAGGATTTTTAGATGATTAATTGATTGTAGTAATTTTAATTAGATTGGGGATGTAAGGTTTGGGATTTTTAGATGATTGATTAATTTTAATTATGTTGATTAGATGTATAGGTAAGGTTTAAGATTTTTAGATAATTAATTGATTGTAATTATTTTGATTAGTTGGGTATGTAAGGTTTAGAATTTTTAGATGATTGACTAATTTTTAAATTATTTTGATTAGACGTGTATGTAAGGTTTAGAGTTTTCGGATGATTGTTTGATTTTAATTATTTGAATTAGTTGAGTATGTACGGTTTAGGATTTTATTTTGGGTGACTTTATTAATTCTTTGAGTAATTCTTTGATCTTCAAAAATAATTTTAAGTACAAAACCCATTTCCCTTGATTTATGTTTAATTCGTTGTATTTATTTTTATTTGTTTGATGTTAGTTTGATTTTGTTTTTACATAAAGACGATAGATTAATTTTAATTATTTTGATTAGTTGTGGATATGAGATTTAGGGTTATAGATGATAGATTGATTTTAATTATTTTGACTAGTAGTGTATGCAAAGTTTAGGGTTCTTAGATAAGTGATTGATTTTAATTACTTTGATTAGTTGTGTAGGTAAAGTTTAGGGTTTTTAGATGATTAATTAATTTTAATTATTTTTATTAGTTGTGTATGTAAGATTTACGATTTTTAGATGATTGATTGATTTTAATTATTTTGATTAGTTGTATGTGTAAAGTTTAGGATTTTTAGATGATTGATTGATTTCAATTATTTTAATTAGTTGTGTATGCAAGGTTTATGTTTTTTTTTATGTATTTATTTTATGGATTTAATCACACTCATAATTATATGAAATTGGAATAAACTTAGAATCCATAGATATTGGTTAGAGGATGGATTGGTTTGTTGTTGGTATTTATTTATTTGATGTTGGTTTGATTTTGTATTTGCATGTAGATGATGGATTGATTTCATTATTTGGTTAGATGTATATGTAATGTTTATGGTTTTTTTATATGTATTTATTTTATGATTATAATCACACTCCCGAATATATGAAACTAAAATTAATTAGAACCCGTAGATAAATTCCTTAAACTCCACCATGACTCCATGGATTGTTATTTTATTTGAGTGATGGTGAGAAAGAGTGTATAAAAAAAAAGGTGAGGATTATGAGAGTTGTTTGATGCCTTATGCCCGTCATTGTTATATTTGTCTCATGATGTCGATGAGATGTTTTTATATATTGTTGCCTCGTTCTCATGAGTAGACGAGTGCTTTGATTTGCGCGCGTACGTATATGCTAACCATCCGGGGAGTGTGAGTCAAACTCGAGACGATATCCCCGTGCAAGTTTGGCTTCGGAGTGGGTTAGGTATACGGGAGGCACATGGGATATATGTGTAGGCCAGAAGGGGAGGGCCGAAGTGGTGGAGTAAAGGTACAAAGAATTAATTATGAACTTGTATGTTAGTTCGAATTGTCTTAATTGAGTCAAGGTACAAAGTAGTAATTATGAACTTACATGTATAGTTCGAATTATATTGATGGAGTTAAGGTACAAAAATTGAATTATGAGTTTATTGATTTGTACATCTTGAAAAATAGTAATCGGCCTCAATAAATTATGAAATTTGAGTAGAGGCATGTATACGTGATTTTGGACAACTTTTGTGTTGTAGCTTTTTATTAAAAGGATCGATTAGAATTTATAATCGGATGATTGTGGTTATTGTCGGTTTGATTCATTTTGGTAATGCAGATTTTATAGGCTGTTTTAACCCACGAAATGAGCTTATTTTTATTGGTTTGGCGTAAACTGAAGTAAAACATTATTCTGCACACTTTTCATGTTTTGAACTTTTTCGAAAAAAATCATCTTAGGGCAGTTTTTGTTCATTTTCAGTTTCAGATTTTTCGATTGAATTCCGTCTAGAATTTTAGATCAAGTTTTCCTCTTAACCTGTTCAGTTTCTGTCAAATTTGTCCGCTATGTCTTTTATAAAATTTGATTCTGTACAACTTTCGTTCTTTAAGTTTTCGTCAATTCAAATTATTTAAGCATGAAACGGTACATTTTTATATTTTTTCAGTAAGTTACTTATGATTAATTTATACTAACATTATTTTCTTTTGCAGGATGGTGGGTCTTACTAACTTTTTATACAGGGCTGACCCACCATATTTCTATTTCTATTTTTTTTTTATTTTATAATCAATTTATATTTCGTTGTGTACGGACAAGAAACTAAATGCCACCGTATCTCAAGAAACTACCCATTCGTCTCGGTGCGGTTGGAACTACTTGTCTTGTCTAGTAATAAGAATTTAATGTATTTTTGTTTGTGTCTGGTGGACACCTGGGTGTTGATTCTTGTACTCATACCAGTATATCTGTATACTGACCCGTTTTGTCTCTTGGCAACTCGGGTGCGTTCTGTTTGAGCGCAGCTGAGCTTCCTTTGCAGGATTAGTAGATGATTTGGTGGTGACAAGAAATAACTATGATCGTAGGACATGTCGATTGGACTTCTTTTGTTTTCTCATGTTTATGGTTGTTAGTAGTTTATGTATTTTTATTTTTTTATGACCTTAGTATTTTGAAAATTTGACATGAGTTGTAACCTTACATTATTTAAGTTGTTTTGAAGTATTTATTGTTACTTTAACGTTGGAGATATTAGGTAGTTTATGAAGTTATGGTGCATGGTATGATTGGTGTTTTGTTAATTACCTTACTGAGACTAGAATGTTTAGATTTTTGTTTCACCCCTAGGATTTGGATGATGGAATATTGATTGTGGTTTAGTCCTAAGTTAATATTTAATTGTCCAAATTTTGGGGCGTGACAGTTTGGTATCAAGCACTAGGTTACCCTAGACTAGTGAGAGTTTAGGTGATCCTCGGATTGTGGAAATATGGGTTAGCTGGTTTAGTTTGGTGAGGAGTTTATTCTAAATTTTTAACGAATTCTTCTTGTGTGTTTAACTTGAAGGTGATGGTTGGAAGATGTCTTTAATCTTTTTCACGAACCTATTAGAGTACTTTTTGATACCGGTACCTCTCATCCTTTCATATCTAGGCAGTTTGTATAAAGAGAGCACATTGTAACTAACTCTTTGCCTAAACTTATTCGTGTTAAGACCCCTTTAGGAGGCGCAGTCACTCTTTATGAAACGTGTAAAAATTTTGAGATTGACTTTGCGGGTAGAGTCTTGTTTGCGGACCTAATAGTGTTAGGGGTTTGAGGGGTTTGTAGTTATTTTGGGTATGGATTGGCTGCGGAAGCATTTTGTGACTCTAGATTGTGCTGGAAAGACGGTGAAAGTAGATATTCCCGGTATGTCACGACTTACTCACACTTATAGCGATGGAGGAGAGTCAGTGATGACGAGTTTTCTATGCTCGGTTGAAATCCTAAGTAGGATATTAGTGAAGTAGATGTGGTACGTGAGTTTGAAGATGTATTTCAAGAGATACATAGACCTCCACCTCGATGGCTAGTAGAATTTCACATTGATTTAGTGTCAGGAACTGCACTCGGAGCTTTTTGTTAGTACTCTTTCCTATCGAATCTCGGGACGAGATTCTTTTGAGGTGTGTATATTGTAGCGACCCTAATTTTTTTTAGTCATTATTTATTATTATTATGGTTATTATTATCTTATTTTATTTTTGACTTTATTAATTGTGTGGTCACATGAGAGTTAATGTAATATTTAATGGATTTAATGTTGTAATTATTAATTGTGTGGGTTACATGAGAATTTATTGTGATACTTAATGAATTTAATGTGGTGATTAATTAATTTAATGTGTTATTTAATTATATATAATTAATCCAAATCTTTAAATATTTATGTTTGTTATATAAAAAAAAAAGGTGTTATATATATATATATATAATCTTATATTTATATATATTATAATCATGTGTATTATATTATATAATATTATATAATAATCATATTAGATTAGAATAGGAAATTAGGTTATTATTTTATGTATATATATAATATGATATGTAATCAATTAGGTTTAGGAGTTGAGAAGAAAAAAAAAAAAAAGAAAACAGAGGCAGCCGCGTGAGAGGGAGAGGGAGGGAGAGAGAGAGAGAGAGAGAGAGAGAGATTCTGGGAGTGCATCAAAGAAAAGAGAGATAGAGGGGAGAAAGTAAAGAAAAAAAGAAAGGGTTTTGGGTTTATTTTGGTGGTTCAATTAATCTTCTTGGTCTTGTTTTAATCTTCAAAAAAATAATTGTGAGTACAAACCCTATTTTCCTTGATTATGTTTGATTCGTTAGTTTATTTATTTATTTATTTTATTAGATTGATGTAATTTGATATTTTTGTATGTGGATGTAGAGGATGAATTAACTTAATTATTTTGATTAGTGTCTATGAGATGTTTAGGGTTTTTAGATGAGTGATTAATTTTATTTAATTTGATTAGTGGAACGTGTAAAATTTAGGGTTCTCAGATGATTGATTTATTTTAATTAATTTGATTAGTGATATATATAAGGTTTAGGGTGTTTAAATGATTATTGATTTTATTATTATTTTTAGATGATTGATTAATCTAATTATTTTGATTAGTGTATATGCGATATTTAGAGTTCTTAGATGATTAATTTATTTTATTTAATTTGATTAGTGGTACGTGAAAGGTTTAGGGTTCTTAGAGGTTTGATTAATCTTAATTAATTAGATTAGTGATATGTGCAAGGTTTAGGATTTTTAGATGATTAATTGATTGTAGTAATTTTAATTAGATTGGGGATGTAAGGTTTGGGATTTTTAGATGATTGATTAATTTTAATTATGTTGATTAGATGTATAGGTAAGGTTTAAGATTTTTAGATAATTAATTGATTGTAATTATTTTGATTAGTTGGGTATGTAAGGTTTAGAATTTTTAGATGATTGACTAATTTTTAAATTATTTTGATTAGACGTGTATGTAAGGTTTAGAGTTTTCGGATGATTGTTTGATTTTAATTATTTGAATTAGTTGAGTATGTACGGTTTAGGATTTTATTTTGGGTGACTTTATTAATTCTTTGAGTAATTCTTTGATCTTCAAAAATAATTTTAAGTACAAAACCCACTTCCCTTAATTTATGTTTAATTCGTTGTATTTATTTTTATTTGTTTGATGTTAGTTTGATTTTGTTTTTACATAAAGACGATAGATTAATTTTAATTATTTTGATTAGTTGTGGATATGAGATTTAGGGTTATAGATGATAGATTGATTTTAATTATTTTGACTAGTAGTGTATGCAAAGTTTAGGGTTCTTAGATAAGTGATTGATTTTAATTACTTTGATTAGTTATGTAGGTAAAGTTTAGGGTTTTTAGATGATTAATTAATTTTAATTATTTTTATTAGTTGTGTATGTAAGATTTACGATTTTTAGATGATTGATTGATTTTAATTATTTTGATTAGTTGTATATGTAAAGTTTAGGATTTTTAGATGATTGATTGATTTCAATTATTTTAATTAGTTGTGTATGCAAGGTTTATGTTTTTTTTTATGTATTTATTTTATGGATTTAATCACACTCATAATTATATGAAATTGGAATAAACTTAGAATCCATAGATATTGGTTAGAGGATGGATTGGTTTGTTGTTGGTATTTATTTATTTGATGTTGGTTTGATTTTGTATTTGCATGTAGATGATGGATTGATTTCATTATTTGGTTAGATGTATATGTAATGTTTATGGTTTTTTTATATGTATTTATTTTATGATTATAATCACACTCCCGAATATATGAAACTAAAATTAATTAGAACCCGTAGATAAATTCCTTAAACTCCACCATGACTCCATGGATTGTTATTTTATTTTAGTGATGGTGAGAAAGAGTGTATAAAAAAAAAGGTGAGGATTATGAGAGTTGTTTGATGCCTTATGCCCGACATTGTTATATTTGTCTCATGATGTCGATGAGATGTTTTTATATATTGTTGCCTCGTTCTCATGAGTAGACGAGTGCTTTGATTTGCGCGCGTACGTATATGCTAACCATCCGGGGAGTGTGAGTCAAACTCGAGACGATATCCCCGTGCAAGTTTGGCTTCGGAGTGGGTTAGGTATACGGGAGGCACATGGGATATATGTGTAGGCCAGAAGGGGAGGGCCGAAGTGGTGGAGTAAAGGTACAAAGAATTAATTATGAACTTGTATGTTAGTTCGAATTGTCTTAATTGAGTCAAGGTACAAAGTAGTAATTATGAACTTACATGTATAGTTCGAATTATATTGATGGAGTTAAGGTACAAAAATTGAATTATGAGTTTATTGATTTGTACATCTTGAAAAATAGTAATCGGCCTCAATAAATTATGAAATTTGAGTAGAGGCATGTATACGTGATTTTGGACAACTTTTGTGTTGTAGCTTTTTATTAAAAAGATCGATTAGAATTTATAATCGGATGACTTTAGTTATTGTCGGTTTGATTCATTTTGGTAATGCAGATTTTATAGGCTGTTTTAACCCACGAAACGAGTTTATTTTTATTGGTTTGGCGTAAACTGAAGTAAAACATTATTCTGCACACTTTTCATGTTTTGAACTTTTTCGAAAAAAATCATCTTAGGGCAGTTTTTGTTCATTTTCAGTTTCAGATTTTTCGATTGAATTCCGTCTAGAATTTTAGATCAAGTTTTCCTCTTAACCTGTTCAGTTTCTGTCAAATTCGTCCGCTATGTCTTTTATAAAATTTGATTCTGTACAACTTTCGTTCTTTAAGTTTTCGTCAATTCAAATTATTTAAGCATGAAACGGTACATTTTTATACTTCTTCAGTAAGTTACTTATGATTAATTTATACTAACATTATTTTCTTTTGCAGGATGGTGGGTCTTACTAACTTTTTATACAAGGCTGACCCACCATATTTCTATTTCTATTTCTATTTCTTTTTATTTTATAATCAATTTATATTTCGTTGTGTACGGACAAGAAACTAAATGCCACCGTATCTCAAGAAACTACCCATTCGTCTCGATGCGGTTGGAACTACTTGTCTTGTCTAATAATAAGAATTTAATGTATTTTTGTTTGTGTCTGGTGGACACCTGGGTGTTGATTCTTGTACTCATACCAGTATATCTGTATACTGACCCGTTTTGTCTCTTGGCAACTCGGGTGCGTTCTGTTTGAGCGCAGCTGAGCTTCCTTTGCAGGATTAGTAGATGCTTTGGTGGTGACAAGAAATAACTATGATCGTAGGACATGTCGATTGGACTTCTTTTGTTTTCTCATGTTTATGGTTGTTAGTAGTTTATGTATTTTTATTTTTTTATGACCTTAGTATTTTGAAAATTTGACATGAGTTGTAACCTTACATTATTTAAGTTGTTTTGAAGTATTTATTGTTACTTTAACGTTGGAGATATTAGGTAGTTTATGAAGTTATGGTGCATGGTATGATTGGTGTTTTGTTAATTACCTTACTGAGACTAGAATGTTTAGATTTTTGTTTCACCCCTAGGATTTGGATGATGGAATATTGATTGTGGTTTAGTCCTAAGTTAATATTTAATTGTCCAAATTTTGGGGCGTGACAGTTTGGTATCAGAGCACTAGGTTACCCTAGACTAGTGAGAGTTTAGGTGATCCTCGGATTGTGGAAATATGGGTTAGCTGGTTTAGTTTGGTGAGGAGTTTATTCTAAATTTTTAACGAATTCTTCTTGTGTGTTTAACTTGAAGGTGATGGTTGGAAGATGTCTTTAATCTTTTTCACGAACTTGAAGGTGATGGCTGGCCAATCGTGATATCCACGAAGGGTGCTCCGAATCCGGAGGCTTAATCAGCCCAAAAGTGTCTTGCGCTGATGGGGCTCCGAATCCGGAGGCTTAATCGACCCACAAACGTCTTGCGCTGGTGGGGCTTCGAATCCGGAGACTTGTCTTGGCCAATCGTGATATCCGTGAAAGGCACTCCGAATCCGAAGGCTTAATCAGCCCAAAAGCGTCTTGCGCTGATGGGGCTCTGAATCCGGAGGCTTAATCGGCCCACAAGCATCTTGCACTGGTGGGGCTGCGAATTCGGAGACTTGTCTTGGCCAATCGTGATATCCACGAAGGGCGCTTTGAATCTGATGGCTTAATCGGCCCAAAAGCGTCTTGCGCTGATGGGGCTCCGAATCCAGAGGTTTAATCGGCCCACAAGCATCTTGCACTGGTGGGGCTTTGAATCCGGAGACTTATCTTGGCCAATCATGATATCCACGAAAGGCGCTTCGAATCCGGAGGCTTAATCGGCCCAAAAGTGTCTTGCGCTGATGGGGCTCCGAATCTAGAGGCTTAATCGGCCCACAAGCGTCTTGCACTGGTGGGGCTCCAAATCCGGAGACTTATCTTAGTCAATCGTGATATCCATGAAGGGTGCTCCGAATCTGGAGGCTTAAGAGTTGTAAGAAGTTGAATTTCACAGTGAGGAAATAAGAGACTTTGCATTGCGAAAATGAAATGTGTACATAGTGAATCATTCAAAACGAATATCTTGCCCCACAGGTCGGGTTCAATGATAAAATTTACACAAATGCGAAGAATTCCAAGGGCATGGCATACTTTTTCCAGACATGTCTTTGAGCCGATATGCCCCTGTTTTCGCGATCGAGTCGATCTGATAGGGGCCGTCCCAGTTAGGTCCCAATTTCCCGTCAGCCGGATTCCTGGCAACTGGAAGCACTTTCTTCAAGACCAATTCGCTTGGAACATAGCGGCGCAGCTAAATGCGTTGACTATATGACTTAGCGAGTTGCTGTTGGTACCGTGCCATGGATGCAAGGGCACGGTCTCTTCGTTCTTCAATCAGAGTTAAATCCAAGGCTAACATCATGTCATTTCGGCCCATATCAAAAACTTTCGATTTCAAGGTTGGGAGGCCGATTTCCAAGGGGATGATGGCTTGATTCCCGATGCACAAGGCGAACGACGTTTCACCAGTGGACCGTCTTGGAGTAGTGCGATGAGCCCACAATACACTTGATAATTCTTCAACCCATCTGCCTTTAGCTTTCTCCAGCCTCTTCTTGATGCTGTCCAGAATGACTTTGTTGGAGGCTTCAGCTTGGCCGTTGCTCTGTGGATAAGCTGGGGTAGAGAAATAGGGCCGAATACCATAATTGCTGCACAGTTCTCTGTAGACACCGCAATCAAACTGGGTGCCATTATCTGAGACTAGTGCTCTTGGAATGCCGAATCACGTTATGATATTTCTCCATACAAAACGCTTCACATCAGTGTCTCAGATGTGCGTTAGTGCCTCCACTTCTACCTATTTTGTGAAATAATCTGTTGCGACAATCAGAAATCGTTTGTTGCCCGGGGCGCGAGGCAGTGGTCCAACGATGTCAAGTCCCCATTGAGCGAACGGCCAAGGACTGGTTATAGAGCTTAACTCCTCAGCAGGCAGGTGGGTTAAGGGAGAAAACTTCTGGCACTATTCACATTTCTTGACGTAACATTCGGCATCAACTCTCATTGTCAGCCAATAATACCCTTGCGTCACAGCTCGATGGGCCAAAGAGCGCCCGCCAGAATGGGCACCACAGCTACCTTCATGTATTTCAGTCAGGAGTCCCTCGACTTTATCTAGATGAATGCACTCTAGGTACGGGCCAGAAAGAGATTTTTTGTAAAGTTTTCCTTGCGGGTCCAAATAGTATCGCAGGGCTCTGTTCCGCAGCTTGTGTCCTTCTTTCTTATCCAACGGGAGCTGTTTAGAAGATAGGAATGCAGCAATGGAGTCCATCCAACTCGGACCTGACTCTATGACATTGATCTGGACTTCTTCTGAAGGGCCAATGCTTGGTTTCGGGATGAAACCCACTTTGATTGTCCGTTTAATCTCTGAGTTAATAGCGGAGGCTAGGCAAGCCAGGGCATCTGCGTGTGTGTTCTGATCACGAGTTATTTGGTTCAGCTCATGATGGTCGAATTTTTCCAGCAAGGAATTTGCTATTTTCATGTAAGCGGCCATACGGTCATTTTTGGCCACGTACTCCCCATTCAGTTGATTGATCACCAGTTTCAAATCACAAAAAATGAGCAGACGCCGAGCACCCAAGAGATGAGCATTACGCAAGCCGGTTAGCAGGGCCTCATATTCGACCTCGTTGTTTGATGCTTTGAAGCCGAGTTTGACAGCCTGCTAGATTATTGCTCCGTCGGGAGCCATGATCACTACTCCAACCCTGCTGCCGCGTTGATTGGATGATCCATCGCAGTACAATTGCCAAATGTCCCCGACATAAATTCTCCAGTCTGGCTTAGGTTGAATTTCATCAACCTTGAAATCGACAAGACCCCAGTGAATTCGGCTACAAAGTCGGCAAGTACTTGCCCCTTTATTGAGATTCTAGGTAGAAACTGAATGTCGTACTGACTGAGTTCAAGAGCCCATTTTGAAACGCGCCCTGACGCCTCTGCACTACGGAGTATTGACCGGAGGGGGTGGTCCGTTAGTACCCCAATGGTATGGCCCTAAAAGTAATGCATCCGCTTTCTTGCTGCCGTGACGAGGGCTAGGATGAGTTTTTTTCCAACGGAAGGTATCGTGTTTGGGCAATAACCATTTCCTTGCTCACATAATACATTGGCCGTTGCTCCCAAAGTTCTTTCTTCAACAGTACGGCGCTGACGGCCCGGTCGGAAACTACCAGATATAGGATGAGCGGGTCACCTACCGAGGGTGTCGTCAAGAGTGGTATTGACTAGAGGTAGGTCTTCAGACCGTTGAAAGCGGCTTCGCACTCAGAGTTCCATTCAAAAGCCTTACCTTGCCGTAGGGTGTGAAAGAATTGCCGACAGCGGTCTGTGGAACGATTGATGAACCTATTGAGTGTGGTGGCCATCCTCATCACCTTTTGAACTTCCTTCACTGATTGAGGGGAGCCGAGTTCCAGGATTGCTGTGATTTGCCTCGAGTTGGCTTCAATGCCTCGATGATTGACAATGTAGCCAAGGAATTTGCCAGATCCAATCCTAAATGCACACTTGGCAGGGTTCAGCTTCATTTTGTACTTGCGTAAAATGCCGAATGTCTCTTCCAGGTTGGCCAGATGAGTTTGCATTTCCTTTGACTTCACCACCATATCATCAATGTACACTTCCATAGTACGGCCGAGTTGCTCCTTGAACATGGCAGTGACTAGTCTTTGGTAAGTTGCCCCTGCATTCTTTAGCCCAAAAGGCATAACCTTATATCAATAGGTTCCTCTTGGGGTGAGGAATGTAGTTCTGTCTTGGTCCTCCAGATGCATGGCAATTTGGTGGTAACCTCTGTAGGCATCAAGGAAGCTCATACGCTGATGATGTGCCATAGTATCTACAAGTTGGTCTATTCTGGGGACGGGAAAACAATCCTTGGGGCAAGCTTTGTTTAGGTCCGTGAAATCAATGCAGATACGCCAAGTCCTATTTTTCTTCTTCACAACCGCGATATTTTAGAGCCATGTAGGGTAGGTCACTTCCCTGATTGCTCTGGCGTTAAGCAACTGATCAACCTCTTCAACAACGGCAGCAGTGTGTTTTGCGGCTGACCGTCGGCTTTTCTGTACAATCGACTTACATTTGGGGTCAACATTCAAATGATGCTGAGACACAGATGAATCTACCCCCGGCATCTCATACAGCGACCATGCAAATACGTTGAGGTTGCCGAGTAAGAAGGTAATTAGCCGCTGTCTGTCTTCATCATTCGGGGAGGCACCGATCATGAAGAACCTGTCAGGGTTCCTGGAAATTTCAACTCGATCCAGGGCTTTTATGGCCTTTTCACTTGGGAGCCATCCAACATCGTCAAGGCTCTCTCGATCCAGCACCTCAATAGAATTCACTTCCAGTTCTCTTGGTGTGTTCGCGGCAAGGAGATAACACGCTTGTGCCAATTTCTGGGAACCACGGATTTGTTCTACGCCTCGTTCAGTCGGGAAGCGGAGCAATTGATGATAGGTGCTCGGCACGGCCTGCATGATGTACAGTCAAGTTCGTCCCATGATGAGATTATACGGCGAAGGGACCTTGACAACCAAGAATTCCACATTCACTGTTCGCGACCCAGCTCGAACTGGTAGTGTGATTTTGCCCAACGGATATTCTGGATTAGCATTGAAGCCGAATAATGGATAAGGAGCTGGAGAAAGATCTGATTCGGTGAAGCCAAGTTTGGTGAATGTCTTGTAATACATAACTTCCGATGTGCTTATCGGATCAATGAGTACGAGCTCAACGACGAACCAGTTTACGTATAACTCGATTACCAAGGATCGGTGTGAGGAAGTGTCACTCCAGGCAAATCTAAATCATCAAAAGCAATGCTTGTAGCTTCATGGGGCCGTTTAGCCGGGGGTGAGTAACAATATCGAAAGGTGCCGTCTTGTTGGCCTTGTTTCCGGCTTTAACTCGCAGAGCATCATCTTCCACTTTGCAATATTCCTCAACTTTCTTCATCAACGCCCAGACTGTTTTGGGGGGCCTTCTAGTCAAGGAACTGCGGAGGGCACTATTAGGATGCAACTCCATTTTAAAGGCCGTGATGGCCATGGAGTCGTTGCCGGCGTCATCCACAAGATTGAAGCATTCCCAATAGCGTGCCGAGTACGCTCGTAGAGTTTCTCTTGGCTAGACCTGCATTGCCCAGAGAGAGTTGGTGTGATATCCTTGTTCCGTAATATGTTAATTGGTCCTTAATATGAGTATGATTATGTGTTTAATATGACTTTGTGTGCCATTTTGTGAAAATATATGGTTTTGAATTTCTATTTGTTCACCGTAGGAATATCTATTTGATTATCTGCTTTGGAAATTAAATTGAAGGCCTTATCAGCCACAGAACCCGAAATTGATTGCGTCATTGTGATTAGCGTAATTTTTAGAGCTTACGGTGAAATTTAATTGAAAATTGATTTGGATCAAATTAATTAGATTAAAATGTTGGCATAGTGCTCAAAATTATTTAAATATTGGTTATATTGGTTAGTGGACTTATACATAAGGCCATATACACTCAAGCTCTCTTTTTAATCAACTTGGTTGATTATAAACTCTAAGAAGAGAAGAGAGGGTCGGTTAGAGAGAGAGAGAGAGAGAGAGAGAGAGAGAGTGTGTAGGAGATTGAAGGTTTGGTCAAGAAACTTGGAGATTTTGGAAGATTACTCAAGAATTTGCTATAGATTGGAAGAATTGAGCCTCTAAGTAAGTGAATCCATGAGTTTAATGTGTAATTTTGTGTATTCAAAGTTGATTAATGATCAAGAGTAAGGATTGAAGTGGAATTGAGTTGATTATGTTGAATTGAAGGTCAATGTATGCATGCATGTATATAATTGCTATGAAATTGCATAATCTAGCATGTAATGTGTGAATTGTGAAGAATTGAGCATTGAAGTATACATGCAAGCATGGTTTTGTTGATTTTCATGTTTATGGGCATCATTGGTGCTATTTGAAATGGAAATGAGGTCAAAAATTGATATGCATGTTTGATTATGGAAGATATGAAGCTTGTGTAAAGTTTGAATGTATGAGCCTTGAGTTTACAAAGAAATGTGGATTAATTTGGAAGAATTGGACCATGATTTTGAGCAATTGACCTTACCTTGCTTATATGCTCATATTATATAATGTGTTTGCATGTTTTGGAACCAAATTTTTGGGTTTTGAATCTTGGAAGGTCGGATTTGAGCTCAAGAACACATTCTAGAAAACCTAGAATTCATGGTGTCCGCTCGAGCGGGGAATCCGCCGCTCGAGCATAAAATGCGAGCTCCCAGCATATTTTTGCAGACATGGAGTCCACTCGAGCGGGGGAACTCACGCTCGAGCGGGGAGCCATGTAGTAAGGCCTTCTACTCGAGCGCCAAAATTAACGCTCGAGTGTAATTTTCGCATAACCAGTACTTTTGCAAGCCTCAAGGGTCCGCTCGAGCGGGGAAGTCCACGCTCGAGCAGGGACCCTATTTTCTGAAATTTTGAAAATGCATTATGTGTTTTGTTTTCCGTTCCCTTTCACTTCTAAGCACTCTTAGGCATACATTGAGCATTGTAATTGAATTAAAGAAATAAGAATGAAGCCTAAAGAGGAATATGTGAATTAAAGAATATATTGAATTATTTGTGACCCATATGTGTTATGTGATATGTAGGGTCAAGCTCCAGGGCAAATCCACAAGCCAATCACTGTGAGTAATATCTTAACACGACATTTGAAATATGTTGTTGTCTAATTGTTTACTCCTATGTAAATTATGTAAGTTCATTAGTTTGAATAGGGGACAACGATTGACATGAATGATTGGGCCAAAGGCCGATTGACATGAATGATTGTGCCAAAGGCCGATTGACATGAATGATTGTGCCGAAGGCTGATTGACATAAATGATTGGGCCGAAGGCCGATTGATACAAGTGATTGGGCCAGAGGCCGTCTGCTATAACTATTTCATAGATTGCTTATGTATCTCCTTTATTTGATATTATTCACTAGGCTTTCGCTCACGCTCATTCATGTACATGTAGGTGAGCTAAGGGATGTCCAGAACCAGCCTCAGTGAAATTGTGGGAAACAGTCAAAGTTTTGAGGAGTCAGTCCAAACATCTCACGCACGAGACTGTCTTCGCCTTCATCCTTTGTTCATAGTTTTGTTATGTTGGCGAAAGCATTGGACCACTTTTGTATATAAGTCTTGGGTTCGACTGACTTAAACTTGTATGATTCTATATGTATAGTGTTTTGTGTTAGTACACATTTTGATGTGAGTTATTAACATATAAATGTTTGGAATGTTATGGTGTGCACATATGCACAGCTCTATGGACAAAGTTTTAAATTGCTTCCATTTGGCCCCTTTACTTTGATGAGTTTTGTTTTATTTGGTTTGAGGCCATATGTAATCTCGTGATCACTGGCCAGTTATGGCCTTAACCAATAGGGGCGGGTTCGGGTCGTGACAGTTGGCTTGCTTCGGTTGGAGCTCGTTGGTGATGAATCTTGCCCTGAAGGATTTCTGTAATTGATGGAAACTCTTAATCAATGCCGGCTCCAACTTATAATACCATCTAACAGCCAATGGTCCCAAACTGCTCGGAAATATTCTGCACATAAGAGCCTCGTCATTTGCATGCAGCGTCATGGCTTGCTTATAATGACGGATATGATCAGTGGGGCCCGATTTCCCGTCGTATAGGGTGAACAACGGGGCTTTGAACTTCTTGGATAGTACTGCCTTTGCGATCCGTCGCACAAAGGGATCGTGCTGGTCTTCTTCGTCTGAACCATTTCGTCTTCATTTATGCCTTACACGTGGACTCTCTTTAGAGGAACTGGTGGTTTCGAGTTGTCCCTTCTTTCTGGGCTCCGAGGATAATGAGTTAGAGTCACTGTCACTATCTTGTCTCCGAACTCGAGGTTTTCGACCATCTGCTCTCAGAGATTGTCCCGGATCTTGGCGCACGACTTGTTTAAACTTTGCTACTTCCAAGGCCAAATCCTGCCAGAGGCGCTCGTTCTCAACAATCATGTGTTTCCAACCTCTGGTCGTTTTGCTTTGCCTGTTCCATGATCGCTTGCATTGTCTCATGTGCTGAAGTTGAGGGTGAGGTATGGGCAACGGAGTCGAAGTTCAAGGCGTGTCTCGCGGTGATGTTCTTCGGTCCCAGCATGTTCGTTGGAGTGAGGTCATCTCTCTGGTCGGTTAAGTCAGCAACTATCGGAGGATCTTCCGTTACGCCCGCCATGGATGTGGTTGAGTATTCCTACAGACGGTGCCAATTGTGTGGAAGTGGTTTGGAAACACTCTTTGGATCCAATGGGACGCTCGTAATCCTCAGCTAGTAACCTGAAAAAGAATGAACACTCCGGTTAGGGGTGCCGAGATTAGCACTCCGACGGATAAGTCAGTGTATACTCTCTAGATTGATTGTATCTTAAGTTAAGCATATTTGTTCTCACATACCTCTTTTTGTTTGTCATTCTTCTATTTATGTACGCTCCTAGTCCTTTAGGCGGGGCCCACTCTCGACCTGTCATGTGATTGTTCACTCGGCCCCCCCATTATGCCATATTTCAACTTTCAATCGGCCCCTAGCTCAACTGATCTGTGGCTGGTCACATTATTTGGCATATGAAATGTCAGAGACGGGGCCGAGTACATACTATATACCGATTGGGCAGATATATACTTTGGACTATTTGCGTCTCATTTTATTCGGCTACCACACATATCATAAATGTACAAAAGTATTGGGACAACCAAAACAATAGATCTCTAATAATCTTTTTCTTTCTTTCTTCTTCTTCTTCTTCTTCTTCTTCTTCTTCTTCTTTTAATAGACAGGAATAATTTAATAGTTATATTATATTTATGATATTTTGTTTATCACTTAATGTGAAATACTCACAATGATTCAATATTAATGAGATTCACCTAAGATTTCTTGAACATTTTAAAGATTGGGAGAATTACTTCCTAGTTGGACACAAAAAAAAAAAACATGGCTTTCACCCTCACAATTTTTCACTTGCACCCATCACATAATCATGTGCATCACCAATGTTTTTGTAATTTTTTTTTTTGTGTCCCACTTTTAAGTAATTTTCCCTCCAACATTTGGAGAAAACATATTGACTTTTACTTTAATACATAATTGAGGAGTCATTTGATAATTTCATATTTTAGTCATCCAAAAGTAAAAAAAAAAAATAATAATAAAAGTAAAAAAAAAAAAATCAACTCATACAAAAAAGTCAAAAATCTTTTCTCATTAACTCTACTTTTCGCATTTTTTTAATAAAAAGTAAAAAAATCATTCTCAACTTATATTTTTGCCAATAAGACAAAAAATAATTAAAAAAGCAACTTCTCAAACAACCTCTAAATTGACATGTGCAAAGAATCAAATCTACTATTTTTCTTTTTGTTCATATGTTAAATTTGAAAGTCTAATTATCCAATTGCAAATTGATCCAAAAAAATAAATAAATAATTGAGATTTAAACTGTATATTGTAAAGTCATATATAAATTAAATCTAAACCGCACATTTATAATTTTAAATAAACCGAAAAACAAGTAAGATATTACCTTGAGGTGTGATTAATTGGACGTGTAACAAACCAAAATACAAGGTTATGCTCGAGGGCGAATCTTCCATGTCCATTTTCGTAATTTGCGAAACCTTCGCTCCGCCCATTGTTGACTGCTTTGGAGGTTTTGATCCAATGAATTTCGCAATCACAGAGTTTAGTCCATCACATCCTATCATTATTAGAGATGACAATGGATAACTTACTCTGTGAGTATTATAGAGACTCAACTCAAATATATGAATTTTTTTCTTTTTTCTTCTCCGTCAGGTAGGGTAAGTGATGCTCTTTAAATCTCCACTAGAGATAGGGCAGGGAGGGGTACCCACTAATTTCCCCATATGTTTTTTTTTAGGTACATCAGAAAATAATTTCTCCATATGTTTTCAATAGGGATGGCAATAAGGGTCAATGGGGTGGATATTAATTCCCGCCCCCATTCCCCTATAATTTTTCTCCATTCTCCATTCCCCATATGTACTACCCTCCCCATTTTCTAATGGGTTTGGATTTTTCCTAACCTAACTTGACCTTTTTTTTTATTTTTATTTTTTTATAAAGATTTATAACCAAAGCTAAATATACATTCAATCTTATTTTATTTTATTTGGTTCAACAACAAAATCAAATACATATTAATTAACATTGTCCCACTTTAGGTTGTTTTTAGGTTGGTTGTTCTTGCTTGTATAGTTGGGGTTAGGGCTTGGGGATGCCCCTTATATTTGTGTTTATCTTCTGTTTTTATTTACGACTTATTCACCTAAAAAAAAAACATTGTCCCATTATTCTTGTCAAATTTATGTATATTTAGAATTTTTTAAATTTATTTAGAAAAATTCTATTCCTACGAAAAAAATTCTATTTTCATTTTTAATTTTATGTATCTCCTGCTCGTCTTTATTAATTGATCTTCGATAAGCTGAAGGTGAGTTGTTACTTTCATTTCCATCTTTTTCTTCTTTTTTTTTTTTTAAATTTTTATTTGCATTTATAGAATGAATTTTCTTATTTCAATATCTTTTGCAATTGTTTTATTGAATTTTTCTCTGATTTGATGGTAACCTTAGATTGAATTTCTCAATTTTCATCTTAACTAGTGATCACTTTAATTGAAGTTTTGTCTTCACTTTCCGTGTTTTGATTATGATTAATTACGTATTTTTTGATCGATAGGCACAATTATATTGTCGCTAAATTGTTACCATTACAAATCATGGTTGGTGTAGTGAGAATTCTAAATAGAATAGTGAAAGCTAACACATCCAGTATCAGCTGAAGTCATGTCAACAGTGGGTACTTTAGCAATCCATTTGGAAGACTATTGAACTGTTTCTGTAGACATGTCAAATCTCTCAGAGCCAAACACTTCAATGTAATACAATCTGACTCTACTGATAGACCTGAAGAAGAGTTGGTTACGGTCGAAGGTGGTGGATCAGTGCCAAAAGAAATAGTTAAAGTTGAATGTCACATTGAAAAAAAAAATTAAAAAAAATCAAACAACTTAAGTATCAAAAATAATAATAATTTAAAGACTACACTGAAAACGAAACCAAAATTGAAAGATCATTTAATTGATTAAAATTACTTGATCTAATTTGGCATTGTAATTTATATATACAGGTAGTGATTAAGGATAGTAATAGGGGTTAATAGGGTGGATATTAATTTTCCATCTCCATTCCCCTATAATTATTTTTTCCCATTCTCCATTCCTCATTCCCTATGGGTACTACTCTCCCTATCTCCTAATGGATTTGGATTTTCCTCAATCCAACTTGACCCTTTTATTATTATTATTATTTATTTTAAGGTTCACAATCAGTTTTTATTTTTTATTTTTAAGATTCACAACCAAATTACTCTATTAATCACAACAAAAGTTAGCCCATTGAAATTAACATAATGATAAATTAAATTTTATAATTTTGTACACTTCACAAGTAAAACCTGTCACAATATATAATCTTGCACTTTAAAAGTTTCCAAACACACCATATAAAAACATGACATTAAAAATTAAAATTAATAAAATAACCTTCCAAAATAGTTTAGGGATTACATTGTTTCTGTAATAAAATAACCCTCCAAAACATGTCATAATAAAATAAACCTAAGCAATTAAGTACACCACATTGTTCCTGTAATCTGCACAACTTGCCACAAAAACCAAACTAACAGTATTTAGCATGTACATCCCCCCAAAACTTCCATGTTGCACAGTGCAAAGATACCCCTAAAAAATTTCTATGTTGCGCAGTGCACACATATATATGAAAAACATAATTACATCTCAAAAACATGTTTGTTGTTGCCACAAAAAGTAAGTCATTGTCAAACTTCATCACTACTGCTATTTCACCATTAAACTAAAATTAAAAACAAGAAACATATTCACAAAAACTAGAAGTTGTTGGCTCATTGTTCTTTTTGCTTCCTCATGTCCTGCAAATAAGCAACTGAAATTAGAAAATATACAGCTTATAAGGATATAAAAAAAAAATAGAAAGAAAAGATTATGAATCAATAATAGAAATAAACTTCAATTTAAATTTAATATATGTGCAATAAATGAATAGTACCTGACTCATATTGTTCAACATCATCCTTGGACCTTCGAAGAGAAATTGGGACAGTGGATTGAAGCCAATGTTGTGTGCATATAAGGGCCTCGACCATCATGGGAGAAAGCGAACTACGAAAAGGATCGAGTATACGTCCTCCCGTACTAAATGCTGATTCTGAAGCAACTATAGAGACTGGTAATGCCAAAACATCACAGGCCACCTGTGACAAAACTTTATACTTTGAAGAATTAGACTTCCACCATCGCAATATATCAAAATTTTCATCCTTAGAACCCTTACAAAAATTAGCAAAGTACTTATCCAGCCCTGATTTACACAAAACATAATACTCTTCCTCCAAGTATGAATTAAACTAAGCAGCAATGAGCATGTGTGGATCATCACAATCATCATCTACCTCAATTTCAGAAGTTGCATTCACATTAGGCTCTTGCCCACTCTTTGAATCATGTGAAGCATAATGCTCGCATAGACGAGTCAAACAATCCTTCACCTTGCTCGTCATCTCATTCACCACTTTCTCAATAAGAATTTGTGAGAAACAAAAATTCAAATACTTCAATTTTTTCCTAGGGTCAAGTATCAAACAACATACAAAAGAAGATTTATCTTATCCCCATCACCCCAATACTTATCAAATTTTGCTTTCATATTAACTGCCATTGTAGATAAAAGTGTGTCATCTTTCTTCATTAACTGCTGAATTTTGTTTTGAATGACAAACATCTCATCATAGAAGCAATTTGAAGTGACATACAATGATCCTGAAAACCTCTTTATGGCATTATAAAAGAGTCTCAAAAATTTTAAAAAGACCCTACAATTATTGCAAACAGCCTCATTGGGTGGTCCCCTTGCCACATCCTCATCCCCATCCCCATCATGCTCACCACCACCAAATTCATCACCACCAAAATAAACCCGATAACTAAAGTCATCCTCTTGGAGTCTCTCAAAGGCTTTCTCAAATTTTTCTGCTGCCTCTTGCATCAAATAGGTGGAATTCCACCTAGTTAGAACATCAAGGCACAAAAGACTCCTTGACTCATTTTTTTTTTTCCTTTTCAACACACTTTTTAAAAGTCTCATACCGATTTGGAGATGACCTCACATATCTAACAGCAGCACGCACAGAAGTAATAGATGAATTCAACTCTTTCAAACCATCACACACAATAAGATTGAGAATGTGTTCACAACAACGCTTGTGTAAAAATTCATGACCAAAAATAGTACCTTTCCAATTCTTTGTTTTTCTTTTCAAGAACTTAATAGTGGTGTTGTTTGAACTAGCATTATCTACAGTCAATGCAAAAATGCAATCAATATTCCATTCAGGCAAGCATGACTCAATTTTCCTACCAATGGTTTCATCTTTGTGATCTTCAACTAGGCAAAAGTTAATAATTTTCTTTTGAAGTTTCCAATCTTCATCAATAAAATGAACTGTAAGACACATATAGTTCAAGTTTTATATGGAGGTCCATGTGTCTGTGGTTTGGTAAACTCTATGACCATGCAATGTTTTCCTTAGGCTATCCCTCTCTCTGTTAAAAATGTTGACAACGTCTCTAGAAATTATAATATGATACGGGATTTTATCAAATTTGGGTTGCAAGATTTGACAGAATTTTCGAAACCTAACTCCCTCTACAAACCTAAAGGGTAGTTCATCAATAATCTCCATTTCAGCAAGAGCTTTTTTTGCAGTTTCTACGGTAAAAGTTGTTACCACAAGGGCAACACCCTTTACTTCATCTTTTTTAAATTGAAAAGACAGAGTGGACTGTCCCTTCTCCACCTCCCTATATGGATACTTGACACATGATGCAAAATGAGCCAATAAATTACTTGTCCCATGAGACTTAGAATTAGCTAAGTATTCTTTTTGACAATACCTACATATTGCTTTCATTTTTCCATCTTCACCCTTTACTTTATCGAAATGATACCATACCTTAGATTTAACTCTACCACTAGCCTCAGCATGTGCCTTCTTAGCTTTGGATGGAACTGGAGGCTTGTCAGTAGGAGTTGGGACAGTAGCTTTGGCATCAACTACTGGTTGGGATTGAGTTCCAACAGCAGTAGCAGCAGGTTGGCCATCAACAGGGGCATCATTGGTAGGATGATCCATTATCTACAAACAAAACATAATATTTTAAAACCCTATATAAAAACATGAACCAAAATATTAATATTCTTCAATTCCTAAATCAAAACATAAACTCTTAATATTTTTAAAACCCTAAATAAAAATATAAACAAATCATAATATTTTTCAAAACCTAAATCAAAACATGAACAAATTCATAGTATTTTTTAATCCCTAAACCAAAACATAAACAACTCATAATATTTTTAAATCCTTCAATCAACACATGAACAAATATTAATATTTTTTAAACCCTAAATCAGAACATGAACACATCTCATAATATTTTTCACACCCTAATTCAAAACATTATAATTTGTTAAAACCAAAACATAAACTGAACATAATATTTTTAAAACCCTAAATAAAAACATGAACCAAAATCTTTCAATCTCTAAATCAAAACATGAACAAAACTATAATTTTCTACAACCAAAATATAAATAGAACATAATATTTTTAAAACCCTAAATAAAAGCATAAACCAAAATCTTAATATTCTTCAATCCCTAAATCAAACATAAACTCTTAATATTTTTAAAACCCTAAATCCAAATATAAACAAATCATAATATTTTTTCTAAATCAAAACATGAACAAAATCATAATGTTTTTCAATCCTTAAATCAAAACATGAACAACTCATAATATTTTTAAATCCCTCAATCAACAAACACATGAACAAATATTAATATTTTTTAAACCCTAAATCAGAACATGAACATATCTCATAATATTTTTCAAACCCTCAATCAAAATATTTTACAAACACTAAATGAAAACATAACAATAAGAAACAGAGAATCAGAAAATCAAAACAAGAAAATGAAAAATACTTAGAAACCCCTAAATCAACCATGATTAGAGAATCAAAATATGAGGTATTAACAAACAATAAGCTATAAATTATAAATCAAAACATCAAAAATAAAAACCCCAAAATGAATAAAGAGAGATACCTGGATCTTTGGAGAATAACCCTCTTTTAGGGTTGAAGATCTTGGTTCGCACATCTCAAAGAAAGTCACAGATTGAACTTCAAAGATAGAAAAACAAGGAGAAGCTTTGATTTGTTACATGAGAGAGAGCAAAAGAGAAACAGAGTGGATTGCTTTGCTTTTTTTGATTCGGTGCACTCTTTCACTCTCTCTTTATATATTTGTTTTTCTTTTTCAAATTTTCTCCTTGAAAAATAAATGATGGAGCTGATTCAGTGCACTGTCTCTCTCATTATATATATTTGTTTTGCCTTTTCAAATTTTCTCCTTGAAAATTGATGGAGCCTTTTCAGTTTTTCTCTTTGAAAAAAGAGTTGACAACTTGACATAAGTAGCTTTGTGAAGTGTGAGAGACAGAAACAAACTTTGTAAAATGTGTGAGAGACAGACCTTGTAACAACCCTGACCTTTGATTAACGTTAATTCATTAAGGTGAAATTCTGAAGAAATTGCATGTATGTCACATTATTTGTGTTTATATCTATCTAATGTAGAAATATCTGTTTGTGTTTCTGTTTCGGTTTATGAATTGAAGGCCTTATCGGCAACCGAATGCGAAATTGACTTGGTATATGTGTTATTTGGAATTTTTAGAACATTATGGTAGGTTCAATTGAAATTCGATTCGGAATGAATCAATTTAGATTAATAAATACCCTTGCCTAGCCTAAGTTAATTAAGGTTAATTCAAACCCACTAGTAGAGCCTATATAAGGCTAATATAAACCTTAGAACCTTTTACACACTCTTATTCCTCATCTTTTGGCTTTAACGTGTGAAGAGAGAGAGAGAGAGAGAGAGACCAAGAGAATTGAAATCAAACAAGGGAATTGCTAGCCATCTAAGGGAACTTGAAGGCTCAAAGATAGAACAACCTAGAGCTCAAGTGAAGGTCTTAGGTGAGTGTTTGATTCTTAATCTTTGTATTTAAATTGTTAATGAAGAGAATTCAAGAAGTTTTGGTGGCAAAGTAAGAGACTTGAGCTTTAATGAATGAATTCGATGCATGTATGTATATATCATGACATTTTGAATAGATTTTCAAAGAATTTTCACATGCATGTGTTTATCTTGACTTGGTTTTTAGAATTCACTACATTTCTTACCATTTGACCTTAATTAATCATGTTTTGAAAAGCCTTAGTTCAAAGTAATTTATGCATGTCATGTTCATGGCATATTCATAAATTTCAAGTTGGAGTTTTGGTCAATTAGCATGCTTTTGGGCCTTGATTTAGTGAAATAATCTTCAAACCATGGTATTTTACAAGTTTCTAAATGTTTTCTGGAATTTTGGCCCAAAAAGATGAGTTTTAAGGTGTGTAGTTCGAGTTTGGACCTTGGGAGTGCAATCTGGAAATTCCAGATTCTGCACTTCCGCTCAAGAGACAGAAGCTGCGCTCGAGCGACCACTCTGTGACCTTGCACTTTTGCTCGAGCGACTTGAGGTCCGCTTGAATGCGAAATGCGAGCTCCCAGAAGTTTTATGTTTTTGCATACTACTCGAGTGACAAGCGTTACGCTCAAGCGAGGACCTGAGTCACACGCTCGAGCTACCGTCGAGTGTGAAAATCACATAACTAGTAATTTTTCAAAGTTTTTAGACTGCTTGAGCGAAGGAAGTTGTGCTCGAGTGTACCCTCACATATTTGCATGTCCGCTTGAGCAAAGGAAGTTACGCTCGAGTGAGACCCCTGTTTTCAACAAGTTTTGTAAAACATGTTCAAGTGCATTTTGGCATCCACATTGCATCCTAGGCATCCCTGGGCCATGATTAAGACTCAATATGAAGTTAAGACTTAGAAACACTTAGAAACACACTAAGTATGGAATGAAAGAAGTAAAGTACCAACCGAGTGTGTGTTTCATTATGTGTTTCTGCTATGTGTGTGTAGGTAACGGGCCACAAATTATCTGATCTGCTTGTTTTGCAAGTGGAGCCATTTGTGAGTAATAACTTTGTAAAGCTATATTTACGTCTAAGTAATTTCTTATATGATATGATATGACAAGAAATGCTCTGTTTTATGAAATGTTACATCTTGTCCAATTTATAATTGTTCAATTTCTGACAAGTACTCGTGGCATCCTTTGCACAAGGCCCTTGCTCGGGGGTAAGAATATCGTGGTTTATAAGCGAGGCCCTTGCTCGGGGGTAATAATACCGTGGTCTCATGGCCCTCGCCTAGGGGTAACAATACCGTGGCTCAAGTATATTACAAATTCCCTGTACCGGAGGTTCCCTATGGGACTAACAAGCAAGTTAACGCTAATGGATGTACCATGTAGAACAAAGCATGAACTGTGATTTCTGTTTATAGATTGAACAACAACATGAACATAAATCTGTTTCTAATATGAACTCTGATTTTTGTACCTGTTATGGACATCATTCATTTAAACCCTTTACTCTGTTATTATTTACAGGCCTAAGCTGCTGTCTGGAGTTTTGGGTTAACCAGCCACTGCGCCTCCCAAGAAGGTTCCCTTTGAAATGTTTAGTTTGTAACCTTGCTACAAACGTTTTTGCTTTGTTTTGTTTATTCGTATATTGTGCTAAGTTCTTTTCGGCATTATCTGTGTACTTGGGTGACGCAAGACTTATGTATTTATGACGTCACGTATATATATACACGTTGTTTTGAAGTTTTCTGTCTCATATACGTTAACACAGCTCTATGGACATGGTATATTTTCTATATTTGCTTCTGTAGCTCTTTATTATATGTTATTCTGTTAATAAGCCTTTGGTAATCCAAGGATTACTGGCTAGTTACGACGCTAAACCTATAGGGGCGAGTTTGGATCGTAACAGACCTTGTAAATTGTGAAGCGTATATGAGAAGCTTGGTAGGTGGGTGGAAGCATATATGAGAAGTTTGGTATTTGTCGGTCGGGTCGGCTTCGACGGATGAAAAAATACAAAAACCACTACCAACTGTGAATCCGAAAAAAAATAAAATAAAATGGACCGCATCTAACCATTTACCTTGTCTTGCCCGTCTGTTGTGTGTCAGGTTCGGTCGGTTCGGGCGGGTTAGGCGGGTGCACGGTTTCCATGAACAACTCTAGTACATTCAATCTTATTTTATTTTATTTGGCTCAACAATAAAATCAAATACACATTAATTAACATTGTTACATTATTCTTGTCATATTTTATGTATATTTAGAATTTTTAAAATTTACTTACAAAAATTCTATTTCTACAAAAAAAAATCCATTTTCTTTTTCAATTTTTAAAATTTTATGTATCTTCTTTTCCTCTCTGTTAATTGATCTTTGATAATTTGAAGGTGAGTTGTTACTCTCGTTTCCATCTTCTTCTTCTTCTTTTTTTTTAATTTTTTTTTAATTTTATTTGCATTTATAGAATGAATTTTCTTGTTTCAATATCTTCTGCAATTGTTTTGTTGGATTTCTCTTTAATTTGATGGTAACCTTAGATTGAATTTCCCAATTTTCATCTTAACTAGTGATCACCTTAATTGAAATTTTGAATATTTTTGTCTTCAATTCCCATGTTTTGGTTATGATTAATTGCGCATTTTTGATCAATAATCACAATCTTGTCGCTGTTAGATTGTCGTCATCGCAAATCGCCGTTGCTGTAGTGAGAGGATGAGAGAGAGAGAGAGAGAGAGAGAGAGAGAGAGAGAGAGAGACCGAGTGAGAATTAGAACTCTAGTTGTAAACACAGTAGTGAAAACTAGGGATGACAATGGATAACCTACCCTGTGGGTATCTATGGAGGCCCAACCTGTGACGTCCCAAAAATCGGGAACATCAGATAATATATTAACCGTTAAATACAGGGTTTATCTAAGGTTACAAGAGTAGGAAATATCACTAATGAGTCCTTTGGCTAATAACCAGGCAAGATCCCAGGAAGGTCGGAGGAGTCAAAATAGCCTCCCTTCAAAGTCCAACCACCTTGGATAGCAAAGCTACCTTTTTGACAGATTTTAACAAGGTATTAACACAAGGCCTACATGAGTTGACGGAGTATAAGGATAGGTTACAAATGTTATATATATATATATACAAGTTACAAAACCATGTCCTAAATACAACATGGGATCTATCACTTACAATCTCAAAACACATTTACAAACTAGTTTCTAATCCTCCTAGGGTAGCCGTACGTCCTCGAATGCTTCAGCTTTGCCCTCGACCAGTCTAATAGTCTTCAATACCTGGCATGAAATGCCATGAGCTTTGAATGCCCAATAAACACACACAAACCCCGTCCCTTTTTCCCAATCCAATACATCATCACATTTATAGCATGCAAGTAGTGAAGCATGATATTCAAGTCAATAACAACAATTTCAGTAATAGAGGAAAGGAACATGTCATTCAAATAGATAACAAAGGTTATAATGTTAATGGTTAGTATTCTAGAAATCCCCCAAAGAGATTTTATCCTCCCAACCACAAGAATTGGACTATTTAGAACTCTCCCTTTTGTTGCTTTGTTCCAGAACTAACCTCGGATGCCTACCAACGGGTATATACCGCGTAGCGCCAACCGCAGGGCCTCAAAAGGGACATCAAAAAGGAAAGGTTTTATCTCCTAAATCCAACCTTATCCTTCCAAAAAAGTTTTACCTTCCTGAATGTCCCATTCAGACCCAACCTTATCTCACCAATCAAACCATAGCAAAGAGTCCGAATATGTTCGTTCCATTCCAGGGTTTACGCGACAACCACTTGCACAAGACTTAAACTTCAATTAGGGAGCACATCCCATCAATTCATACATAACACATTATCATCTCTTCATTATTCAAGTGATCAAAAATCCAATACCATCCCAATTAAGTTTTCCGTTTGGATCAATGTTTTAAGTCAATTTAGAACAAACTCAACAAGATAGTAATAACCACATAAGCATGAGCATCATTAAAATGAAGAAGATAAGGAACATAACCATAACACATGCAATATCATACCAAGACATGATCATAAACTAATAAGCATATTCATGAACACAAGAGCATAAAACACTCATGCAAAACTAAATTTCCAGATTCAATACCATTTAAAGATTAAAATCAAAAGGGCTATTTCAGATATTTCCCAAACCTAGCCTTCATATGGTTCATAGAGATTTCAATCTAGTTTTCAGAACATGTTTCAGAAATGTGATAGCTTTTCTAGGTTTTTAGTTATTTAAGAAATGCTCCAGCGCTGTCCAGATTGGTCAATCATTACGAAAATCAGATTTTCTCACAAACCGCTCACTCGTTTTCAATGAAACCAAATTTAGTTGAAAGATAACTCCTTAAGGAAGATTTTTACATAAAATGGAGGTCCAGAATAATTTTCTAGATTTTTCTAGAAATTTTGAAAGTTGGTTGTGAAAACAGATTCTTAAGGCACAATACCCAAAACAAGAAGATTTGTGAGAAAGGGATCCACTAAGGGAAATTTTTTATTTCTTTTGTGATGAAAAAATGATAAATAATATATATTAAACTCAGGAAATTAGCTTGAAGGTGTGCCTTTGGAAAGTTTGAGAGATTAGTGTGAAAAAGATAGTTTTGTACCGAAATGAGGGAACTACAAGAGAGGTAGAATCATGGCTCAAATCTTATCATTTTTAACACAAGGAAATCATTAATAGCACATCTGAAAACAATGGATAGATCCCTTAAGAACATGTATTTGAAAAAGGAAAATAAAAGAGAGAGTTGTGTTGTGGCTTACTTGCTAGGCTAGGCCAAGTAGAACAAGATTGTTCTCCTCTTCCTTCCTCTCCCTCTTAAGACTTTTCTCTTGCTCTCCTTTCTCTCCTCTAGGACGAATGTAGGTGTGTGTGTGTGTGTGTGTGTGTGGTTTGTGTATGCTATGCTAAGTGGGTGGTTGTATATATAGGCAAATTTGGTGTGAAAAGACACAAAGGCTCATTAGTTGGAATTGGTTTGAAAAGTTTGGATTTACTTGGAGTCTAATGGAATAGGGAGTGATTAGGGGACTTAATTATGTGATTAGACAAGATTTAGTTGGCCTCTAGTTGGAATGGAACTAGGTTGGGAACATAACCCTTGTACTTGGTACTTTGCTTCTAGAATGTCATAATTACAAGTCTTGAAAATTGGTCCTTCACACTCTCCTAGGTTGGCTGGCCATGGGGAAGAGAAATGGGGAATATTTTATTCAATTTTTGAGTACTATGGACACATTCCCAATGTATATAGATAGATCCACAAATTGATTTGATGGTACTATAGTATAAAAAGTACATGTACTAGTTTGGGGCAAATCTTGAAATTAATAAAAGAAGTGAGGGCTTGAAATTAAACTCATGTATTGGAACCTTATTTGTGTATCTAGTTAGGTTTAAGGCTAATTTAAATACCTTCTAGTTAGAAGTACACTCATAGCAAATCTTTATAGGTACCAAGGTCATCATTGCTCCAAGATTTCAAAGGATTTGTTTGTACTAAAGTACAATGATTATAGCCTAGGAGGAATGATGGCTAGCCACATGCTCAAGATTTAGGGAGATTTTCCTATTTATTGTGTACAAATTCCATAGATATTGTGTACAAAAAGATTTGATGAATAAGAGGTACAAATACATATATATATATATATACAACGGTACTAACTTGGGGTCAATTTGTGATTTAAGTAAAATATGAGGGCTAAGACCTTAATTTATGAATTGGAACATTTATTTTAGAATAGAATTTAACTAAGTTAGGGTTAGAGAATCTAATCCGATTTGAATTTCTTGTTTCGAACAAAAACGCGATCAACCGACAAACGTGATAAAGACCGGAAAAAACCTAGGGTTTTCAAGTGGTAATTTCATATTTAGGGAGTCAATTAGAGTATTTGAAATTATTTCCAATTTTCTGAAATCGATTAGGGTTTGCGGGTTTTCAGTTGGTGCATGTATTTTGATCCTAGGGTTACAATTGTAATTAATTAAGAAGTTGAGCGATTTCAAAGAAATAATTTAAAAGGGACCTAATAGGGTTTACAAAAGTTAGGGGCCTTACACAACCCAAATACATGGGTTTTTCTCTTTTTTCTTGTCCGTCGGGTAGGGTAAGTGATGTTCTTTAAATCTCCACCGGGGATGGGTATCTACTAATTTCCCCATTTTTTTTAGGTACATCAGAAAATAATTTCTCCATAGGTTTTCACTACTCTATTTACAATTAGAGTTCTAATTCTCACTCTCTCTCATCCTCTCACTATAGCAACGGCAATTTGTGATGGCAACAATCTAGCGGCAACAAGATTGTGACTATCGATAAAAAAACGCGCAATTAATCATAATCAAAATATGGAAACTAAAGAAAAAAATGTACAAAATTTCAATTAAGGTGATCACTAGTTAAGATGAAAATTGAGAAATTCAATCTAAGGTTACTATCAAATTAGAGAGAAATCCAATAAAACAATTGCAGGAGATATTGAAATAAGAAAATTCATTCTATAAATGCAAATAAAAATTTAAAAAAAGGAAAAGAAGAAGAAGATGGAAATGAAAGCAACAACTCACTTTCAGCTTATCGAAGATCAATTAATAAAGAGGAGAAGGAGATATATAAAATTAAAAAAAAAATTTAAAAAAGAAGATGAATTTTTTTTGTAGGAATAGAATTTTTCTAAATAAATTTAAAAAATTCTAAATATACATAAAATTTGACAAGAATAATGGGACAATGTTAATTAATGTGTATTTGATTTTTTTGTTGAGCCAAATAAAATAAAATAAGATTGAATGTATATTTAGCTTTGGTTGTAATTTTTTTTTTTAAAAGTCAAGTTAGGTTGGGGAAAATCCAAACCCATTAGGAGATGAGAGGGTAGTACCTATGGGGAATGGGGAATGGGGAATGGGGAAAAATTATAGGGGAATGGGGACGGGAATTAGTATCCACCCCATTAATGTCACGCCCTCAAAATTAAACCCATAGTATATAATATTAACATGCATCATTATAAGAAAAGGAAGAATAGTATTCCATTCATCAGAGTAAACTTAATGAAAGACATTACATGTAATAAAGAAAGTAAATGCCCTAAGGGCTTACATCTTTCCAAGCCAACACTTGGATACAAAAATATGAGTACTAACTCATTTACAAGTTAAGCCCTTGGCTTGAGTCCTTACATGTAATACCAAATAAAGCAAATAACAACTAATCTAAATGAGTTTTCAACTCTAAATCCATTATCCATCCAAGTTAATGCCTTGGAGGTAGCCCATCACCTGAACCTGAAAATGATGTTCCCATATAGGGTGAGCCACAGCCCAGTACAAAAATACTAAACCAAATATAAGCATTGAATAAAGCTATAGCATTCAATAGATGGTTATCCAAGGTAATCAATTATAACTTTATACAGTCTCATGACACTAATGTCTATGACATATTTCAATACCCATTATTATCAATATGGCTCAGAACCTGGCCAAACCTACAACAGTGAACTATATATCATATTCACATTACTTCCAATATTAACAACACAAATGAGACTCAGGCTCATATCAAAACACTTCATACTTCCAGTTTGATACACATTTTAGTGCTGTATCAATAACATGTAAAAACACTTCAATATAATAAGCACACATAATAGTGATGCTAATGGAGTCCATCCTCTATCTCCTCCCAAACAAAATCCGGTTTAGAGGTCCATCCCCTATCTTCCCCTAAACCGTGGAGTACATCTCCTATCTCCTCCCAAACAATATGCATATGCAATGCTCAATCAATACATGTATTTTCTGTATTAATTCAATAGTCAAAAATTATGACTTAAACAAATTGATTAGTTTCAATTTTCCCTAATCCACATGCAATGTCTACAACAAACACGACTATCCTCCACCGATAGCCCAAAACATTTATCTCTAAACAAGAAATAAACATATCAACAATTATAATTTCAACAATTTAGTAGGCGAGTGATTAAATCATCCAACTACACCATTTAAACTTATAATTGCCCAATTTCATGAATTTAACTAAATTCCCCAATTTTCGTTGAATTAATTATACAAATTAATTTATTAAACAATTAGGGTTTTTCCCAAAATTACTAAAATACCCCCAACATATCAAAATACCAAGAACTTAGAACAAAACTTATAAAATGGAGTAGGAAATCCCTACCTCGAAGAAATAACTCAAGAAGAGAAGATGGAGATGAAGACCCAAAATCCAAAGTGCTCCAAATCCAAGATTGTTCAGATTAAACTAAAGCCGTCGACCCACACTATCTTTTTAATAAAGGATCTAGGGTAGAAACACCGTAAAACTAGATGAAACCTAGGGTAGAATGTGAGAGAACTCGGAAACTAGTGTTTGGAATCAAAATAATATGAAAAACTGATTAAAAAACCCGCTGCTGCCTATTTAAACTGGACAGGCTCGCTCGAGCGAAGACACGTCGCTCGAGCGACCAGACACAAGAAAGCCTCGCTCGAGCGAATAAAAGCTCGCTCGAGCCAAAAACTCGATGCTTCAGGTCTGCAATCCAGAAGCACGCTCGAGCGAAGAACTGCTCGCTCGAGCGAAGAACTCAAAAACATACACCTCGCTCGCTCGAGCGAAGAAAAGCTCGCTCGAGAAAAGAAACACTGCTCTCAGGTCTAAACTAGACGCAATCGCTCGCTCGAGCGAAGAACTCCTGGCTCGAGCCACCAGACACAAACCACAACTCTCGCTCGAGCGACCAAACCCTCGCTCGAGCGACCAACCCAAAAACTGGACAGCAACACTTGGTTTCCGAACCCAACCAACCTGTAACAAAACCTGTCCAACATATCCTATAACTCAAAAATAAGAATTAAAGGACAACAACAATAATTATACAAAGACAAGATCTACGAAACTGAAGTCCGGATATAATAATCAAATGGGAAAAGACCGGGGTCGCTATAATTAATCTCCATTGTCATCCTTAGTAAAAACATATGGAGAAATTATTTTCGATGTACCAAAAAAAAAATATGGGGAAATTAGTGGGTACCCATCCCCGCTCCATCCCCAGTGGAGATTTAAAGAGCATCACTTACCCTACCCGACGGACAAGAAAAAAGGAAAAAACCCATATATTTGGGTTGGGTCTCCATGGATACCCACAGGGTAGGCTATTCATTGCCATTTCTAGCTGGCACAGGTTTAGGTCACATTGGAATGTCTTCTAAGAAATTATGAAGCCATTCTGCTTATTTTATCTAATGCGATAAACTCAAATTCCATTGTCGACCTTGCTATGCATGTCTGCTTAGAGGATTTCCAAGAGACTGCAATACCTCCCAGGGTAAAGACGTATCCACTAGTGGATTTTGAGTCTTTAGTATCCGATATCCAATTTACATCGCTGTACCCCTCAAGTACTGCTAGATATTTAGTATAATGTAAGCCATAATTTTGGGTATGTCTTAGATACGCAAGTACCCTAATTATCACTTTCCAATGATCGGACCTTGGATTACTTATATACCTACTCAATTTGCTTACAGTATAGGCTATATATGGCCTAGTGCAATTCATTAAGTACATCAAGCTTCCGATTATCCAAGAGTACTCTAATTGTGATATGCTTGCAACTGTATTTTTTGACAAATGAAGACTAATGTCAATAGGTGTTTTAGTAGGATGGTTGTCATGCTTTCCAAATTTCTCCATAATCTTCTCAACATAATGAGATTGAGATAAAGCATATCCTTCAGATGTTTTAGTAATTTTTATTCTTAGAATTATGTCTGCTACTCCCAGATCTTTCATGTCAAACTTTTTGTTCAACATTTTCTTTTTGGATTTAATCATGTCATTATTGCTTCCAATAATGAGCATGTTATCCACATAAAGACAAACTATGACATAGCCTTTTTATGTGTTTTAACATAGATAGATTTGTCACATTCGTTTATCTTAAAACCATCCGAAAGCATAGCGTGATAAAATTTTTCATGCCATTTTTTCGGAGCTTGTTTTAATCCATAAAAGGGATTTGACAAGTTTACAAACCTTTTTCTCTTGGCCAGGAACTTGAAACCCTTTCGGTTATTCCATGTAGATTTTCTCATCTAACTCGCCATTCAAAAAAGTTGTTTTAACATCCATTTGATGTACCTCCAGATTATACAAAGTTGCAATCACAATTAGCTTGCGAATATATGTTATTCTTGTCACTGGTGAATAGGTGTCAAAATAATCAAGGCCTTCCTTTTGCCTGTATCCCTTAACAACAAGCTCACCCTTGTATTTATCTATTGAACTATCTGCTTTCATTTTTCTCTTGAATATCCACTTATATCTAAGAGATTTACACTCTAGTGGAAGATCCACCAGTTCCCAAGTATGATTTTGTAGTATTGATTTAATTTCACTATTCATAGCCTCTCTCCACAATGGAGCTTCAGGACTTGACATTGCTTCCTTGAAATTTTGAGGCTCATTTTCTAACAGCTACGCCAGAAAATCTAGACGAAATGATTGAGAGATCCTAGCCCTTTTGTTACGTCTAGGTTCATCTCCTTCATTATCATTGTGGTCTTCATTGCTACCCATAACAGTATCAAAAGTTCTTTTATTTGAACTCTTCTCTTTAGTTTCCTTGCATTGAAAAAATGTGTTCAAAAGACGATGCATTCCTTGACTCAATAATGGTGTTTACATACATATCAAGATTTTCAAATCTATGAACTAAAAACCTATATGCACTACTATTATTTGCATAACCAATGAACACACAATCAATGGTTTTTAGTCCTATCTTAATCGTTTTGGGACTAGGGACTGCCACCTTGGCCAAACACCCCCACACTTTGAGGTAATTGTAGGTAGGTCGTCGACCTTTCCATAATTCATAAGGTGTTTGATTAAGTTTCTTGTGCAGTACCCTGTTAAGGATAAAGTTGGCAGACAAAATCGTTTCCCTCCCACAAATTCTGAGGTAACCCTGAACTAATCAACATGGCATTCATCATTTCTTTCAGAGTTCGATTCTTTCTCTTAGCAACTCCATTTGACTGAGGGGACTAGGCTGTAGTGGTTTGGTGAATAATACCACGTTTAGAACAAAATTCCTCAAATGGTGCATCATACTCACCACCTCTGTCACTCCTCACTATCTTAATAGTTTTGCCAAGTTGATTTTCAACCTCAAGTTTATATTGCTTAAAAGCTTCTAAAGCTTTATCTTTATTTCTCAATAAGCAAACACAGCAATATTGAGTGCAATCATCAATAAAAGTAATAAAGTACTTCTTACTTCCTCTAGTTTGAACAAATTTTAAATCACAAATATCTGTGTGAATTAAACTTAGAAGTTCAGTACTTCTTTCTACTTTATTAAATGATGTCTTAGTGAGTTTTGCCTCAACAGAAATTTCATGTTTATGATGAGGATAAAATTCTAAGTTTGGTAAACATTCTAAAGAAACAAGTCTACGCAAAGAATTAAAATGAACATGTCCTAATCTACTATATCATAAAAAAAAAGACTCAACAATATATGCAGAAGATGTGTTCTTAATATTAATAGCCAAATTTGGTACAACAGTATTTACATTGAGCTGAAAAAGCCCATCACTCATATAACCTCACCCCGCATACATGCCACTCTTGGAGACTACAACCTTGTCAGATTCAAAGACTAATTTAGATCCATTCTTGATCAATAATGACCTAGAAATAAAATTTTTGCGAATTTCTGGGACATGGAATACATTGTTGAGCATGAGTTCTTTCCCCGAGGTCATTTTCAGCACGATCTTTCCTTGTCCTTCTACAGTTGAAGTGGAGGAGTTTCCCATAAAAAGTTGTTTTCCACTTTCCACCACTTTGTAGGTTGTGAACATCTTCTTGTCTGCACAGATATGGCGGGTTGCTCCAGTATCACCCACCACTTCTTGGGATTGCCCACTAAATTTGCTTCAGAGACTATTGCAGTAAGATTGATGTCTGCCACTCCATCGGAAAGATAAAAATCCTCAGCTATGTTGGCTTGTGCTGGCTTTTTACTTGAACTCCCTCCGTCCTTGCGAATGTGACAATCCGTAGCGTGATATCCATCTTTGCTGCACACAAAACACTTTCCTTTGAACCTCTTGTTGAACTCGTTGTTGATCCCTTTATTGATCTTACTTGTGGATCTTTGTTTGGGACCATTGCCATCATGCTTCCGCTTTTTGTCGTTGAACTTTGACCCAAGTTCATGTTCCACAACATTTGTTTTAGCCTGCATGACATGGTTTCCTGACTTCTTGTCAGAACCACAGTTGTCCTCCTCAATTCTGAGCTGCGCTATCAGTTCCTCCAATATCATCTCCTTATGTTTATGCTTCAGATAATTCTTGAATTCTTTCCAGGATGGTGGCAATTTTTCAATGATTGCCGCTACTTGAAAAGATTCACTGAGAACCATCCCTTCCAAATGTATGTCATGGAGAATTAATTGGAGATCTTGAACCTGTCTAATAACTGTCTTGGAATCTATCATTTTAAAATCCAGAAAATGGCTGACAACAAATTTCTTTGTACCGGCATCCTCTGTCTTATATTTATGATCTAGAGATTCCCATAGTTCCTTAGCAGTGTTTATCCAACCCATTGAGGATATAATTCCGACATAGAAAATCACTAAGTTTCCATGCATCGACTGTGGCAATCACTTGTTGGTAAGTTTCTCCCTCGTTCAGTGCCGGAGCTTTTTTATGGGTGAAGCAAGCTAAATTTAATGTGGTAAGATAAAATATCATCTTTTGTTGCCATATTTTAAAATCATTTCCATTGAATTTTTCTGGCTTCTCCTCATGATTTATCGGTACTGCCGGAGTCATCACGGGCACAACAGGTGTGGGGGTTTGAGTAATAACAGTCTCATTACTGTTTATTTCAGTTGTCATAATTCTGACGAAATAATAATACACCAATTACAAATTTATACATAATAGAAATTACACACAAAAAATATACAAATAATATTTTGTAACAAAATTCCAATGATAAATAGTATATGACTATTATGTTATCAAAGAAATTATTAAACAGTACATCACTACTATTTAAGAAATTAAACAGTATATGACTACAATTTAATTTTCCAAAACAAAATATTTATTTGTCTAACACACAAATAAATAAAAAGGAAAAATCTACTTTAAGATTGTTACACCTAGCGGTGTGTGTGTGTAAATTAAATGTGTAAATAAAATAAACATCAAAATAAAATAATTCAGAAAATAATTATATAAATTAAATTCTGAATTAAATGCTTACAGAAATTAAAGTCGAGGCTTGTGTAGGATACAATTTCCTTAAAGTAGATTTCATCCTTGCTCGGGTGCTTCGAGTTTTAATCGGTGTCTACTTCCTAAGATGCAATGACTAACACTTGAATTTACAGCACTACAAAATCAAGTCTGGCGAACCAAATTATGTTGTAACTCTTTCTCTTTCTTTTCCTAAAAATAAATGTAGAAACAGATATTGGAGCACAGGAGGACGAACTGAAGAAGAAAGGGAAGAAGTTTGGAATTTTTTCGATGCAAGAAATGCTGGAATGGCAGGCTTTATATAGGAAAATTGGTGGCTATTTGAATAGGTGCCAACAGATACGAACCTGTTCAGACAGATTCAATAAGAAAAAAACTTGTTTGAACTGTTTGGACAGATACGGATCTGTCCGGGAAATAATTCAACAGGTATGAACCTATTCGGGTGGGTTAGGATCTGTTTGGGTGAAGGAAAAAATTTGAACCAATTTATTTTGAATTTTGAAACCAAAGTTAAAAATAAATAAATAAATTACAAAAGTTTTTGGCCCAAAAAGATAAGTATTGGGCCGACAGTTTTATTTTGGGTCCAATGGGTCTAGCCCACTTTACCCATAACCTCACCCTTCCATAAACTTGAGTACCCCTTGGGGCCCATCCCAAGTATCGCAAGCTAGTATATATAAACCCAAATAAATCCTTAAGCTTTTCCAATATGGGACAAGCACATTTCACAAATGTGTAGAAAACCCACCTAAAGCTATTTCCACAAACCTGAAAACGCACGTTGAATTCTTATTCATCCGAAAATGGTTTTGAGTAACCAAATACACAGTTTTATTCACTATGCGGCATTAAACATGAACCCAATGAAAAACGTTAAAAACAACGTTTGGGTCCCACTTTAATTAATGCACAAAGTTTGCAAAAGGGTAAATTACACTTTGCACCCCTGCACTTTACACAAAATCCCTCTTTAGTCCTTACACATCAAAATTGTGACACTTAGCTCCCTAAAGGATAATTTCTGTTAGCCTCACTATTAACAGAAGGGCCAATGTGACACTTGACCAAAAGTGCAGGGGGTTAAGTGTCACAATTTGATGTGTAGGGACTAAAGTGAGATTTTGTGTAAAGTGCAGGGGTGCAAAATGTAATTTACCCTTTGCAAAAAATAAGGTTTTTCCAAAGCCTCCAAAGCCATTTTCCAACAGTAAGCCCCCACATCGTGCAAGCATTTCCATTCCCAACTTCTCCATTCCTGCATCAACTTTGAATTCTGCAATAAAACGAATAGAAAAGTTATCAATGCATAAAAGACCTCAATTTTTACTTAAGACAAAATTCTGGTAATTTTTGCTTGATTAGCTGTTTTAGGGTTAGTAGGTTGACTTTAAACAAACACATCTCTCATATAAGTTCAATTCCAGCAGGGGAGACTCAATTTAGAGAATTCAATCAAAATACACACAGGGTCATTAAATTGTTGTCATATAAACTACACACATTAAATCCTTGATCCTTAAAAATTATGTTTTCAAAGTGAAGATAAGTGCAGAACGGATCAATTTTCAACAACTTCAGTTTAATTTCAAGGTCAAGTTAGGTGTATCGCAAAGTATGCTCAAGAACTGGATCCATTTTAATCCATATATAAAAAGAGGGTGGTGATATTCTACTATTGGAATTTATGGTTTTTATAGGCTTTTTGGGCCAACTTTGAGCCCAAATTTGAGTGGGTCCCACACGTCTTTTGGGGTGCGTTCAAAGAGGTGATGTGTTCTTTGCCGCATGGCGAGTCACACGAAGTAAATAGTTCGTCAAAACCATTTATGAGTGAATGGGAAGTTGACGTCAATTTCGGGTTCGTGGAATGGACAATTAAAGAGTAAAATGTGGGTTTCCTTGTAATGGTTATCTCACATTGAAAACTTAAAAGAGCTTATGTGTGTATATAAGTTCTAGGTGGCAATACTTGGGTTGAGCCCCAAGGGATACCTCAAGTTTGTAGAAGGGAGGAGTTATGGACAAAGTGACTTTGGCTCAAACCACCATGCGCGTGCCGCCGTTTACGGCAGAGCTGTGTTGTGTCGAGTGTGGGTTGTCGGTCGGGTTGGTCTTAACATTAATTTGTTTGAATTTTTTCAAATTCTTGCGAGAAAAATTATTTGAATTTCCCAACGAAATTAATTTAATTGTTCTGTCCAAACAGTGTCCATTTTCCAGCAAGTTCAAACAGGTTGAATCAGACAGATTTGATTTCCAGGGTTCAAATGGTTTGCACCTGTTTTGTTCTTGTTCAAATCCGTTCATTTAAAAAATGCACCTATTCGGTTCTTTTTCATAGCTGTTCAGATCTGTTCATTAGTCACCAACTTGCCTATAATTATTATATCATTCCAATAGTATTCTTCATCCAGAAAATTTATTTTCTCTTCCTGTTTTGCTCTCTCTTTGCATTATTCTTCATATTAGTTTTTATGAGAAAATTCTGAGAGTATAGAATATAGGTTTTGTTCGCCGTACAGTTTGTTTGGAGTGTTACCACTATCTGTGAAAAGATCATTGTATCCTGGGAGATAGACGTCTTTATCCGTAAGCACCGAAGTAGGGCGAATCTGTCTTGAGTGTCACACACTCGACTTGATCGTTTTATTGTTAAGTTGTTTCGATAAATAAATTATGTAAGTGATTTATTTTTATTTGTTTGATTTGGTTTCAAGTTATTTATTTTACACAGAAGATTGTTCCAACAATCTTAAGAAAGATTCAAATTATTCTGTTTATACAGAATTTTTTGTTTGTTTCCTTTGCTTCTTTTCTTTTTTTTTTACAGAAATTATTTTCTGTGGTTTAACAAAATAATATTCTGGTTGGAAAATACAAATAGTAATAATATACTATTTGACAAATAGTAGTAATATACTGTTTATTTTCTTTGACAACTAGTAGTAATATACTGGTAGTCATTAACAAGTCAGAATATTTATTTGCAAAGTTGGTTAGAAATTATTTTTGGTTTTCAGAAATAATTTCTGAGTTTTCATTAATTAAAATTTTATTTTTAGTATTTTAATTTTTAAGGTGTTACAAAAATATTTTTTTTGTACGAAATTAATTTATTTAAATAAAATTTTATTTTCAAATTAATTAGAAATAAAATTTTGTTTTCGAATTAATTGGAAATAAAAGTTACAATGCTTATTATTATTATTTTTTATTTTTACATTATTAAATTATGTGTTTATGGTATAATTTTAAGTGTAGTATTAAAATTCTAATTATAATTTTATCTGATAATTTGGAATTCATGGCTATATAAATTAATGCTCAAACCAGTATTGGTATGGTTGCTGCAATTGCTCCAACCTCCTCTCCTATTGTAACTGTGCCAGTCAATCACGGTGAAAAGCTAGAGACATTCTTAGGAACTGATTTTAAAAGATGGCAACAGAAAATGTTGTTTTATCTTACTACTCTCAACTTGGCACGGTTTCTCCATGAGGATGCTCATACTCTGAAAGAGGATGAAACCGCTGCAGTCGATGCCTGGAAACATGCTGATTTTCTTTACTAGAACTACATTTTGAATGGGCTTGATAACACATTGTACAATGTCTACAGCCCTATCAAGACGACAAAGGAACTTTGGGAGTCTTTGGAGTAAAAATACAAAACAGAAGATGTTGGCTCGAATAAATTAGTAATCGGCAAATTTTTAGACTTTGTGATGGTTGATTCTAAGACTGTGATCAGCCAAGTTCAAGATCTCCAACTCATTCTACAAGACATTTATGCAGAAGGCATGTCTTTTAGTGAATCTTTCCAAGTTGCTACCTTAATTGAAAAATTACCACAAGGCTAGAAGGAATTCAAGGACTATCTCAAACATAAGCTCAAAGAAATGACTTTGGAAGAATTAATTGTGCATTTGAGGATTAAGGAGAACAATTGCAACTCTGAGAAGCGGGCTGGTAAGCATCTAATGGACTCTATGGCAAATGTGGTGGAACATGCTCTAAAAACAAAGAAACAGAAGTATTCTGGAGAAAGTTCCTGATAAGGCTCTAAAGGGGGGGGGGGAACTAAGAAATACAAGTTCAATGGCAAGTGTTACATTTGTGACAAAGGGATATCAGGCCAAAGATTGCCATAGCAAGCGCAAAGGCAAAGAAAGATTAAACAAGAAGCTTGCTCAAGCCAATATGACTGAAGTGGACAAAATTTCCAATGGTGTAGAGGATAAAAATCTTTCTGCAGTTGTTTCCGAGGCAAACATTGTCGGAAATCCTAAACAATGGTGAGTGGATATTGGTACTACTTGCCACATCTATGTCGACAAAAAAATGTTCACATCTTATTCTGTGGTGGACAACGGCGAACAACATTTTATGGGTAACTCCTCGACTTCTAAAGTTGAAGGATAAAGAAAGATTATTTTGAAGATGACATCTGGAAAGGAACACACTCTCAACAATGTGCTGCATGTACCAGACATTTACAAGAATCTTGTTTCTGGATCTTTGTTGAGTAAAAATAGGTTTAGGCTAGTTTTTGAAAGTGACAAATTTGTACTTGCAAAATATGGGATGTATGTAGGAAAATGTTACATGTCTAATGGCCTTTTCAAAATAAATGTAATGACTATTGTATCCTCCGTTATAATAATAATACATCTTGTTCTTACTTGCTTGAGTCTTCAAATTTGTGACATAGTAGACTAGGACATGTTAATTATGGATCTCTGCGTAGATTAATTAATATGGAATGTTTACCTAAATTTAATATTGATTTAAATCATAAATGTAAAATTTTTGTTGAGGCAAAATTAACTAAAACTCATTTTCATTCAATTGAATGGAGTACGTAGCCACTTGAAATAATTCATAGTGACATTTGTGATTTTAAATCAATTCAAACAAGAGGTGGGAAAAAATATTTTATCACTTTCATAGATGACTATACTAAATATAGTTATGTTTATTTAATTCGAACCAAGGATGAAACTTTGGAAACTTTCTTTCAATATAAGGATGAAATTGAAAAATCAACTTGGTAAGAAAATTAAAAAACTTAAAAGTGATAGAGGTGGTGAATATGAATCACCTTTTGGTGAGTTTTGTAAAGAACATGGAATAATTCATCAAACCACCGCTCCTTACTCACCTCAGCAAAATGGAATTGCTGAAAGGAAAAATATGACTTTAAAAGAAATGATGAATACCATGTTAATAAGTTCTGGATTACCTCAGAACTTGTGGGGGGAAGCAATACTTTCTGCTAATTATATTCTTAATAAAGTACCCTGAAAGAAAGTAAATTAAACACCTTATGAATTATGGCATGGGAGAGTACCATCCTACAAATACTTAAAAGTGTGGGGGTGTTTGGCTAAAGCGGCTATTCTTAATCCTAAAAAGACTAAGATAGGTCCTAAAACTATTGATTACATTTTCATTGGTTATGCCAAAAATAGTAGTGCATATCGGTTCTTGATTCATAAGTCAGAACATTTCGAAATGCATGTAAATACTATTATTGAATCTCATAATGCATCTTTCTTTGAACATATATTTCCCAATAAGACTGGACAAGTGACTAGTACTAATAAAAGATCTTATGATGTTATTACTAGTCATGATCAAGAACAAGATCAAGTACAAGAGCAAGAGATAGATCAAAATGAGGAAGAGGAACCTAGGCGTAGTAAACGTGCTAGAACCTCAAAATCTTTTGGTCTAGATTTTCTAACTTTTTTGTTAAAAAATGAGCCTTTAACTTTTAAAGAAGTTATGTCCAGTCCTGAGGCTCCTTTATGGAAAGAGGCTATAAATAGCAAAGTTGAATCTATCTTGCAAAATCACACTTGGAAATTGGTGGATTTACCACAAGGTTGTAAACCTCTTGGGTATAAGTGCATTGTCAAGAGAAAAATGAAAGTAGATGGATCGATTGACAAATATAAGGCAAGACATGTGGTCAAAGTACTTAGACAAAAAGAAAGTTTTGATTACTTTGACACATACTCACCAGTTATTAGAATAACATCCATTAGAATGCTAATTGCCATTGTATCTTTGTACAATCTAGAAATTCATCAAATGGATATGAAAACAACTTAAATGGTGAGTTAAATGAAGAAATTTACATGGAATAACCAGAAGTTTTTCTGTTTTAGGAAAAGAAAAGAAAGTGTGTAAATTGGTTAAATCATTATATGATTTAAAACAAGTGCTAAAGCAATAGCATGAGAAATTTGATAAGGCAATGATGTCAAATGGATTTAAAATTAATGAATATGACAAATGTGTTTATGTTAAAAACACAGACAATGGTTATGTTATAGTATGTCTTTATGTGAATGATATGCTCATCATAGGTAGTAATAATGACATGATTAAAACTACCAAGAAAATAGTGAATAAACATTTTGACATGAAAGACATGGCGATTGCTAATGTAATACTTGGTATGGAAATTACCAAAAACGTCAGAAGGTCATGTTTTGTCACAATCACATTACATTGAGAAAATACTTGACAAATTTAGCAAAGATGATGATCATCTTGCAAGAACACCTGTGGATGTTAATTTGTTTCTTTCTAAGAATGTATAGGAAAGTATTTCTTAATTAGAGTATGCCCAAATTATTGGAAGCTTAATGTACTTGATGAACTGCACTTGCCTAGATATAGCTTATGCAGTAAGTAAATTAAGTAGATATAGGAGTAATCTAGGAGTAGAACAGTGGAAAGCTATTATAAGGGTTCTAAGATACCTCAGATTTACTTGTAACATTGGGCTAAGTTATAGTACTTGAAGGATACTGTGATGCAAATTAGATAGCAGATACTAAAGACTCAAAATCCACCTGTGGGTATGTCTTTACTCTTGGTGGGCAGCTGTATCTTGGAAATCTTCCAAACAGACTTGCATTGCTAGGTCTACTATAGAATCACAATTCATAACTTTAGATAACGCTAGGGAAGAAGTAGAATGGCTTCATCACTTTCTCGAAGATATTCTAATGTCGCCAAAACCAGTGCTTGCCATATGCATATATTGTGACAGTCAATCAGCAATAGGTTGAGCACAGAGTCATATGTATAACGGTAAGTCACGACACATTTGTCGTCGACATAACATTGTGAAACAGCTACTCTATAATGGAATTATTTTCATTGAATATGTGAAGTCTAAAGACAATATAGCAGATCCATTAACCAAAGGTTTAGCAAGAGAGTTAGTTAAGAATTCATCGAAGGGAATGGGACTCAAGCCTATTAAATAAGAGTTACCACAATGGTGACTAGAGATCCCAAGATCTAGGTTCATAGGGACAATTGAGTTGTGTATAACTCATAAGGATCACTGGGGAGTCAAACTCCTACCAATTTTTATGGTGAAATAGTGATGTCTGTAGTGTTTTAGGTTAAGTAATATTTTAATGATTCTTATATCTAGGAATACCTAGTGGAGTATGACATGATACTCTTCATAAGAATCACCTATATGAGTGTGAATTGGGTCGATTCTATGAGATTTGTGAAGGGCTACAATTCTCTAAAGCACTTATGAAAAACCAATTTGTTCAGGGCCAAAATGAACACAATAGTGAGAACTAAACTAATATAATTTGACCCATCAAGGATAACATAAACAGAGTGGATGTGCTCGGTACGATCCATAATGTTCAAACAGGGTTAAAAAAAAAGAAAAAGAAAAAGGTGCTTTGAAGAGGTTGAATTTGCCAAAACAGAACACACCAGGGGATTCAATAGGCCGGAAATAGGTGGGATATGATCTGAACAAGCCAAAGGAAAATTGGCTGGTCAAAGTTGTTTGACAAAGTAGGGGAACCAAAACTAGGGCTGACGTCACAGCAAGGGGGGCTGACATTAGAAATGCGCAGCGCACGTCAGCAGAGGTACGCATGGCGCATGATAGCAAGAAGGTAGTAGCGGCGCACGGTCAACCAGGGTTGACATCAACGATGACGTCAGAACTCGTGGTTCACGTTAGCAAATGAGGCCGCGGTGCAAGATAGCATGAGACAGGAGCAGAGGCGCATGGAGGCACGTAAGAAATAGCATAGTGCTTTTGGCAGCACGTGAAGGCGCGTGTGGCAGCAGATGGAGATGATTCTGATGGCGTTGGCTTCATCTTGAAGAGACAAAGAAGTTGATATAGTCTAATCGTCAAAACAGGAAAAGACGATATACGCAAAAACCAACGTAAGAAGGAATTAATCTTCCAGACATGAAAGAAAGAAAAAAAACATGATGAAGAAGAACAGAAGGCTAGGAGAAAACCCTAGGCTCTGATACCATGTTAGAATAGTAGAGGGAGAAAATAATATGCATTGTATATATAATCAATGAATCAATACAATAGGAGAAGCCTGTATATATAGGCCAAGAAACCTAGGTGTACAAGAATACAAGAATCCTAAGTATAATAGATAACAACTAACAATATCTAACCACCTCATCACTTCAATAAAGTGCCATTTATAAAAAAAAATTTAGAACAAAATATCACAACCAAAGATTATTATATATTCAAGAATTTTATATCAGGACCAAAGATTTATATAAGTAGGAATTCAATTATGAACTAAATTTAAACCCCTGTTTTTTCATACAATCAACATAGAATTGCTCAAGGACGAACTCCATGATCCAGTTTAGCTTATTGAGCTTGTCATATCCCTGTTTCGATAATCCGTTCTATTAATTTTATTTTTAGTCTTATGGATAGATCATCCATAAAAATAAAAAAAATAAAATTAGATTGATCCAATAACAATTACCGCATGAATTTATCATCGTTGTCTTTTAAAATAAAAGACGGTAAATATGATTTAAAAAACAGTCATTTATTTTTTTGAACACTAAAATAATAAAATTATGGTGTTATGGTTACTAGATCAAGCTAAATTTTTAGATGAATAATCTACACACATAAACTTAAAATATAATATAATAGATAATAGAAGCGGGACCCATGAAAATGCTAATTGGCCAGACTAGACTGTTCATTCCTAGAATCCATTTTTGTCCGACCAAGTGTAATTCTATTTTAATCAATTTATTGATGAAAACAATACTTGATTTGGAAACCAATTTGAAACCTTTTAAACTTGAAAATAAATGTGATGGTGATGGATGAATTTTGCCAAAATTTATGCATAAAGAATTCTTCTTAATAGGCATGGCCCATATGGCCCAGGATAGCCCAACCCACAACTACCTTGGACAGCCCAAACAGGCACTTAGTTAGTTACAGCCTGGTAGATAGAACTTAACAGCAAGCCTACTGAGAAACCCACGTTGGTCCAGACCCTGTAACACTTTGACACCTGTTGGGCAGAGAGTTAACTACGTGACAGACAAAGATTTTGCAGAGTTATTGAGCCTAGGCATCAAGCATCAAATGAGGCTGTCATGGCATTAAATGCAACAAGACCTCTCGCTCCTGAGTATGGTGAAACTGTCATGGCCGATGACAAGTAGACCTTAGACTTTCTGCCAATAAGACAGTTTGAATGGACAAGGAAATGATTAGTAAGAGATATAAGGAAGCTTGTGAAGAAGGTTAACAACGACAAGTAACTCTCTCTCTCTCTCTCTCTCTCACTGTGCTTAATTTCTCACTTCCAATCTAACTTGATCATCGGAGTGTCCACGGGGAGAACCCACTCCGCCATTGGTACCTCCCCCCGGACCTTTTACAGGTACGCATTAAGGAGACGAAGGCCAATAGACCCGTTAGATGTGTGGATTAGTCTGACCCATCCTCCATTGATCATATTGCATTATTAGTTGGCGTCGTTTGTGGAAACATCCATTGGTTAACAGTTGTGTTCATTGTCACCGGAGGAAGTTCCACTATCACCCATGTTCCACGTTAGGGTGGATGGTGTAGACACCCAATTTTTGACGGCCCTTAAGACTTGGGCACCACCAATTGATCACCCAATGATGAATGCACACGCTTGTCAAATGCTTAATCTCCTCAGCAGAAAGCCTCGGATTGGAGCCTCAAAAACCTACAAACCTTATACCATTTGTTGGACCAAAACAACAGTTTTTTAAGCCCGAACACCCAGGGGCCTGCAGACCCACTAGTGGTTGACGGTCAACTATTATTGTACGGACGCCCCCTTTTAGTGGCCTGCCGACCACTTGTGTCAAAAATCAGATCCTTTTCCTAGCTGTCTCTACAAATGCATGCACTGCACCAACTGTGTCTATATGGATATTTTCGAGATAGTCTCCTATGTTTCTATATATAGATGACTCCCCTCTCATAATTTGTGGTTAAAAAAATTTGTGAAGAATAGTTTTGGAAAATATTCTTTCTACATTTCTCTCTTTCTCTTGTAACTTCCATACCTTTTGCCTAGAGATTCTAAACCAAATCTTGAGCGTTATTTGTTGAGGTGTTTCAGCTTGCATTTTAGCTCTTGAGGGTGTAAAATTGGTGGTTTGTAATTCACAAGGATCACTCCTCTTCAAGAGGTATACATCCTAGCTCTTATGTACCTTTTCCTTTCTATCTTTTCTTACAGTTTTTGGGCTATTTTTCACCAGTATTTGTGGGTTGAAACTTGTGGTTTAAAGCCATTAAAGGTAGAGGGGTAGACCACCCTTCTTTGCACCTTGTCTTCTAGGCTTTTGCCCTTGTGTTTCCCACCTTTTCATTATATTTTTTTGAGATTTTTACCACTAATTTTTAGAGGTTTTTTAGAGGCTAAAATGTGGTTTTGAAGTCCCAAAAATGGAGGGGTTAGCCTCCCCTCCTTTGGCTTGTTTACTAGCTTAATTGCTCCATTATTTTAGCTTGCTTTTATAGATGTTTTTACCTTAATTTCAATGATGTTTTAGCCTATTTTAGGACTATTTTAAGTTGTTCATATCATCTATGCTTTGTATTGCATGTTTGTAGTGTAATGGTCCTCATAGGTTTGGTGTTTTAGGCATTAGACACCAACCTATTTGAGTTGATAGCATTTATTTCAAGCTTTCCATACTTTGTGTTCATCTCTAATCATCTTTGCACCTCTCTCACTTCTTGGCTTCTTCTTCACTTTGAGAATCGTTTCAAACCGATTGTTTGTTTAAGCTTAAGATAGAGATCATTGTGCTTAATGGTTTAATCTCTTTAGAGGTTCATTACCAATGGCACGACATCTCTCTCATGCCCAAAACAACCCTTTGTTTGACACTTCTTTCCATTAGTGGACTTAATCTACATTATTGGACTAAAAGGCTTAAGGAATGGAAATGTAATTAAAAGAGGTATTCAAATTGAAATTATGGGGATATGGTTTTTGGAAATACTCTTCTGATCTTGAGGGATGCTCGTGATCCACTGATAGTCACCTGAAAGGAAGTAAACACTCCGGTCGGGGGTGCCGGAATTAGCACTCTGACGGACAAGTCAGTCTCTCATTCTAGATTACTTGTGTTCTAAGTTAAACACCACAAATATCACATACCTCTTTTTGGCTGATGTCTCTTCTATTTATATCTTTTCTTCTTTGGGCCTCGGGATTAGTTCCAAATCCATCCCACTATTCGGCATATTTTGTAAATAACCGATCTTCATTCGGCCCTTTGCTTAATCAGTTATCTAGCCGAATAAGGTCGATATGTCCGAGTTTCCATGGCAATGGCTGAATACTTCGAATCTCGATTCTTCAATGTTCGACTACCTGGAATCTCTACGACTCCCAATATTCGGCCCCCACAGAAATAAAATGGAGTAAGATAATAAAATGATTTCGGTTCAATTGGACGTTAATTGAACCCATTGAGTCTTGAGTTGTTTCATACTTGTTAGTGATGAAAATGGTTCAAGAATCAATGTCGACCGCTTCCCTTGATCAATATCATGATTGGGAGGAAGTTTGTGAGTCTGCAATTGTGCATTTATTGAAATTGTATCCCTTGGTTCATAAACAATTACACAATGAATTTGCATCGATTGATGGTCTGCGAACTGAGCCTACCCCTCCTTTGACCTGTTTGATGATAAGGAGAGACAGGGTGGATAAACATCCCTTGAGAATTCTCTGTTTGTGTTTTGTTTGTTTTCTATTGTAGCAAAAGGAAACCCAAAATTAGTGGCCGATCGGTCACTTATACTGTATGGCCATCCACCACTTCTAGCCTGCCAACCACCTTTTTTAGCCACGCAATACCATTTTCCTCACAGAACAGAGTAGAGGCTGAGGTGAAAACAGTGCAAATTTTTTTGTTCTTTTTTTTTTCTTTACCACAAAACAGAAGCCTCTTGGCAGCAACACAAAGGCATTCTCAGGGAAAAAACTCATGTGTATGCATGAGCCATTTCCTTGCTCCTCAGGGCCTGTTAAATTTGTGCTTGATAGTAGCATGTTGTACCTAAAGTAGTGGACTTGTAATGATTAATTACTTAGTTCATTAATTCTGTATTGTAACTAATTAGCTAGTCTAAATCTAATAGTTAGTTAATTTTGTGTATCATATTTAATTAATTAGTTTAATTTCAATTGTAATAATTAGCTAGTGTAGTTAATTTATTCCATTTGGTTTGTAATAGCTAGTTAATTAGCTTAATTCATTCGGACCCTCCTGCGTGAGGGCAAATTGTAATAATATGTATGTTTTCCAACCTCACGTCTTTCTCTCTTTTTTTTTATTTGCTTATGATGGTTAGTGTAGAGAATCATATCTCGTTTAGCATTTGCCATGTTTTGCATCCATTGTCTTGTATGCATTAGGCTCAGTGCATCATTCTAACTCACATTGTTATTTATTACTTCTTTGAAAACATGCTTAAACCACATGCTATCAAATCGATTCACATACCATGGTAGTAGCCAAGTCTATTTAAATTTCATATTGCATGTGTTGCATTAGTCAAGTTACATTAATTAGGAGCATGCATTGTTTCTAACCATTTTATTTCTTTTGGCTTGCCTTGGAGTATTAGGTGAGCATTTTTTCTTTAGCATATTGCATATGTGTGATTGATGCCATATCAAGCATATATACCATGAGGCTAAGTGCTTAATTGATATACCTGTCTGCATGCTTGTGAATGAAAGCTAATTGCTTAAATTGGGAGAATTTGAGTAATGTAGATATGAGATCACTTTTTCAAGTGGTACATATTCAAACACCTTTCAAAAACACACATGAAATCAAAGTGTTCCAACTTTTGCAAATTAGTGTATATTTGTGTGCATCATATAGTAATGATAGCCTAATAAATCGGAACAAGAGCCTATAATGTAAATAAGAATCACATCATGATTAGTAGAGGTCGATCTTTGATTGGGTGAGTGGACTGCTCAATTCATGACGTTTCCCTCTCATACCTAAGTTCCCGAGCCGAGACACTTTGGTGATGACGGACACGTGGCCTTTGGCACGAGTCTCGGGTTTCCTAAATTTTTCAAAAATATTTAGGTGGTGACTCTGTATTTGGCAAAGCATTTCATTTTTGGCATTTTGATTCAAAATTGATTTTCCAAAAAATATGCCGGATTTGGACTCATTTGTGTTTATCTATTTCACATTGCACTTGTCGAATCAGATTCAGAACCACGGGAGTCCGAACTGTAGGGTTATCGTATTTGAAAGGAGTAAGAAAAGCAAGCTACAGATGGTTATGACGTGATCCATGGCTTCACAACACAACATTGATAACCCCGAAGTTGAGTCCTCCAACCCAAATAACCCACCTCCATATTTCGTAGAAGTCACCAATAGCATCAACTAACTAACCGAACAAAACAAAGCCCCGATTAACGCTTTGCTCTTGTGTGACTTACCTATACCTCATCCACCACCACAAGCAGCCTCCCCAAACCTGGAACAAACCCACCATCACAACTCCTTCCCACCACATGTGTCCCATGGAATGTTTCTGCCCTTTGTCCTTCAACCTCAACCGTCAAATCTTGAAGATCTACGCCCCCTCCTTCGGGCTCGCAGCTCCACCAAGAGGGACCACCGCTCTTTCACAAACACCCTCCACAGCACCACACTATTATCCATGAAGGAGAAGCTAGCAGTGTTCAACCCCTGATTCATGCTCGAGGGGACAATATTCCTGTTTGGGATGAAGACCTATGGGCCATGAAGCTCCAACTCCAAGGGGTCATGCAGAACAAACCTTTTTCCACCGTCAACTCTTCCTTTATAGCTTCTATTAGAGATAAAGCTCTACCCCCTAAGTTCAAAATGCTGTTGATTGACACCTTCGACAGTACCACCGATCCAGTTGACCACATGGAAGCTTATCAGACATTCATGATCCTCCATGCCTTTCCAGACAAAATAATGTGTCGCACTTTTCTCGTCATGTTGAAGGGTTCGGCGTGACTCTAGTTCAGTCAGCTTCCACCAGACTTTGTCACTTCCTTTTACCAGCTCAGCGAATCTTTCTTAATCCATTTCATCAGTGCCCAGCGATAGCGACATTTAGCAACTCAACTACTAAATATCTGGCAGATAGAAGAGGAATTGTTATGCAGCTTTCTCATCCGTTTCAATACAGAGGGCTTGCAGGTGGAGGAGAATGATGACAAGGTCATTCTTACAACCTTCATGGCCGGCATGCACTCGTCGGATTTCCTCTTTTCCCTTTCCAAAAACCCTCCAACCACCATGGCCACCCTCCATGCCAAAGCCAAAAAAAACATGAATGCCAAAGATTCCCTAGCAGCTCGCCAAGTCTCTACATCTAAAACCCCACAATCTAGGGAAAAAAGAAAAGAACCTGAGCCCAAGCACTCACAACATACTCACTGACCTCCTCAGTACATAGAAGGACCCCCACACTCCTATAGACTGGCACCCACCCATCCACCTTGTCAATTTGAACGGTACACACCTCTTAACTCATCTACGGAGCAAGTCTTGAACCAAATTCAACGTGACTACAACCTTAAATGGCCCCAACCATCAAAATCTCCCTCCAACCGGTGGGACTAATCCAGGTATTGCCATTTCTGTCATGACCCAAACATGCTCTTATGAATTAGAGTCATAACCGGCCAGTAATCATGAGATTACCTATGGCCTTAGTTAGAAATCAAATCATATTTAATAATAGGGGCCCAAATTGCAGAAGCAAAAACTTACAAAGATTGTCTAATGAGCTGTGCAGACATGGCTTAACCAAAAATTTTCTCATAAAAGTGTAATAACTCACACTATGCACACATCCATATTATATACTGCATAAGTCTAGGATCGTTCAAGGGTCAGTGTTAACAAAAACCAAGGTTACACACAGGATTGGTCATGCATGACCACAAAAGAACAAAAGGAAAAGCAAAACAAAAGTAAGGCCTCTTGCGTGAGGCGACCTTGGTTCACTCCTCAAAACTTGGTTTCTCATTGCACACTGGGATTGAGGCTGGACAACCCGCTGCTCACCTACATACATATAAATAAGGAGTGAGCTAACGACCAATGAATATTACCAAAGCAAAGGAGTTCATGAACAAAAATCTTACAATCATAATTTACTATAATAAAGAAAAATGACCTTAGGTCATTTTTGTCATTTCTATCATTTCTCAAACACGAAACGACCTCGGATCCATATAGCATACCAAACAACCTTGGGTCCAATTGACACACAGGACGACCTTAGGTCCAATTCATATACACATATGTGTGCACACATTTAAATCCATGGTCATATATATATATATATTGATCTTAATTTCATTATTTCCAACTAAAATCTTGTTCTTAACTTCATATCCTCTTTGAATTCACTTAGCTATGAATTTAAACATATGAATGTGAGTTCAATTACTCACCTAGAGGCTTCAACCTTCCAAACTTTAGCTAGTTCTTGAGCTAATTCCCAATTCTTGAATTCTCTAGCAAAATCTTCAAGGATGCTCTCTTCTTCTCTCTAGAATCGGTTCACTCTCTCTCTAGAGTGTTTATTTAGATATTTTGAGCTCATGTAATGAGCTTGAGCACATTTAGCTTCTATGTATACACTTCCCTCATCAACCTTAATTAGAACTAATTAATTGTGCTTAATTTAATCAATTTAATCTAATTAATTCGATCCGACTCAATTTTTAATTAAATTTCACCGTAGGCTCTAAAATTACGCTAATCACAATAACACAGTCAATTTTGGTTTCTGTCACCTCTACGATTTTAAATTTAAATTTTGTAACAGAAAATCAAACATATTTTCCTATGGTGAACAGATAGAAATTCAAAAACCCATATAATCATATAATTAGCATTCAAAATTATATCAAGCTCATAATTATAATCATAATTAAGATTAATTAACATAACACAGAGTAGGGTTGTCACATTCTTTCCCCTCTTTAGGAAGTTTGGTCCCCCAAACTAATGTTACCTTCCGTTGGAGACAAATGCGGGTAGTGTTGTTGCATTTCTTTTTTTCTCCCACGTGGCATCCTTACCATAATTCTTTTTCCATTCCACTTTCACCATTGGAATGGATTTGTTCCTTAGCCGCTTTACTTGTCAGTCGATGATCCTTTCTGGCCATTCTCTATACTCCATATTTTTATCAAGTGCTATTCGGTGATAGTTAATCACATGGAATGGATCTCGGAGATAGCCTCTCAACATTGATACGTGAAATACATTGTGTATTTTTCAATTCCTGGTAGTAAGGCAACCCTATAAGCAACTGGACTAAGCCTTTCTAAAATTTGAAACAGTCTAATGTAACGGGGCGATAATTTACCCTTCTTACTGAACCTTAATTGGCTTTTCGTCGTGTTTACACAGATGAACACATGATCACTGACTTTGTATTCAAGAGTCCTTCTCCTAACATCTGCATAACTCTTTTGTCGGCTCTAAGCTGTCTTAAGTCTTTGTTAGATGACTTTGATTTTATCAGTAGTTGTCTGCACAAGCTCAGGTCCAAGCAAGACCCTATCCTCGACTTTAGTCCAGCATATCAGAGATCTACATTTTCGGCTATACAAAGCTTCATATGGCGCCATGCCAATGCTAGAGTGGGAACTATTATTATATGCAAATTCAGCCAATGGCAGGTAAGTCTCCCAACTTCCTTGAAAATCCAAAGCACATTTGGAGCATATCTTCTAGAGTCTATATAGTCTGTTCCGATTTTCAATCAGTTTCTGGATGGATTGTTGTACTAAGCCTCAACCCCGTCCCCATTGCCGCTTGCAGACTTTTCCAGAATCTAGACACAAATTTTGAGTCTTTATCCGACACAATAGACATCAAAACTCCATGTAAACAAACAATTTCATCAACATAAATAGTGGCTAATTAGTATGCATCATATGTAGTTTTCACAGGCAGAAAGTGTGCAGATTTAGTCAGTCTATCAACTATAACCCAAATAGAATCCACACCTCTAGGTGTCCAAGGTAGGCCAACAACAAAATCCATGGTTATGTGCTCTCACTTCCACTCCAGAATAGGGAGAGGTTGAAGTAGACCTGCTGGTTCCTGGTGTTCAGCCTTAACTTGCTGACACTAAAGACATTTAGATATATATATTTTGCAATCTTACGTTTCATATTTGGCCACCAATAACTCTACTGTAAGTCCTAATACATCTTGTTGTTACCTGGATGCATAGCAAACATTGATTTGTGAGCTTCATCAAGAATTTTCCTCTTCAAATCAGGGATGTTTGGAATGCACAATCAATCTTGGAATTTTAACACTTCATTTACAACACTATATCTCAATTTCAGATTTTCCTCAAATTCATCAACTATCTTCTTGAGGAATTCATCCTAGTTTTGCTTCCGTTTGATTTCATTGATGATTGCTGGTTCGGCTGAAATGGCGGCTGTCAACCCACTTTGCTTATGTAACATTACCTCAATTTTGGAGTTCTCAAAATCTTGCAAGATTTCTTTCTGTTCAGTCAGTAAGTAAGCTAAACTCTTCATTGACTTTATGTTCAATGCATCAGCAACTGTATTGGCTTTCCCGGGGTGATACTGAATTTGGAGGTCATAGTCTTTTATTAGCTCAAGCCATCTCCTCTAGCGCATATTCAACTCCTTTTAAGTAAAGAAATACTTCAAACTCTTGTGATCTGTGTAAACTTCACATTTTGCCCCATACAAGTAATGCTGCCAAATTCTTAAAACAAATACAACTGTGGCCAATTCCAGGTCATGTGTTAGGTAGTTATTCTCATGTGGTCTCAATTTCCAGGAGGCATAAGCAATTACCCATCCTTCCTGCATTAACACACAACCCAAACCCTTATAAGATGCATCACTGTAAATCACAAAGTTTTCCATACATATGGGCAATGTCAACACTGGTGCAGTGGTTTGTCTCATTTTTAGTTCTTGAAAGGCAGATTCTCTTTCGTCATTCCATTCAAATGGTTGTCCCTCGTGTGTAAGTTGGGTAAGAGGTACAACTATTTTTGAAAAAAATTTCACAAACTGTCTGTAGTACCCAGCTAAGCCTATGAAACTGCGGATTTCCCTTACATATGTTGGTGTAGGCCAATTTACAATTGCCTTTATCTTCTATGGGTCTATCGAAAGCCCATCTTTATTGATGACATTCCCTAAGAAAACAACCTCATCCAACCAAAATTCACATTTCGTAAATTTAGCAAATAATTTCATTTCTTTAATTGTTTGCAAGACAGTTCTCAGATGTTGTTCGTGTTCAAATCTATTCTTTGAATATATCAGAATATCATCGATAAAATCCATAACAAATTCATCAAGATAAGTTTTGAAAATCCAGTTCATAAGGTTCATAAATGCTGCAGGTGCATTAGTCACTCCAAACGGCATAATAAGAAATTCGTAGTAACCATACCTCATTCTAAATGTAGTTTTCTCAATATCTTCTGCCTTCACCTTTAACTGGTAGTAGCCGGACCTCAAATCAATTTTCGAAAAAGACTTGTGAACCCTATAACTGATCAAGTAAATCGTCAATTCGGGGTAATGGATATTTATTTTTGACTGTTACCTTGTTTAATTCCCAGTAGTCAATGCACAAACGTAGGGGTTCGTCTTTCTTCTTTACAAACAACACGGGAGCACCCCATGGCGAAGTGCTTGGTTGAATAAGCCCTTTGTCTAGTAAGTCTTGCAACTGTTCTTTTAGTTCTTTCATTTCAGCCGTGGACATTCTATAAGGAGTTTTTGAGATAGGCTGGGTGCTAGGGACAACATTAATGGTAAACTCTATCTCTCTGTCCACCAATCCGCCTGGCAGTTCATCAGGAAATACATTAAAAAATTCTCGAACAACAAAAATATTATTTAATTCAACATTCATAGATTGTTCAGATAATACACTACACAAGTAACCCTGTCACCCTTTTTTGATCAATTTACATGCTTTCATTGCAGATATCAAATAAAGTGGAGGCATTACCCCATTACCCACAAACATAATTTCTTCTTGCCCTGGTGGTCTAAATACAACTTGTTTCGTTACACAATCGATGGTGGCACAATATTTAGATAACCAGTCCATACCCAGAATTACATCAAAATGTCTAAAGTCCAAGGGTAACAAATCTACATACATAGTAGCACTCCCAATTCGCATATCACAAAATCGGCACACAGATGTACACAACACAGATTCCCTGGATGGAGCAGACACAAATAATAAATAGGGAAATGATTCTACAGGTCTACTCAATTTAGATGCAAATGCACAAGTTACAAAGGAATGTGTTGATCCGGAGTCAATTAATACAAAGGCATCCTGATAATATATAGAGATAGTACCTGAGACAACAGCTTCAGTATTCCGTGTGTCACTTGGGACAAGTGCATAAACTCTCCCTTGTCTCATTGTGTCTCTGATAGCAGCAGGCTTTGTGGTGTTCCCTAGTTTTGGAATGGATCTAGTCGAACTGGCAGCTGGTTTCCGACTTTTTTGTTGCTCAAGTTGGGTGCAATCCCTTGCCATGTGGCCCATTTCACCACATTTATAGCAAGTCCCAAAAATATGGTAACAAACCCCACTATGTTTCTTACCACATTGAGTACATGTCAGTGTCATATTTTTAGTGGGACCAGAAGTGCTTGAGGACCCTGTGTTTTGTTTCTTTGATGATTTCTTCCCTAAGAAAAAGCCTTGCCTCTTAGCCTTCCAGTCAGCTGGCGTCTTACCTTGGTTGGTGTGGACTCGCCTTCGTCTGCGTCCCACTATAGACACCCCATTTTTGACCGACCTTAAGACTCAGACATCATCAATTGAGCGTTCGGTGATTGTGCATGTTGTGCTCGTTCTGAGGTTTTGGAGTTTTTGGCTGAGAGCCTTGCTTCCGGGCCTCTGAACTTTTTGTGCTTTGGCTCGGTTTGTGGACCGAATCTTGTTTTCTCTTCCCGGAGGGAGGAAGAAGTCTTGTAGACCATCTCTTTGTGGTCGTAGACCACTTTTCGTGGTCGTGGGCCACTTTTCTTGTTTGGAGACTAGTTTTCGATTTTTGGAGCCTTCGGTTGTGTGCCTTGTCTCGGGACCGCTTAATGTTCTCCATTTGGCATGGTTTTTGAACCATGCCTTGTTGCCTCTGCCTAGAGGAACACTGTGGTTCGGGAGACCACTTTTGTGGTCGTATACCACTTTTGATGCTAGTAGACTAGTTTTTGAGGCTTTCGGCCGTGTGCTTTGCCTCCCGATCTCTCGTTTTGCATCCGTTTTGGTTTGTTTTTGGTACAAACCTTGTTTTCCTTGTTTGGAAGGTGGTACAAGGGTGGGAGACCAGTTTTTCCCCTTGGAGACCACTTTTCCTCCTGCCAGCCAGTTTTCTGGCCGGATAACTGGCTTTCTTGGTCTTTGGGCCACCTTTTCTGGTCGGCCACCACACCACTTTCTTGTTTTCAGTGTATAGACTTCTCCTACCCCTGGCCGACTAGTTTTTGTTGTGGAAGACCACTTAAAGTGGTCGGGTGACAACTTTAAGTAGCTGGAATGGTCGGCTGCTTTTTGTCACCTTTTGGGAGATATTTTTGGCCAGCTGGCACAGCTGGAGAGCACTAGAACCATCCTCCATACATGTGTATGGAGGGATGGCCTTGAAGCTTAGCTTCCTTGAGAAGCTTTAGCTTTTGGTTCTCTATAAGAGGAAGGCTCTTCCTCCCTCCTCCAGGTTCAGAGATTGGTGGTTTGAGATATACATGCACACTTGTATCTATATCTCTCGTTTGCTCTTGTTTTGTGCCTTAAAGTGTCATTTTGTCTCACTTTTGCACACAAACACACACTTAAACACCATCCTTTTGTTGCTGAGGTGCTTAGGAGCTGGTTTTGGTGTTCTTGGATTGGTTTGAGCTTGAAAAACCTGTTGGAGTTGCAGCTTTAAAGGTGGTCCTCAAGGGTGAGTTTCTAACCCTTAAATCCCCCATTTTTTCTTAAGCTTTTAGCCCTACTTGCATGCTGATTTAAGCTTAACTTTCTACTACAAAGAGTTCTATTTTTGCATGCTTTAAATGTTTGTTTAAGGTCACTTTTGTATTTTGGGTTGTCTACCCCCTCTTAGGCCTTGTTAGGCCTTGTTTTGAGCCATCCCTCTAGGATCTTGTTGTAGCCTTTGCATGACCTTTCTACCACTGAAATCCAGAGGATTTTCAGTGGTGGAAAGGTGGTTTTTAGGTCCCTAATAGGAGAGGGTCATCCCCTCTCCTTGTGTTTTCAATACTTGCTTCATATGTCTCATGTTTGAGCATGTTTATTAAGCTTGTGTTGGCTTGTTCTTAGCATGTATTTGGGATTATTTTAGCATGCCTCAGATCTGTTTTGACTTGGTTTAGTCATTCCATGCATGCCTTATACACTTGTAGTGTAAATCTTACAAACTAGCTTTGTGTGTCTCATGTTTGAGCATGTCTTTCTAACTTGTTTTGAGGCCATCTCAGTAGCTTTTTTTGTGTTATTTTAACATGCCTTAGATCTGTTTTGGGTTGGTTTAGTTGGCTCTTGCATGCCTTATACACTTGTAGTGTAAATTTCATAAACTAGTCTTGTGTGCTTCATGAAGTAACATGTCATTCTAGCTTGTTTTGAGTCTATCTTAGCATGTTCTTAGTGTTTTTTTGGCATGTCATACCTCTGTTAAGGTTTGGTTTGGTTGGCAGTTGCATGCTCCATGCACTTGTAGTGCAATTCCATGATTTAGCCTAACATGCATCATGTTTTAACATGTCATTCTAGCATGCTTTTGGCTTAACTCTAAGAAGCTTTTGTCTATGTTTTACCATGCTCTAGCTTTGATTTGTGTTGTCTTGGTCATGCATGCCATGCTTTGTATAGCTATTGTGCATTTTAGCTTGTTGGCTTTGTGTATCAAGTCCACTAGCATGCTTTACTTGGACTATTTGAATGATCTGGCATCATTTATTATGTGATTTCACTCCATGTTTCATGCTCATGTACTTGCATTTATCACTCGTTCAATGCGTTGGAGGGTTGGTCCTTTGTGCCTTAAGAATAGGTCATTGCGTATGCCTTCATGCCTAAGCTTGCGAGCTATCATTTTAGTGCTTATTTGGGGTTATTTTGCCATGATATAACTTCGATTTTTGTTGCTTAAGTCATTCCATGCTTGGTCTTAATAGGTGTAGTGTAATCCACCTTATTTGCCTTGTATGCATCATGCCTTATGCCCTTCATGCTAGCTTGTTTTGGCTTCCTTCCATGCATGTTTTAGTATCATTTTGACATGTTCTAGGACTATTTTGGGTTTCCTTTGCCATATGCTTCATGTTTCGCATAGTTATAGTACAAGCGCTCTTGCTAGCTTTAAGCTTTGGGCTTCATAACATGCTTCATTTGTATCATGTACTTGATTTGGCATCATTTTTCATGACATTTCAGAGCTTATCACATTGCCATGTTCCCACTTCATTCACTCTTTAAGTTCCTTTGAGTGTTGTGCATTGTTGCCGCTTTTATGGCTTAGCTTATATGCTTGCATGCCTAGGTCTTTGAGCCCCTATCTTAGCATGTTTAAGTCTTTGTTTTGGCCTATTTAAGCTCTGTCCATGTTTGGTTCATGCATTTGTACCATGTATTGCATCCCCCCCTTTGCGGTCCTCTTTATTAGCTTTCATGCTTTAGGACCTTTGCATGCCATGCTTGCTTTGTTTGAATGATTTGGCATCATTTCTTACTTAATTTCAGTGCATTTAGTGTTGTTACACTTTTGCATTTGTCACTCCTTGAGCCTTCTTGAGGGTTGTGCTCTTAGGCTTACTTGGTTGGCCAATGCATTGTACATGCATGCTTTGTATTTTGTGCCTTTTATTTTGGTGTTATGACCACTGATTTGGGCATGACCTAGGTCTACCCCCTTTTGGTTTAAGTCCATTTAGCATGTTTGTTTACATGTTGTTCGCATGCTTATTGTTCATTACATTAAGTATGCCATCTTACATTGCATTGTGCATGCCATGTGGTTATTTGCATTGTGTATGCCAAGTTGTTTCTTTGCATTGAGTATGCATGTTCCTAACATTGTTAAGTTTCCCTTGTAGCATTGCATTGTGCATGCATGCATTAGCATTGTTCGCATGTCTTTAGCTTTGTTAAGTTGATCATGTCACATTGCATTGAGTATGCCATGTTGTTGTTTGCGTTGTGTACGCCATGTTGTTGCATTGTTGTTTGGATTAAGTGTTAATCTAAGCATGAGAAACGAGGGACGTTTCATACTTGAAGTGATGAAACGTGCCTCAATTCTCGGTCGTCGACGCTCTTGACCAAGCATGATAGAGTTTTAGGCTTTATGTGTTTACTTGTGCATTCATTTTATATTGAATTGTGCAATTTGACTTCTCAGCCATCACGCATTGAAATGCGTGATTGGTGACCCGAGGGTCGAGAACTACACTCCCTTGAGCTCATGAAATGATAGGGAAGGTGGTTGTGCACACATATCTTGCAAATACATTGTCGTGCCCTTTTTTGCTCTATGTTGCAGCAAACTGGAGAAATGCAGCAACAACTGGTTGGCCAGCCAGAAAAACTAGCTGGCCGACCACTTTTTCTAGTTTTCAGCACAGAAAGTAGTCGGCCAGTGGCTGGTGACATCCCTAGGTTGTCCGCCAACCTCCCACAGGTCTCCAAGGTGAGTTAGAAGCTTTCTGGAGCTTGGTGCTAGGTTCTGAGGACAATTGCAAACAGAGGCAAATTGGGGCATCGAGACGGATTTCTGAATGAGGCAACTGAGCATGCATCCAGTCTTCTCCCTCTGAGAACCTCCTGTTTTACTACTTTATTTAGCTTCTTTACTTAGCTAGATTAGGCATTCTTTTTATACTTTAGTAGTTAATGCGTTTAGCTATTTCAATTTGTTTTGTAATAATTAGTTAACTAGGATTAGTTAATTAGTTTGTTTTGTAATAATTAGTTTAATTAACTTAGATTAGCTAGTTAGCTTCTTATTCGGTCCCTCCGTCGAGAGGGCCAACTGTTGTAATAAGCGTGCGTGTGTGTGATGCGTGTCTTCCAACCCCCATTTCTTTCTCCCTTTTACTTAACCGCTTACGATGGTTAGTTTTACGGCATATTTCATTTAGCATACCTTATGCTTGCATGCGTGCATCCATTCATATGTATTGCATGCACCAGGCTCGGCACATCATACTAACTACATTGTATTTCAATTCCAAGTTGAATACGTGTACCAAGTTGCATTCATATGTCATTCTAGATAGCCGAGCCTATCTTAGCTGCATTTTTGCATGTGTTGCATTAGCCATCTTAACATGAACTAGGATCATGCATGATTTCTAACTAGTTCTCTGTTTTGGCTCGGAGTACACTGTGAGTGTTTACGCTTTAGCATACTGCATATGTGTTAATGCTGCCATTAAAGCATGCTTGCCATGAGGCTAATTGCTTATTTGCTATAACTGCCTGAATGCCTGTGGGTGAAGGTTGGATTGCTTGAATTAGAATAATTCATCAAAATCCGCGTGTTAGTCTACTCGCGAGTAGCAAACTTCAAACCATTCTCACAAACGAACATGCAATGTTTGTTCGAAATTAGGCGATCTAGTCTATACTTGTATGCTGTGTGCATCACATAGTAATTCTAGGTTAATAACCAGAATAAGAACACATGTGTTTTCAAAAACAAAATATCATGCTTCGTACAAGCCGATCTTTGATCGAGCGAGCGGGGGTGCTCATTACATGACCTTCCCCTCTCGTACCCAAGTTCCCAAGCCGAGGCAACTTTGGTGATGACGGACACGTGGCCTTAGGCACGAGTCAGGGTTTCCTAAATTCTGAAAAAATAAAATATTTAGGTGGTGACTTTGTATCTAGTAAAGCAATCCATGTTTGGCACTTCTTTATTAAAAATCAATTTTCCAAAACGATTTATCAGATTTGGACTCTTTGGTGATTTATCGATCTTACATCGCACATTATGAGATTAGATTCAGAACCGTGACATGAGTCCGAACTTGTAGTAGCTAGAGAACAAAATGAGATCTGCGCCCATCGCGCGCAGATATCGGAGAGTTCCTGGGGCGCGTCTACACCCACCTTTCGGAAAGGGTTTGAAAAGAAGGCCTCACAGTTCGGACTCCCGCGGTTCTGAATCTAGTTTCACAAGTGCAATGTCAAACTGATAAACACCAAAGAGTCCAAATCCGGCAAACCTTTTTGGAAAAATTGATTTTAAATCAAATAATGTCAAAATTGGACTACTTTGCCAGATACAGAGTCGCCACCTAAATATTTTGTTTTGGGAGAAATTTAAGAAATCCTGACTCGTGCCAAAGGCCATGTGTCCGTCATCACCAAAGTTACCTTGGCTCGAGAACTTAGGTACGAGAGGGAAAGGTCTTGAAATGAGCACCGCCGCTCACCTAATCAAAGATCAGCCTTTACTAATCATAATATGCTATTTTATAAACATTATATGTTCTTGTTCTGATTATTAAACTAGCTTTACTATGTGATGGACACAAGCAAACATAGACTAGTTTGCTCAATTTGGAACAAATTCAACTCATGCTTGTTTTCGAAAATGGTTTGAAGTTGCCACCCTCAAGTGGGCTTAAAGATGCGGATTTGCCACAACAAAGTCTGCTTGAAACTCACATTCATTGAATTCTTCCAATTCAAACAACAAGCCTTCATCCACAGGCACTCATACAGCTTAGCAAGTAAGCACATAGCCTCATGCAACTATGCGAAACATGGCAATATGGAAATCACACTCATGCAAGTATGCTAAAGCGTAAAAGCTTACCGGGTACTCCAAGTCAAAACAAAAACTAGTTAGAAAGATGCATGATCCTAACTATACAAGATGCCTAATGCAGCACATGCAATATGCAATTTAATAGGCTCGGCTACTAATATGGCATATGGATCGATTTGAACAACATGCGATTAAACACGTATTCAAATAAGATATTGAAATAGCAATGCAGTTTGAATGATATGCCGAGCCCCGATGCGTGCAATATGAATGCATGGATGCAAGCATAAGGTATGTTAATTAAAAATGTCCCAAATCTAACCATCAAAAGCGATTAAACAAAATGGAGAAAGACGTGGGGTTGGAAGACATACACACATGCACGCACACTTATTACAACATTACGCCCTCGCGAAGGAGGGTCTGAATGAATAAGCTAACTAGCTAAGCTAAGATATTTAAGCTAATCTAACTAAGCTAGTTAGACTAAGCATTACAACACTTGAATAAAAAGCTAAACTAATTAACTAATTATTACAACACTTGAAATGAATACTAACTATCTAAGATAATTAAACTAAATTAATTAGGCTAAGCTAGTTAAATATTACAACACAACTAATTAACTACAACTAATTGAACTATTACAATACAATTCATTATGCTAATGAAATAATTAAATAACAACGCATTTGATGCGAGCATCAAGGAAGATGGATAGAGATGGCATGCGCATCGCCTGAAAGCTGCTCTGTCTGTCCTAGATTGCCTCTGTTTCACCTTTAGCCACTGCCTCTATTTCTACAAAGCTGCACTGCTAACCATACATCAAAGGTCGGCCATGCATTACTGATGGCCGGCCAGGCCTATAGAAGGCCAGCCGTGCATTGATTTGGTGCAAACTCTATTTTTGTGCTCTGAGGTGAACTCAGTACAAATAAAGCATTTTCGAGTTCTGTTTCTCCCACATTCCCTCTCTGCCATGGAAAAGTCTCAAGAGGAGGTTGGAATTGACTCTAAAACCATCAATGAGCAATGTGATCGCTTGATGATCTCGAATTCAATTTTGGACCAAAAATCAATGAATGCAATGCAAATGAACCACCCCTCCCTTTTTATCATGGAATGAACTCAAAAAGAGAAAGTTGAGACGCTTCAAGGACATCAAAAACACTATGAGTTAATGCTTGATGACCCTTGACACAAAAGAACTTGGCATAACGTCTGGCCAAGTTCAAGCTATTCAAGCCATTTTCTTTATGTGTGTTAGTCCAAGTTTTAAACCAATTTTATTTATCCTTACCATTCTTTAGTCCATTTGTCCATGGTGATTAAGTCCTCTAAACAATAAATAACGTCAAACAAGAGGTCTCTCTAAAACGTGAGAGAAAGGCTACACCGTTGACAATGAATCTCCTAAGAGATTAAGCCAGTAAGTATAGGCCACTCTTACATGTTTCGAGCATCGGTTGAAATCATTCTCAAATACAAATGATAGATGGTTGATTGATTGCTTAAAATTTGGCTCTTAGACATAGAAATAGATTGAAGAAAAGCTTAAAACAACACAACATAAGCTATGTATTCAAACTAATGAGAGAATAAACAAACTAATCAAATCATGAAACAATTTTGAAGGCTTGGACAGCCCATAATAGGCTAAAAACAGTGCTGAAATTACACTACAAAAGCCAAAAAAATGAGCAAAATAGGAGAGAATTAAAACTAGCAAGCAAGCCTAAGAAGGGGTGGCTAACCCCTCCACTTTTGAAACCTCAAAGCATGTTTTTTAGCCTCTTTTAACCTCTGAAAATCAGTTTTGAATACTAAAGAAAGAGAGGGAAAAGGAGAAGAGTTTAGGTTATGAAATAAAGGTATAGAAAGAGCAAGCTCTTTCTACCGTTTTCGTAACCCTTCCAACTCAACTCCAACACTTCAAACAAGCTTAAAAACAACCAAAGCAGCAAGAATGATGGAGTAAAGTACAAAAATGAAAGCAAGGAAAGAGAAAGCAAGCTTATACGTTTCATGGAGGTAGCTTGCTGTTAGAGTTTCAAACTCAAATTCAATGCACTCTCAAGCTTGAATTACACTTCCTCAAGATCAACCAAGGCTTTAAGATGATCAAACAAGGTTGTATAGGGTGTGTAATGATGGTGTAAGCGAACTAGGTTAGCTCAAAGTATGCCTTGCAATGGAAGAAGGAGGAGTTAAGACTCTCAAGGTGTATATCTCCCTTCTAGATATTTTGTTCAACCCTCAAAAAAATCCCAGAGCTTCGGTTTTATAGAATTCGAGCTGAAAAGATGACAAATATCTTCAAAAATGAACAGCTGGCGGCCTCCCGCTGGACAAGAAAGCAAGACATAAACTAAAAAGGTTGCACCTGGAGACTACCTACGTATCCCTTTGCAAGGAATCAAACCAGCGTAGTTCTAGGGCAAGATGCAAATGATATGTACGATGCAGGAACATAACTCATGATCATGCAATGAGGCTGTAACAAAACATTTAAATGCAAATGTTATGCAAAGAAATGCGACATTCAAACAAACCAAAACAAGGTACAGCAACCGCTAATATGAAAAGAAGCAAGTAAACACACCACGCGTAAGAATCACCGGCCAAACCACATTTCATGCAGAAAGGATGTAAGAAAATTATGCGAACTTAACTACGCATCATGCAGGAAAGGCAAAGAATAATACAATCGTCGGACGCACCTGAGGTGCCAGACAAGATCCTAACGCGTTGCATGCAGAAGGAGAGAAAGGGTGGTGTGAACACCGAGATGCACCAGACTGCTCTGAACCAAAGGGAACGGTGCTAAACATCGGAATGCATCCAAATCCTTGTAACCAAAATAAGGAGTTGTGATAAACATTGGAACACGTCCAAATGCTTTTAACCAAAACAAGGAGTGGTAGAGGGCATGAATGATCTTACCTGGAACTCCTCTAAAATGAACCGTACATATAATATCATGCCTGCATAAGAAAGAAACTCAACAAGCATAATATAGTAAGAGCGCATGTTCTATGCAAGACGAATAACCATGACAACATGCTAGAGGCATGATTTATGTGAAGCATGCGAGAAGCAAGATGGAAGCATATTCTACACAATGAGAATAGGAGCACGTCCTATGCAACATCGAAATGCATATTCAATGCAATAGTACAAAATGCATGTTCTATGCACGAGCAGTAGCACAAAATGCATATTTTATGCAAGATTTAGCAGATGCATGTTCTGTGCACAATAATTGACATGTTCTGTTCAGGATAGAGAACCAAGATACGAATGACGATGGCATATTCTATGCAAAATGAAAAGAATGTTCTATGCGTGAGACATGAGTGTCTTCCATGCAAAATTGAATGTAGGAGTATACTCTATGAAACAAAGGAGAAGTGCACATTGCATGCCACAATGGAGATGCACATATTCTATGGCAAGACGAAAATGCATGTCCTATGCTAAAATACTGCATGCATATTCTATGCAAGCTTGAAAGCATATCCTGTGAATAAGAGCGTTTTTCCATGTAATGAAAGCGAATCAAATATATACTGTGAGAATAAAAAATATATGCTACATGCTCAACTCAAAAGGACACATCTTGCTCATACGGGCAAAAGGGGAAAACTTGCATGCCATCTAATTGTCATTATGATAATCTTGGGATTGAAACGCACTCGCACTTCAGAGAAATGGTGGGGCTCAAGAAAGTACACCTGGAATGTAGACTCGGCATGTGTTGAAGCTTGAAACACATTAAGGTGCTCCAAATCTCCCTCTTTTCTTTTTCTCTCCCACTTTTCCTCTTTCATTTTTTTCATTTTTGTTTCCCCGCTCAAAACCTCAAAATAAATCGTAAATTAAGATCCCAAATAAGACCAGAATTATAACTCTGAATTTAAAATATTAACAACCAGCAACACAACAAGACAAATTAACAAAACAAAAAGAAAGCAGCAAAAGTAGAATCAAAATCACTGAAGGCCGGGCGGGCCTCGGTGATGCACGGCCGGGCTTCGATAGACCCGGCTGGCCTTCGACAGCGCAAAGGGGCAATTCGGCAAAACCAAACCCGTGGCTACTTATAACACAAAATAAACCCCATTTGGACCACAACCTAGGTCAAAAAAGCATCCCCTTTCCTCTCTCAAACTCCTTTCTCTAGATTTCATCTCCCTCGAATGACCCAACAATCCTTGCAAAAATTTTCTTGAAAACCCTCTTGTTCCTCTAACTTTTGAACCGATTAGAACTTGGTTTGGTTGAAATTTGAGTTTCTCCTTACTCTTACTCACTTTTTCACCCCTTTTCCCAAGCTTCTCTTGCTCTCCTTTGATTTTCCCCAATTTCTTCATTATCTCTCTCTCTTAGGATTTGGGAATTTTGGGAATTTATCCATTTTCACTCACCCCCTTCAATTTTCTTCAATCTGCCATGGCTAGTGACGAGGTCCCCATTCCAGAGCCTGCCATAGGTGTTGGAGCTGCCCTTGGTGCAGACATGGAGGCAGAGGAAGCCGCTGCATTACTCCCTCTAGTCGAGAGGCCTTTTGACGCGGCCACTTACCGACCACGCACACACGTGCCACCTCCTGGCAATATACTGAGATTTGAGGGTTTCATCCCCGAGCTAGACGTGGATACCTTACTGTGAGAGCCCATGGAGCATATCTCCGCTGACACTTCAACGGTACACAACTCCTCCCCCATTTTTCTTTGTATTTTACTTTACACACATGTTGAAACGTTGAACTTGATGAACAAATCATTTACCCATGCTGCACATACACTGATAAAACTTTCAACTGATAAGTGATCGCCAGGAGGGTAGGCAGCTATGGTTCTATCTCCGGCTCCTAGTGCTGGTACGAGCAGCTTCTTACGGAGGTCCACACTTTGGTGGATGATGAAAGCTTTGATCCTTTTTGTTCCGGACTCATAGAGATGAGGGCTGAGTCTTTGCTTTATGGGGCCCTAGTAGAGAGATGGTGGGACACCACTAGCTCATTTCACTTCTCTTCTACCGGGGAGATGACACTGACCCCGTATGATTTCTCGATGATGACCGATCTACGGGTTAGGGTCGGCAGCCCAGTCCCTTTTGATCCATATATGACTGAGTGGAGAGACGCACAGCTCCAGCTTCTTCGAGTGATTCTGGACACCACTAGCCATGGGATGGTGCGCTACAACTGGTTTTGTGACCATTTCTCTGGTACACAGCTGGTTACTGTAGATGAGGTTGCTTATTACACTCGCAGCTTTCTGACATATCTTCTCGGTACTACCCTGTTTGCAAACAATGAGAATACCGTAGGATTGTACATCCTTGGGGTGCTGGTACATCTTCCTCAGATAGCAGATTACAATTGGGGGGGGGGCGCAGGTTTATCCACCCTGTACTGTTATATGAGCTTCGCTTCCCGCCGCAAGGCGGATTCACTTGGCGGCTACTGGAGGGTTTGGGAGGTACATCTTACACTCACCTTCCTGATGCACTTTATATTTTATTCACTGTTGCATTTCTCATTCATTTGATCTATTTTCTCATGCCATCTTTCTATATTTGATTTGTAGCTTTGGGTCTACACCTACTTTACTTCATTAGCTCTAGTTCCAGTGAGGCTGATCGAGTTGTCCGTACCACGCTCTTGGTACTACAACTCACGATTCGAGCGGCGTCGCCTGGTGGATCGCAACTTTCCATATTTTCGCCGTTTCTTCAACACTATCACAGCGGACTAGGTATTGCACTATTTCCCACATTACATGGTCATTCTTATACTGTTGTACTGTTGCACTGTACCACATTGCCATTCTCACATTGCACTGACTTCTGACACTGGACTGATTCTGAAACTACACTACCATTCTGACACTACACTGATTCTGAAACTGCACTGCCATTTGACACTACATTGATTTCCTCAAGTTGACTGGCACCCTTGGGCAGGCATTCCCTATGAGTCGAGGGTGACCTATACTGCTGCCTGGCATGCTTCAATGCTGAGGATCTTGTTTGAGGGCCCTTTTGGCCGAGCATACTACCTAGGGGAGAGATTCATCCACCAGACTTGGAGTGTGGCTGACCCTAATGTTCCACATCCTTCCCCTGCTGGCATGAGGGTCATAGATGATTTACAGAACCGTCCTGACCTAGACTTGTTGATGATAGGTGAGGACGACGACTGCCACCATGAGCCTGGTGACTTTATAACCATCTTGCATACTTGGGTGATGGCCCTTCTTACCCCGGGTGTGGCTCGAGTTGTACCGGAGGTTGTTGCTACCTCTAGTGCTAGAGCTGGTGATGCGTCCGCTGGAGATGCGCCTACCGCCGCCCCCATTCCTGGATTGCCTATGCTTCCTACCGAGATTATGTACATACGCCTAGATGGAGTGATTGGGCAGATATCGCTCGAGACCATTGAGGAGAGAGACCGCAGACTTGTATTTTCCGCTGGCATCGAGGAGGTACACTTTCTTTTTATGCTAGTCCATGTTGCACTTTAGCTTCTTAGCCATTACTATTTACTGTTCAGTTACTTCTATCAGCCTTTCTCAATTTCCTTTGTTTTGCAGATTCCTCGAGCTTATGGTGACGAGCTCCTTCGGACGATTGACCGACTACTCATCATGGTATAAAGGAGGCAGACTGCCTTAGTCACCCACGAGATTGAGGTACATTCTGTGTGTAGCTTATTGTCATTACCATGTTATACACTCTAGGTCATTCTATTTGATATCTGATATTCTTTTAAACTTGAGCCGGCGCCAGTAGTGCCTGCAGGACCTTCTGCAGCCAGTCAGTGGAGACGGGGCCCAGCGAGAGGCTGAGTGTGGCAGCGCTCACCTTCCAAGGAGTCTTTTGATGGATCTACGACCCTAGAGGATGAGGGAGAGGAGATGCACCTGCAATCGAGCAGCTCTAGTGATGATAGCGATGCGCCACCTCCACAACAATGGAGGAAGAGAGTAAGGATGGGCTATTGATGGCGATGTTGATTTTGCTTTACTTTTCTTTTGTTTTCATTTTGCTAGGTAGTTTAAAACTAGCTTTAGATTGTCTTTTTATTTTTAAAAAACTTTCTTTATTTTGGCTGTATAAAACAATGATTGGAGTTGGGCCCAAAAGATATGAAAAGCAAGTTTTGTTGAATGGCTTCTTTGTTCATCATGATCTTTGCATTACCTTTGCTCTTGCAATCTTTGGAATAGTAAATGCCTTGCTCTCGGATTGATTGATGAACTGGATAGTAGCTTACAATCGATCAGAACACAAAATACAACTCGAAAAAGCTGACAAACACCTAATATAAGCAAAACAAGATCCAGAACTACAATTACAATCCATCCATACAAAGGCCAGGCTTCACTGCAACAGACTAGCACTAGGCCAACACTAAGACTTAGCCGGGCCCCACTGATGCACGGCCGGCCATTGGTGTGATGTCGGCTAGTGCTATCCAGGTGTCATGCTCAACTGCTTCCCAAACTCTATAAATAAGACTCCCATGCTGCTTTTCTGGCAAACACATAAGTTTCTGATAGTTTGCTCTCAAAATGGAGATATTATTCATCAACAGACTTCAGGAATGGATAGCTGCTTTAGATGGCTTGAAAAAGTAAATTTTTGGGGTTTCGGGATAAATGCACTATTCCCGCTAAGTTGTTCTCCACTGTGTTTCCCGTTCCTACATGTCGCGGCTGGATGTTGGAATCCAATTACACACGTCTTTAGCTTCGGGGGACAAGAGCTATGCCCGACAATTGAAGAATTTCAAGCACTAATGGAGTCCTGGCGCGATGAGGAAATCTTGCCTCAGCTCCGTTTCGGTCACACCTCAGCTTTAGGATGGATGTGTGGGCTTTCCCTTCATAAGGCTCGATCTTTAGTTCACAATGGGGAATTAGACATCCCCAGTTTCATTCATCGATTTTCTAATGCCGGTGACTGAGGGGATCTCCTTTGGTTGGGTTTTCGGCAACACGCCCTTTGTTTGTGTATGTTGGCACATTTTCTACTTGCCTCGGGTTTCGGAGGGTCTATCCTTCACTTGATTGAAGTGGCCCAAGGCTTGAAAGAGGGGAAAAGCTGCATTGGCTTAGCATTGGCAGAGACTTTGATGGGTTTGGATGCCTTCCACCGACGGGAGACGATCAAGTTTGCGGGAAGTCCACTAGTTTTGCAAGTGATGTTTCCCACCCTATCTCACATGTGTTTCTCACATCACTCGGTACTCATGCTCTGTTTTTCTCTCAAAACCCTTTCTCACTTTTCTCTCCACATACACCTCTCTATTCTTTAATCTCTCTTTTCTTTCATCCCTCCCCAATTATGGCTCATAGATAGGTTGAAGGTAGTGGACTCTTGCCCTGTATATTCAGCACTAGGCTATTTCTTTCACCAACGACTAGTTGATTTCCTGAACAAAGGGTGGTGGTGCCATTGGATGTGCAACAGGTCCGCTGCTGACATTGCTTGGGATTGCCCCTGGTTTGATTTGCCTGAGATGAGCTACAACATGTCTCGGTAACCCAGCATTCAGCTAATTAGCCTAGCACGCTGTTTTCCATTCCGGTTCAGGCAAATGCCTGGCTTGGCTTGAAGATGAGGCGCAAACCGGGCCTACTTTAGCATCTGAAGCTTCCACAAGCTCTAGGAGAGGACACAAGAACACCTGACTCATCTATGCCCCAATTCTATTGCTTTGATCTGTACTTTCAAGTTTTCCATTTGAATGTAATAAAAACAACTTTGATTTGCATCAAGAGTTAGAGAACTTTGTATTGAAATCAATGAATTTGAAATTGTGGGCACTGAAAATTATCCTTTTGGTCCAAAAATGGTCTAAGTTGTAAAAAGATTAATTTGAACATAATCAACTTTTATTAGAACTTTTCAAAACCATTTTCGATAAGGATCACAACTGAACACACATGAAATCTATCCGCGAGATGTACAACCCCAAATCCAGAAATGAAAAAATTGCCCCTTGTCTGGATAGCACTATACTGCACTGCACTATAACCAGCTCTCATAGTGAAGATCACAACCGAACTCTTGAGATACAGAAAAGACAAAGATGACCTGAACAATCTCATGGACAGGACAGTTGATTTTGAAGTGTTTACGGCCGAACTTCAGAATGAAGTTGCCTATGTGTCCCGAAGATGGGAATCAAGCCTTACGTAGTTCGGTTCAAGTTCACTCGGGTATTAACACTCTCCTTTTGCGCTGTAACTTTTGCCAAAGCCGCCCTTTCTGGGTTTTCAACCTTGCGAGCTTAGTTTTTCTTTTTTCAATTTTTTTTGTGCTCTAACTTTTGCTTAGGTCGCCCTTCCAGGTTTTCAGCCTAGCGAGCCACTCAAGGATAGTATTTCTTTAACTTGTCCATGTGATTGGTTGGGAGAATTCCAGGCCATCTAGGTCTATAAGAATAACGGCTCCACCTGACCAAATTGATTTGATGACGTAAGGACTAGTCCAATGGGGTCTGAACTTGCCCCTAGGGTCATGGATGGGAACCCGGTTGTCTTTAAGCACCAGATCCCCTTCCTTCAAATTCCTGAACTTAACTTTCTTGTTGAAAGCCCTAACAATTCTGTGTTGATAACCTTGAACATGGTACAGTGCTTTTAATCTCCTCTCATCAAACAACATCAGTTCTCCGAACCTGCTCTGCTGCCAATCCACTTCTGCTATCTGGCACTCAGCCATAACCTGCAGCGACGAAACCTCTATTTTGATTGGCAAAATAGCCTCCATCCCATAAACCAGAGAATATAGAGTTGCCCCAGTAGATGTCCGAATTGAAGTTCTAAAGCCCCAGAGAGCAAATGGCAATTTGTCTAGCCAGTCCCTGTAGATCTCAATCATTTTCTGCAAAATCTGCTTGATGTTCTTGTTGGCAGCCTCAACAGCTCCATTGGTTTGTGGCTGACATGTGGATGACTTATGAAAAGCCACGTTGAACTTCTCTAATAAGTCGATCATTTCTCTCTTGAAATGGCAGTCATTGTCTGAAATGATCTCATTCGGGACCCCATAACAACAAATGATGTTAGTCCAGATGAACTTGGCTACATGCGATGCTTTCAGCATGGCATAGGATTGGGCTTCCACCCACTTTGTAAAATAGTCTATTGCCACCAGGATATACTCATGCCCATTTGACCCTGTTGGCATAACTGTCCCAATAATATCAATTCCCCAGACTGAAAACGGCCATGGTGAAGTCATGTTGTATAGCTTCGACGTCGAGATGTTCATGCGATTTGCATGAATTTGGCATTTGTGGCATCACCGAACAAAACTAATACAATCCTCCTCCATGGTTAACCAGTAGTAGCCCTGCTTGAGAATCTTCTAGGCTAGCATTACTTCGCTCATGTGCGGAGCACTCCCCTCCGTGGATGGCCTCCATTAGGCGCTTCGACTCTTCCGCATCAACACACAACTTATGCATTCCCAGATGGCCTCTTTTGTACAACTTACCCCCGCAGATGATAAACTGAGAGGCCATTCATCTTTGGCATTTGCCCCTAGTGGGTAAGCCTCTTTTTCCAAGAAGTTTCAGATATCATAATACCAGGGATTCTGATCTTGTACTTCATCTATTGCGGTGATCAACTCGTAAGCCGGCGCATACTTCTGTTCAATAATGATTGGAGGCATCCGGACTCCCAAAGGGATGTGTGTCATGGAAGATAGAGTTGATAAAGGATCGGCGAACCTATTGTTCTCTCTTAACTAATGCGTTAAGGTTAGCTTCTCAAACCTAGGAATCAAAACATCTAGGGTTTGGTGATAGATTTTCATCATTTCTTCTTTAACCTTCCAGTTCTTTTTGCTTGAGACGTAACCAGGTTCGAGTCCCTAATGACGTCTAACCTTTTTGCCCCTAGTTCCAAGGCGGCTTCTAATCCAGCGATACACACCTCGTATTCTGCTTCGTTGTTGGATACTTTGAACTGGAGTTTGAAGGCTAAAGGTATATGGAAATTGTCGGGTGCTATTAGTGACACCCCTATCCTATAACCGTACTGGTTAGATGCTCTGTCAAAGTACATTGTCCAAATTTCTTCTTCAACCTGCATAATAGCCTCATCTAGGAATAAGTATTCTACTGCTTCATCCCTTTCTGCTGGGTGATGCTCTCCCATTGACTAACTTACGAGTCACATATTTCAAATCAAATTTGGGGAGAAGAAGCAGCCAACGAGCTAGCCTACCCGTAAGCGCTGGTTTCTCGAAGAGATATTTGATGGGATCTAATCTCAAAACCAGAATTACAGAGTGAGGTAGCAGGTAGTGCCTCAACTTCTTGGTGGCCCATACTAAGGCTAAGCAAGCCTTCTCCAGCGGGGTGTAACGGGTCTCATATTCTAGCATCTTCTTGCTCAGGTAATAGATGGCTTTCTCCACTCTATCTTCAGATTCCTGCTCAAGCATGTAGTCCATAGTCGTGTCGGTTACTAACAGATACAAAATCAACGGTTTCCCCGGCTCTAGCAGTGACAACACGGGCAGGTTCTGGAGGTACTGCTTGATCTTCTCAAAAGCAAACTGACATCGATCATCCCATTGGAATTTCTTTCCTTTCTTCAGGAGACCAAATAGTGGTTCACAAGTCAAGGTTAATTTTGCAATAAACTGTCTTATGAATTACACTTTACCTAGAAAGCCTCACACCTCCTTTTCAATCCTTGGTGGTGGCATTTCTAGTATGGCCTTGATTTTGGAAGGATCAACCTCAATGCCCTTCTGTGTGATCAACAACCCCAGCATCTTCCCTGCTGTGACACCAAAAGTGCATTTTTGTGGATTCAGCCTTAATATCATAAGCTAAAACTGTGTGTTCAAGCATGGCAAAGCTACAAAATGCACGAAAAATGCAGAAAATAAAGTAAAATACCTCTCGCGCATCGTGAGAGAGGTGCTGCTCTGGCTCTCGCAGAAGTAAATTCCCCGGGTGCCCGGTCATTGAAGTCAGTGAAATGACGGAAAACGCTCGCGGAAGCATATACCGGTTGGGGCGTACTGTAGACGCCCATTTTTGACCGTCCCCAAGACTTGGACGTCACCGCTTGGACACTCGGTGATTATCCATGTTTGTGTTCGTTTGGAGTTCCCGGAGTTCTCGGCCAGCGCGCCTTGCCTCAGGACCTCCGAACTCGACCGTTTTGTGTTTGGTTTTGCACCAAATACTTGTGTTTTGCCCTAGAGGGGCAGGGAATGCCTTGTGAGGCATCCCTACACACCACCGGCTGTGGCTAGAGGCCACCGGCTGGCTGGAGTCCCCACCGGCACTATTTTGTGCCGGTCGGCACTCTTTTGTGCCGGTCGGCACTGTTTTGGGCGAAATGACCATTTTGCCCTGCCGACCACTGTGCACTTGCTTTGTGAGATATTTTCTCACAGCTGTGTGCCACTGGCTTCCCCTCCATACACGTGTATGGAGGGATGAACCCTTGTTTGCTTAGCTTGTAAGTCTTACAAGTTCTATAAGAGAGGAGCTTCTCCTCTTGGCAAAGGGTTAGATTTTTTTAAGTGTTAGACATTGTTAGAGAGTTGGAGCTCTGGTTTTCCTAGGGTTAGAATAGATATATACTCTATCTCTCTCTTTCCCTTTGTGTTCTAGGTGCACAAGTTCACACTTTTGCACATAAACACCTACTCTTACACTTTTTCTTGGTGTGCTCAAAGATCAGAGCTTATTCTTGAAGTTTTTGACTGGTTTGGAGCTCAAGGGACCAAGCACAACAACCTTTGTGAAGGTAGTCAACAAGGGTAAGAACTTCACTTTATTTACCCCATTCTTGCAACTTGTTTTTACTTAGTTTAAAACAGTTTTTGAGCTTGGTGTTTGGCACATAAAAGTTCTGATTTTTGACCCTCTTTATTGTGTATTAAGAGTGTTTGGAGGTTTGGGGAAGTTTGACCCCCCTTTAGGTCTTGAAGAGGCCCTTTTTTGTGCTATTTTGTGGAGATCCGGGACTGTCATGCTTGGGCCTCTTCACCACTGAAATCTTGAGGGATTTCAGTGGTGGAGATGGTGCCTTAAAGTCCTAGGAAGGAGAGGGCCATCCCCTCTCCTTGTTGTCCTTGAAAAGGGCATGTTTTGCCTCTTGAGAGAGCACCATGTTTGTTTGTTTCTTGAGCATGTCTTAGTTGCATTTTATGTTCATTATGCCCTAACATGACATTGCTATAGGTTGGTTTTGGTCTCCTATGCATGCTTAGCATAGTTGCCTTGTAATGCCTCTTTATGCCTTAACATGTCTAGGTGGTATGCCTTAGCTTTTAACATGTTTTAGGCTTAGATTTGTGAAGCTTGTAGGCTTACTTTGTCATGCTTTAGCTCTGTCCATAACTATTTTGGCCAATCTTAGCATGTATTTTGTAGCCCCCTTTGTATTTGGCTTGTTGGCCTCAAGAGTATGAATGTGTAGTGTACCATGCTTGCTTCATTTTTGATGGTTGGAACCATCTAGCATGCCATTTCAGTCCTTCATACATGCTTATTTGATTGCCTTGCATGCCTCTTTAATGCTTCAAGAGTGTGTGTTAAGTGCTCCATGTTTTGGCTTCAATGTATGCCTTTGGTTTAATGACTCTTAGATGCCATCTAAGTAGCTCTTTGGCCTTGCTTTAACATGCTAAGAACCTGTTTTGGTTGTTAAGTGCATGCCATATGTGTTTGTGCTAAGTGTGGTTTAATGCCCTATTGACTTGCCTTAAGCCTAGGTCACTTGCATGCTTTGTTTGGCATGCTTCATTGCATGATTTGGCATCATGTTTGACATGAATTTGAGAGCTTTTAATGCATGCTACTAGTCCATGTTTGGCTTCTTTAAGCATGCTTGAATGTTGTCTTGTTTGTGCCTTAGGTTTGGATCATTACATGTGTATGTGTGTGTGTGTTTTGGTCTCATTCCCTAGGCACTTTGGCCACTGATTTTAGGCCTTTTAGAGTTGCCTAATTCATGTCTAAGTCCATTTTTCCATTGGATTGCATGCTTGTATTATATGCTTGTTTGTATGCTTGCATAAATGCATCATATTGTCCATCTTGCATCCTAGATAACATGCTTAGGATTGCACCACATTGACATGCATACCAAGCCTCTTGAAGTGAGTTTGATAGAGGTTTGGTCCCCTTTTGTGCCTATGTGTTTTGCATGCATTTGAAATCAAAATTGCCCTCTTGGTTCTTTGGGCCATCATGCATGGAAATGCGTGATTGGTGGTCCGAGAACCGAGGCACAACCTCCTTTGAGTCCAAAACATGATAAGGATTGTGTTTGGTGCATACATGCTTGGAATTACATTGCCATGCATTTTGTTGTCCTCTGCTGCTGTGGTCTGCAGGTTTTGCAAGCATTTTGTGCCGACCGGCACTGTTTAGTGCCGACCGGCATTGAATTTTCAGATGAGTGAATTCATGCCGGTGGCCTCCTCCTTCAGCCGGTGGTGCTCTGCCCCAGCCGGTGGTATTCCCCAGTGTCCTGAGAGGCACTTCTGGGACTTTGGTAATTTTCTGAGGAAGATGCAGGGAAAGCAGAGGCACGCTTGCATGATAGTGCGATTCCGAGGGAATCCCGGGCGCGCGCCGCATTTGAGCCCTCCCCCGAGGCATTTACTGCTTTAATTAGATTAGTTATTTATTTAATTAAATCAGCGAATTTGTAATAATTAATTAGCTTGTGTAGTTAATTATCATTCGGTTCTGTATTATTATTTTGGCCCTCCGAGCGAGGGCAATTGTAATAAGTGTGTGTGAGTGGGTGTATGTCTTCCAACCCCCATTTCTTTCCCTTTTATTTACCTGCTTTGATGGTAGATTAGGGCATACTTATTTTTAGCATACCTTATGCAATGCATGCGTGCATTCATGCATTTGTTTACATGCACGGGCTCGGTACATCATACAAACTGCATTGCAATTTCAATTCCAAATTGAATACGTGCTAGTTGCATTTCACATGTCCATTTAGGGTAGCCGAGCCTGTCTAGATTGCATCATGCTGTTTGCATTAGCCATTAACATGAACTAGGTCATGCATGTTTGCTAACTAGTTTCTTGTTTTTGGCACGGAGTACGATGTAAGTTTTTCTTTAGCATATCGCATGCGTGTGAATGTTAACATGACAGTATGCTTGCCATGCGGCTAAATGCTTATGTGATAACTGTTTGAATGCCTGTGGGTGGAGGTTGGATTGCTGAGTTGGAAACTCATTGAAATCCGATTTTAGCCTACTTGCGAGTAGCAAAAGAAAACAACACGTTTTTCGAGACAAAACGGATATGCAATGTTTATTCCAAATTAGGCGATCTAGTCTATACTTGTTTGTGCGCATAACATAGTAATTCTAGGCTAATAACCGGAATAAGAAAAAGTTTTCAAAAGGATATCACGGTTAGTAGAGGCCGGTCTTCGGACCGGGCGAAAGGGGGTGCTCATAGCTGACCTTCCCCGATCGTACCCAAGCTCCCGAGCCAAGACACTTTGGTGATGACGGACACGTGGCCTTCGGCACCGAGTCAGGGTTTCCTAAATTTCCCATTTTAAAAAATTTAGGTGGCGACTCTGTAATCTGGCAAAGCAGTCCATGTTTGGCACTACTTTTTCAAAAATCTGTTTTTCTTCAAAACGATTTGCCGGATTTGGACTCTTTGGTTCAGATTTAGAACCGCGACACAAAGGAGTCCGAACTGTAGCATGAGCCCCGCGGACGTGCTACAGTTTCTGGCGACTCTGCTGGGGATTTTAGAGAGCTTGACTCGAACTCGTGATATCCTGTTTTGACTACGCTTATGTGTTTCTTTGCATTGCATGTGCATTGGTGCGCCTAGGACACCGTGTTGGCCATCTGCTATTCCTGAACGGTTTGCCGGAGGCTTGTCTTGTCAAGGCATGTCCATAAGGCTGACCGGTTGCGGGCTCTGCCAGTATGGGAACACAAACCCCGGTTTTACCGGGGCACCCTTTTTGACCATTCGACCTAGTGCATATTCGGAATCCATAGTGACCATTCCAAACTAGGACAGGTTGCTTTACCCGATATAGGTTGTTTGAAACCGCTGTGTGCGTAGTGAAACCCTAGCTCCTGACAAAATAGGACAGGGAAACCCTACCCCAACATAGGGGTGTATTGGCCCTCTTTTATCTGCTATGTGCTTTTAGAATGCATCTCTGCAGGGAGAACGCACATATCAGTTTGCAATCTTTGATATTGGTATTTGGCCCGAGAGCACCAGTGTCAGTTTTTGGGGAATCAGTTATATCCGCGGGTATCAGTTCAGTTTTGAACAGTGAATCTGGGGAACAGTGATTAGCAGTATAGTACCGTTGTTTGGCTACACCCGTGTTTGATCTGTCTGGGGCTGAAGTACCGTTTGTCTTCTGTTTCAGTTCAGAGATTCAGAGAGTTGGGCTAGGATAGCCAGTGTTTTCTTGCTGAGGCAGAATTTAGCATGATGCAGAATCCAGAGATTGTGGTCATGACGGCCGCATTGAATCAGGGGATCATCCTACAAGATGAAACTACCGTTGACATGCCGCATCCGCCCAGATCGCCGGCTGCGCACCCGGTTTGGGCCCCTCAGCTGTATCAGGCTCGCGAGCCCACTACATTTGAACTAATGGGGATGATAGGTGATCTTCAAAGATCCGTGACGGATCTCGCCTATGGAATGACAGCTTCGCCGCCAGTCGCACCATACGTCGGAAGCTTTATACCCCAGGAACCCCCGCTACTGGGACGAATTGTGATTGAACTCAACCAACCGGAGATGACCTCCAGTTATGGTAACAACGCATCAAACCAAGTTCTGAATCAGGCCGAGGCCAGAGATAAAGGCAAGATGGAGGCAGATGCCGACCCTATCGAACAACTGCTGTGGGCAGTAGAGGCCTTGAAAGCTAGGGGGATGAACAAGCAACAGGTATCCGCAGTTATGACAAAAGCTGTGGAGGGTGCTTTCCCCACTCCGCCTGAGGGCAGTTCCAGTCAATCAGAGAATCGGGATAGGCCCCGTCATGCCAAGACAGTTCTTCCCGCTTCCAGCCCTGCATCCGGAAAGAATCAGAAATCCAAAACCGCACCCGCTGATCCGTTCGCTAGCGCATCTAGCAAGAGTGTTCAGACTCCAAAGTACCTGCCCCGAGGGCGCAGGGCCTTCCATCCTCTCCACATGCCTTTGTCTAGGGCACTTCTGATCTTGGCCAAAAAGGGGCATCTTACACCCCTCGATCCTAGGCCACTCCCCAAACCCCTTCCAGCAGGCCATGATGCCACTCAGTACTGTGCGTACCACCAGCAGTCAGGCCATGCCACTGATAACTGCTTCCGCCTCCGTCACGAGGTACAAGATTTGATTGATAACAAGATTATCCTCCCGCCCACCTCGGCCAAATCCATCACTACAGAGTTCTTGGAGTACGAGGACACAGATACGGAGGACACAGATACCGTGAGTATATAATCAGCAGATGAATTGCCTGTGGGCAGTGTCTGGTACATTTTTGGATGCGGCGTTTGGCACGCATTTTTTGAGCATCTATCGACGCCAACCTTGTAAATTCTGACTTGGGTGTCGAGTCAGTCTTTTGTTTTGTCTTGAACCTGTCTCATTGTTTTGAGACATTCCTTTTGTTTAAGGGTCTGTCTAATTGTAATGAGTCAGTCCCTCTTGTGTAGAGTACCAGGTGATTTCGGGGTTGTTGCCTCAAACACCGTTTTGTTTTTATAAACAGTTGTTTTTTCTTTTGAGTCTGTTTCTGTCAGGGAGCCATTTATGTCAACAAATCTGAATGAAACAGCCGTGGCTATCACGTTCCGTACTTGTTGCTATTTGAGTTGCTATGCCAGGGGTGTGAATGGAACGACAGTACATATCGCCTGCTCTCTTGCGCCTTGAACATCGTTGTAATGACCTAAGCTTTCCATAAAACCCTTTTTAACACTGTGGTGATGAAAACGAAGAGGAAGTAATTCCTCGGGTTTTGCAAAACTTTGATCATGTTGAGAAAAAGAAGAGCGCATGCTAAGCTTTTTATGAATGAAACCATGCTTATCAGCGTGAGTACTGAGAAGGACCCTGGCCTGACCCAGACTGGTTCCACATTATCTTCAGCACGAGCGATTTGTCGCTTTCTTGAAAACTTTCAAAAAAAAAATGTTTTGTGCGGTCTCGCGAAGATTTGTGTGGAATCGCTCTTGAGATGTTGTAGCCTAGGATCGCTCTCGGCCTCAAGATTCGATTTATCTATTGTAAACCGGCTTCCATTCAGAACATTCAGCTGTGCCATGAAACGCCTGTGTGGCCAGATTTGAAGCAGCCCTCGAACAAGAGGCACCAAAGTCAGATCAAGAGGATCAGATGTCGTCAAAAGAAGCTCACAAAGCTAGAACAGAAGTACCCCTCGAACTAGAGGCAAAAATATCCGATGTGCTCGAAGAGCCAAAGATGGATCTTTCTGCAAGTCAACACCACAGTCACTCTCTGGACAGAGAGGCTTCAATCTCAAAACCATTTGGCATGGACTTGCTACACTTTTACCCTTTGAGAGGCTCGCTGGGCGAAAACCCGGAGGGCGACCCAGGCAAAAGTTAGAGCAAGAAAAAATACAAAAAAAAAGCAAAAAAGTAAAAAAAAAAAAGAAGAGAAAAGAAAAATGCAAAAAAAAGAAGATTGAAAAGACAAAAAAGAAAAGAAAAGAAAGAAAAACATAGCTCGCAAGGTCGAAAACCCGCATTGGGCACCTTGGCAAAAGTTAGAGCCTAAACAGTGAAGGTTAAAATACCCGAGTGTACCTTGACCGGAACTACGTAAGGCTTGATTCCCATGTTTGGGATACGTAGGCAACTTCATCCTGAAGTCCAGCCCCCAACGCTTTCATAGCGTCTCAGTCCATGTAATGGTTTTGATTACCCATGCTTCCTCTGAATCCGACGTCTCGACTGCAGCGACCGGGAGTTGCGTGACCAACTTCCTTCTGGAACCCAGTCACCAACGCTTTCAAGGTGACTGTGTCCATATATTGTTTGTGGCTGTCTTCGCCCGCTCCGCGCCTGAGAGCCCGGTCGAGTTCAATCATCAATGAGCATGCCGCGGCATCATCCAAACAAGGGGCAACTTTCCGTTGCCATCTATTGCCAAAGTTGCCCTCAGTCGTCGTCCAAACTAGGGGCAACTTTCCGTTGCCTTATCCCCCTTTTAAGCCAGGGGCAATTTCCCATTGCCTCCGATCCGAGGTTGCGTATCTCAAGGGTAAGTTCTGCGCTCGTTGAGCGTTCACTGTTTGCAAAAATAGTTTTTGAAAATTTTCACTGAAGTTGACTTATTTTCTCGAAAACTATTTCATTTTTCAAAATTGGGCCATGTTTGGACCCAAAAGGGGAATTTTCAGTGCGCACAGCCCGATTCGTATGATTTTTAAATCAAAAATTGCATAAGTGCGTTAATCCAACGCTCATCTTTGATCAAAACTGTTTTAGAAAGAAAACGAAAAAAATGGTCAAAGTAGCGAACTAGGGGCACAGTTGAGCCAGGTGTTCTGTCTCCCCCCTTTATCATCAACGCGCTCGCCAGAAAGGCGCTCTATCTATCAGAAGAAATAGCCGTGAGCTAACAATATTGGGCGTGAACTTGTGACTTTCTATTCGTCCATTAACCACCCTGGGGAGGGATTGGAAAATGAGAGAGTAAAGAATAGAGAGGTGTAAGCCGAGAGAAAAGTGAACAAGAGGGTTTTGAGAGAAAAACCGAGCCTGAGGGCCGAGCGATGTGAGAATCACACAAATCAGAAAGGGTGGGAATAATACCCGGAGGAACTGGCTCCTCGAGATTTGAGACCCCTTTTTTTAAACATGTCCGCGTGTCGTGTCTGTTTTTTTGATTTGTCGGTCTCGTTTTTTTTGGCTTTGAGTCTTTTCCGAGTGTTCGTTGTGTTTAGGTCGTGTGCCTTTTTTTTTACTTGAGTCCTTTCTACTGTGTTCAGTTGTAGGCTCGATACCCCGGTTGTGAAACCCCTTTTCCAAAGATTAATCGTCGGTGCTCAGAATGCTGTGCCGTTCTCTACATCTATGCCAGGTAAGGGAAGAAATGAAAAAATTGGGGCATCCGAGTGTGTTTCAATCTTAACCATTTCAGTCTTGAGATCCGGCTTGTCAGATTGGGCTGTTTGTTCAAAGTTTGCCGTATGCGGAATGGACCAAGTGTTGGGTTATGGGCTGTATGCAGATTAATCCCCAGCGGAATGTAAGCTGTGTTCAGTTTGAGCAGCAGTTTGTATGAGTTGTCTGCGGTTAGTTGGTGGGTTATCCGATTGTTACAATGCAAATGATCAGATTTCAAACAATGGACCAATAACCATTTACATTTGAGATGTAATATGATGCAATGCAGTGCGAAGTATGAGATACGCAAATAAAACACTTTTCAGACAAAAGTTTGTTTTATATAATCTCTTTCAAAGTACAACTTTTGAAGAAAGCAAAAAATCTGCCTGCGGCAGTACATAGTACTCTATCTACCAAAAAGAGAAAAGTACAACAAAAGAAATGAAGAAAAGAAGCAGCAAAATCATCATCATCAGCAGCAGGCCTCATGCCTAAGGATCAGTCCTCGCCCTCTTCCTGGGCAAAAGCACATAAGCATCGTCGGAGCCGTCACTGTCGGAGCCCGAGCCCGAGCTGTCCCCGGCCTCCTCCGCAAATGACTCCGTCCCCGCCTCCGACTCACCATCTCCTGGAACTGGAGCTCGTGAGCTGCTCCCCACGTGGCCACGTCCCCCTCTAGTGCGAGGGAATATCCTGCCATCCCGAGTAGAGAGGGGAGGCCCAGCTGGAGCAGCGCCACCCACTGGAGGGATCGGGAAAGGAGGCTGAAAATACAAAGAACAAACACATCAGAATGCTGTGAGCAGTTTATCAGTACAGAATGCAGTGTATGAGTACAGTGTGTGAATGCCGTGAGCAGTTTATCAGTACAGAATGCAGTGTATGAGTACAGTGTGTGAATGCCGTGAGCAGTTTATCAGTACAGAATGCAGTGTATGAGTACAGTGTGAATGCCGTGAGCAGTTTATCAGTACAGAATGCAGTGTATGAGTACAGTGTGTGAATGCCGTGAGCAGTTTAGTACAGTACAGTGTAGAATGCCGTGAGCATTTATCAGATTTTTGTGCAGTGTAGCAGATTGTGCGAAACAAAGTGTGATTTGAGACTGTGGTCAGAAGAACATACCGGCAGGCCGTAGACGGCCAAGGCGTCGAGAGTCCGCTGTAGCATCCCCATCAGGGAGGCATTCAGCTCCACTGACTGACGGGTATACTCGGAGGAAGCCTGCAAAAGTATTAAATACATCAGTATTCTGTGGGATATTTGAATGAACTGAAATGAAATAACAATGCAAGATGCAGAAATAAAGTAATACATACCGGAGGCAAGTCGGGAATGCCGGCCAACTCATGACCAGCCGGAGGAGGAGCAAAAGGGATCTGGTAGGTCTCCCCACTCTGCCCTCTGTAAGTCACCATGGTAGGAAGAGCGGGCCAGCCCGTCCCTCGTCCCCTCTGCACTCCCCTCCTGCCGCGAGCTCGGGCCCTCTGTGACGACCCCACTCCTGCTCCTGCCTGCCCCCGGGCCGCTGGCGCCGCAGGTCTCGCTGGATCAGCTCGGGAGCCCCCTCTCAAAGGCCGCATCAAGAAGGTCCGGACGTACTCTGAGTAGTCGCCCTCGCCCCTATAGCCGTCCTCGTCCCAGCCGAGGGTGTAGTCCTCCATCTGCTGCACACCGAAAACCTCTCGGTATCCCTCATGTGCTCGGAGGGTGAACCGGGACTATCTGCTCTGGCAACCCGAGGGTCTGGCGCAGAAAACGCTCCCCCAGGTACCAAGCCCGACAGACCGGGCCCTCCAGCAAAATCCGGTAGCGCGAGGTCTCGATGGCGCCGGCATACCGATCTCGTATCACCGCTGGTAGCGGAGCCCACGGCTGCCAGGTGACCTGAAATGAAATACAGTTGATTATTTACTGATATAGAAATGTACGCTTGAAAGCGAAATTTAAACCGACTATAAGCAAAACGTACCTCGGTGGGGGTGATGGTGTCGAAGAAACGGCGAAAGAAGCCGAATGTGTCTCGGGGCCTCCGAGTGCACCTCCCATCGTAACGGCGAGAGAAGGGAACGACCAGAGGGGTCTCCGTCTCCGGCACTGGCTCTAGTCTGGGGAAGTAGGCATACACCCACAGCTGCAAAACAGATGTCAGTATGACTATCAGATCAAGCAGGATGCAGAATAAAGTAGAAACAACGGAGCCGTGTGTTGTGTATTGTGTTGAACAGAGTGTACAGTGTGAACAGTGTACAATCAGTGTAAAGCAGAGCATGTGTGTGCCGTGTGTACAATATGCAATCCGTGGGAAGCGGGCTACAGTGCGCGCAGTGTACAGAGTACAGAAAGTACAGAACAGAAATGTAAAGTAGAGAAGAAGACATACCTCCTGGCCCAGCCGGTGACCACCCCACCCAGCCGGTGGTGTTCCCAAGGATGTTTTTAGGCTAGATAAGTGGTCTTGGGTCTTCATAGCTCAAGAAAGTGCAAGAAGTGCATCCCCGATGCTCAACCGGCCTCCGTTTTGACCTCGGACCGTTTCTTCTGTGCGTGGCACTCGAATTCAAGCAAGAATGTATCCTTTTCGTATCCTTTTGTCTTTTACAAGATTCGAAAGTTACCCCGTGCGCATTGCATGCATCCATTACATTGTCCGGCGCGTCGCGTCGCGCCATCTTGCACATCCTTTGTGACTTGCATCATTTTCCATTCAAACGAGGTACGTGTGCCTCGTTTTGCATCTCAGTTTCAAATGAGGTACGTGTGCCTCATTTCGCATTTCATTGCATCTCGAGGTACGCGTGCCTCATCTTGCATCTTCCTCATTTGCATTTCATCTTGAGTCACGTGCGGTGTACTACCTCACGTGCCTCATTTGCATTTCATCTTGAGACACGTGCGGTGTACTACCTCACGTGCCTCATTTGCATTTCATCTTGAGTCACGTGCGGTGTACTACCTCGCGTGCTTTGTCTTGCATTTTGTTTTGCATTTTCGTCCCGGTCTGACGAGACCTTAAACACGTACCGGTCTGACGAGACCTTAAACACGTGCCGGTCTGACGAGACCTTAAACACGTACCGGTCTGACGAGACCTTAAACACGTGTCGGTCCGGCGTGACCTTAAACACGCACGGTCTAGGAGACCTTAAATCCTCGGGAGGTGTAAGACCTTCAGTGCATTAAAGTGCACACCTCATTGCATTTGGCATACATCGCGTCGCGCCGAGTGCGCACCCCATTTGCACTTCATTTTCCATCCTTATGAGGCACGCATGTCTCATTTGCCCTATCGTGTGTCACATTATGCAAATTGCCCCAACGAGGGTCCGGCGGGACCGAAAACACGCACGGTCTGGCGAGACCTTAAACCCGCTCATTTGCATTGTTATGCATCTCAAAAGCCGTGCATTGGCACGCATTTCAAACATCATGCATCATTTGCATCATCATGCATACGCTGTGCATCCCGGTCTAGGAGACCTTAAATCCTCTGAAGGTGCAATTCCTTTGGTGTTCGTCGTGCTCGAACGACTTTCGGTGGTCTGGTAAAGCCATCAGCCTGTGTTTGCGGTGAGTTCCTAGAAGACCAACTGGGACGGTGAAAGCTAGAGTTTGAAGGGCTTATGCCTAGACGCAAAGGTTCGGAATTTCCGAGACTAAAGTCTGGTTTAAATACCCAGGGGGCTGTACCCTCGGCTTGAAATCTGTATGGAAGCCCCATAGGTTGAGGCGGCATGTTTACGCCTCGATTCTGGATACTGAACCAACCTAGTATATCGCCCTGTTGGTAAGATAGGGAAAGCTGCAATCGTGGCCGTTGCATCATCATGCATCGTCATGCATCATTTGTAAATATTGCATATGCATTGCATTTCAAAAAACAAAAAAACACACACATGCATTTGTCATGCATCATTGTAGTATAGTGCATATGTCATGCATTTTCTGTAGATTGCATGCATCCATTGCATCATCCTCCATCTATGGCCTGCGCCCTTCCTTGTTGAGCTTGGTCTGGTATGTGCCCATATTTTTTCGTGTCAAAACACAGTTGTCGAGCTTTTGTGTCCGAGCCTTGAGGGTAGCGGCACCGTTTCTGTGTTAGACATGGTTTGTATGTGTACATGCCTTTCCTAGGCAAGATTTGGTTTGGCCCGCGTGCCATATCCCTTGTATCCATCCCATTGCATGCATTTCATTGCATCACCTCCATCTATGGCTTGCGCCCTTCCTTGTTGAGCTTGGTCTGGTATGTGCCCATATTTTTCGTGTCAAAACACAGTTGTCGAGCTTTTGTGTCTGAGCCTTGAGGGTAGCGGCACCGTTTCTGTGTTAGACATGGCTTGTATGTGTGCATGCCTTTCCTAGGCAAGATTTGGTTTGGCCCGCGTGCCATATCCCTTGTATCCATATCCATTGCACTGTAATTTGCATGCATTTCATTGCATCACCTCCATCTATGGCTTGCGCCCTTCCTTGTTGAGCTTGGTCTGGTATGTGCCTGTATTTTTCGTGTCAAAACACAGTTGTCGAGCTTTTGTGTCCGAGCCTTGAGGGTAGCGGCACCGCTTCTGTGTTAGATACGGTTCGTATGTGTACATGCCTTTCCTAGGCAAAACTTGGTTTGGCCCGCGTGCCATATCCATTGTATCCATTTCCATTGCATTATAGTGTAGTAATTGTTGCATCCGGCATTAGGATCATTATTCCCTCATTAGCGGGTCGTCACCCCACTTATGTCAATCCACCCAATACTTGTTCTTATGTCTATCTACATTACTCATAGTTCTGTGTGCGCTCGCGCCTTGAGGGCTTCGACACCTTTTCTATGGTAGACAGACTTGTTACCTCCATCAATCTATCTGACATTTGTGTGGTTTCGAACCGCTCATGATTGAATCATGGTTCAATTGCCCTGCATGTAGTTTGCATCGCATTAGTTTCAATTGCATTGCATATCATTTGCATTATTCATACATAGTTTTGTATATATTGCATGTTATTTAGCATTCGCATTGCATATGTCATGCATGTTGCTAACAATATTGTATCTGTTAAGTTTGCTTTCTTTTCAGGCACGATATTGTATGTACGGCTCATTTACCGCTGGTGGAACCAGGCGACCGCACAGGTATTGTATCTCCCGAGTGAGACGTTTTGAGAATTCCATAATTCTCTTACATCCTTTCTGCATTGTAGTGTAGACTGTTGCATGCTAGCTTATAACTGTCGCATGTGTGCTTCATTACAGCTTCCTTTGCATGATCATGAGTTATGCTCGGCTTCTTGCATTGTCAGTTGCATTTTGCCCCTGCCTACGGGCGCATATCTTATCCTTGGCACGTGTGCCTCCTGCATGAACTACGCTGGTTTGATTCCTTGCAAAGGGATACGTAGGCAGCTTGCGAGTTCAACCATTTGCGCTTTGTATGTTTGTCCAAGTCTTCGGCCTTGTCAAAAATAGGTCGTCTCTGGGCTTTTGACATTCACTCCCGTCATTGTTATGACTTTCGAGTTCTGTCAAAGAGGGGCAACTGTAGACAACCCCATTTTTGACCGTCCCCAACACTTGGACGTCACCGCTTGGACACTCGGTGATTATCCATGTTTGTGTTCGTTTGGAGTTCCCGGAGTTCTCGGCCAGCGCGCCTTGCCTCAGGACCTCCGAACTCGACCGTTTTGTGTTTGGTTTTGCACCAAATACTTGTGTTTTGCCCTAGAGGGGCAGGGAATGCCTTGTGAGGCATCCCTACACACCACCGGCTGTGGTAGAGGCCACCGGCTGGCTGGAGTCCACAGGCACTATTTGTGTGCGGTCGGCACTTTTTGTGCCGGTGGCACTGTTTTGGGCGAAATGACATTCTTGCCCTGCCGACACATGTGCACTTGCTTTGTGAGATATTTTCTCACAGCTGTGTGCCATGGCTTCCCCTCCATAACGTGTATGGAGGGATGAACCCTTGTTTGCTTAGCTTGTAAGTCTTACAAGTTCTATAAGAGAGGAGCTTCTCTCTTGGCAAAGGGTTAGATTTTTTTTAAGTGTTAGACATTGTTAGAGAGTTGGAGCTCTGGTTTTCCTAGGGTTAGAATAGATATATACTCTATCTCTCTCTTTCCCTTTGTGTTCTAGTGCACAAGTTCACACTTTGCACATAAACTACTCTTACACTTTTTCTTGGTGGTGCTCAAAATATCAGAGCTTATTCTTGAAGTCTTTGACTGGTTTTGGAGCTCAAGGGACCAAGCACAACAATTTGTGAAGGTAGTCAAAGGTAAGAACTTCACTTTATTTACCCCATTCTTGCAACTTGTTTTTACTTAGTTTAAAAGTTTTTGAGCTAGGTGTTTGGCACATAAAAGTTCTGATTTTGACCCTCTTTATTGTGTATTAAGAGTGTTTGGAGGTTTGGGGAAGTTTGACCCCTTTAGTCTTGAAGAGGCCCTTTTTTGTGCTATTTTGTGGAGATCCGGGCCTGTCATGCTTGGGCCTTCCATGAAATCTTGAGGGATTTCAGTGGTGGAGATGGTGCCTTAAAGTCCTAGGAAGGAGAGGGCCATCCCCTCTCCTTGTTGTCTTGAAAAGGGATGTTTTGCCTCTTGAGAGAGCACCATGTTTGTTTGTTTCTTGAGCATGTCTTAGTTGCATTTTATGTTCATTATGCCCTAACATGACATTGCTATAGGTTGGTTTTGGTCTCCTATGCATGCTTAGCATAGTTGCCTTGTAATGCCTCTTTATGCCTTAACATGTCTAGGTGGTATGCTTAGCTTTTAACATGTTTAGGCTTAGGTTGTGTGAAGCTTGTAGGCTTACTTTGTCATGCTTTAGCTCTGTCCATAACTATTTTGGCCAATCTTAGCATGTATTTGAGCCCTTTGTATTTGGCTTGTTGGCCTCAAGAGTATGAATGTGTAGTGTACATGCTTGCTTCATTTTTGATGGTTGGAACCATCTAGCATGCCATTTCAGCCTTCATACATGCTTATTTGATTGCCTGCATGCCTCTTTAATGCTTCAAGGTGTGTGTTAAGTGCTCCATGTTTTGGCTTCAATGTATGCCTTTGGTTTAATGACTCTTAGATGCCATTAAGTAGCTCTTTGCCTTGCTTTAACATGCTAAGAACCTGTTTGGTTGTTAAGTGCATGCCATATGTGTTTGTGCTAGTGTGGTTTAATGCCCTATTGACTTGCCTTAGCCTAGGTCACTGCATGCTTTGTTTGGCATGCTTCATTGCATGATTGGCATCATGTTTGACATGAATTTGAGAGCTTTTAATGCATGCTACTAGTCATGTTTGGCTTCTTTAAGCATGCTTGAATGTTGTCTTGTTTGTGCCTTAGGTTTGGATCATTACATGTGTATGTGTGTGTGTGTTTTGGTCTCATTCCCTAGGCACTTTGGCCACTGATTTTAGGCCTTTTAGAGTTACCTAATTCATGTCTAAGTCCATTTTTCCATTGGATTGCATGCTTGTATTATATGCTTGTTTGTATGCTTGCATAAATGCATCATATTGTCCATCTTGCATCCTAGATAACATGCTTAGGATTGCACCACATTGACATGCATACCAAGCCTCTTGAAGTGAGTTTGATAGAGTTTGGTCCCCCTTTTGTGCCTATGTGTTTGCATGCATTTGAAATCAAAATTGCCCTTTGGTTCTTTGGGCCATCATGCATGGAAATGCGTGATTGGTGGTCCGAGAACCGAGGCACAACCTCCTTTGAGTCCAAAACATGATAAGGATTGTGTTTGGTGCATACATGCTTGGAATTACATTGCCCATGCATTTGTTGTCCTCTGCTGTCTGCTGTGGTCTGCAGGTTTTGCAAGCATTTTGTGCCGACCGGCACTGTTTAGTGCCAGTGCCGACCGGCATTGAATTTTCAGCCGATGAGTGAATTCAGTGCCGGTGGCCTCCTCTTCAGCCGGTGGTGCTCTGCCCCAGCCGATGGTATTCCCCAGTGTCCTGAGAGGCACTTCTGGACTTTGGTAATTTTCTGAGGAAGATAACAGGGAAAGCAGAGGCACGCTTGCATGATAGTGCGATTCCGAGGGAATCCCGGGCGCGCGCCGCATTTGAGCCCTCCCCCCGAGGCATTTACTGCTTTAATTAGATAGTTATTATTTAATTAAATCAGCGAATTTGTAATAATTAATTAGCTTGTGTAGTTAATTAGTCATTCGGTTCTTGTATTATTATTTTGGCCCCTCCGAGCGAGGGCAAAAATTGTAATAAGTGGTGTGAGTGGGTGTATGTCTTCCAACCCCAGTTCTCTCCCTTTTATTTACCTGCTTTGATGGTAGATTAGGGCATACTTATTTTTAACATACCTTATGCTATGCATGCGTGCACCATGCATTTGTTTACATGCACCGGGCTCGGTACATCATACAAACTGCATCGCAATTTTCAATTCCGAAATTGAATACGTGCTACTCGCGCATTTCACATGTCATATTTAGGGTTAGCGCCTACTCTAGATTGGCATCTATGCCTGTGTTGCATTAGCCATTTAACATGAACTAGGTCATGCACGTTTGCTAACTAGTTTCTTGTTTTTGGCGCGGAGTACGATGTAAGTATTTATGCTTTAGCATATCGCATGCGTGTGAATGTTAACATGACAGTATGCTTACCATGCGGCTAAATGCTTATGTGATATTACTGTTTGAATGCCTGTGGGTGGAGGTTGGATTGCCTGAGTTGGAACAACTCATTGAAACCCGCATTTTAGCCTACTTGCGAGTAGCAAAAGAAAACAACACGTTTTTCGAGACAAAACGGAATGCAATGTTTATTCCCAAATTAGGCGATCTAGTCTATACTTGTTTGCTGTGCGCATAACATAGTAAATCTAGGCTAATAACCGGAATAAGAACATGTAATGTTTCAAAAATGGATATCACGGTTTAGTAGAGGCGGTCTTCGGACCGGGCGAAAGGGGGTGCTCATAGCTGACCTCCCCGATCGTACCCAAGCTCCCGAGCCAAGACCACTTTGGTGATGACGGACATGTGGCCTTCGGCACCGAGTCAGGGTTTCCTAAATTTCCCGTTTTAAAAATATTTAGGTGGCGACTCTGTAATCTGGCAAAGCAGTCCATGTTTGGCACTACTTTTCAAAAAATCTGTTTTCTCAAACGATTTGCCGGATTTGGACTCTTTGGTTCAGATTTAGAACCGCGACACAAAGGGAGTCCGAACTGTAGAGTGAAGCCCACGGGCGCGTCTACACCGATATTCCCTAATCCGTTGGAAGAATTTATTCAAGGCAGTATAGTGGCCCTCTCTTTCCTTGGACTAGACAATCATGTCATCCATGTACACCTCAACCTCTTTGTGGATCATATCATGTAAGATCGTGGTCGCAACCCGTTGATAAGCAGCCCCAGCATTTTTCAGATTGAACGGCATCACCCTATAGTAGTAGGTTCCCCGTGGCATAGTGAAGGCAGTCTTCTCCCTGTCCTCGAGTGCCATCAAGATCTAGTTATACCCGGAAAACCTATCCATAAAAGAGAGCAACGCATGGCCTGCGGTGAAGTCCACCAATTCATCGATGTGCATTAGAGGAAAGTCGTCCTTCGGACAAGCCTTATTCAGATCTCTAAAATCCACAAACACCCGAATTCTGCCATCTTTTTTTAGCACTGGAACAATGTTGGCCAACCAAGTTGGGTACTCAAATACTAGCAAGAACCTTGCATCTATCTGTTTGGTGACCTCCTTCTTAATCTTCAAAGCGCAATCTGGGCGTATTTTTCGCAGCTTTTGCTTGATGGGTCAGGCCTTGAGGTCAATAGGGATCCGGTATTGTACAATCTTAGGATCAATTCCAGGCATGTCTTCGTAGGACCACGTGAAAACATCTTTGAAATCTTTTAATAAAGCGACTAAGTGCTCGCGTCCCTCCGAAGACAATGTGGACCCGATCTGGACCAGACGCAAATCCTTCTCAGTACCCACATTAATTGAAATGATTTCATCAACAAGGGGTTTCACAAACCTCTTCTCCTCTCTATAAATCAAATGTTTCAAAACCAAAGAAATTTCTTCCTTATCGTTTTTATCAAAATTTTGAAAGTCATGATCAATGCAATACACAAGTGGCACAGAGAAGTACTCGGAAACAGCAGTGATATCATTCTCATTCAAAGCTTCCAGCACATCCAATTCCTCAGTTACAACCGACTCAAAAGAAAAGGAAAAACACGACCTGGAAAAAACTACGGCATCCAGGTTATCAACCCCAGAAATACCAGACTCCGACTCAGAAGAACTGGAATCTGACTTCGATTCTACAGACTCTGTGGAATCAGATTCTGGCTCACTACGTGATTCGGAACTGTTGGACAGAAAGCCCTCCTCTAGCTGCCAAATAAGAGAGGGTGCATTAGATGCATCCAGAATATCACCGAAAAGGTCCATACCTGATTGGTCTCCGATCATGGAAACGGTGAAGTCATCCCCCAAGCTCTTCGGTTTGATCTGAGGATCCGAAATGAGACACGCCAGCGCTACTCCTATCTCAAGTTCATTGCTATTGGACTCACTTTCTGTACTATGTTCAGCCTCAACAAGTAATTCAGTGTGTTCCTCTGAGACTTCAACCTCTTGCAGCTGTAGATAGAAGAAAATCTCTAAGCCGGGTAGACGTCGCTCCTCGGAGTTCAACCATGGGTTAGGAATCCCCCAAAATGGGAAGTCTTCCCCTTCTCAGACAAAGCGGGCATTCAGAGTTCCCTGAATTGGTCTATGTACAAGCTTATAGCGCTTCCCACTTTGCTTAGCTTTAGCTCTTCCTGCCATTTCCTTCCCTTTTCTCACCCAGTCTTCCTTGGTGAGTGTATAGCCCAAGCCAAAGGCATGAGGGTTATGTGGCACTTCGGCCAGTGTAGTAATGCCCTTCTGGCCACTCTTTCCAAATCCCATCCCAGTATATACTGTAGCTTGTTCATGAGGTAGACTGATTGAGCACTGACGTACAACCCCTCATCAATAGCTAAGATGTTTTGCACCACCCGAGCCTCAACCAAGGTAAAACTAGACAAGAAAACATTCTCGTCGCCGTGTACAATCTCCAGCGCTGGTGTAGTGACCTCCGGCGGAGGATGTATGAAGGAATTCCCAAAAACAGTGGCTACCACTTTTCCAAGAGAGTACTTCAACATTTGATGCAAGGTGGAAGAAACAACTTTTACTTGGTGCAGCCAGGGTCGCCCAAGTAACAAGTTGAAAGTAGCCAGAATATCCAGGACGTGAAACTCAATATCCTGTTGGGCCGGCCTAACCTGTGTTCTGATTTGAACTGTTCCCATCACCTCTCTGCTTGTGTTGTCGTAAGTTCGGATCACCTGGGCCATTGGTACAAAACCTGCCTGCTTCAAGCCAATAGCATAGGCTATGCGCGACGGACAAACATTGATTGCAAACCTAGTGTCAACCAATACAACCGGCACCCACTTCTATCTACACTCAACTGAGATGCACAATGGTTTGTTATGTGCAGAGCCTTTAGGCGGTAATTCCTTATCTGAGAAGGTCAAAGTAGGTGAAGCACCTCCCAGTAAGACAAGTCCCACTAGTTGTTTGGGAGTTGTGTCGATAGAAACCTTAGCCTTATCCATTGCTGATAGGACAGCTTGCCTGTGTACTCGTGAAGCCATGAGCAACCCCCAGATGGATATGTCTGCTTGGATTTTCTCTAGCTACTTCAGTACAGCTTCTTCTTCCAACTGCTTGTCCTTTGTTTTTCGGCCTCCTTATCCTTTTTGGATTCTTCAGGTTGGTCAAGGTGTGGGGGCTTGAAGTACCGCCCACTTCTAGTCTTGTGATCCACTTCTTCAGAATACCAAGTGTCGTCTGGCAGGTCCTGACCCCAATCTTCATCGATGTGGACAAGATGCTGATCATCATCTTCCCACTATATTCCTCCGGCAACCGACAGGCAATTGTCTGGTTCCGTTGTAAGTATTTCGACGTCAACATCATAATCATACCCCACAAGGGCTTGGGCTTTTCCAGCCTTCTGATTATCCTCGTCTCTTTCCTATTCAAACCGCTTCAGAACGGCTTCTTGCTCTGTATCAACAGTACTAACAATGCCCTATTCCTGAGCATAATTCTTAATACCGGTGCTCTCTGGCAATTTCTCGTTGTCCTCTACCGTTCCGGTCCCTGTAGCAGTTCCTGCTTCTAGCTGTTCCAGCTTTGTTTGAAGTCCCTTATCTACATCAAGTTCATTACTAAGCCACCCTGAATTATCTAATGACCCGTTCAGATCAAACCAGTCAATCTACACATTTCCCGAATCTTGTTCATTGTAGAACTACAGATTGTCCAAGTCTTCTTCCAACTCTGCTAGATAATCGAGACCTTGGCTCGGGCCATCCTGCCGGACTACACTGACTTCTATTTCTGTTGGCAGCTCTACAACTGGTCTGGCCTGATTGGTTGGCACAATGTAGCGACACGGGTTGTATTCCTCCTTAGCTAAATCCACGGAGCCCTCAGGCATTGGACTGGCATTCTCATTCTCTACTAAGGCTAGCCTACCTTCCTCTACCACAGTCACCACCACAGGTTCAGGTTGGAATGTGGACACGTTCATCATGCACAAATCTGGGCTCTCCGGGATGAACAATGCCGGCTTAGGTAGGTGGACAGGGGTGATGTATGTACTGGGGTCGTAAGGGGCGGCCAGTGTATGGATGAGGTTTATTTGCCAAGGTGGAGGGACCTGGTTATGTAGTGGGAGGGGATTTGTAGTGACATTAGGCTTTTGAGGAGGTGTTATCACCTTGTTTTCAATGAGATCTAGAATCTCATGACGCAATCTGAAGCGTAGGTCAGTGTTGTGACCATACTATTGATGAAAAGTACAGTATTTGGCCGGGTTGTGTTTCGGGAGAACAGGATAGGGTAGAGGGCGAGGCTCTAGTGGCTTAAGGTGCCCCTTTTTGATCAGGAACCCTAAGGCTTTGGATAAGGACATGTATAGAGAAGTGAAGACCCTTTGGCCTTGGGGTTGGTGCTTCCAGGTTTGTGAGGTCGTATCGGATGTACTGGCAAAAGGATTGGCAGTTTTCAATGTGGTGGTGACCAAACCAACATCAAAAGGCCTTGCAGCTGCACGTGAAAGCCCTCTTGGGCTGCTCTTTCTCGTGGTTTATCAGACCCTGCTTCATTGCATCCTCTATCTGCACCCCTATTTCGTGGAGGTCAGCAAAAGTAGACAGAGGTAGGACTATCATTTTCTGTAACAGTCTTGGCTGCAGGTTACGGACCACCATTCAAATCTGGTCCTTTTCAGTCGGTCGGGTGGTCATCATGGAGGCCTTGGCCCTCCACTGAGTCACAAAATCGGAGAAACCCTCCTTCGCCTCCTGACGTGTTGCTTCGAGATCACGAGTTGTGACCTCGATTTGAGTATTGTAGGAGTACTCTGTTATGAAGGCCTCATCTATTTCCTCCCAATTTCTCTTCACAGAGCCTTCAAGCTTAGCGTAGCAGATATCCACTATACCCGAAAGGGTCGGGCCGAAGAGTGACAGTTTCTATAGTCTGGTGAGACCCATAGGTCGTAGGATATCAAAGAATAGCCGTAGATGGACCATAGGATCCCCGGAACCATCAAACCGGTCTATATGTGGCATTTTGAATCTATCTGGCAACATCACCACTGACTCAGTATAGCCATCCTCTATGTCAGGGATCGAGTTCACACCTTGTGTCCGTTTAAAGAGCTTCTTATGCTTACTCACTTTCAGTGCAATAGGGTCAACCTCGAATTCAAACGGCGCCTTTGTTTGGTATGCCGGTGCTTTGGAGGTCAGGGGTGGAATCCGATTCGCTAGAATGTCTGCATTTTCCTCGACATTAGCTGTGGGAGCAGTAGCTTCGGGTACTGGAATGTTTGCAGGAAGGGGATGGGATGCAGAGGCTGCTGCCTGCTGTGGTTGTTGCTGCTGCAGCCTAGCGATCAACTCAGCCTGCTGGGCTATAATTTTTTCTTGGAGGGCAGTGATTTCCGCTTAGTGAGCAGCATGTAGCTGCATAGCCTCAATAGTTTGTTGGAGTTGTCAAAGCATATCTTCCATGTCGGCTGGAGGATTTTAAACTGCCGGAACTGGCGAATACTCTCTATCTGGAGTGGAAGTAAATGATTGGGCCTGACTGGGCACAAGCAAGGTAAACGGTGACTGCTACATTGGCGAATTCTGCTGAACCCTCCTTCGTCTAGTAACCTGCCGGAGTGAAACAAACACTAGCTATCCCTGACAAGATCCCCAAATCTACAAATCCTTCTAACTCGGGTCCAGAGTGCTTGGGGGGTAACATATTCGCCTAAAGCAATGGTGAAAGACTACCTTGCAAAAAGAAAATAAAGGAAAAATCAGAAACTACACAGCACCTCGGCTCAGACAGAAACAACACACAGTTGCAATCATAAGCTAGATGACTGCACTCAAACATTGATTTCTGCCCCAAAAACTGATACACAGACTTGCAACTGATACATACAGTCCTATAGAGTTTCACTCTAAAAGCACGTATCAAGCAAGTGAGAGCCAAAACACCCCTACGATAGGGTAGGGGTACCCTGTCCTAGTTTTGTCAAGAGCTAGGGGTTCACTACAAAAACAAGTGGTTTCAAACAATCCTGTATTCTGGTGAGCAACATGTCCTAGTTTGGAACAGTCTCCATGGCCTTCGATATGTAACTAGGCTGATTGGTCAAAAAGGGTATCTCGGCAAGACCACCTAATATACCTCTCGCTCCTAACACTGAGAAGTGCAAGGAGAATCAAACGGTACAGCGATAGTCCAGATCCAAGGGTTGTGTTCCCATCGTGGCAGAGTGTCACGCCCCTAACCCGCCCCTAAAAGTTTGGGCATGACCCAATCGAAAACAGACACAAAACCTGTTATACATATCATACGGGGCCTGAACGGAAGCATTCAATAATATAAAATACATAGAATAACATCCATTGAGCTATTCCTAACATGCCAGGATCTCAACATCACACTAAATATTATACAGAAAGTTTATATACATATGCCTCGACTCATTCTATAAATAGGCGTATAACAAAAATATTAATGAAAAAGGAATTAAATACAAACAACCAACAACAGACGTCCAGAGTGTAAATCAACACTCAATAAGACTGTACATGATGCACGGCTTCAGGTGGTGCCTGGACGCATTAAATTTGACAAGAGGAACACAAGTCTTAAAGGTTAGGACTGATCTCCTGATTGGTTACCTACAGAAGACAGACAAAATATAGAATGAGCGAACTCAGTGAATAATAGTACATAAATAATGTAATATTTAACCTGAATAACCAAACATGTAACTGTAGATACATATGATTAACTACATGCCGTGATTATTTCCAAAATAGCCAAAGTCCAATTTCCTTAATAGAATGGCTTTAAGCCCAGTGTATGCAGAACAGCCATAGGCCTACAGATGCAAAATGATCATGGGTCCAGAAATAACAGTAATAATAGCAGAAACACAGAAATAACAGAAATAACAGAACTAACAGAGATAACAGAACGCATAAGCGTGGTAACAGAAATAATAGATGTATGGACTCAAGAGGTGGCTCGTACGGATTCCAGAGGTGGCTCCCACCAAAGTGTAGCACTTCGTTCCGTACAGCACTTTGTTCCATACCAGAAAATAATAGAATGACCTAACGGTCCAGAAATATCAGAAACATAATCTTATCGGAAACAGAGTCTTATGCATTTCCAGATTCCAAACCATTTTCGTAATTGTTTTCATAATCATTTCCATATTCAGATTTTACATAAGATCATATGTGTTACACCCATTAGCCATCAGATCAGGTAGGTCCGAAGACCACAACAGGTAGGTCCGAAGACCACAACAGGTAGATCCAAAGACCACAACAGATAGGTCCAAAGACCACAACAGGTAGGTCCAAAGACCACAACAGGTAGGTCCAAAGACCACAACAGATAGGTCCAAAGACCACAACAGGTAGGTCCAAAGACCACAACAGATAGGTCCAACCGCCACGGTATTGTTACCCCCGGGCGAGGGCCATTCGGACTAAGGGTGCCACAAATACTTTTTAGAAAACTGGACATTCGTTCGTTCATTTCCAACATATAATAGCTTTTCAAGAATCAATCATTTCGTATCATGGTATACTGAAAATACATAACATAAGTTTAACAGAACGTTGCCGATAACGGTTAACAAAAGACAACATAGTCTACAGCTCGTACGCTTTCAGAATACCATACATCAACAGACCGAAATAACTTATAAACCAACTTCACAGTGTTAATAGTTGTATGCAATTCGTATACAGAAGTATGGGTAATTCATAGGATGGTATATTGACAATAATCAATAGCCATAACTCAAAATACGGAGTAGGTTCAGAATCATACCGATATGTGCTAACTCTTTCAATATTCACATCAATTCTCAAATACAACCATGTTAGCATAATTGCCATGGAAAAACAGAACGTGAATAACAAGAATAATTATCAACGGTAATTAATGTACATATGTAGTACTATTACTCATAGTGTTACAATGGGGCGCTTGTCCTCCCGGAGTGCGTTCTGCACACAATCATAACTTACAAATTAACTCTCTTTCCCTCTTAAATCATTAAGAAATTCTTTCCTAAGCCATTACATTTGTATGAATTTATAATCATCTTAAAGTCATCAGAAAGTTATTCTAAAAATACCGGAGGACTGAGCATTCAAAACTGAACAAACAATAATTTTGCCTGAAAATGGGTTCCCCGCTCGAGCGCCACTTTGGCCGCTCGAGCGGACTGCACAAAATACAAAACTACTGGGAGGTCGTTTTTCCCGCTCGAGCGGGACTTCCACCGCTCGAGCGTAGCAGGCTAATTTCTGAAAAATCTGGATTTCCAAGTTGAGTTCCAACTTTACATTCAAACCTTCAATCTTACTTTTGCAGAACAACTTAATCAAAACAAATCTATATGTAATATACATTCCTTTCAACATTTCAATCATCAATTTCATACTTAAAACAACCATAACCTTCCAAAATCCCCATTGTTCAAACCCGAAATTCCCAAAATCTCTTAATTCCTTCTATATACTTCAAATATATAAAATTTGCACAATTAAACAATGGAAATACTCAAATCTGTCTATGGATGTAAATATTGATGAGTATTAAACTCTTACCTCAATAATCAAGCAAAAGGGTGAGCTTGAGAAGGAGCCTTCACAAATCCAAGTTCTAATCGGTTAAAAACATTGATCCTCCCTTATTCTCCCTCCTTGATGCCAAAAACCATGGTGGATCATGATCAAAGTAAAGGAATTCAAGGGTTTGGGGCTAGGGTTTCGGACTAGGAAGAAGAGGAAAGAAAAGGGGAAAAGAAAATATCAAGAAATGACCCAAAATCACGATTTTAAAGCTGCTGTCTCGAAAACCCCGCTTGAGCGGACCTACTCACAGCACAGATTCCAAAACTTCAAACAGGTGTAACTCCCCCATCCGGACTCCGTTTTAGGTCGTTCTTGTGTCCAAATTGAAGCCCCGGAAATAAGCTTTCCAATGGTTCTAACCTCATATCCAAATTCAAAGTGTGGACAAAGAAAATGGCAAAAGAGTGGCAGCTGTTCGTAAAATAACTATCCGAATTAAATTCTTTGGTTCAATCTTACTTTACCATCATTTTACCACCTCAATCCAAATCCCCAAGTCCAAAAATAAAACATGAGATCCCCCATAAACATTCACCAAACCTTTAACAACTTTCCATTACACCTAGCTTCAGTTCCAATAGATATAGTTGAACCTATGCACATTGGGGTCATTACACAGAGCCTGCAACCGGTTAGCCTTTTGGCAAACTTTTCCAAGCAAGCCTCTGGCAAACCGCTCAGGAATAGCAGATGGCAAACATTGTGACTTAGGCGCACCAATACAAATGCAAATGCAAAGAAACACATAAGTGTAAATGAAATAACATATCATGAGTTCGAGTCAAGTTCTCTAAATCCCCAGCAGAGTCGCCAAAAACTGTGGACGCGCCTTCGTCCCCGCCTTGCCTTTCGGAAAGGGTTCAAAAAAAAGGCCTCACAGTTCGGACTCCCGCGGTTCTGAATCTAGTCTTACAAGTGCAATGTGAAACTGATAAACACCAAAGAGTCCAAATCCGGCAAACCTTTTTGGAAAAATTGATTTTAAATCAAATAATACCAAAATTAGACTACTTTGCCAGATACAGAGTCGCCACCTAAATATTTTGTTTTTGGAGAAATTTAGAAAATCCTAAGTCGTGCCAAAGGGCACATGTCCGTCATCACCATAGTTGCCTCGGCTCGGGAACGTAGGTACGAGAAGGGAAGGTCCTGAAATGAGCACCCTCGCTCGCTTGATCAAAGATCGGCCTCTACTAATCATGATATGCTGTTTTATAAACATTATGTGTTCTTGTTCTGATTATTAAACTAGCTTTACTATGTGATGAGCACAAGCAAATATAGACTAGTTTGCTCAATTTGGAACAAATTCAACTGATGTTTGTTTTCGAAAATGGTTTGAAGTTGCCACCCTCAAGTGGGCTTAAAGATGCGGATTTTCCACCAAACATAGTGGGCTTAAAACAAGATTTGCCACAACAAAGTGGGCTTAAAACTTACATTCGTTGAATTGTTCTAATTCAAACAAAAAGCCTTCATCTACAGGCATTCATACAGTTTAGCAAGCTGGCACATAGCCTCATGCAAGTATGCGAAACATGGCAATATGGCAATCACACTCATGCAAGTATGCTAAAGTGTAAAAGCTTACTGGGTACTCCGAGCCGAAACAAAAATTAGTTAGAAAGATGCATGATTCTAACTATACAAGATACCTAATGCAACACATACAATATGCAATTTAATAGGCTTGGCTACTAATATGGCATATAGATCAATTTGACCAACATGCGATTAAACACGTATTCAAATAAGATATTGAAATAGCAATGCAGTTTGAATGATGCGCCGAGCCCCGATGGGTGCAATACGAATGAATGGATGCAATCATGCAAGCATAAGGTATGTTAATTTAAAATGTCCCTAATCTAACCATCAAAAAAGATTAAATAAAAGGGAGAAAGACGTGGGGTTGGAAGACATACACATACGCATGCACACTTATTACAACATTACGCCCTCGCGAAGGAGGGTCCGAATGAATAGGCTAACTAGCTAAGCTAAGCTATTTAAGCTAATCTAACTAAGCTAATTAGACTAAGTATTACAACACTTGAATAAAAAGCTAAACTAATTAAGTAATTATTACAACACTTGAAATGAATACTAACTATCTAAGCTAATTAAACTATATTAATTAGGCTAAGCTAGTTAAATATTACAGCACTACTAATTAGCTACAACTAATTGAACTATTACAATACAATTCATTATGCTAATGAAATAATTAAATAACAACGCATTTGATGCGAGCATCAAGGAAGATGGATAGAGATGGCATGCGCATCGCCTGAAAGCTGTTTGTCTGCCCCAGACTACCTCTGTTTCACCTTCAGCCACTACCTCTGTTTCTGCAAAACTGCACTGCTGACCACACACGAAGGGTCGGCCATGAATTACTGATGGCCGGCCAAGCCCATAGAGGGCCGGCCGTGCATTGATTTGGTGCAAACTCTATTGTTGTGCTCTGAGGTGAAATCAGTGCAGATAGAGCATTTTCAGGTTCTGTTTGTCCCTCATTCCCTCTCTATCATAGGAAAGCCTAAAGAGAAGGTTGGGATTGACTCCAAAACCATCAATGAGCGATCTGATCGCTTGATGATCTCAAATTCAATTTTGGACCAAAAATCAATGAATGCAATGCAAATGGACCACCCCTCCCCTTTTGTCATGGAATGAACTCAAAAAGAGGAAGTTGAGACCCTTCAAGGACATCAAAAACACTATGAATTAATGCTTGATGACCCTTGACACAAAGGAACTTGGCATAATGTCTGGCCAAGTTCAAGCTATTCAAGCCATTTTCTTTATGTGAGTTAGTCCAAGTTTTAAACCAATTTTATTTATCCTTACCATTCTTTAGTCCATTTGTTCATGGTGATTAAGTCCTCTAAACAAGAAATAACGTCAAACGAGAGGTCTCTCTAAAACATGAGAGAAAGGCAACACCGTTGACAATGAATCTCCTAAGAGATTAAGCCATTAAGTGTAGGCCATTCTTACATGTTTCGAGCAACCTCGATCAGTTGAAATCATTCTCAAGTACAAATGATATATGGTTGTGGAGAAATGGTTTGGAAATACTCTTTGGATCCAATGGGACAAGCTCGAGATCCTCAGCTAGTCACCTGAGAATGAATGAACACTCCGGTCAGAGGTGCCGGAATTAGCACTCCGACGGATAAGTTTGTGTATACTCTCTTGGTTTCTTATATCTTAAGTTAAACTTACTTGTTCTCACATACATTTTCTTAGCTGATACTCTCCTTATTTATAGTCGTTCTTGATGTTGAGGGTTGGGCCCTTTCTTCCAATGAATAATCCCTCATTCGGCTAACTGTTCGTACTCGGCCAAGTCTACAGTTGATTATTCGGCCTTTGTCCGTCTAGGATAGAGCCATATAATACACAACTTGGTTTCTTTCCTCAAGTTATTCGGCCTTCGTACGTAATCAATTTATTCGGCCCCCATAATTGCCCCCGAATATCCTATTAACGTCAGTTAGTTGGCATGTTTGGTCCTTGGACCTAGGGAGTCAGAAAATACGGCGGTTTCCCTTATTCCAATGCAAGCATCATGATGCCTACTATTTTTGAGCATCATTACAATTTCCCGCCCCTTTGTACACTTCATTCATTTAATACGATTTGAAACTGTGTTGTTTTTTCATCTTTATGTTCTTCTTGAATGCTCAAGGTTTCTCATTGCCTGTCAGTTCAACTCCCTCGCTTCTCACCCTCAGCAACTTCTTTCTACTCTTCATTGTCCTCCTCATTTCTTGTAAGTTTCTCCATCTCAACTCCTTTTTCCTTGTTTGTTTACTGTGTAAAGTGTCCATTTTTTATGTTGTGATGGCTAAACATTTGAGAGCCCTTCTTTCGGCGGAGCGAGTCACTGGTTTCCATTGCCACTTTTCTATCCCTAACGACGTTCATTTGTCACTTTTGGCAGAGAACGTAATTGACACAGAGAGGATTGATAACAGTACAATCGTCTTTCCTCTCCTATCAATCGCAGAGGGCGCAGTCCGTTTCCCCCTTCATCTACTTTTGAGGGCTATCCTTCGCCATTGGGGTTTAATCCCTTCCCAGCCGAACGTAAACTTTTTCCGAATAATAATGGGAATTGTAGAACTAAACTGGCACCTTAGGCTTAACCTTGGAGTCGCCGCCATTCAGCATTGTTATGCCTTGGCCAAGTCCTCTGGCCGGCAGGGTCGCTACTTTCTCAGGGCCAAGGACACCGACCATCATTTGGTCACTATGCTTGCCAGCTCTGGCAAGCGTGTTGACCATGTCACGGTTGTTGTCCATGGAAACTGGGAATTCAGCAAGGGCGAAGATCGTAAAGATCCAGTGCCTAGGCAAAGGGGAGAACCAGGTGGCCGTTTAACCCCCCATGAACTTTTATTACATATTTCCAGTTCAAATTCCATATGTTTACCATTTTAATTGTGCAGGAAACAATTTGAAGAAAGTTCTAGTTTTGGCCGATGACGCCATACTTGCGCAGATCAGAACGGTACTCCAGTTTGTTAGTTGTCCGAGTTTCCAGAAACAAGGGAAGGCGGCCCACATTCTTCTGCGATACGAGCCGACCTACACCACTTTTTTGGTCGTAGAAAATATTCTGATTCCAATGGGCGAACAGCACCTTACGGCGCTTGTTTTTCTGAGCTTCAAGAACCTTAGGCAGATCGATTTTGAGGCTTCAGACTCAGAGCCCATGGGTGAACAAGTTACCGAAGGAGTCGCTGAGTAGCCGAATCAACCATCTTTGGACAGATCTGTCGGACTAGAGGAGGAGGTTGACGCGACACTAGATTTGGCTTTTGAAGAAGCCGACCTCAATCCTCCATCCACTTCCGGCCAAACGGACGTGTCCTTCGAGGATATTTTTACTAATTTAGGGGACCTACCCGGCTCGTATCCTGACAACATGGCTGGTGGGTCGCTTACTCAATTGGCTAAACAGAAAAATGCCGAGAGGATGGCTACACGTAGAAGAGCTGAAGCCGAGCGAAACGGACCTCCACCCCCTCCACTCGACGTTAGGGAAAAAACTCCTCCACCTGCTCTTGTTGAGGAGGTTGAGACCAAAGTGGCTGAAATGGAACCTGTTGGTGATCAACAGGACGGTCAAGTGACGGAGCATAGGGGAGAAAAACACCCGACTGAGCACGAAGCCGATTACTCAGAAGACCCAGTTGATAAAAGGCCATGAATGGAAGAACCTGACCTGGTTGTGCCGTATACAATACAACCAAGGATAAAGAACATGTCAGTTACCTCAGATGCATCGGCTATAAGAGACCTAGCCGTGGCCTTGAGCTTGGTGTCCTTCATTTCTCTGTCGGTTGACAGAGCAGCTTTTAGAGTAGAGGCCGATCTGCTGGCCATCACATTAGCCACTCAATCGGTGATACTGGTACGTGTCCTTTTATAATTTTGCAAGGCTACCCAAAAGAAAATTTTCTATATTAGCTTATTGATCCCTTGTTTTGTAGGCGGCGGGGAGGATAGCTAAAATTGGCCGCCGCCAACGCGACGCTATCGAACAGATTGACTTTCTTACAACTAAGTTGGAAAACGAGAAGGGAAAGGCAACAGAGGCCTCTCTCCTGGCCGAGTCTGAGGCCATAAAAGCGGCGGTAGAGAGAGTTAGGGCCGATTCCAAAGCTAATAAGGCCAAGATTGCTAACGAATTGAGAGTGGCCGTTGAGGAAATGGTGAATGCCCACGAAGAAGTGCTCAAATTGGCCAACGAGACAATTGCCAAGCTAGAGGCCGACTTGGAAGAGTTGAAGAGGGCGATGGAAAATGCTGAGTTCGAGATTTCCAAGTCATTCATGGCTGGCAAGGATGTGGCCTTGGTAGACTACGTAGAAGAAGTGCCGAAGTTTGAGAATAGGGGGTTCAAGCACGGCTGCCTTAAAGCCTTGGCTGCCGCTAATGTGGTATCAGAGCAGCTGATTCTGTACGAACAGGTAGACGTTGAGCCGTTGGAGTCTGTAGACACCCCATTTTTGATCGACCTCAAGACTTAGATGTCATCGTTTGTGAATTCGATGATTGTGTATGTTTGTGCTCGTTTTGAGTGCCCGAAGCTCTCAGCGGAATGCCTTGACTTTGAGCCTCTAAACTCTCTGTGTTTTGGCCTTATTTTTGGGCCAGACCTTGGTGCCCCTTGCCTGGAGGGAGGAAGTCGGCCACTTTTTTCCCTTATCAGCCACTTTTTCCCTTTGTCGGCCACCTAGAGTGGCCGACAGCCATTTTTCTGCTTTTTCAAATATTTTGTGTGCTAGTTGTGCCAACTATTAATCACTGAAGTCATCCTTCATACACGTGTACGGAGAGATGGAAACAAGCCTTAGGCTTGTATTTCTATATAAGGGGAGGTCTCTCCCCCATTTTGGGGGTTACAAAATTTGTGAGCAAATTTTCCTCTTTCTCTCTCTAGAATTCTCTCTCTTTTCTTATTTTGTGCTTGAAAGTAGGAAATCTCTACATATTTGCATACAACCCCTTATCCAAATTAGACCACCTTGTAGCTGAGGTTCTTGGAGGTCTTATTTGAGCTCTCAAAGCTGGTTTTGGCTCAGAAAGTGACTGTTTGTTGCTATGCTTCAAATGTTTAAAGCTTACCCCTTTCAAGCTTATTTTTGTACACTAGTTTGGCCACCTTTGCATGTTGTTTTTGGCCTAGTTTTCAACTACAAAAAACCTCTATTTTTAATGGTTTAAGGCATTTTTGGAGTTAGGGGTGGTCCACCCTCCTTTGTAGCTTGTTTGCTAAGTGATTGTACCATCTTTCAAAGCTTTTAAAACAATCTTTTTTTAGCCTTTTAACCACTAAATTCTGGGGGAATACTAGTGGCAAAAAGTTGGTTTTGAGGTTCAAAATAGGAGGGGGTGGCCTCCTCTCCTTGTATCTTGTTTGCATGTGTAGATGGCCTAGGATGTGAGCATGCTTTTCTACCTTTTTGTAGCTTAGTTCAAGCATGTTTTTGGCTTTATTTTGACCTTCTTTAGCTCTATTTTTGACTGGTTGGGTCACTTGTTGCTTGCTTTTTGTACTTGTAGTGCAATCATGCTTATTAGCCTAGCATATTTGATGATTTAGCCTATTATTCTAGCATGTGTTAGCTTAACTCCAGCACATTTTTGCTACTAATTTAGCATGCTTTAACTCTGTTTTGAGTGGTCTTGATCTTTTAAGGCTTGCCTTGTATGGCCACAATGTAATTGGCTTCACTAGCTTTATGTTTTAAGTTCTCTACCATGCTTTGCTTGAGTTGATTACATGATATAGCATCATTTAAGATGTGGTTTTAGTGCATATACTTCTATCATACTCTCACATGTTTCACTCTTTCATGGCTTTTGGGAGTTGTGCTTTGTGTCTTGTTTGTGAGCAAACAAGTGAGCATGCTTTTCTTGCCATTTATGCTGCCATTTCAGCATGTTGTAGTAATTGTTTTTGACATAATTTAGCTCTGTCCAGAGCCAGTTTGGTCATTTAAGCTTGGTATTGCATGCCTCTAGTGTAGTGCTCTTGACTAGCTTTAATGCTTTTGGCCCTTAACATGTTGTGCATGTGTTGCTTGCATGTTTTAGCATTATTTGTCATGCCATTTCAGCACTAAAAGTCTGCAACCTCCCTCTATTCTTCACTTTTTAATTTGCTTTTGAAAGTTGTCTTGAGCCCCCTGTTGGCTTGAGCATGAAATTAAGGCACTCATGCCTAATGGTTTTAATCCTCTCTTGAGGGTTTCTACTAACCAACATCATGAGACCTCTTTCATGCTCAAGGCACTTGTGGCTTAGGCCATCTTTCCAATTAGAGGACTTTCACATTGGACTTAACCAACTAAAGAATGGCTTGGTAATGCTAAAGTGTGTAAACAAAATTGAATCAAGTAAAACATGACTAAGATAAGCATGTTGTTTGCATTGCATGTGCTTGGATCGAACGTTAATCCAAACACAAGAAATGCGAGACATTTTATACTCAAAGTGATGAAATGTGTCACATTTCTTGGTCACTGTCACCCTTGATAGGATGGTGACCTTTTGGGTCTTATGTGCGCATTCATTAGCTTGTACAAGCTTGATCCTTTGGCCATCATGCACTGAGATGCTTGATTGTTGGCTTAAGAGCCAAGCGCCACACTCCGTTGAGCTTGAGAAATGATGAGGAGAGTGGCAGTACATACATTTCCTGCAAAATGCCTTGCTTTGCCTCTGTTGTTCTCTGTTGCAGCAAAAACAGCATTTTGGAAAAGCAGGTGGGCGACCGGCCACTTGAGGTAGCCAACCGGCCACCTGAACTAGCCGACCGGCTAGTTAGGGTGGCCGACAGCCACCTTTTGTGGCCGACAGGCCACCAGTTCATTTTTATGCAAGAGGGTCCCTGTTTTGAAGCAAAGGCAGTCTAGAGGTTGGCACAATTTTTAGAAAATAAGGAAAGTGCAAACAGAGACAGCCAAAAGCAAGGCAACGGATTTTCTGGATGACGCCAATCAAGCATGCATATCTCCCTCGCCCGCGAGGCTATTTCATTGCTTATGATTAGTTTGTGTAACTAATTAATCAATTCGTTTTGTAATATTTTAATTAGCTTAGCGTAGTTAGTTATTCAATTGTGTTGTAATTAATTAGATAGAATGGTTAATTAGTTAGGTTGTAATAATTAGCTTAGCTTATTTATTTGGACCCTCCTTAAAGAGGGCGCAATGTTGTAATAAGTGTGCCTGTGTGTGTGCATGTCTTCCAACCCCACGTCTTTCTCCTTTTTATTTATCCGCTTTTGATGGTTAGATTAGGACACATTTTGATTAGCATACCTTATGCTTGCATGTTGCATCATTCATTTCTCTTGCATGCACCGGGCTCGATGCATCATTCAAACTGCATTGTATTTCAAATACTTACTTGAATACGTGTTTCAAATCATGTTAACAAATTGTTGCATTCATATGCCATCTTAGATAGCCGGGCCTATTTAAATGCATTATTGCATGTGTTGCATTAGGCATCTAACATAGTTAGGATCATGCATTGTTTCTAACTAGATTTTGTTTTGGCTCGGAGTATACTGTAAGTCTTTATGCTTTAGCATACCTACATGAGTGTGAGTGTTGCCATGTTTAGCATGCTTGCCATGAGGCTATGTGCTTATTTGATTAACTGCATGAATGCCTGTGGATGAAGGCTTTATTACTTGAATTGGAACAATTCATCAAATGTGAGTTTTAAGCCCACTTTGCGAAGTGGCAAATCATGTTTTAAGCCCATCATGTTTGATGGCAAATCTGTGTTTTAGCCCGCTTGAGGGTGGCACTTTCAAACCATTTTCGAAAAACAAACATGAGTTGTTTTGTGCAAATTCTTGTGATTTTAGTCTATACTTGTATGCTGTGCACATCACATAGTAAGTTAGCTAATAACCGGAATAAGAACACATGTGTTTATAAAATAACATATCATGCTCAGTAGAGGTCAATCTCTGATCGGGTGAGTGGGAGTGCTTATTTCAGGACCTTCCCCTCTCGTACCCAAGTTCCCGAGCCGAGGCAACTTTGGTGATGATGGACACGTGGCCTTTGGGATGAGTCAGGGTTTCCTAAATTTCCTAAAAAGAAAATATTTAGGTGGCGACTCTGTAATCTGGCAAAGTAGTCCAGTTTTGGCATTATTTGATTCAAAATCTGATTTTCCAAAATGACTTGCCGGATTGGACTCTTTGGTGTTTATCAGTCTTACATTGCAATTTGTGAGATTAGATTCAGAACCGTGATAGGAGTTCGAATTGTAAGGCCAATTCGAGCTCTCCGAAAGAGGGCGCGAAGAAAGTCTAGTCTACAGAGTCTGACCCCAAAGACTGATCTACAGTCCAGTATTTTTCATTTTGCTTTTTTTTTTTTTTGGTGGTGTGTGTATGTGGGTTTTGACTGTTGATTTTTGTGAGAAGCTGACGTAGGGTGGTTTTCATTTGTAAAATGACGTATGTTTGTGCTTAGTTTATGAATGTAAATTACTTTTGTCTTTCTGCCTGATGAATGTGCTTGTTAATGGCTAAGTAAAATGTAAAATCGTGAAATGAATGAAATAAACTACTGAATTAATCTAGTGCACAAATAACTGTATAGCACTGTAACTTAGCCAAATAGATTGATGAATCTGCCCTTGCCCCAGCAAGTTGATGAAGGTGGCCAACAATTATCGGCCGTTCACGAATTGGCTGGGGCAGCCTGTCTGTTAGGCCCAAAGACTTACGTCAGGCCGAATAGAATGATGAATCTTCCCTTGCCCAAGTGGATTGGTGAAGGTGGCCAACGATTATCGACCGTTCACAAATTGGCTGGGACAGCCTGTCTATTCGGTACAAAGACTTACGCAAGGCCGAATAGAATGATGAATCTTCCCTTGCCTCAGCAAGTTGATGAAGGTGGCCAACAATTATCGGCCGTTCACGATTTGGCTGGGGTAGCCTGTCTGTTCAGCACAAAGACTTATGTACGGCTGAACAGATTGATGAATCTGCCCTTGCCCCAGTGGATTGGTGAAGGTGGCCAACAGTTATCGGGTGTTCACAAATTGGCTGGGGCAGCTTGTCTATTCAGCACAAAGACCTACGTAAGGCCGAATAGATTAATTAATCATCCCTTGCCCCAGCAAGTTGACAAAGGTGGCCAACAATTATTGGCCGTTCACGAATTGGCTGGGGCAGCCTGTTTGTTTGGCACAATGACTTACGTAAGGCCGAATAGATTAATTAATCTGCCCTTGCCCCAACGGATTAGTGAACATTGCCGCCGATTATCAGTCATTTATGAATTGGCTGGGGCAGCGTTGAAGGGATCGCTTTAGGAGCGGTGCACCCGTGGTTAATAAAAATGGTAGTTGCTTCGTGCGCGTAGGTCCCATTAGCGTGTTCAAACTCAACTCAAACCAGTCTTGTCGAAGAAGGTTGAAAGAAATGTGAATGTCAGGTAGACTATTCTTCAACAACAGAGGAGAAGGTAGGACATTAGCTGAGCTGGACTCAGCGAGGAATCAAGGTGGGGAACCTTCACGAATAGAAAGTGGGACGTCTGGGGAGCTGGAGAGGCGTCACTCTCCACGTCGTCGAAGCAGGTCACCTAGAAGGGATAAGCGACAACGGGGGAACTCCCCTCATTCGTGAAGCGAGGCCAGTGGGCCACTACGCCCGTTGAGTTTTTCAGTCTTTATCGGGAACAAATCGATGACGGAAGCAGATTCGATCATCCAAGATCCAAGCGTGGCAGTCAAATTTGCAGATAGATTTTTCTGCCGGAAGTCCAGCAGTCGATGATTGGTCGACAAGATTTCGAAGTGTTTCAAGAGGGCGTTCACGGAGCGGTGAAAGGATTGTACACCGCCTATGAGATCGGCATGCGCCTTTGTACCGCGCAGTGGGAGATCGAACAAAAAGATGAACGCATTCATAATTTAGAGGCCCGCGAGGAGAAAGCCGAGCAGGAGTTAAGAAAAGTGAAAGCCGTCGAAAACTCAATCGGTCGGCCTAGCTAACCCGATTGTAGAGGAAAGGGTGACCCAGCGTCTTGTGATTCATGCAATTGCTGATCACGATACGGCAAGCATGTTTGCAATAGAAGCTGCAAAGACTATGGCTTATGAACAAGGCTTTCATTCAGGCTGGAAAGTTGGGATAGAGAAGACGAAGGAAAAGCTCACCGAGGAGGTCTGTCAATGCGAGAATCATGGATTCAAGCATGGATGGGTCAAGGCTCTTCAAGCCGCGGAGGCTCTTCGGGCAACGGGCGTTGATTCTACATTGCCGTTGTATCAGGGTCATCATTTTCCCTTCTCAACTTTTGAAGTCGAGAGAAGCGACGACGACGGTGATGCTGAACAAAACTGAATGTAATGTACAACTTTAACATGAATTGGAAGCGAACTATGTATTCTTGATTACTTTAATGAAATGTATTATTTTAAATGGCTGCATATTATTTCAGTCTACGTTTATAGATTCAGCTACGGTTATCTTTCATGTGTCAATCACGATATTCAAGAAGAGGGTTCCGAATTCGGATGCTCTTTCGTGCCAATCGTGCTTCCACGTAGGGCGCTCCGAATCCGGAGTCTTATTCGGCCTAAAAGTGTCATTCACTGATGGGGCTCTGAATTCAGAGGCTTTTATCTTGGCCAATCGTGATATTCACGAAGGGCGCTCCGAATCCGGAGGATCACTGAGCCCAAAAGTGTCATTCACTGATGGGGCTCCGAATTTGGAGGCTTTTAACTTGGCCAATCATGATATCCACGAAGGGCACTTTGAATCCAGAATCTTATTCGGCCCAAAAGTGTCATTCACTGATGGGGCTCCGAATTCAAAGGCTTTTATCTTGGCCAATCGTGATATCCACGAAGGGCACTCTGAATCTGGAGGATCACTCAGCCCAAAAGTGTCATTCACTGATGGAGCTCTGAATTTGGAGGCTTTTAACTTGGCAATCGTGATATCTACGAAGGACGCTCCGAATCCGGAGTTTTATTCAACCCAAAAGTGTCATTCACTGATAGGGCTCCGAATTCGGAGGCTTTTATCTTGGCCAATCATGATATCCATGAAGGGCGCTCCGAATACGGAGTCTTATTCGGCCCAAAAGTGTCATTCACTGATAGGGCTCCAAATTTGGAGGCTTTTAACTTGGCCAATCATGATATCCACGAAGGGCACTCCGAATACGGAGGCTTTCATCTTCAAACGAAAATTTCATGTAGTGAGATAAGTAATCTTGCATTATAAAAGTGAAAGTTTGTACACGGCGAACATTCAAAATAAATCATCATGCCCTACAAGTCGGGTTAATGAAAAAATTTACGCAAATGCATGGAATTCTAAGGACGCGGCAGACTTCTTCCGGACATGTCTTTGAGTCGATATGCCCCTGTTCCCGCGATTAAATCGATTTGATAGGGGCCGTCCCAATTAGGACCCAGTTTTCTATTAGCCGGATTCCTGGCAGCTGGGAGTACTTTCTTGAGAACCAATTCTCCTGGTGTATAGCGGCGCAGCGGAACACGTTGATTATATCACTTAGCAAGCTGTTACTGGTACCGTGCCATAGATGCAAGGGCACGGTCTCATCGTTCTTTAACTAGAGTCAAAACCAAGGCTAACATCATGTCATTTCGGCCCATATCGAAAACTTTCGATTTCAAGGTTGGGGGGCCGATCTCCAGGGGGATGATTGCCTGGGTTCCAAAGCATAAAGCAAATGGCATTTCCCTAGTGGATCACCTCGGCATAGTGAGATGAGCCCACAATGCACTCAGCAATTCTTCAACCCATCTGCCTTTGGCTTTCTCCAGCCACTTCTTGATGCCATCCAAGATGGGTTTGTTGGAGGCTTCAGCTTGGCCATTGCTCTGTGGATAAGCCGGCGTTGAGAAATAAGGCCGAATACCATACGTGCTGTACAGTTCCTAGTAGATGCCACAATCAAACTGGGTGCCGTTGTTTGAAATAAGTGCTCTTGGAATGCCGAATCGTGTGATGATATTTCTCCATACAAAACGCTTAACATCGGTATCTTGAATGTGCGTTAGTGCCTCCGCTTCGACCCATTTTGTGAAGTAATCTGTCGCGACAATCAAAAATCGCTTGTTGCCAAGGGCACAAGGTAATGGTCTGACGATGTCAAGTCCCTATTGGGTGAACGGCCAAGGACTGGTGATAGAGCTTAACTCTTCAGCAGGCAAATGGGTTAAAGGGGAAAACTTCTGGCACTGTTCACATTTCTTGATGTAAGACTCGGCATTAGCTCTCATTGTCGGCCAATAATACCCTTGTGTCACAGCTCAATGAGCCAAAGAGCGCCTACCAGAATGGGCACCACAACTACCTTCATGTATTTCAGTCAGGAGTTCTTCGACTTTGTCCGGATGAACACATTCTAGATATGGACTAGAAAGGGATTTTTTGTAGAGCTTTCCTTGCAGATCCAAGTAATATCACAGGGCTTTGTTCCGCAGTTTGTGTGCTTCTTTCTTATCCGCCCGGAGCTGTTCAGAAGATAGGAATGCAGTGATAGGGTCTATCCAACTTGGACCTGATTCTATGACATCAATTTGAATTGACTCTGAGGGGGCAATGCTCAGCTCAGGGATGAATCCTACTTCAATTGTCCATTTGATTTCTAAGTTGATGGCGGAGGTTAGGCAGGCCAGGGCATCTGCATGTGTGTTATGATCCCGGGTTATTTGATTTAGTTCATGATGGTCGAATTTTGCCAGCAAAGAATTCGTCATTTTCATGTAAGCTCTCATACGGTCATTTTTGGCTGAGTCTTCCCCTTTCAATTGGTTGATGACTAGCTTTGAATAGCAAAAAATAAGAAGACGCCGAGCACCAAGGAGTTCTGCATTCCGTAAGTCGGTGAACAATGCTTCGTATTCGGCCTCATTGTTCGATGCATTGAAGCCCAGTTTGACAGCCTACTCAATTATTGCCCCGTCGAGAGCCATGATCACTACACCTGCCCATTGCCATGTTGGTTGGACGATCTGTCATAATACAACTGCCAAATTTCCCCAACATAAATACTCTAGTTCAGCTGAGGTTGAATCTGATCAGACTTGAAGTCGATGAGGCCTCCAGTGAATTCGGCCACAAACTCGGCGAGTACTTGCCCCTTGATTGAGGTCCTAGGCAGAAATTGAATATCGTACTGGCCGAGTTCGAGAGCCCACTTTGAAATACGCCCCGATGCTTCTGCACTACAAAGTACTAATTGGAGGGGGTAGTCCGTTAGTACCCCAATGGTATGGCCCTGAAAGTAATGCATCAGTTTTCTTGCTGCCATGACGAGAGCAAGGACAAGTTTTTCCAATGGAAGGTAACGCGTTTCGGCGTCAACCATTGCTTTGCTCACATAATACACTAGCCGCTGCTTCCTAAGTTCTTCCTTTAACAGTACGGCGCTGATGGCCCGGTTGGAAACTGCCAGATATAAAATGAGTGGATCACCTACCGAAGGTGTTGCCAAGAGTGGAATTGATCGGAGGTAAGCCTTCAAACCGTTCAAAGCAATTTTGCACTCAGAGGTATAATCAAAAGTTTTACCCTGCTGTAGGGTATGAAAGAATTGTCGGCAACGATCTGTGGAATGATTGATGAACCTGTTGAGTACGGCGGCCATCCCCATCAACTTTTGAACCTCCTTGACTGATCGAGAAGAGCCGAGTTCCAGAATTGCTATGATTTGCCTAGGGTTGGCTTCGATCCCACGGTGGTTAACAATGTAGCCAAGGAATTTGCCGGATTCGATCCCAAATGCACATTTGGAAGTGTTCAGCTTCATTTTGTATTTGCGTAAAATGCCGAATATCTCTTCCAGATCGGCTAGATGAGTTTGCTCTTCTTTGGACTTAACCACCATATCGTTAATGTACACTTCCATAGGACGGCCGAGTTGCTTCTTGAACATGGCAATGACTAGTCTTTGGTAGGTTGCCCCGCATTTTTCAACCCACATAACCTTATAGCAATAGGTTCCTCTTGGGGTGAGGAATGCAGTTTTGTCTTGGTCCTCCGGATGTATGGCAATTTGATGGTAGCCTCTGTAGGCATCGAGGAAGCTCATACGTTATGATGTGCTATGGCATCTACAAGTTGGTCTATTCTGGAAAGGGGAAAACAATCCTTGGAACAAGCTTTATTTAAGTCCGTGAAGTCCACACAAACACGCCAAGTCCCATTTTTCTTCTTTACAACCACAGTATTCGACAGCCATGTAGGATAGGTCACTTCCCGTATTGCCCCAGCATCAAGCAACCGGTCAACTTCTTCAACAAATGCAACAGTGTGTTCTGCGGCTGACCACCAGCTTTTCTAAATAATCGGCTTACATTTGGGGTCAACGTTTAAATGGTGCTGAGAAACAGATGGATCCACCCCCGTCATCTCATATGGTGACCACACAAATACATCTAGGTTGCCGAGTAAGAAGGAAATTAACTGATGCCTGTCAACTTTGTTTAGGGAACCGCTGACCATAAAGAACTTGTCAGGATTCTCGTCAATTTCAACTCGATCTAGTGCTTCGATTTCTTTTTCGTTTGGGAGCTGCCCAATATCATCGAGTCTCTCTCGGTCCAACACCTCAATAGAATTCACTTCCAGCTCTCGTGGCGTCTTTGCGGCAAGAAGATAACATGCTTGTGCCGAAATCTGGGAACCACAAATTTGCTCAATGCCGCATTTAGTCGGGAAGTGAAGTAGTTAATGGTAGGTGCTTGGCATGACCGGCATGGTATGCAGCCAAGTTCGTCCCATGATGAGATTATACGGCGAAGGAAGCTTGACAACCAAAAATTCCATATCCATTGATCGAGAGCCCGCTCGAACTGGTAGCGTGATTTTGCCCAACGAATATTCCGGATTGGCGTTGAAGCCAAATAACGGATAATAAGCTGGAGACAGGTCTGACTTAGTGAACTCGAGTTTGATGAAGGTCTTGTAGTACATAACTTCTGAAATACTCCCTTGGTCAATGAGAACGCGTTCTACGGTGAATCGGTTTACGCGTAGTTTGATGACCAAGAGATCAATGTGGGGGAGCGTTATGCCGACCAAATCAAAATCGTCGAAAGTAATACTCGGAGCTTCATGGGGCCATTTCGCTGGTGTGATTTGCTTTTGTGGGTCAGGATGCGACTGAATTGTATGTACCGCGGATGCCATCGACAAGCTGTATATCATATGGATTACACCGAGTGGGGGTGAATCTTGTCGTAAAGCAACTATTTTGGTTGAATTGTTCTTTCGGACGTGTTGCTTAAGCGGACCGTCTTGTACCAACTCCTTAAGATGATCTTTCAAGGCATAACAACTGTCAGTATCATGTCCTTGGTCTTTGTGATATTTGTACCGTCTATCCTGTCTCCTCGTGTTAGGAGGTCCCACCATCTTGAGTGGCCATTTAAAGAACGAAAGATGTTGAATTTTAGACATTACCATGCTGATCGGCTCCGACAACTCCATATATTTCTTGTTAACGCGCCTGATGTGCCTGCTATCCACTTGAAGTTGTTCATTAGCTCGTTGTGAACATTGACCATTTGATCGGCGTGAATCTCGTCTTTTGTCTCGTTTAGCCCGATTCTGTGGTTTAGGGCTCCATGAGGGTACAGAATTTATCGGCTGAACGATCTTAGATGGGGCCGTCTTGTTGGCCTTGTGCCTGGCTTTAACCCGCAAGGCGTCATCCTCCAGTTTGCAGTATTTCTCTTCTCTCTTCATTAGCGACCAGACTATTTTAGGGGTTTTTCTAGTCAAGGAGCTACGGAGGGCACTATTAGGGTGCAATCCCATTTTAAAGGTGGTGATGGCCATGGAGTCATTGCAGGCATCATCTACGAGATTAAAGCATTCCTAATAGCACGCCGAATAAGCACGTAGGGTTTCCCCTAGTTGAATTTGCATTGCCAGAGAGAATCGGCCTGCTTCGGCTGGATGTCATTGGTGATGAACCTTGCCCTGAAGGATTTTTAGAGTTGATGGAAGCTCTTAATTGATGCCGGTTGCAATTTATAATACCATCTGACGGCCAATGGTCCCAAACTGCTCGGAAATATTCGACACATGAGGGCCTTGTCGTCTGCATGTAGTGTCATGGCTTGCTTGTAATGACGGATGTGATCGGTGGGGTCTGATTTTCCATCATATACGGTGAACAATGGAGCTTTGAACTTTTTGGGTAGTACTGCCCTTACGATTCGTCGCAAAAAGGGGTCATGTTGATCCTCTTCGTCTGAATCATTTCTTCTTCGTTTAGTTCTTGCACACAGACTCCCTTCGGAAGAACTGGAGACTTCGACTCGTCCCTTCTTTTTAGATTCTGGGGATGACGAGTCAGAATCACTGCTACTATCTTGTCTCTGAATTCAAGGTCGTCGACCATCCTTTCTCAGAGGTTGTCTCAGATCTTGGCACGCGGCCTGTTGGGATTTTGCCACCTCCAAGTCCAAATCCTGCCAAAGGTGCTTGTTCTCAGCCATCATGTTTTCCAACCTCTGTTCGTTTTGCTTTGCTTGCATTGTCTCATGTGTTGATGTCAAGGGTGAGGTCTGGGCAACTGAGTCGAAGTTCAAGGCTCTTCATGCGGTAATGTTTTCTGGTCCAAACATGTTGCTTGGAGTGGTATCAACTCATGGTGTAAGGTCATCCGTGACTACTGGAGGATCTTCCGTCACGCCCGCCATGGATGTGATGGAGTATTCCCACAAACGGCGCCAATTGTGGAGAAGTGGTTTGGAAATACTCTTTAGATCCAATGGGATGCTCGAAATCCTTAGCAAGTCACCTGAGAAGGAATGAACACTCCGGTCGGGGGTGCTGGAATTAGCACTCTGACGGATAAGTCAGTGTATACTCTCTTGGTTGCTTATATCTTAAGTTAAACTTACTTGTTCTCACATACATTTTCTTAGCTGATACTCTTCTTATTTATAGTCGTTCTTGATGTTGATGGCTGGGCCCACTTTTCTTCCAATGAATAATCCCTCATTCGGCTAACTATTCGTACTCGGCTAGGTTTACAGTTGATTATTCGACCGATCTGGTTATTCGGCCTTCATCCCTCCAAGATAGAGCCGTATAATACACAACTTGGTTTCTTTCGTCAAGTTATTCGGCCTCCGCACGTAATCAATTTATTCGGCCCCCACAATGGTTGATTGATTGCTTAAAATTTGGCTCTTAGACATAGAAATAGATTGAAGAAAAGCTTAAAAGAACACAACATAAGCTATGTATTCAAACTAATGAGACAACAAACAAACTAATCAAATCATGAAACAATTTTGAAGGCTTGGACTGCCCATAATAGGCTAAAAACAGTGCTGAAATTACACTACAAAAGCCAAAAAAAAGGAGCAAAATATGAGAGAATTAAAACTAGCAAGCTAGCCTAAGGAGGGGTGGCTAACCCCTCCACTTTTGAAACCTCAAAGCATGTTTTTTTAGCCTCTTTTAACCTCTGAATATTAGTTTTGAATACTAAAGAAAGAGAGTGAAAAGGAGAAGAGTTTAGGTTATGAAATAAAGGTATAGAAAGAGCAAGCTCTTTCTACCTTTTTAGTAACCCTTCCAACTCAACTCCAACATTTCAAACAAGCTCAAAAACAACCAAAACAGCAAGAATGATGGAGTAAAGAATAAAAATGAAAGCAAGAAAAGAGAAAGCAAGCTTATACCTTTCAAGAAGCTAGCTTGCTTTTAGAGTTTCAAACTCAAATTCAATGCACTCTCAAGCTTGAATTACACTTCCTCAAGATCAACCAAGGCTTGAGGATGATCAAACAAGGTTGTATAGGGTGTGTAGTGATGGTGTAAGCAAACTAGGTTAGCTCAAAGGATGTCTTGCAATGGAAAAAGGAGTGAAGCCTCTCAAGGTGTAGATCTCTCTTCTAGATATTTTGTTCAACCCTCAAACCAATCCCAGAGCTTCGGTTTTATAGAATTCGAGCTGAAAATGTGACAAATATCTTCAAAAATGGACAGTTGGCGGCCCCCCACCCAGAATAGTGTTTATCGCCATCAAAGGCCGGCTGACGATTTCTAGCCACGACCGGCTATCACTAATGCACGGCCGGGCCTTGATGGCCTCCCCTATTTTTTTGGTTCAAACTCAGCTCATGGTGAGAAATGGTATAGAAATGAGACCTAAGGGTTCAAACAAGGTAAATGTTGAAGATGTTAAGCTATTTCGAAAGCCTGATGGATTCCGAATCACTGCGAATTTGCAATTCAACTTTCTTCATCGAGTGCACTGAATCAAGCGTCTAAGTCTTACGGGCAATCAAAAGTGGGGTGTCTACAGTTGGCCACGTTAATTTCTGACATTAAAGCTCGATCTAGCACGTCAACATAAGTGGGCAATTTTAACGCATTCACCTTTTCCAAGATGTCATTGTGAAGACCATTTTCAAACTTTCTCGCTTTTTTATAGTTAGTGTCAACCATATGTGGAGCAAATCTAGCCAATTTGGTGAACTTGGCTTCATACTCAGCTACAATAAAATTGCCTTTTTTCAATCCTTCAAATTCCGACACCTTCTATCACAGACATAATGTGGAAAGTATTTCTCATAAAAGAGAGCAAGAAACTGTACCCAGTCAATGCCCTTGTTATCATTATGGATTAGCATCCACCACCTTCTTGCTTTATCTTCCAGCGTAAAGGCGGCCAATTGTACTTTCTATGTCTCCAGACATGGGAATACTTCAAATAACTTTTCAATGCCAAGAACCTAAGCTTCGGCCTTCAATGGGTCCACACCCTCCATGGAATGATGGTGGCTTCATTTTCTTCAATTCTTTAGTGAGGGCTATTGTTCAGTTATCATTTGCAAATCTAGTATAGGTTGTACTGGAGGTGGGGGTTGCGGAAGTTGCCATTATTGTTGCCACTGCTGTTGTTGCCTTAGTGTTTCTTCCATGTCTTGCCTTAGTGTTTCTACCATGTCTTGCATCATTCTCTCCATTCGGTCTAGCCGAGTAGTGGAGGACTCTTCTAGCTCATCGGCTCTTGTTCTCACCATTATCTAATGAGACTTGCATTATGATTCGTACAAAAGATATACACAATACTCATGTACAGAAGATTAGAGTAATAACCCAAACCCGCCCCTATGGATTAGAGTCATAACTGGCCAGTAATCATGAGATTACTTGTGGCCTCAGTCAGAAATCAAATAATATTTAATAATAGGGGCCCAAATTGCGGATGCAAGAACTTACAAAGATTGTCCAATGAGTTGTGCAAACATGGCTTAACCAAAAATTTTCTCATAAAAGTGTAATAACTCATGCACACATCCATATTATATACTGCATAAGTCCAGGATTGTTCAAGGGTTAGTGTTAACAAAAACCAAGGTTATACACAGGGTTGGTCATGCATGACCACAAAAGAACAAAAGGAAAAAGCAAAACAAAAGTAAGGCCTTTTGCGTGAGGCGACCTTGGTTGGCTCCTCAAAACTTGGTTTCTCATTGCTCACTAGGGTTGAGGTTGGACATTCCGCTGCTCACCTACATACGTATAAATAAGGAGTGAGCTAGCGCCCAGTGAATAATACCAAAGCAAAGGAATTCATCAACAAAAATTTTACAATCATAATTCACTGTAATAAAGCAAAACGAACTTAGGTCCATGTAGCATACCAAACAACCTTAGGTCTATCATGGTCAAAATGACCTTGGGTCCAACTTACACACAAAACGACCTTGAGTCCATTACACACAGAATGACCTTAGATCCAATACACACAGAACAACCTTAGGTCTAATTCACATAGAACGACCTTAGATCCGATTCATACACATTTGTGTGCACACATTTAAATCTATGGTCATATACATAATGATCTCAATTTCATCATTTCTAACTCCTCTTTGAATTCACTTAGCTATGAATTTAAACTCATGAATGTGAGTTCAATTACTCACCTAGAGGCTTCAATCTTCCAAACTTTAGCTAGTTCTTGAGCTAATTCTCCCAATTCTTGAATTCTCTAACAAAATCTTCAAGGATGCTCTCTTCCTCTCTCTAGAATCGGCTCACTCTCTCTTTAGTGTTTATTTTTAGATTTGAGCTCATGTAATGGGCTTGAGCACATTTAGCTTCTATATATACACGTCCCTAATCAACCTTAATTAGAACTAATTAATTGTGCTTAATTTAATCAATTTAATCTAATTAATTCAATCGGAATAAATTTTTAATTAAATTTCACCGTAGGCTCTAAAAATTAGGCTAATCGCAAAAACATAGTCAATTTTGGTTTATGTCACCTCTACGGTCTTCAATTTGAATTTTGTAATAGAAAATCAAACAGATTTTCCTACGGTGAATAAATAGAAATTCAAAAACACATATAATCATATAATTAGCATTCAAAATCATATCAAGCTCATAATTATAAGCATAATTAAGATTAATTAACATAACACAGAGTAGGGTTGTCACATTCTTCCCCTCTTTAGGAAGTTTGGTCCCCCAAACTTATGTTACATTCCGTTGGAAACAAATATGGGTAGTGTTGTCGTATTTTTAGGCTATAACCAGATCTTAATGCATGCAGCTGATTAGGAGCACACATATTTCATCACTGACAGAGGGCCTTACCATTACCGTGTAGTGCCATTTGGTTTGAAAAACGCGGAAGCCACTTACCAACGCCTGGTTAACGCCGTTTTCAAAAACTAGATAGGTAGGAACATGGAGGTCTACATTGATAACATGATTGTCAAAAGCAAATTCTCCCCAGATCACTTAACAGACCTACGAGAGACCTTCTAAGCCTTGCACAAATACAAAATGAAGCTAAACCTAGAGAAGTGTACCTTCGGCATCTGTTCTGGTAAGTTCTTGGGGTTCATGGTCAGTCACAGGGGCATTGAGGCCAATCCAAAAAAGATCAAGGCCTTAATAGAAATGCAATCTCCTCGAACTGTAAAAGAGGTTCAGCAACTCACGGGGCAGAGTTGCCACCCTTAACCGCTTTATTTCATAGGCGACTGACAAATGCCTTCCATTCTTCAAGGTGCTTACGCAGGCTTTTGACTAGAACATTGAGTCCAAGGAGGCATTCCAACAACTGAAACAGTGCATGGCCAACCCCCCTCTCCACTCTCAAGCAGTTCCAGGGGAGACTCTCTTTCTCTACTTAGTTGTTTCCAATATGCGGTTAGTGCTACCCTAATCAGAGAGGAAGACTCAGTCCAACGCTCGGTTTACTACATTAGTTGCACATTTCGATGGGCAGAACAGAACTATCCCTTGTTAGAGAAGATGGCTCTAACTCTAGTTATCGACTCTAGACTTCTTCGACCCTACTTTCAAGCTCACTCCATAGTGGTCCTCACTGACCAGCTTTTGAAAAAGGTTATGGAACAACCAGAATTGTCAAGCAAGCTCATGCAATGGTCTGTCGAGTTGAGCCAATTTGAGATCTCTTATCGACCTCAAACAGCTATCAAAGGCCAGGTTGTTGCAGACTTTATCTCGAAGTTCACCAATCTCACTCCAGACATACCTTCTCTACTGGCACACATCATCCTCGAGGAGACTGACCCCCACTCCTGGATTCTTAGCGTTGGCGGTTCATCCAAAAAAAAGGGTAGTGAAGCTGGTTTAATCCTCACCACCCTAGAAGGTGAGTACTTTAAGTGAGCCCTTCGATTCCTATTTGCTGCAAGTGATAATGAAGTCGAGTATGAGGCTCTAATAGCAGGTCTTTGACTGGCTAAAGACATTGGGGTTGACCATCTCCAAGTGTCTAGTGATTTCTGATTGGTTGTCGGACAGATAACTAAAGAGTTTGATGCAAAGAAGGAAAAAATGCTATCTTCCTCTCACCCGCCTCTTCAACAGTTTCCACATGAAGCATATCCCCAGGTCAGAGAACTTCTAGAGAGATGAAATGACCCAATTAGCTTCGTTAGACAAATTAGATCTCAACCACAGCGTCCGAATTGAATACCTGACCCACCCAGCAGTTTCACGAGGTCAGCAAAAGGTTCACTTGCTCCAGGACAAGCCTATCCCATGAGCCCAAGACATCATCCTATTCTTAGAACAGGAAGTCCTACCAGAGACTAAACAGGAGGCCTACAAGATTAGGGCTCAGTCATCTAATTATGTCATTATCAATGGCATCTTGTACAAGCAGGGATTCTCACGACCATACCTTAGATGTCTAAATGCTGACCAAGCTACCTATGTGATGAGATACATGAAGGGATTTGTGGAAACCACTCGGGGGGACGGTCTTTGGCCCATAAAATTCTCCGCGTAGGCTACTTCTGGCCCACGCATGGTCAAGATGCCACTAATTTTGTGCTCAAATGTGACAAATGCAATTGCTTTGCCAACATCTCTCACGCCTCTTCGACAGAATTGATCACACCCAATAGTGCCTATCCCTTCGCCAAGTAAGGGATCGACCTAATCGGTCATTTGCCCATTCGCAAAAGTCATGTCAAGTTCACTGTGGTTGCCATTGACTATTTCACCAAGTGGGTAGAAGCAGAGCCTCTTGCTAAGATCACTAAGCAGAATACCACCAAGTTCATATGACAGTCAATCGTCTGCCAATTTGGGATCCCCCAAGCCATTGTGTCAAATAATGGAAAACAATTTGATAATGCCAAATTCATAAAATTCTATGAAGAGCTCAACAGCTGGACATGTTTTTCCTCTCCAGGCCATCCCCAAGCTAATGGGCAAGTCGAAGTCACCAACCGGTCCCTTTTGAAGATTATCAAAATCAAGTTAGAGGCCACCAAAGGTCTCTGGGCAGAAGAGTTGCTGAATGTACTCTAGGCATATTGAACGACAGCGTGAACCCCAACAGGAGAGAACCCCTTCTGCTTGACATATGGTGCCAAAATGGTCATCCCTGTGGAAATCGACCTGTCAACCCCTCGAATCACGTATCCGAACCCCAAACTTAACAACAAGTTTGGAAGAGCCGAACTTGACCTCATCGAAGAACTCCGAGAGATAACCACTGTCAGGTTGGCCTCCTACTAGCAAAAGATACAGACAAATTATAACCGTAGAGTCAGATCCAGGGGGTTCGCAATAGGAGACCTGGTCCTACGAGAAGCAACTTTTGCCACCAAAAATTCGGCTGAGGGAAAACTAGCAGCTAAGTAGGAAGGACCTTACATTGTCAAATCCAAGCCGTGGCCAGGTACTTGCCGTCTGCAAGATATGGAGGGAAGAGACCTCCCTTATCCATGGAATGCCGAGCACTTAAAGCGGTATTTCCAGTAAAACGATGCCTTTTCCTTTTTGTATTGTTCATTTTGATGTTTGGACCGCTTGTTCATTTTTGTCCTTTCAATATAATGTATAAGCTTACAATTGTTAGGACTGCACATTAATGATAAAGATATTCAACCCTTATTATTTGTGTTGTACATTTTATGAGTATTATGTTGCGTGGAGCATAGCGAGCCTCAGCCAAACTAAGTATGAAAAGCTTATCCAAACTGAGTCCAACAAGCCTCAGCCAAACTGAGCATAGCAAGCCTCAGCCAGACTGAGTCAAGCAAGCCTTAGCCAGACTGAGCATGAAGAGCTCAGCCAAACTAAGTCTGACAAACCTCAGCCAGACTACGCATGACCAGCCTCAGCCAGTTTGAGAATGAAGAGCTCAACTAGATTGAGTTTGACAAACCTCAGCCAGACTGAGCATGACAAGACTCAACCAAATTAAGCATAAAGAGCTCAACCAGACTAAGCATGAAGAGCTCAGCCAGACTGAGTTTGACAAGCCTCAACAAGGCTGAGCATGAAGAGCTCAGCCAGATTGAGTCTGACAAGCCTCAGCCAGACTGAGCATTAACATCTTAGCTACATAAAGTCTAACATAAATTTCCCAATTAACACCTGGTGTGTATACAACAATAATCACATGTTTGTTTAGACAGTTTTTATAACTCCATCTTTGTTCTTTCTTTCAAATGATATAACTTGTTCTTTCTTTTAAATAAAATAACATGTGCAAGGACAGTTCATGACACAATAGTTAAAAAGGCAAAACAGAAATAGTTTATTATTCCACAAACTAGAAGAACAGTCTTCGTAATTTAACACAAATTTTCTATAAACTGTAAAATTCTTTACAAAAGTAAATTAAACAAAAACAAAGCACATAAGCCTGTGACAGGTCTTCAATCTGCTCCACCTCCATCCCCTTCGTCCTCACTGGATGTTAGGTCTTCCTCCTATATACCTATATTAAATGGCATCTGGGTGATGTCTCCCTCTCTTGGGTTCATATGGCTAAAGTCGATGTCTAGGAAGAGCTCCTCCACCCTTTGATGGGAGCTCATTCACCCATTGTCCCAGGACATGCTCAACTCATGCTTGTAGTGGTCAGACTGTTAGAAGTTTTGCACTATCTCTGCCTTGGTCTGCCCTTCCACCAGTTCAGCTGCTACCACGTTAGAAGGCCCAACTTCACCTCCTTCCTCCTTGGCCAGACTTGTGGCTACAACAGTATCTATGGCTATTTGGAATTCTCTTGACTTCTTGTATTGCTCCACAACTACACCATGCTAGTCAGGGTTGGTTGTCATCTCTGACAGCAAAGTCTTGGTCAGCTCTGCCAACTTCCCTCTCTCTTTCTCTAAGGTCTCTTTTTCAGTAGCCAAGCCCCCTCCAATTCAGTAACTTGTGCATCTACATCCTCCTTATCCTTCAAGGCCAGATCATGCAACTCTTCATTAATGATGAGGGCCTCCTCCAACCTCTCTTTGGTAGTGGTGCAGGCTTGCTGGGCCTTGTTAGTCCTCTTTTATTCGTTCGCCAGTTCAAACTCTAGCGACACCACCCTACAGTGTGCCACTTCGAGCTCAACCTCGACGATTGACAGTTCGACAGCAACCTCAATTTGGCCCAGCCTGGTGCGCTCAACCAAGAAACTCTGCACCATTTCCAACACCTCCATCTTCTTCACTGAGCGTATGCCAGGCCCTTCGCACAGCCACTCGGCGATGCCTTTCTCTAACTAGCCGTCTCTACCTTTACATTTTGCAATTGCGCCCGAACCTCCTCCAACTGGACCTTCAGCGATTCCACCTCCACCTTTGCCATCACTCCCTTGCCGAACAGAGCAGCCGCTAGGGTCAACTCCTCTATCTGCACTAACCAAAATCCTCTCATGAGGTTGGTCTTCACAAATTGTGAGACACCTCACACGGTAGCGTCCTCAATGACCCCCAATAGGCGGTTTGCACTAGCCTTGGCCTCCCGCAACATTGTAGAAGGGTCACCCTCATTAACTACTAAGTGGCTGACCACTACATTCAGATGATGAGTGGCAGTCCCCAATGTCCCCAAAGTCGTGCTCATCTCTGGTTCACTCGTTCACTCTTTTCCCAACTCCTAGATTGGGGACAAGTCTGTTAGGGGCAAGTCCATTGAAGGCAGGTTTGTCGATTGCTCAACCATTAAGCCCCCTTCTTGTTCTTCCATTCAGCTCATTGCTTTAGTGATCGGAGGCTCAGCCAGGCCTCTCTCTGCACCCACTCTAGCCCTGGCCTCCTTCCCTTCACTTTTTTGGGGCACTTTCATCACCCTTTCCTTTTCCTTCTTCAGTAAGGGCCCTACATGCACCCCCTCCGAAGCCACCTTCCTATTCTTGTTCTTCACTACCAACTCTATCTCCCTCTTGCTTCCCTCCTTCAGTGGATCCACAGGTGCTCGTAGTGGCACAAAATTTGTTTAAGTCCTCTCCAAAAGGCTTAGGTCATGGGAAGACCAATCTCTTCGCAACTGGTTTAGGCGCTGGGCCTAACTCTTTTTCCTTGTGCTTTTTAGCCATCGCCAGAATCTTCCTGTCCTCTACCTCTTGAGCCTTTCTTCTTGCCTCTACCTCCTCAGGAGCAGGGTCTCTCTCGGCAGGCTCAAGCCCCAGGTTCAGGGAAAACAAGGCCGAGGGCTTGTCGAGGTCGTCTTATTTCAGCCCCTCTTTTTCCCTCCACTCCTTTACTTGTCTCACCCTCCTCTCCGCTACCATATCCAACCTTGGCTCCAATGACTTGGTGGGGATCTTCCAAATCATGCACACTGCCCTCTCGCTATTTGCTGACACAAAAAACCATTTTGGTCACCAAACTTTCACCGATGAGGGCAACCCCGCCACCAATCCCCTCCCCCCTACTGCTTCCAAAGTCACCCACATCTCTTGTTGCCCTAAGGCTTTATAGCATGAAAAAATTTCACCCACCAACATTGTCTCCCCCCCGGTTGCTAGTGGCCACGCAACCGCGCAGGCGAATAGAATCTTCCATGCATTCGGCATTAATTGTCGTAGTGCCACCTCTAGGCAATCCAGCACATTAGCCACCAGTTATGGGAGTGGCAATCTCAGACCCCCATGAAGTGCCTCTTCGTACAACGTAAACTGCATTGGTCGTACGTCAGACACCCTCACCTTTGTCGTTGGCAATCTCAACTCTACGTCCACCAGAATCTAATATCTGCTGCAAAATTCGTTCAGATCCTTAGCCGTTAAAATGGATTTGTTAGCCTTGGTATGCTAGTGGTCAAGCACCACTTGGCTAATCGGCTGGGCAGCCGAGATCATTGTTGTCGGAATGGGTCGTGCCGGTTGCTCCGCCCCCCTTTTTACCAACATTTCCATTTTGTACTGTTTTGCCAGCGCCACTCTATCATCCTCTCCTAATGCATCAAACGCCATGGCCAGAGCTTTGTGTTGTGCTATGTCCTTTACGTTTCTGTATATTGCTTCAGTTGCAGGAGCAAAAAAGTTTGTAATATGACAATGTGGAAAATCAAACGAGATGAAAGAAGCGAATTCTGGAATGTGTTGGTTTCTCACAATAAGGTAAGAAAATCACACCAGCCCGAATGCCCAGGGTTTGCTTGTCCTCCAAGGGTTGTGGTTAAAATTCACCAGTTTAAAAATCCAAAAACCACTTAACGCCCCCGCCTTTTCAACATCTCTCATTATACAAACCTCTTTACTTCACACAATACAAAATCCCTATCAACGACCTAGGTCGCTCCACGTGTATGGCCCCGATTGCTTCCCTATATCACTAATTCTCTTTCCTCTCTCCCGTCTATTCCACTTTACATCATCACGTGCATTTCTACACCTCGAGCTCAGTGCACCATCAATGCCATCGAGTCTTCCTTCCTTGGTCGGCCACCTTAACGGTCAGTCACATCGACGGTCAATCATTTACCTCGACCACCTCATCGACGGTCAGTCACATCGACGGTCAGTCATTTACCTCGAGCTCAGTGCACCATCAATTCTAGGTGGTGGTGAAGAAATGGTGTAGGAACTTGGATGTTTTGATGGTTGAAGTGTAGAGAGGAAGAGAGGCAATGCAAGAGGCTCAAAGGTGTTTTTTCCAACCACCAAAACCAGACCTGGGGTGCTGGTTTATATAGGCAAGAGAGGGGGAGAAAAAGAGGAAAAAAAAGGGGAGGAAATGACTCCAAGTTTCCCCCCAAAAAAAGGGGCCCCCCGGATACCAAATCTGGAGGAAAAGAGATGCAAATTTGAAGTGAACAGGATGCAAGGAATCTGGCCGGCCAACTGTTGAGGTTGCAGGTGGCCGGCCGGCCCTCCCCATGGCCGGCCGGCCAGGGGTCAAAAAGGCCAAGTGGCATTAATGGCCGGGCACCACAGATTGGTGGCCTCCCATGTGTGCTCAACACAACCCTGTGGTCAAAAATTGGCAACTGTGAACCAGGAGAGAGAACAACTCACTTTTCAAAGGGGTTCAAAAAGGTTCAACTGGAATTACTGGCCGGCCACCAAATATTGGTGGCCTCCCAGATGTGTACATCACAAATATGGGGTTTAGGGTGCAAGAAAATGGCCCAAGGGTGGTCAACATTGGCTTCCGAGTGAGAGAAAACGGGCAACGGAGGGCGATGAAGGAATATAACTGGTTGCTGAAACAATTACTGGCCTCCCACCCTTCTATGACCTTCCTGGTGATGAAACAGAGGTCCCTACCAAAAATGAACGAAAATCGATGCAGAATGAAGGTTCGGGGGCCGAAACGCGCAGTCCGAGGCCTCGAAAACCGACTGTTAGGCACCGGGAGTGGTATTCAACCACGAAGTTGGTCTCTCGGACCACAGTGTCCCTAAAAAGGGAGTAAACAATATGCATGCCAAAAACCAGAGCAAACGGAGGTGGTTAGGCGGTCCCGAACCGAGGCACTCGGCCTGACGGCTCTGAAAACCGGGAACCGGGCTCCGAAATGGGCAAAATGGCCTACGACCATGAAATGTAGCCTGCGGCCACCGGGAGATGGTCTACGAGACCTCTCTCTCCCTCTGAAAAAAGAAATAGAGAAAATCGAGTCTGGTTCGCAAACCGAGGCCAAGTATAGGAAGGGTTCAGAAGTCCGGAGGCAAGGCTTACGGCCGAGACTCTAAGACTTCTGAACGAGCACAATATGCAACATCACCGAGCGCTCAATCGGTGACGTCTGAGTCTTAAGGTCGGTCAAAAATGAAGTGTCTACAGTTGCCCCTCTTTGACAGAACTCGAAAATCAAGAAGTGACGGGAGTAAATGTCAAAGCCTAGAGACGACCCATTTTTGACAAGGTCGAAGACTTAGAGGATATGCCCGCAGGCGTGCATATGCATATGCACAAGGCCAGAGGTAACTCAATGATCATGCAAATGCAGCAAGCTATAATGAAGCAAGTATTCGCAAATAGATGCCACAGTTTTAAGCAAGGATGCACAGCAACAACTACATTTCATGCAGTTAGGAATGTGGAGAATTATTCAATTCTCGCCACGTCTCACACGGAGAAGATACAATACCTGCGCGGTTCGTCTGGTCGCACCAGCCTCAAATGAACCGTAGATACAATATCGTGCCTCATGGTGCTGGGGATCTCTTGCTTCTTCTTGGTCGAACCACAGGTGCTACTTTTCTCCCTGACTATGGTTGCAGCTTTCCTTATTCTCCAACAGGGTGACAGACTAGGTTGGATCAGTATCTAGAATTGAGGCGCATATAGATGCTATCTCAATCTATGGAGCTGCCATACAGATTTCAAGCCGAGGATATACCCCTGGGTATTTAAACCAGACTTTAGTCTTAGAAATCCCAAACCTTTGCGTTCTAGGCATAAGCCATTCGAACTTTAGTTTCCACCGTCTCAGTTGGTCTCCTAGGAACTCACCGCTAGCACAGGCAGGTGGCTATACCAGACCACCGGAAGTCATTCGGGCACGACAAACACCAAAGGAATTGCACCTTCAGAGGATTTAAGGTCTCCTAGACCAGGGAGTGCACGAGACAGTGCAATGAAATGCAAGTAAAATGCAAGTATGATGCGCAAAACAGCGCGAATGATGATGTAGGATTTAAGGTCTCCCAGACTAGAGAGTGCACAAGACAGTGCGAGCTGGAGGTGCACAACACCGTGCGAGTAGGGTGAATGCATAAAGCAGTGTGATACAAGTAAGGTGCGCAAGATAGCGCGATGCAACGCACTAACAAGTGCAGGTGAGATGCGCAAGATAGCATGATAAAATGCATGCACAATGCAAGTAATGTGCACAAAATAGTGCGATGCGCAAAATAGTGCGATGCGCAAAATAGCGCGAGTGAAATGTAATGCACTAACAAGTGCAGGTGGGACGAGCAAGATAGCGCGAATGATACAATGCACAAAATAGTGCGATACGCTAAACAGCGCGATTGATTTGAAATACACAAGATAGTGCGATGTGATATGCAAAGCACACGACAGTGCGATTGAGGTGCGCAAAATAGCGCGATGAATGCAATGCACAAGACAATGCGATTGAGGTGCGCAAAATAACGTGAATGATAAACTGCACAAAACAGTGTGATTGTGGTGCGCAAAATAGCGCGAGTGATAAACTGCACAAAACAGTGCGATTGTGGTGCGTAAAATAGCGCGAGTGATAAACTGCACAGAACAGTGCGATGCACAAAATAGCGCGAATGTAAACTGCACAAAACAGTGCGATTGAGGTGCGCAAAATAGCGCGAATGATTAGAAATGCACAAAACAGTACGATACGCTAAACAGCGCGAGTGATTAGAAATGCACAAAACAGTGCAATACGCTAAACAGCGCGAGTGATTAGAAATGCACAAAACAGTGCGATATGCTAAACAGCGCGAGTGATTAGAAATGCACAAAACAGTGCGATACGCTAAATAGCGCGAGTGATTTGAAATGCACAAGACAGTGCGATAAAATGCATCTTCTATGCAAGTATGGGGGCATTCTATGCAATATTGAAAGCATATTCTGTGTATGAGACAAGCAAAGCATATTCTATGCGGAATCGAAAACAAGCATATTTTGTGCATGAATCATAACGATGCGCGGCACGCATGCAACAACAGTGTATATGAAAGTTCATATTTTATGCAATAGAGGAGCATCAAATATGTACTCTGGTACCTCTGATTTGCCTCTTAGAGGACTTTGCAACACACTCAGCTCAAAAAGGGCAACACCCTGTTCATATTGGCGAGAGATAACATCTGCATGTGAAACCCTCGGTGCTGCTTGGACTGCCATTCTGACTTGAAGCAGGCTTACACTTGGGGTCGAGATACACTCATACTCCAGAGAAATGGCGAGGCCTGAGAAGGTGCACCTGAATGCAGTCTCGGATTTTGCTAAGTTGAAACATGCTAAGATGCTCCAAATTTTCCCTTTTCTTTTGCTTTGCAGTCCGGAACCTAAATAGCTTCAGATAGGTCCTTGTTTTACTATTCTGACATGACCTGGGTTGAACCCTGCGGCTTTATGAAAGAACCAATTCTGTTTTGCACAAATGTGAGAACGGCACGGCACTCGAGCACAAAACGATTTTATTTTTGAAATTGAGAGATGAGTTTCGACCAGGTATTGAGCCTACACTGAACACAGCAAAACGACTCAACAAGGAAATAAAAGGCACACAACCTAGACACATCGAGTAACACTCGAAACGACTCAAAACAAAATCGAGATAAAACAAAAAGACACGACACTCAGACGTGCACAGGGAGCCTGTTTCACCAGGTAGTGTTTCCCATTCTTTCTCATTTGTGATTCTCACATCACTCGACCCTCAGGCTATATTTTTCTGAAAAATCCCTTTTCTCACTTTTTCTCTCAACGCACATCTCTCTATTCTTCAATCTCTCATTTTTCATCCCTCCCCTGGGTGGTTGATGGATAAACAGAAGTTGGGCTCTTGCCCCTAGCATTCTGCTAGATTCTTCTTCTTCTGCACGCAGCTAGTGAGTTTCTCCCACAGAGGGGTTGGCTACAACTGGGTGTGTAGCAAATCTGCAGCTGACATCGGTTGACGATGCTTGCTGGGGAGTTTGGACGTGATAGATCTGTCCAGATGAGGGAGTGGAATATCTTGATCCATTCCAGTTCGTGCTTCGCACTTGGCTTGATACCTCGTTGCTCGGAGGGTGAGAGAGCTTTCAGCCCTTTTGTGTTAGCTTCAGTTGTGCCCTTTTGGCAGGTAGAGTGCCCTTCTTGGCAAATGCATTGACAAAGGGAAAAGACAGAAACCTGACTCAACTGTGCCCCTAGTTCATCATTTCGACCATTTTTTGTTTTTGCTTTCTACTAAACAATTTTGACCAAAATGAGAGTTAGATTAACATGCTTGTTCGATTTTTGATTTAAATCATGCAAGTCAGGCTATGAGCACTGAAAATTTTCCTTTTTTGGGTCCAAGAAAGGTCCAGTTTTGGAAAAGATGGAAAATTTTCGAGAAAATTAGTCAACCTCAGTAAAAATTCTCAAAAACTATTTTTGCAAACGGCCACTGCTCAACGAGCATGAAACCTACTCCTGAGATGCACAACCTCGATCCAAAGGAAAACTGCCCCGTGCTTGAAGAGAGCTGCATGGCAACGGAAAGTTGCCCCTTGTTTGAACGGCACCGTGGCATTGAATGGCAACGGAAAGTTGCCCCTTGTTTGATGGCACCGCAGCGCATTGTAGTCAGTCCTCAGAGTGACGAACACAACCAAATCCTCAGATACAGAGAAGACAAAGATGACAGAACCATCGCATGGACACAATCAATTGAAGTGTTTTACGGCTGGACTTCAGAATGAAGTTGCCTACGTATCCCAAAGATGGGAATCAAGCCTTACGTAGTTCGGGGTTAAGGTACACTCGGGTATTAACCTCTCCTTTTTAGCTCTAACTTTTGCCAAGGCGCCTGTTGCGGTTTTCGACCTTGCGAGCTTTGTTTTTCTTTCTTTCTCTTTTCAATTTTTTCTTTTTTTTTTTTCTTTTCTTTTTTCTTCTTTTTTCTTTTTTTCTTTTCTCTTTTTTCTTTTTTTTTTCTTTTTTTCTTTTTTCTTGCTCTAACTTTTGCCTGGGTCGCCCTTCCGGGTTTTCGGCCCAGCGAGCCTCTCAAAGGGTAAAAGTGTAGCTTGGTCCATGCCAAATGGTTGTAGGTTTCGAAGCCATCCGTATCCAGGAGAGTGGCTGTTGATTTGCAAGAGGACTCATCTTCGGCTCTTCGAGCATCTGACATCTTTGCCCCTAGTTCGAAGGGTACTTCTGTTCTAGCTTTGCAAGCTTCTTCTGATCTTCTTGATCTGACTTTCCTGGCCTCTTGTTCGAGGGCTGCTTCAAATCTGGCCACACAGGCCTCACATCGTAGTTGACCGTTGAACCTTCTGAATTCAAGTTCAAGGTTTGGAAGCAAGGGGTTGAGTCTCGAGGCTGAGAGCGATCCTAGGCTGCACAATCTCAAGAGCGATTCCACACAGGTCTTCGCAGGACCGCGCAAAACATTTTGTTTTTGAAAATTTTTAAGAAAGCGACAAATCGCTCGCGCTGAAGATAGTGTGAAACCAGTCTGGATCAAGCCAGGGTCCTTCTCAGTACTCACCTAACAAGCATGATTTCATTCATTAAGGGCTTAGCACGCCTCTCTTTCTCTCAATTGATCAAAGTTTTGCAAATCCCGAGGAATTCCTTCCTCTTCGTTTTCACCGCAGTGTTCAAAAAGTTTTGAAAAACTTAGGTCATTACAACGACTTCAAGGCACAGAAAAGACAGAGCTCTTAGTCAAATACTGCCATCTCATTCAGAACTTCCGGCATAACTGGCACAAGGCAGAAGCAAACACAAGGATGTGAAAATCACTGCTGTCCATTCAAAGTCTACTGGCACAACTGGCTCCCTGGCAGAAACAGACTCAAAACAAAACAAAAAGACAAACGCAAAACAAAATGGTGACGCCCGAGGTAACACCCCCCGGAATCACCCGACTCCTATACAATAGGACTGACTCGATACAACAAGACAGACCCAAAACAAAAAGACTGACTCAAAACAAAGGACAGACTCAAAACAAAACAACAAGACTGACCCAATACCCAAGTCAGAATGCAAAATTAACAGCACTTGTACATTGCTCAAAACAGTGCATGCCATCCACCACAGCTGGAGTAATCTGAGCGCCATCCGCAGGTGGTTCATCCTCGATCACATAATCACATTATCCCCCAAGTTCACTGACCAGTGCCGATAGACTTTGCAGAGCTTAGCGCGACAATGACCCCGTTGTCAATCAATCCTGTACTTCATGGCGAAGACGAAGCAGTTGTCAGTATGACCAGTTTGTGATGGTAAGGCAGTACTGGGTAGCATCATGTGTAGCCGGAAGAGGGTTCGGGAGAGGCCGAGGCTCAAGGGGTTTGAGATGGCCTTGTCCAACAAGGATTTGGAAAGCTTTGGACAAAGGCATGTGGAGGGCATGGAAGACCCTTGACCTCGGGGTTGGTACTTCAAGGCTTGTGGATTTTTGCTGGGCGCACCAGCAAAGGGATTGGCAGGTGCTGGCCTGGTTTGCTGATCTCTTCTGAGTAGGATTAGAGCTAACAGGATCGTATCTGGTATACGGCCCTTCTCCTTGCCTTGATTCAAACTGCCCCCAACTTGAGTAGCGAAAGTGTCATCCACAGTTTTTGCAACAACTGCGAGGACTTGCTCTTTGTTCAGTCCCTCGGCTTTCAAAGCCTCAACAGCAACAGAAGATGTTCATGGGGATCCATGCCCGCCCCTACTTGTTCTTTCCACTCGCCTCCACTTTGCCAAGGGATTGGCCTTCCTCAAATGCAGCCCGTCCCAAGACTGGGAGCCTTTTGACATGAAATTCCCAGTATGTGGTGTGGTCGATGATGGAGCCAATGTCCCGGAGGCCAGATCTGTCACAGTTCTTTGAAGATCTTTATCATTCCCATCAACTCAGAAGTAGTGGGTTCTCGGGTTTGAGATGATTGGGTTCAGGTGCACCCATCATGCATAAGTCCATGCTTTCTGGGATAAACACCTCAGGTTGGGTAGATGGGCCGGGGTGATGTATATGCTGGGGTCATAGGTGGATGGCAGTATATGGATGAGATTGAGGTAGGCAGGAGATGTTTGGTCATTGGGGTCTGAAGGTGGAGCTATCGTCCGGTTGTCGATGAGATTTTGGACCTCATGACGAAGGCGGTAGCAACGGTCGGTGCCATGACCGCGCTGCTGATGGTACATACAGTACTTGGCGGGGTTATGTCTGGCTGGGAGTGGGTCGGGAAGAGGTTGAGGATCGAGGGGTTTGAGATGCCCTTTTCCATCAGGAGTTTTAGTGCGCTAGTCAGGCTCATATAGAGGGGGGTGAAAGTTCTGCCCTGAGCTTGGGCTGGGCTGGCTGTCGTAGGCTTGGTTTGGCAAAAGGGTTGGCTGTGACGACTGTATTGATTTCAGTGGGTTCGGGAATAGTGCTACTTCCGGCATTGGTACTCCTGCAATCGCCCTCCTTGTCGGTTCACTTGTTCTGGGAATGATCCCACTGTTGAACGCATTCTCGACCTGAACCCCCAGTTCATGCAAACTTTTGAAAGTGAATAGCGGAGCGACTATCAATTTTGCAACATATCATGCTCGAGGTTTCGCACCATCATCTGCACTTGATCCCTCTCAGAAGGGCGATCTGTCATCTGTGCTGCCTTTGCTCTCCACCTTGCAACAAATTCCACAAAAGGCTCTGTTGGGTTCTGGCGGGTTGCTTCAAGCTCTTGGATGGTCATTTCAACTTGGGTATTGTAGAATACTGATCACAAAGGCCTCAGCCAATTCTTCCCAGTTTTGCTTCACTTTATCCTCCAACTTAGCGTACCAAGTGGCTGCTACACCCGACAGGGTTCTTCCATACAAGAGAGTTTTGTGGCTTAGTCAGACCCATCGGCTTCAGGACATCCAAGAAAAGTCGGATATGTACCATTGGATCTCCAGACCCGTCGAAACGGTCAATATGTGGCATTTTGAATCTGTCTGGGAGCCGTACGGCAGACTCGTGTGCCCATCCTCAATGTCGGGAATGGAGTTAAGGCCCTGTGCCTTTTTGAATTGCTTCTCAAGGTTCGCAATTTTCACTGCGGTCAGATCGAGGTCATTAGCATCAAGGGGATAAAGCCTCTCATTAGGCTGCACCAGGGGTCTGAAAACTCGGGCTTGAGCCAACCCTTCTCGAGGATCTGGACCCTGCAAATCTTCAGTGGGGAATGGGTCAAAGTTCGGCTGGGGTCCCAAAGCTGGATGTGAGGCAGATGCCCCAGATGGGCGCTGCGTTTCAATACTGGTCTCAGCCTGCATGGCAGTTCCCTGATTTAGCGCTGCTATCACGGCCACAAATTCTTCCGAACCCTGTGCCATCACGGTCTACTGATGATGTGACTGGTGACTGTCGGATCAGATGAACCAATGAGCCCTGACTGGCCTTCTTTGCCTTGCCTCAGCGAAAGAACACTGGTTGCCCTTGAATTGAATTTGACCTAACAAAGTCTATCAGCACTAGTCCAATGTACCCGGGGGATATCGGAGCCTTCTGAAGCTATGGTTCCAGGACTACCTAGCAAAAGAGAAAATGCAGCATCTCAGCCTGATTTCACCAAAGATACGAGCATAGGATGACTGTGTGCCCTCTACTGAATTCTGCCCCAAAATTCTGCCTGTAAACTGATACCCTCAGGTAAACTGAATCCCAAAATACTGAACTGGTGCCCGCAGGCCTGATGCCCAAACTTGCAAACTGATACATGCATTCCTGTAGAGACGCACTCTAAAAGCACATAACAAGCAAGTGAGAGCCAAAACACCCCTATGTTGGGGTAGGGTTTCCCTGTCCTATTTTGTCAGGAGCTAGGGTTTCACTACGCACGCAGCGGTTTCAAACAACCTATATCGGGTAAGCAACCTGTCCTAGTTTGGAATGGTCACTATGGATCCGAATATGCACTAGGTCGAATGGTCAAAAAGGGTGCCCCGGTAAAACCGGGGTTTGTGTTCCCATACTGGCAGAGCCCATAACCGGTCAGCCTTATGGTCATGCCTTGACAAGACAAGCCTCCGGCAAACCGTTCAGGAATAGCAGATGGCAAACACGGTGTCCTAGGCGCACCAATGCAAATGCAATGCAAAGAAACACACAAGTGTAGTCAAAACCAGATATCATGAGTTCGAGTCAAGTTCTCTAAATCCCCAGCAGAGTCGCCAGAAACTGTAGACAAGCCCGCGGGGGACCTCGCTACAGCTCGGACTCGATTTGTGTCACGGTTCTTAATCTTGAACCAAAGAGTCCAAATCCGGCAAATCGTTTTGAGAAAACAGATTTTTGAAAGAAGTGCCAAACATGGACTGCTTTGCCAGATACAGAGTCGCCACCTAAATATTTTATTTTGGGAAATTTAGGAAACCCTGACTCGTGCCTAAGGCCACGTGTCCGTCATCACCAAAGTTGCCTCGGCTCGGGAACTTGGGTACGATTGGGGAAGGTCACTTCGTGAGCACCCCCGCTCGCCCGATCAAAGACGGCCTCTACTAACCATGATATCTAGTTTTGAAAACATTGTGTGTTCTTATTCCGGTTATTAGCCTAGATTTACTATGTGATGCGCACAGCATACAAGTATAGACTGGTCGCCTGAATTGGAACAAAACATTTCATGTTTGTTTGTGAAAATGGTTTGATGCTACCGCAGTAGGCTAAAATGCGATTTGCCACCCTCGGGTGGGCTTAGAAAACATGATTTTGCCACTATCTAGTGGGCTTAAAACAAACATTTGATGATTGTTCCAATCCAAATAACCCAACCTCACCCACAGGCATTCAAGAGTTATATCACATAAGCATAGCCTCATGGTAAGCATGCTATCATGGCAGTCACTCACACGCATGCAAGGATGCTAAAGCATAAAACTCACCGAGTACTCCAAGCCAAAACAGAAACTAATTAGAAATCCATGCATGATCCTAACTATATAGAAATGCCTAATGCAACACATGCAAAAATGAAACTATAGCAGGCTCGACTATTCTAAACATGGCATATGAGATGCAACAGTTATCATGTATTCAACTTGGAATTGAAATACAAATGCAGTTAGTATGATGCGCCGAGCCCGGTGCTGCAAGACAGATGAATGAATGCAAACATGCATCAATACTGTATGCTAATTGAAATATGCCCTATCTAACCATATAAAGCAGGTAATAAAAGGGAATAAGACGTGGGTTTGGAAGACATACACATCACCTCACCCCTTATTACAATTATGCCCTCGCGCAGAGGGTCCGAATAATATACAGTCCCGAATAAAAGAATATTACAGTCCAAATATACAGTCCAAAATGTGTACGATTCCTAATTAATTTACAAATTAACTAAGAAAATAATAACTGGCATGAAAGCCAGGGACTGCCTTGATTCTGATGAATGATGTAATGTTTAGGCTCTCCTTGTGCGGAAATCCACTAGGATGCCCCAATTAGCCCTGTTTGCAATTGTTCTTGGAAAGCGCTCCAAGCCTCGAAGACTACTGATTCAATGAAATTTGCTACAACAGAGAAGAGCAGGAAAGGGGCATAGCAATGTATTTTCACAAATGTATGCATGCCTCGATCCTCGTGCCACCAATCACGCATCTCGATGCATGATGGCCGAGAGTCGATTTGCACAATTCAATATGGAATGAATGCACATGAAAACAACAAACAAAACCTAACTCCATCATGGATGATCCGGAGTGTCGGTGACTAGGAATTGAGACACGTTCCGTCACTCGGAGTACGGAACGTACCTCGTTTCCCGTGCTCGGGCTAACTCCTATCCCGAACACAATGCAATATGCATGACATGCATGAATGCAACTAAGATACAACCTAACATGCACAATGTTATGAAATGGCATACACGGTGCACGATGCAACATGGCATACACAATGCTCTAATATACAACCTAGCATACACAATGCTATGGAATGAAATGGCATACGCAATGCATAATGGACTTACACTAACATGAGTGGACCTCAGCCACACTCACACAAGAGGCCATTAGATGAAAATGAGACACTCGAAATGCTTGCACGCGTGCACGCAAATCGAGGACCGAACCTACGGCACGGAATGCCACTCTAACAAGACATAGCAAAACATGGAATATGGCATACTATCATGAAAATTTTAGAGGCAAAATGAGATGTAAAACAGCCCCGAAACATGGTAAAATGGTACCCGATGCACGGAACGAGTCCCGAAACATGAATTTTGGCACATGAAATGGCCTATAGCTATGCAATGCATGCAATTTGAACATGAAGTGTAAAGACAGAAGCAAGGCAGCCCTAAAAAAATCATGTTTACAGTTTTAAGCAAGGCCAAACAGTGAGCACAAATGGGGCTAAGCTAGCATACAAAAATGGCCCCGAAAGCAAGATATTGAAGCAACTCACAGAGGATGGCCCTGAATAGAGAAGGGGCCTTCTAAAACATTGAAGAGGGGCCAAAAATATGATGTTTTACAGTTTATGAAAAACCCCAAAAACAGATACAAGTATGTTCAAAATGCTATGCAAAATAAGGGCCAAAATGGAGATAAAGAAGCAACTGATATATGCTGGTCCCAAACAGGTAAGGGCCCTTCAACAATGTTTAAGAGGGGCCCAAAATATGACTTTAAAATTAATGGCCGAGCCCAAAACAGTGTACAACTATGCTCAAAATGCAATGCAAGATATGGCCTAAAAGAGAGGCTACAACACAAAGTATACAAAAGATGCTCCAAAAAGCAATAGACCCTTAATGAAACATGGAGAGGGGGTCAAAAAAGGCCATTTTCAGTTTGGACCAAGGTCCAAAAGCAGAAGCTCAATAGGCTAATAAATCATGCAAAAATGGGAGTAAAAGATGGATATCAAAGCAAGTGATACATGGAGGATTCAAACAGTGATGAGCCCTTCTACAATGTTGAAGAAGGGCTCAAAATAAGCCTATTTATAGTTTACAACATGCTTCAAAACAGATTATACATAGGCCTAAAATAACATGCAAGAAAATGGCATACAAGAGGGATAATGAAGTAAGTGCAAAATGGGGGCCTCAAACAGTAAGAGGCCCTTAATGAAAGATGAAATATAGCTCAAAAAAATTCCACTTTCAGTTATGGCCTGAGCTCAAAGATACAAGCAAGAAGGGCTAAGAAAGCATGCCAAAAATGAGCTAAAAAGAGGGAAATGGTAACTCACCCTTGTAGACCAATCTTTAGCAACTACTTGGACCAAGTTTAGGTGCTCCTCAGCTCTGGAAGACAGCTCCAAGTGGCTGGAATGGAGGTGGTGGTGTGATGCTAGGTGGTGGTGAAGAAATGGTGTAGGAACTTGGATGTTTTGATGGTTGAAGTGTAGAGAGGAAGAGAGGCAATGCAAGAGGCTCAAAGGTGTTTTTTCCAACCACCAAAACCAGACCTGGGGTGCTGGTTTATATAGGCAAGAGACGGGGAGAAAAATAGTTTCCCTCCCAAAAAAGGGGCCCCCCGGATACCAAATCTGGAGGGAAAAGAGATGCAAATTTGAAGTGAACAGGATGCAAGGAATCTGGCCGGCCAGCTGTTGAGGTTGCAGGTGGCCGGCCAGCCCTCCCCATGGCTGGCCGGCCAGGGGTCAAAAAGGCCAAGTGGCATTAATGGCCGGGCACCACAGATTGGTGGCCTCCCATGTGTGCTCAACACAACCCTGTGGTCAAAAATTGGCAACTGTGAACCAGGAGAGAGAACAACTCACTTTTCAAAGGGGTTCAAAAGGTTCAACTGGAATTACTGGCCGGCCACCAAATATTGGTGGCCTCCCAGATGTGTACATCACAAATATGGGGTTTAGGGTGCAAGAAAATGGCCCAAGGGTGGTCAACATTGGCTTCCGAGTGAGAGAAAACGGGCGACGGAGGGCGATGAAGGAATATAACTGGTTGCTGAAACAATTACTGGCCTCCCACCCTTCTATGACCTTCCTGGTGATGAAACAGAGGTCCCTACCAAAAATGAACGAAAACCGATGCAGAATGAAGGTTCGGGGGCCGAAACGCGCAGTCCGAGGCGCCGAAAATCGACTGTTAGGCACCGGGAGTGGTATTCGACCACGAAGTTGGTCTCTCGGACCACAGTGTCCCTAAAAAGGGAGTAAACAAGATGCATGCCAAAAACCGGAGCAAACGGAGGTGGTTAGGCGGTCCCGAACTGAGGCACTTGGCCTGACGACTTCGAAAACCGAGAACCGGGCTCCGAAATGGGCAAAATGGCCTACGACGACGAAATGTAGCCCGCGGCCACCGAGAGATGGTCTACGAGACCTCTCTCTCCCTCTGAAAAAAGAAATAGAGAAAACCGAGTCTGGTTCGCAAACCGAGGCCAAGTATAGGAAGGGTTCGGAAGTCCGGAGGCAAGGCTTACGGCCGAGACTCTAAGACTTCTGAACGAGCACAATATGCAACATCACCGAGCGTTCAATCGGTGACGTCTAAGTCTTAAGGTCGGTCAAAAATGGGGTGTCTACAACAACATAGTAGGAGTGCATGTTCTATGCGAGATGAATAATCATGCAATGTTAAAGACATGTTTTATTCAAAACATGTGAGAAACAAAACAGAAGCATATTCTATGCGGCGTAAGCCAGGGCATGTTCTATGCCACATTAGGATGCATATTCTATGCAATAGTATATGATGCATGTTCTATGCAGTGATCAATAGTAGAAAATGCATGTTCAATGCGAGATTAACAGCATTTTCTATGCAAAACACCAAATGCATGCTCTATGCGAATGGGAAACAGAAGCATGTTCTTTGCAAATGCAAAGAGTGCACATTCTATGCAAGATCTCATATGAAAGGCACGTTCCGTGCAATAACAAAGAGACACACGTTCTATGCAAGAACAAAAGCACGTTTGATAAAACCGTCTCAGTCGCAACTTCTGATTTACCTCTCGGAAGAGTTGCAAGATGCTTTAAAAAGGATACACCTCATTGATGTTGATTAGTGATGAATCGTGCACCGAAGATATGGTTCAGAGCTTCTGCAGAGACAATTTGAGCTTAAAGTGAACTTTGTTTGCACTTTCTCAAGAACCAAGGGCACAAAACAAGAGAAAAACCCAATATAGGAGCACTGGAAGCTTGTCGACCACCAGGGGGAGGTGTCGGCCACACCTGAAAGTTGTCGGCCACACCTGAAAGTTGTCGGCCACCAATGGTGGTTGGTCGGCCACCGATGGCAATTTCAGTCCAGTTTGGTCTTTTTGCATCGGGTCTTTAAGTATAGGCACCCAAACTTCATTTCCTCACTTCTCCCTTGCCAACTTTCCTTGCTTTCTCACCCTAGACACTTTTCCCCTCTAGATCCAAGCTTTATATGCGTTTTCCAATGCCCCACACAAAGTTGATTCGCTAAAACCTCTTGATTTCCTTCGTTTTGAACCGATTGGAATTTGTTTTCGGTGCTTTTTTCTTCATTTCCACCACTTGAGGCTTGTTTCCCTTGAGTTTCTCTTAGGTTCTGTGCCTTTTCCTGGGCTTTGAATTTTTCTCCCATTTTCTCTCTCTTAGGGTCGACTTTTGTTAACTTTTGTTGACTTTTGGCATTCTCCACCCATTTTTCTCATTGTCGCACACTTTCTCACCTCCCTTCCAAATGACAGATGACATTCCCCATGATGGAGCTTCTCCAGGGATAGAGGCAAATCCCGAGCACGTACCATTACCACCCAAGGTTCGTCCCTTTAACTCGGAGACATACCACCCTGAGGCGCATGTGCTACCACCCGATACTATTCGTCATTTCAGAGGTTTCGCACGAGGCGTGCCAGAGGATCTCTTGCTGCATGAGCCGGAGTCTCATTTATCCTACGGCGCCGCCAAGGTATACACTACTTTCTTACATTTTTTGTAATGTACCTTGCATTTCTTGCATAGATCACGCTTACGCTAACTTTCATCTATTTATCTCGAAACACATTCTTGCACTGTATTTCTTACACTGCCTTCCATCTGCTTGTCTCAAATGCATTCTTGCACTGTATTTCTTACACTGCCTTTCATCTGCTTGTTCTAATTACAGGGGGACTCACACTCTATCTGAGGATACGGAGCCACATTTCCGAGGGAGTGGTATATGGACCTCCTCGCTGGCATCTACCAGATTGTTGACGAGGTCAGCTATCGCGTCTTATAGCGAGTAGGCCCTTGCTTGGCGCGCTGGTAGTGAGGTGTTGGGATGCCACCAACTCTTTCCACTTCTCTATCGTGGGAGACATGATGATGACACCGTATGACTTTGCTATGCTCACCGGCATTGAGGTAGGGGGTTGGCCGATCCCGTATGATATAGACATGGGCGAGTGGGGGGCCGCTTGGATCTACCTGATGGGGGCTTGTCTGCGTATCTTCCAAGCAGGGATGGTGCGATACATCTAGTTTGTAAATCATTTCAGAGGGACAGAGACAAGGACCCTAGAGGAGATTGAGCAGTACGCCCGAGGTTTCTTGATGTTCCTCTTTGGCACCACTTTGTTCGCCAACAAGGCAAACACTGTTGGGCTATATCTCTTGAGTGCCTTGGTGGACTTGTCTTGGGTCTGGCTTTACGACTGGGGCGGCGCTGGCCTCGCTACCTTATATGGTTAAATGAGCTCGACATCCCGTAGGAACGGGAACAGGGTCGGCGGCTACTGGAGAGCCTGGAAGGTATGCTTTACTTTTCTGCTTTACATTTCCTGTCGTGCTTTCTGCTTTGCACTTTCTATACACTACATACACATAGTCTAATTTTTGCTTTGCACTTGTACTTTCTGCATGTTGCACTATATACTCTACTTTCTGCATCCCCCCTATATTCTGCATTCTCCGCACATTGCACACATATTCTGCTTTCCGCATTACTTGTGTTTATTTGTTGCCCTTTTGCTTCATGCAGCTATAGATATATGCATATTTTCCCACCCTCGCCAAAGAGCTGGAGGTGAAGATGCCTCATGTTTTACCTTATTCTTATCGATACGGCGGTAGGTGCATGAGGAGGACCAGGGAGACCTTCTCATTCTTCCGCCGATATTTTGACACGGTGACAGCAGCAAAGGTAACTCAAAACTCATAGTTACTGCAACTTTACTTCAGCTCTGATTCATATTGCATATCTAATGGCAACTAACAATCTGTGTATTTACTGTCTATAGATCTCGTGGTAGCCCTGGACGACGATGCTTGAGGGTGTCAGGTACTAGTTTGCTAGCGTTTGGGGAGCTTCCCGTCACCGGCTTGTACTCGAGGGACTGGTAGGCCAAGCCTAGTTCTTAGACGAGCGCTTCCTGTGCCAGACCTTGGGTTTGCCTTTGCAAGCGGTTCCCATGCTACCTCCGCTATCCATGTGGGCTACAGAGAGTCTCTCCTCCTAGGAGGTGCTCGACTTTACACGAGGAGTGGATGCCGACTACTTTCTTGGCGATGGGGACTATGCGACATATATCAGACAAATCTCATGCCTCCCTTGACATGTACTCATGCTTATACAGGGAGAGCAGCAGATGCCCCTTCAACGAGTAGGGCTCGAGCGCCGAGGGGCAGGACCAAAGGGGTGCCCCTCGCTAGACAGAGCTTCGGTTAGCCAGAGCTTCTGACGAGTTGATAGGTTGGCGGTACACTGGAGAGGCTTATCGGATTTCGATTGAGCCTCTGGTGGCTGGTCACAGATATGTCAGAGTGCCTGATTCAATTCCGGTATGCACTACAACTTTCATTTTTTCCGTTCTTGCTCAGATATTTAGATATTCATTCCTTCCGGACACTGATCATTCCAAATCGCATTTGCAGGCACCCGCAAGGTACGTCGAGCAATTGCTTGAGATGTTTGCCTCATTCGAGGGCATGATCTTGAGGAGGGAGGCACTGCTTGGCTTCCATGGCATTCAGGTAATTTCTTCAATTTTCTTGCATTTCGGTCATCACATTTCCACTAATACACTGAAACTGACATTTCAACCGAACACTTCCCCACACTGCACTGATTCACTATATCTGACATACTGCATTTTCACACTGCATTCATACTTTGTACCTGACTTCTGCATGTACTCATTCTGCACACCATACTTACATCACATACTGTGGCTGACATATACCAACTGTCTTTTTAGGTCCCACCTTTACCAACAACACCGGCAGAAGCAGTAGCAAGACCATCAGCACCCTCTTCAGTAACAGGGAGAGAGAGACAGGTTCCTCCACGTAGCCAAGGCCAAACTAGGAGCACCCGAGCTGAGAGTGGCCCTTCAGAGCCTATTCTGAGCGAGGATGATACTAAGACTAGCGAGACCCAAGAGGCTGTGGGTTAGCACACTAAGTCATCCGAGAATGGAGATGATAACGCTAGCTTGAATTCTGCTAGTGGTGATGCTGATGCCGCGGAGAGCTCTGAGGCAGAGGGCGACGATGACTTCGGTTCCGATTCTGATTCAGGATCAGGTTCAGATAGCAGTGCAGATGGAGATAGCTCTACAGAGTCGGCTTTGCCGAGGAAGAGGACGAAGAGGGCCTCTAGAGCTTGAGATAACTGGCACTAATTCATATGCTTTTGCTTAGTTTCTTTTGCTAGTAGCGTTAGCACATTGTACATCTTAGACAGTTTTATTTTCTTTAAAAATTGGTACTCTTTTGTAAAAAAAGGTAACCATGATCGGAATGAAAATAGCTTTTTGTACGAAAAAGTGTTGTAGTTTGCAGCTTGAGCACCGCACGAGCACCACATTGCATAAAAAAAAGATTGATGGAAATTGAACACTGTACATTGTATTGGCATTTTCTTAATCAGGTAATGAACCGACCAACACTTTAACAATTAGAGTAAAACAACTCGATGAACAACTAATAATAACAACTCGATAATCAAAACAATACAAATACAACTCCATAAGCAAAACAAATCCAACCTGATAAGCAAAACAAGACAAATCAACAAAACTAACCAAAACAAGACAACACAACACACAAACAGCAGAACAAAACACAGGTTATCAGCGCTCTCAACACATAGGTTGACCACAAGACAAACCAAGAGGCCATTGACCATAAATAGAGACTGTCGGCACAAATGGTGGTCGGTCGGCTACAAAAGGTGGCCGGTCTGCCATCAGTGCAAGGGACCTCTAGATTATTGCCACATGTCTTCCACTCAGTGCCTTATCTTCTATGAAAGTTGGGACTTCATAGTTTCTTCATTCCAACTCTGTTTTTGCCACAAATGGAGCAGTTATTCATTGAAAAACTCTCAAATTGGATTACAACTTTAGATGGCTCGGAAAAAGTAAATTTTTGGGATTTCGAAATAAATGCACTATTCCCATTAAGTCATTCTCCGCTGTGTTTTCCGTTCCTTCACGTCGCGACTAGGTGTTGGAACACGGTTACACATGTGTTTAGCTTTGGGGGACGAGATATGCCCTACAATTGAAGAATTCCAAGTTTTGATGGAATCTTGGCGTGATGAGGAAATCCTACCCCAGTCCCGTTTCAATCACATCCAAGCTTTAAGAATGATGTGTGGGCTCACTTTACATGAAGCTCGATCATTGATTCATAACGGAAAGCTGGACATTCCCGGCCTCATTTGTAATAACCCGAACCTCATATCTGTTTCTAGCATATTTTCGGTCCTTTATTCTGTACATTTACTTGCTTTCTGTGAAATTTCATGTGACACGAGTTTAATTAAACAAAAATTATGAAAATTGCTTCATATATGTTCACTAAGGTTGTATCTGTCACAATTAAAAAGTTGGAATCAGAAATTGGAAGCCTTAGAGACTTAATTTTCTGAAATTGATTTGACATTTAGAATCTGCATGATTTTTAAGCTATAATGGGATTTTCTGTGGAATTTCAATTTGGGATGCTTAAACGATTGAATTTTTGTCTTATTCACCCTTATACAATATCTATCTCTATACCAAAACTCCTTCAACACTTTGACTTAGAAGCCTCAATGCAACATATCTCCTGAAGGAAAGATTAGAAGGGGGGGTTAGAGAAGTAGAGAGACAAGATCATTCAAGAAGGTAGAGAATTGTGAAATTGAAGGGGCATCTAGGGAGTAAAGCTTAAGGTAAGTCTAATTCTCCTAATTCAATCCTTTCTTTTTCATTTGGGGAAAGAATTTCTTAATATTGTGTAACCTCGAGTTGTAATGGAGGTTGGATGTAGGTGTTGATCTATTACTTGAGTATTCTAACCTAATTTGTGCCATCTAGAGAGGAATCTACAACTTGTTTCTTGAATTACCATGTTGGAACCCACTTGTGTAAATATATGGCTATATATGTATGTATGTGTATGTAAGAGAAATAGATTGTGGTGGTGACTAATTGAAGAAGATCAAATCCATGTTCAAATGGTTGTGTGTTTGTACCCCTATTTACATGATTTGTGAACCATGTTTTAGTATTTAAAGAATCTAATTTGGACCTTATTGATGATCACCAAACATGGGGTTTTGTATGAAATTCGGACTGACAAACAGGGGCCAGGCCGCACGTGGGGAGGCCATGGCCGCACGTGCGGAAAAGAGAGAAAAAACTGAGGAAGCATACTGTTTTATGCCACACGAGCGGTGGAGGGGGACCGCACGTGCGGTACATGTCCGCAAGAGCGGAGGGGATGGCCGCACGTGCGGCCCAGGTCGAAAAACTTGTTCGCTCCGTTTTACGTGCCTAACCCTCAGCTATTTTTGGAATTTATGTTTGATGTCCTTTTGATGGTTGTAAATGCAATTGAAGTGTAATGACTCAAGAAGTGGTTTAATAAGGAAAAAGGAACTAATGTGTGTTATATATTTGTGTAGGATGCACTACGGGAGGAACCATCGCTCCACAACAACACTGTGAGTAATAGTACAATGAGTGTATATTTCATTATCGTTGATATCCAATGTTATTAATGTTCTGTTTTCCGTAAATTGTTACATTGATATGTAATTTGATTGGAACTCGATGAGAATGTAAATAATGAAGGACATTACGTATTTCTGTATATTTCTGGGCCGAAAGGTTGTTCTGTATATTTTTGAGCCGAAAGGCTGTTCTGTATATTTCTGGGCTGAAAGGCTGTTCTGTATATTTCTGGGCCGAAAGGTCGTTCTGTTACATCTGGGCCAATAGGCCGTTCTGTTATATCAGGGCCTAAGGCCGTTCTGAAAGTAAAACAGCAACAGACTAACCATATGACTCTGCATATGTATACAATTGGTTAGGTATTATAATTTAATCTGTACATTGGAAGGTTAAAGTACTATTAGTCACTGAGCTTGTCTCACTCTGTATTTTGTTTGATGCTGTAGGTAATCAACCGGGCGATCAGTCCTAACCCCGCTACTCGTCCACCTTTTTGTCAACCTAAGCAACCAGGCACTTGGAGAAGCCCTTTGCATTCTAGTACAGTTTTGCTAGACTTTGTTATCTTGTACTAATGTTTTGCCGACCAAGGTTGATTTGTATCTAATGTTTTGTTATATGCCCAACCTCTGGGCTGGACTTGTAAATGTGTGTGTATGTAACTTAATCTCAGATGCATGTTCTCTATATGTTTAATTCCTAGTCGTGGTCCTGGCATATTTGTAGTAGCTCAATGGATGTGTCTGCATGTTATTCTATTATATGAACGCTTCCGTTTAGGCCCCGGTTACTATGTATAGCAGGATAAGTGTCTGTTTCTGAATAGGTCATGCCCGAATTTTTAGGGGCAAGTTTGGGGTGTGACATCATTTGTCGATTTTCTGACACCGGTGACCACAACAACCGTCTTTGGCAGAGTTTTTCGGCCGCATGCCCTTTGTTTATGTATGTTGGCTCATTTTCTACTTGCCCCAAGTTTTGGAGGGTCTAGCATTTGCTTGGTCGAAGTAGCTCAAGGCTTGAAAGAGGGCAAGAGCTGCAGTGGCTTAGCATTGGCCGAGACTTTAATGGGCTTAGACACCTTCCATTGACAAGAAATGACCAAATTTGAAGGAAGTCCACTACTTTTGCAGGTAATGTTTCCCATCCTATCTCATATGTGTTTCTCACATCACTCAGCATTCATGCTCTATTTTTCTCTCAAAACCCTTTCACTTTTTCTCTGCACATACACCTCTCTATTCTTTAATCTCTCTTTTCTTTTATCCCTCCTTAGATATGGCTCATGGACAGGTTGAAGGTAGTGGACTCTTGCCTTGCATATTCAGCGCGAGGCTATTTTCTTTCGCCAAAGGCTAATTGATTTCCCGAACGAGAGATGGTGGTGCCATTGGATGTGTAACAGGTCTGCGGTTGACATTGCCTGGCGTTGCCCCTGGTTTGATCTTCCCGAGATGAGCTACAGCATCTCTCGGCAACCCGACATTCAGCTGATTGGCCTAACACAGTGTGTCTTCTATTTTCCATTTCGGTTCAAGTGCCAGTTTGGCCATGACCAAACTTGTCCAAAAGAGGGGGTAGAATACCCGACTTCATTTCCAATCCGAGGTTCACAACTAGCTCGATATCCCACTGCTTAGAGGACGAGAGAACTTCTGGCTCCCGCTCCCAATTTCAGTGGTGCCTTTTCTGGCGAATGCCTCGCTTGGCTTGAAGATGAGGTGCAAACCGGGCCTACTTTGGCATTTGAAGCTTCCATGAGCTTAGGGAGGGCACGCAGGAACACCTGATTTATCTATGCCCCAAGTTTATTGCTTTGATCTATACTTTCAAGTTTTTCTTTTGAATGTAATAAAAAGCAGCTTTGATTTGCATCGAGAGTTGGAGAACTTTGTATTGAAATCGATGAAATTGAAGTTGTGGGCACTAAAAAATTTCCTTTTAGTCCAAAAATGGTCTAAGTTGTACAAAGATTAATTTCAACACAATCAACTTTTATTAAAACTTTTCAAAACCATTTTCGATAAGGATCACAACTTGACACACATGGAATCTATCCTCGAGATGCACAACCCTGAATCCAGCAAATGAAAAATTGCCCCTTGTCTGAATAGCACTGCACTATACTGTAACCAGCTCTCATAGTGAAGCTCACAACTGAACTCTTGGATACAGAAAAACCAAAAATGACCTGAACAATCTCATGGATAGGACAGTTGAGTTGGAAGTGTTTACGGCTGAGCTTCAGAATGGAGTTGCCTAAGTATCCCAAAGATGGGAATCAAGCCTTATGTAGTTCGGTTCGGTTTTGAATCTAGTCTTACAAAGTGCAATGTAAAACTGATAAACACCAAAGAGTCCAAATCTAGCAAATCTTTTTGGAAAATCAATTTTAAATCAAATAATGCCAAAATTGGACTGCTTTGCCAGATACAGAGTCGCCACCTAAATATTTTTTATTTTTAAGAAAATTTAGGAAACCCTGACTCGTGCCAAAGGCCACGTGTCCGTCATCACCAAAGTTGCCTCGGCTCGGGAACTTAGGTACGAGAGGGCATGGTCGTAAAATGAGCACCCCCGCTTTCCCAATCAAAGATCAGCCTCTACTAATCATAATATGCGTTTTTATAAACATTATGTGTTCTTGTTCCGATTATTAGCTAACATTACTACGTGACGCACACAAGAGTATGGACTAAAATTGCAAGACTTGGAACAATTCAACTCATGTTTGTTTGCAAAAATGGTTTGAATTTGCCACCCTTAAGTGAGCTTAAAAATATGGATTTGCCACCAAACATAGTGGGCTTAAAACATGATTTTGCCACATCAAAGTAGGATTAAAACTTACATTCGTTGAATTGTTCCAATTCAAATAACAAGCCTTCTTCCACAGGCATTCATGTAGTTTAGCATTTTAGCACATAGCCTCATGGCAAGCATGCTAATCACGGCAATATGGCAATCACACTCATGCGAGTATGCTAAAGCGTAAAAATCGCCGAGTACACCAAGCCAAAACAAAAGCTAGTTAGAAAGATGCATGATCCTAACTATGTTAAGATGCCTAATGCAACATATGCAATAGTGCGATTAGTAGGCTCGGCTACTAATATGGCATATGAATTGATTTGAACAACATGCGATTAAACACGTATTCAAATAAAATATTGAAACGACAATGCAGTTTGAATGATGCGCCGAGCCTTGGTGCATGCAAGACAAGATGAATGGATGCAAACATGCAAGCATAAGGTATGCTAATTAAAAATGTTCCTAACCTAACTATCGAAAGCGATTAAATAAAAGGGAGAAAGACGTGAGGTTGGAAGACATACACATACGCACGCACACTTATTACAACATTACGCCCTCGCGAAGAAGGGTCTGAATGGATAAGCTAACCAACTAGCCACGCTAATTAAGCTAAGCTAATTATTACAACAATTGAAACGAATTAACTATTCTAGTTAATTAATTATTACAACATGATATTTAACTAACTATTCTAAGCTAATTAAATATTACAAAACGAACTAATTATCTAAACACTTTAACTAACTAATTACAAAGCGAGTAAATTAGCTATCACTAATTAACTAAACAAAGAATTAAATGGCCTCGGGAAGTGAGGGATGCATGCATGCTCGGTTTCTTCACCCAAAAGGCCACCGCACTGCCATTGAACGTCTCTGTTTGCACATTTTGAACACCAGTAGTGCTGCTAACTCCCAGAACACCTCTGCTCCACCTTAGGAACACACTGAGCAACTTTCTTCGTTGACGGTCGATCGGCTACCAATGGTGGCCGTCGTCTACCATTGGTGGCCGGTCGGCTACTGCTAGTGGCCAGTCCGCTACCCCTACCCCGAACTTCCTTTTTTGCTGCAACAGAGAGCAAACAGAGGCAAAATAGTGTATTCTCAAGGTTTGTCTGTACTGTTACTCTCCTTATCATCACACAAGTTCAAAGGAGTGTAACTCTCGGCTCTCAAACTATCAACCAAGCATTTTCCATGCATGATGGCTAAGGAACCAAGCTTGTACAAGCTTAATAAGTGCAAAAAAGACTCAAAAAGACCACCACCCTATCATGCATGATCAAGGGTGATGGTGACCAAGGAAAGTGGCACATTTCATCACTTTGAAAAAAGTGAAGCAAAGAGCAAGGTTGCAAAGATTAAGGTGCTAAAATTACATGCAAAATAATACTAAAACATGCAATCAACTCAAGGAAATGTTACCCACCCAAAAAAAAAAAAAAAACTCAGGGAAATGATGTTTAAAGGACTAAAACACCAAACTAGTGAAGCACTTTACACTACAACCATGCAATACAAGCCCCATATGACCCAACCAGCCCAAAATAGAGCTAAAGTAGTCCAAATCAGAGGCAAAAACATGCTGGAATTAAGCTAAGTTAAGCTAGAAAAACATACTAACACATAGAGCTAACTAGGCACGCAAACAAGGCACAAGGAGGGGAGGCTAACCCTTCCAATTTTGGACTTCAAAAGAAGTTTTTTGTCACTGAAAAACCTCTGAATTTCAGTGGTTAAAAGGCCTAAAAAGTTTGTTTTGAATGTGATGAAAAGTAGCACAAAAAGCTTAACAAGCTAAGAAGCCAAAAGGGTGGACAACCCCCTAACTCACAAAGGCTCAAACGCCCATTTTTATGCCTCAAAAATAGAGTTTTTTACACTTCAAAAATAGCCTTAAAACAAAAAGAAAGTATGGCAAAACTAGTATTGAAAACAAGTATAAGCAAGGTAAGTTCTATACCTTTGAAGCAAAACACAATTTCAGCTACAAATTCAAGCTCAAACCCCCTTACAAGGCTCAAACAAGACTCCAAGGGACCTCAGGTAAAAGGTGAGAGTGTTTGGTTAAGGGTTGATGTGCAAAAGTCTAGAGAAAACTAACTACAAAGCACAAAATAACGAGAGAGAGAGAGAGAGAGAGAGAGAGAGAGATTTTTGTTCTAAAATGTCTAACCCTCCAAAATAAGAGAGGCACCCCCCCTATATATAGCAAGACAAGGTTTGAGCTTGTATACATCCTACCATACACGTGTATGAAGATGCAGCTCAGTGAGCAACAGCTGGCAAACAAATATCTAGAAAAAATTATCAATGGCCGTCGGCCACCACTAGTAGCCGACAGGAATAATCGATGGCCGACAGATCCCAGAGCTGCCCGATAGGTCACCCCCTCTTCCAGGCTAGAGACAACAAGCTCTTGGTCGAAAAACATGCACAAAATAGACAAGGTTTAGAGACTCAAAGACAAGGCGTTCCACCAAGGACTTCGGGTGCTCAAAACGAACACAAACAAGCACAATCATCGAGTGCACAAACGATGAAGTCTAAGTCTTGAGGACGGTCAAAAATGGGGTGTCTACAGCTGGAAAAAAAACCCTACCAAAAAGTATGGAAGAGCTCATGGCACAGATTGAGAAATATGCCAGGGCAGAAGAGGACACACAAGGAACGAAGACACCAAAGCAAGAGAAGAAAAATGGCTTGCCAAAGTGAGGCCGAGGTAATTTCAGTGCAAATAGATAGGAGATAAGATTGAGGGCTGCACAGGCAGTCACCACTGTATTTAGTATCTCGGTCTACAAAGTTTTGGGAAGGATCAGGAACCAACCGTATTACAGAACGCCGTAGAAAATCCCTGGCGAGTTTATGGGAAGGAGCCTTAGGAAGAATTGTGCTTACCATAATAAGGATGGGCACTTGACTTAAGGGTGCAGGGCTCTGAAGATGCACTTAGAGGATCTGGTCAGACAGCGTCACCTAAGAGACCTAGTAGATGAGGCCAGGGCGAGGGAAGAGCATGCGAGGCTACCCTAGGCACTGGTAGCACCACCTCCGCAGCAAGCAAATGGACCTTGGGTGATTAAGAAGGTAAGCATGGAGTTTACAGTGATTGACACCTCTTCCCCTTAAAATGTTATTTTGGGAAGACTGTGGCTGCACACAATGAAAGTTGTTCCCTCAACGTTGCACCAACTATTACGATTACCAACCAAACAGGAGATTAAGGAGGTCAGAAAGGATTAGGTGCAGGCAAAAAATTGCTCCATGGTAGCAATGAAGTCCACCTGCAATGTGCGAGAAACAGAGACAGTAGAAATTGAAGACAAGGACAGGAAGGTTCTAGATGATGTCAGCAAAGAACCAGCCGACAATGTCCCAGTACTGATTCATGACCAGATGATGTCCTTGAATTGAACCCAGTGCTGAAGAAAGTCCCAGTACTGATTCATGACCAAAAGGTGATCCTTGAATCTTGTGTAATTCTCGAGTACGTCGATAAGACATGGAAACAATGTCCATTGTTCCCTCAATATCCTTATCAAAGAGCCATTATTCGATTTTGGACTAAGTTTGCCGAGGAGAAGGTGATTTTTTCTTAACTTAAATTTTCATTGTCCATTTTTTAAAAAATAATCTTGAATCCTTAAAATAGATTATTGGTCATTATCCATTTTTTTTTATAATAATCTTGAATCCTTAAAATAGATTATTGGCTTTACTATTGATTCAATTAGTAGCTTGGAAATCAGATTTCGCAATTAAATAATTGAAAAAATATGGAAGCATTTGGTAGAGTTTTCTACATATAATTTGAGAATAGAGTTGTATTTTGAGTTTGTGAGTTTTGGAATTATGATTTGAGTGTAGAAAATTTGTTTGGTTATGGTTTTTGAATAGAGTGTTGAATTGAGTTTTGAGTTGAGTTTGAAATTGTGTTTTGAAAATTTAATGTGATATGTGAAATAAGAAAATTTGTTTGGTTATAAGTTTTTAAAAGAGTTTTCAAAACTTAATTCAAAAAGCTATAATTCATAATCAAACACATAACTCAAAACTCTATTGAAATTTTTTATCAACAGTCATAACCAAACTCTTTTTTAAATTCAATTCAAAAAATTAATTATTAACAAAAAAAACACTGTTAACCAAACTCTTTTTAAAATTCAATTGAAAAAATTCATGATTAACATAAAAAGACGAATGGAATTATATTTTTTATTCAAATATTTTTATATTTTTAATAATTACTCTCACCATTCATTTGCTAGTTATTATTTTGTTATTTTCAAATAAATGACCACAAAATTTATCAATATTATATATATTGTGAGTTAAACAAAAATTAAAATGTCAATTTAAGACACATAATTCAATATTATTGAACTTTTTTCATTTGTTAAATTTTATCACTTTGGTGAAACATCCGTGAATCTGTACTGTTGTCCTCACCTTCATTATTGTGCCTCACCCATGAAGTTGTGTACCATCAATTCTTGAGCCTGTTGATTGATGTGCTTGGCATTGAAATGACTATATTGTCCCTCTATTATGGAATGCTAAATTGGTATGCTAGAAAAAAAAAATGAAAAGGGCAACACCATAATTTCACTCATGTTCTGCAGAACCATCACTCCTCTGCAAAACCTTAGTTGGTCAGTTTATGATTAAAAAAAAAAGCCTCAGCTACAAATTTTTTTGGCCATTTGTTTGACTAAGGCTTTATATTAGTGAGCATATCCAACAACTTCACTTCACAACTTTTAGCATCTTCTTCACCATCTTCATTCCAGCAACTTTATTACTTCACACCTTTCAGTAACTTATTCACCATCTTCATTTACCTTCATTATTCAAATAGTATCAATACAAGCAGATCAGAGACCCGAAACATACAACCACCTCCTCCACCACCTACCTCAATTAATTTCACAAATTCAGTCTACCACCTATATCAATTAATTTCACAAATTCAGTGGATAGATTTACGACTCATATCCATGTAAAAGAAGAGAAGAAGCGCTTTGATCAGAGGTTCAAAACAGCAGAGCTTCACAATTTCAGAGATGCAAAAGCAAGAGCCGAAAATTTCACCAAACTAGTCAACCGGTGGGTCATCCGGCCAATCAACCAGCTTCGCTTGTTTCCAGCTTCCAGCAAGACTCAACCGTGGCTAAGCTTTGGCTATCTGTTGCTTACCTTTTGCACACCATTTCAAACATTTTGCTATACATTTTCATACATTTTTCTTGCCTTTTACTATCCTTTTGCCTACCTTCATAAGTCATGCTGAGAACAAAAAAGCCAGACCAAAATGTGGTGAAACCTCTAGCCCTCCACCACGCCAATAATAGCAAACTTATCCAACTATTGATTTTCTTAGATACAATCATAAACAAGCTTATCCAAATTTTTCCAACCGACCAATTGCTACCGAGAGAAGGGTAAATCTTCCTTCTCAATATGATCCTCTATTGGTTGGCAGACTGGAGACGATGGAATGGCTACCTTTAATCAATTTACCACAAAAGGTATATCCACGTCTTGTGTATTTATTTTACCTTCACTTGAGACCTACTAAGGGAGAAGTTGGAGAGAATAGTCTAACATCTTACGTCAAATGTAAAATAATCACACTAAACTGCCACACTTTGGCACAAATTATTGGAGTTCAGTCAGGGGATTTGCAAATTCATTTTCAGAGTGACTTTGACCTGGTTAACATTGTTAGTGATATAAGTAAAGTTTATACTACAATTTGTGAGAATCGATTTGTCGGCACTAATTTACAAGCAAGATATTTGAAATGCCACCTTCATATTCTTCATCGATGGATAGTCGAAAATGTCACTCCAAAAAAAGGACATTTTGATGATGTTCCCATGCTTATTTGTTATATTGTTTTGAAGTTGGACAAACATTGGATTTATGCTACATACTACTGAAGAAAATGGTGGTTGCAAATCTTGGTACTCTTAGTGGCCGGTCACTACCTGTTGGAGCTCTGCTAACCAGAATTTTCAAAGCATGTCATGTTAGCCTTGTAAGTGAAGCAGATGTGAAAATCACTTCACCAATTTCAGAGTATACACTGACCCGAGCTGGTGGCGCAGATAACTTATTGGGATCCATTAATGTTAATAGATGATGCTCCCGAAGATCCCAATGAGAATGCCATGCCACAAAATGAACAACCCCAATACTGGATAGATTATTTGGCGCTGGAAGAAGAACGACACAATCAGCGCGTTCAATGGGACCAACTAATGGCTAATCAGTTCAATACATTGGGTAATCAGTTTGATGCATTTGTTGTCGCTCAAAACTCACTAATTCAACAGTTTGGTGAGTTTCGTCTGGGACACTGAAAGATGTAATGAAGTGACAAGCAATCGCATTGATCAGATTGACCATCAAGTCACTCAGGTTTACCATCACTACTTCCATCCACCTCCACCACCAACTGACAATGATGCTTAACTTGTTTGGATGAGCAAATAAATGGTTGACGCATGTTGTGGTTTTTAGTTGTGTTGTATATGTACTACTTTCTATTCTTATTTATTTGTTTCCTTCTTTTTTTTTCTCAATTTTTTGGTTCATGGATGTAAGCACCATTTTTTTTTTTTTGGAGTAATTTTTATGGTTTTTTTGTTTTTTATTTTTCTGTTTTGGTATAATTTACTACTATTAGGTTTTTTTTTTTTTAAATGATGCACCTGTCTGTTTATTTTTTATTTTTTTAAATTACTACCCGTTGGGCTATGAAGCATGTTATTTTGTTTGACCGACAAAAAAGAATAAAAAGAGAGAAAAATCAGTTCTAATTAAGTTTTGATAGTGTTATAATGCATTATTAAAGATGAGTTAAAAATGATTGTTGCCAAAGTTCCATTTTATTTGTCCTAATATAAAAAGAAATAGATTCAACAACTCCTTACTTTTTGTTTTTTAATTTATAGTACTATTTAAAATTCATCTAAAATTTAATTAATTAAAAGAGAGCCAAAACACCCCTATAAGGGGGGAGGGTTACCTTGTCCTAGCTTTTGGCATGGTCTAGGGTTTTACAACTTCAAGCAAGTAATTTCACAAAATCCTATATACGGGTGAGCATCATGTCTTAAGTTGGAACAGTCACTATAGCTTTACTATATACAGCTAGACCAAATGGTCAAAGGGGGTACCTCAGCAAGACTACTTAATATACCTCTCGCACCTAACACTGAGAAGTAAAAGGAGGATCAAACAGTACAGCGGTAGTCCAAATCCAAGGGCTGTGTTCCCAACATGGCAGAGCCCACTGGTCAGCCTAAAAGCAAGCTTTTGGGTAAGCCCCTGGCAAACCATCCAGGAATAGCAGATGGTAAACATAGTAATTTAAGCGCACCAATCCAAATGCAATGCAAAAAACACATAAGTGTAGAGAAAATTTCACATCATGAAGTTCAAGTCAAGTTCTCTAATTTCCCCAGCAGAGTTAGCAGAAACTATAGCTTGCTTTTTGTACTCCTTCCAGATACGACTAGCCCTACAGTTCGCACTCCTGTGGTTCTGAATCTGATTCCACAAGTGTAATGTGAAATAAAAAACACAAATGAGTCCAAATTTGGCAATTCTTTTGGAAAATCGATTTTGAATCAAAATGTCAAAAATGGACTGCTTTGCCAGATTACAAAGTCGTCACCTAAATATTTTTGAAAAATTTAGGAAACCCATGACTCATGTCGAAGGCCACATGTTCGTTATCACCAAAGTGTCTCGGCTCAGGAACTTAAGTACGAGAGGGGAAGGTCATAAATTGAGCACCCCACTCGCCTGATCAAAGATTGGCCTCTACTAATTATGATGTGATACTTATTTACATTATATGCTTTTGTTCTGATTTATTAAGCTATGTTTACTATGTGTTGCACACAAGTATAAACTAATTTGCAAAAGTTAGAACACTTTGATTCTATGTTTGTTTGGAAATTGTTTTGAATCTGTACCACTTGAAAAACTAATCTCATATGTACATTCATCAAATCATCCCAATTTGAGCAATTTAGCCTTTATCCATAGGCATCCAAATAGGTACATCACTTAAGCAATTTGCCTCATTGTATTCATGCTTGACATGGCAACAAGCACACTTATTTAATATGCTAAAGCAATAAGTGCTCACCTGTTACTCCAAGGCAAGCCAAAACAAAGCAAAATAATTAGAAAATATGCATGCCTCTAACCAATGCAAAATGACTAATGCAACACATGCAAGATGCAATTAATAGGCTCGGTTACAAATATGGCATTTGAATCAATTTTTGATAGCATGCGGTTTAAGCATGTTTTCAAAGAAGTATTTAAACGACAATGCTTGTCAGCATGATGAACCGAGCCTCATGTATTCAAGACAAATGAATGCTTTATACATGGAAAATGCTAAAGAAAACATGATGTGCTACACTATCCATCATAAGCGGGAAAATAAAAGGGAGAAAGATGAGGGCTTGGAAGACATACACAATATTACATATTTCGCCCTCGCACAAGAGGGTCTGAATAAATGCCCTAGCCAATTTAAGCTAACTAACTAGCTATTACAAACCAAATGAAATAAATTAATCAAATGGGTCATTTATTCTGCAATTAAAAATTTAAATAAGCAAGATGTAATTTTCAGAATCACATGAGATAATTTATATTTCAAGCAAATATATTTGTAATTTACCCTTCTTTTTGTTAATTTATTATTATTTTTTTAACCTAAATGTTTGAATGAATAGTTAATATTTTTTGGCGTATGTTTGTTATAGCTTTTGGAAAATGCATGGATGGCTCTGTGCTCAGAAGGAGATGAGAAGGAAAGAGCTCTGAAAGCATCCATTGAGGCCATAGAGAAGATAGAAGCAGAGCTCAAAGGGAAGACACAGTTTTCTGGAGGGGAAAGCATTGGGTATTTGGACCTTGCACTTGGATGGATCTCTTATTGGCTTCCTGTTTGAGAGGAAGTTGGGTCCATGAAAATTGTAGACCAAATCCAATTCCCAAACACCACTGCTTGGATGAAAAATTTTCTCAACCATCCAGTGATCAAGGACACCTCCCAGAGATAAAATGATTGTTTATTTCCAAAAGTGCAGCAAAGAAATCTCATCCCACATTGCCGCTACCAGAAAAGGCTAATTAAAAATTGTGACATTTCTAGTTATTTTTCGCTTGCTTCACTTGAAGAAGATGTGAATAAATGTTGAAAATACTCTAGAATACATAACCAGCTAGTGATTAGTTTCTTACCTAATGGTATGGATTGTTGGAAATGTAATAAAACAATCATGTGTTTTGCTGTGCTCTGTCAGTTGTATATTTTCTGATGTAGATAGTTTGAATTGCTTATTTTCATATGCAATATCCATTGACAAAGAATTTTCTTTTTATTACCCATGTTGGTTCTTCCTATTCTCATTGTAGTTTTTTTTTTTTCCAAAATGAGTTGCACTTTCAAGGCTACTTCTTTTTCTTCAAAAAGAAAAAGGAAAAAAAGAGAGTTCATATATAAATATATAAAACTAAACAAGAACATAACAGAACTTACTGATCTTATTGAAAGCAAACTTAGCAAGAACATGAGCTGTATGAATAGCCCACCAAGTAGCTTTAGTAACAGTAAAGTGAAAACTTAACAAGCAAAAATGAAGGAAAAACAATCAATGGCAAAGATCGATAATCCCCATGAGGGTGTTTATCATGCAAGAAGAATATACAATCCGGAAGTCAAAACAAAGAGAGAATAATGAGCAATTCCAAGTGTGTAGTTCTATTGTTCCAGCCATCTATTTATAGGCTACATGATGTCTCTTTATCAATGGTTACAACCATTGATATTGAGTCTCCAAACCCAGTAGTCACTATGCTTCATACAATTGTGTCTTTTCATTTTGAATTCAAACCAAACCTTTTAGATTTACATCCTCCTTGCGGGAAGGATCAATCACCAAGCTATGGGAAATAATAGGATGCAGAGAGTCACACTATATTATGGTGTGGTCATCTCTATTTCCATCAAAAATTACATCTAGAATTAATGTCTTCCACACCCAATAAACCAAACAAATTACAGACCATATATGCCTCCCTTCGAAGTAGCTGGACATCAAGGTTGAAGAAGCATAGAAGAATGCACTACCCAGGCTGAATCTACATTGCTTCTTAGCCTTGTCTATAGCTACTTTGACAAACCTTCCCGATAAACCACAAAAATGAGGATTAGAACCAACAAAATAAGAGGAACGAGCAGCTTAATTCATTCTGGGGCACTAAGACCTTCTTATCATCCTGAAACAAATTAGCAGATTTGTAAATGAAATTCCCAGATTTGGATTTTGATTAGGCCTAATCATATTCATTTGGGTACACTTCTGTCAAACTTTTTATTATCAACCCATGTTTCAAAAAGAAAAATAAAAAAGGATTAAATCATGGTATGCAACTACAACTGCATTGAACCAATGTGATATTCAATGAGAAAGAATGAATTCCAAATTTCATCCTCTTTGAACTATTACATAAATTTAAGCGATCAAATCATATCTTGCTTTTCAATTTTTCTTCTTGAATTGATTTGAGCATACTACAAATGTATAAAATTGAAACATGACACTACTGATGAATAAAAAATATGACAATACTAATTAATAAAATCATGGCAATACTAATGTGTTAGTACTTATTCAATAAAACTCAATAGGTCCAAGTTTCCTCTCTAGATTGATAAGAAAAATGTTTGGATTCCAGTTTTTATTAGCTCTGACCATGTCATTTGCATACAATTTTGTCAAACTTTTCAAACTTTTGGATTCCCTGTTCATTTTTTTTTTATTTTTTTTTTCTACTGAAGAAAATTTTATTGAAAAACTAGATAAAGGTCAAACCAGCCTAAAGATCAGTGTGGATGCAGACCTTGCTACTTCATGATCATGAGCCACCTGTTACAAGATCCTCTAGAATAAGCAAAAGAAGAGTTACGAAAAGATAGAGCAAAATATGACAATCAGTTAGCATAACCTCTTTTGCAACGCCAATTCTATGCATAAAATTTAACTTATAAACAACTTGTTGAGCTTCACTTTCAAGAATAACTGCTTGAACCCTTCAGCTTCAACGGAGACAAGAGCCTCCATAACAACAATGCCTTCGATTATCTTCTTTATCTTCATCATCTTCATCTTCTTTTTCATCTTTATGGTCTTCTGGAATCGATTTGAACATAGCATAAGAACATCAAATTGAAACGTGACAGTACTAATGAATATGAACAGGACATTGTAATGATCAATTAAAATTCTAAGTGTGGTTCAATCTCTTTCATTTTATTTTCTAAGAGAAAAAATTTCTTAATTTTTTTTTAGAGTAATTACCTACTTTCATGATTTTGATGGGCCTGCAATAATTCACAGAGGATAATTGCTGCGTAAAAATAAAAAATTTCTTCCTAATTTATTACATTACTAATTCTAGAGCTATGTAAAAGGAAAGGATAAGATGTAATTTAAAAGTTAAATCCCATGTTAACTAAAGTAGGTTTGTGACCAATATGTAAATGACAAAATGAGAAATTCACCAACCTAATTTTTTTTCCTTTCAATGTAGCCATTGATAACTTCATTTATATAGCACTCCATGGTGAGAAATAAATTTAATTAGTAAAAGATAGATAATTGTCGTGTAGTAATAAAAAAATTACATCCTGATTTATTAGCTAACTAATACCATAGATAAGATGTGAAAGGAAAAGATAAGATGGAGATACAAGCTAAACCTAAACCCTACATTAATTTAAGTAGGCTGTGATCAATATGTAAATACCACAATCAGAAATTCACTAACATAATTTTTCTAAGAGCAATTACCTGTTTTCATGATTTTGATGGGTCTGCGACAATCCAGAGGATAACTTGCGTGTAAAAATATTTTTTTTCCTTCCTAATTTATTACATAAATAAATTTGAAGATATGTAAAAGGAAAAGATAAGATGTAGATTTAAAAGTTAAATCCCATGTTAAATAAAGTAGGATGTAACCAGTATGCAAATACCATAATAAGAAATTCACCAACACAAATTTTTTTTTTTTCCACCTTTCATTGTAGCAGTTGATAACTTCATCTATATAGCACTCCATGGTGAAAAATAAATATTAAGAATAAGAGAGAGATAAATAGATGTCTTGAGAATAATGCTAGAGACTAAAAATTTAGACAGAAAAATACTAACAAAAATATTGTATGGTGTAGATACAATTATATATTGTGAGCTCCAGTATAGGACTTGGGAGCAATAAGCAATTGAAAATAAATGAGATGTAGATATAAATTTCAAATACGTATGAAACAAATCTACTCCCAACAGAAGAACAGCTTGCATGTGAATATTCAAGAGAGGAAAAGTTATAGGCATATGTAGAAAACGGAAAAAAAAAAAGAGACAAAGAGGGAGAGAGATGAGCGGAAGAAGTACTAATCTTCACTCTCCTATGTTTTTGAAAAATTCTTCTATTTTCTTGTCTTTGTCAGTTTATCTTAATATCAAAGATTAAATACAAAAATTGTGGTATATTAAAATTCTTATTGTTCCTCTCCTTCTTGGCCATCGACCACTCAAAGCCTGTCATTGAATGCTTTGGGCATATAGGTAATCTCCAATTCTTAGATGGTAGAGATGAATCTCAATCCAAAATTTATTGGTGGTCTTGCTCTTTTCATGTTAATTACTTTCGGTTTTATATGTTCACGCATTGTTTAGGAAAAGGCTTGGGTCAAGAAAAAAACAATGTGTCTTTTTTTTCAAACATTTCTCCACCTCAAAACTTCTTCTCATGAATATATATATATATGTTAATAAAACAAAATAAAAACAAAACAAAAAACCTGGCACAAGGTGTTGACATCATATTTGTTTAACCCATGCTGGTTCTTCCATCTCTCATTGTAATTTCTACAAATTGAGTTGCATTTTCTAGGCTACTTCTTTTTCTTTTTTTTCAAAATAAAAAAGTTTATAGGGCAAATGACACATGTAGTCCCCAAAATGTATTTCTTCTATCAATTTGGTTCTTCTAGTTCTAAATTGCATCAATTTTACCATTAAGTAATTTATTTGTATCAATTTAGTTTTAAAAAAAAAAAAAACTCCCAAACTGTCATTAAATAGGCAAATGGGATGCATCTAAAGAAAGAACAGAATTTAAGGCAATTGGGGGGTTGACAACCCAATCAAAAGGTAAAGAGTTTGTGTACAAAGCCTTTGCCATCCAATGGGCTGCGTCATTGTTGACTAAATCCAATGGGCAAAATAGCACATTCACTATAGAAATTTGACTAAATTCAATAGACAAAATAACACATTCACTATTTTTAAAGTGATTAAGGGATTAATATCTAATTTTAAAGAACTTATTCCCTTTGAATGGACCATTTGCATGCTCTCCATTTCTGTCAAATTTGTTAAGGAATTCAATTGCACTAAATTGACACCATATGAAAACTAAAAGGCAAAATTGATAGAGTTAAAATTACATGGACCAAATTGGTTCCAAAGGCAAATTATAGAGACCACAAGTATAATTTTACCCATAAATATATAAAACTAAACACGTACATAACAAACTAACTGATCTTATTGAAAGCAGACTTATTAGGTAGAACATGAGTTGCATGAACAGCCTACCAAGTAGCTTTAGTAACAACAAAATAAAAACTTAAACAAGCAAACAAATTCCATATAGTTTTAATGTTTTCCAATAAACCAAACAAATTGAAGTCCACATAAGTCTCCAGCCAAAGTAACCTCACCAAATTAAGTAGAACTATATGTGTCAACAAGTGAACACCACATAGATATCCCTTGATATATGCTTGAGCCATCTAAGAGCTTCCAGACAAGCTCTTTGCCTCTGCCGTCAAGGTTGAAGAAGTAGCATAGAAGGAAGCACTAAGACCATATCATCATCCTGCAACAAATTAGATGTTTGGTAAATGAAATTCCCCAATTTGGATTTTGAACATGAACTACTAAGTTAACAAACAAAAAAATAAAAATAAAAAGGATTAAACTACAATATACAGCTGCACTGATTTGACAAACTTTATATACAACTAGAAGGAATGAATTCTTGATTACAAACTCTTTGAACTATTACTTAATTTAAGCTATAAAATCATATCTCGCTTTTCCAATTTTATTCTAGAGTTGATTTTGGCATAACATGTGTGAGAATATATTATGTATAGAATTAGGGAAGATTGTATTGTGTATAGAATTAAGAAAGATTGTGGTGTAACTATTTGGCTATATTTCCTTTTTTGTATTTTCCATTTTCAATCATACGTTTAGGGTTATATAAATTGGTGACCTCCTTGTAAAGAAACACAATTGAATATACAGATTCTTTCAAAAAAACTTACATGGTATCAGAGCTAGTTTTCAAACCCTAGCTGCCATCGTGCAATATTCTAGTTTACTGGTTCGTGATCTCTGGTTCTAGTTCACCTCGCAACAAACCTAGGGTTTTTCCTAGTCTGGTTCTCTGGTCTGGTCTATCTCATTTGTCTCAGACGCACTCCCTCTTCGGTCGACTTCATGGGTCATCGTCGTTCAACTAGTCTGGTTCTATGGTCTGGTCTGGTCTGGTCTGACTCGTCTATCTCAGACGCAATCCCTCGTGGGTCATCTACTTCGATCTCGACTGAAGCTCCACTCGAAGCTATCTGTTGTCGTTGTCGATCAACTTCATTGCCTCGGTCGACTTCTGGGCTTTTGATTCTCTGGTTTGGCTCTTTCCCTCTCTATCTGGGTCTAGGTCTTGACCCATCTGAAGGTTCTCTTATTTGGTATTTTAACCTTGCTCTGGAGTTTCTCCATTATTATAGTTTTGACCATAGTTCATATCTCTGATTTAGTTTGGCCTATTTGACTTCTAAATGTTATGTGTTCGTTGTTCTTGTGTATGAATACACTATGATGTCGAATACCCATTAGCTTTAGCCTCTTGCAAAGACCAAATCATCAGATGAGTGTGTATTTTGCCATCAATGGGGCCATTGGAAGTATCATTGTCCCAAGAAGGGACATCTGCTTGCCTCATCTCTTCAACAGTCTTAGAATCAATTCCGTGTTCCTCCCACAACTTCAACAGCATCTGCTGCAACTCTTGATCTTGACTTGGCTTCCTTGAGTGCTCAAATTAGTCAACTTCAACATATACTGCCTCTCTCCTAGCCATCCCCATCTGTCTCCATTGTTTCTTCTTTTCATTCAGGTTTGCTTGGGTCTTCTTCATGTATTTCTTCGTCTGTCTGGATTTTTGATTCTGGTGCCTCTCATCATATGACTCTCCATCTCTCTTACTTCAAAATTGTACTCCTCCTTATTTTTCTATTACTGTTAATGCTACTAATGGGTTTGGTATGTCTGTCATATTTATTGGGTTTGTCTTACCGTCTGCTATGTATGTTGTCTCTATTCCATCTATCCTTTATGTTCCTTAGTTATCTATCAGTTTATTATCCATCAGTCAACTTGATGCCTCTGGTTTTGATGTTCTCTTTTCTTCTTCTATCTGTTCTGTGCAGAATCGAATATGCAAACAGTAGATTGGGACTAGCCGTAGAGTTGGAGACCTCTATGTAGTGGAAAGATTACGTCTGTCTATGACAACCTCTCCAACTGCTTTTTCCTCTTTTCAGTTGGATTCTCTATCCAATCTTTTCTACTTGTGGCATTCTAGATTAGGGCATTTTTCGATTGATCACTCACGGTCTTTAGCTCAGTCTGATATATTAGGTAAAGTTTCTCCTAGTGAACTTACTGAATGTTGAGGGTATAACTTTGCCAAAATGATAGCCTTACCTTTTCGAAAAAGTAATTCTATATCTGATACACCATTTTCTTTAGTTCATACTAATGTTTGGGGCCCTTCTCCTGTTCTCACCAAAGAGGGTTCTGCATACTATGTATCATTTGTTGATGACTGCACCCATTATACTTGGGTTTATCTTATGGCTCATAAGTCTGATTTCTATCAGATATACCGTATCTTTTAGTCTCTGATTACTACTCAGTCTGGGTCTACAATTAAAGTGTCACGGTCTAACTTGGGTGGAGAATATTTTAAAAATGAGTTCTGTGAGTATTTGTCCAATTTGGGTACCATTCACCAAACTTCCTGTACAGATACACCTACCCAAAATGGTCGAATCGAGCGTAAACACCGTCATCTCCTTGAGACAGCTAGGTATTTTCTTCTCTCTGCCTCAGTTCCAGCTCCATTTTGGGGGTAGGCAGTTCTTACTGCTGCTTTTCTTCTCAGCCGCATGCCTACTCCCCTTCTTTCTGGTCGGTTTCCTTATGAGGCTTTGTTCTTCCAAATTCCTAAATATTCCCAACTTTGTGTGTTTAGGTCTGCCTGTTTTGTCCGTCTTCCCCACAAAGATAGGATCAAACTTAGTGCCCGGTCTGTCATCTGTGTCTTTTTGTGTTATAGTTCTACTCAGAAAGGCTATCGATGTTAGGACCCTATTTCCCATCGTTTCTGTGTCTCCCGTCATGTTTCTTTTCTCGAATGCCTACCTTACTTTCAGCTTCCTCCTCTCACCACTCCAGTTTTCAAAGAGAATTTGGTTCATATTGATCCGTTTCCTTAAGAGGATCTGATGAGTGCATCTCCACAGTTCCCCCTAAGCTTGTTCCATCTTCTCCTCATGCTTCACCTCTAGTTGCTTCTCCTTCTTCGGTTTCTTCTTCTCCTCCGTTGTTCGTTTATTCTCGTCGTAAGGCTCCTCCTTCACCAGTTGTCTCTACCCCTACTGCTAATTCTCCTACTTCTTACGACTCTGATCCTGCTGCACATCAATATCCTACTCGAGCGTGCCATCCTCCAAACAAGTTGGGTTGGTCTAATACATATTTTTCTATTTCCTATCGTACTTTTTTGTCTACTATTCACTCTTTTGCAGAACCTCAGTCTTACAAGAAGGCTTGTCAGGATCCTCATTGGGTTCAAGCTATGGAGGATTAGTTGTCTGCTTTATAGAAAACCAGTACTTGGGAGTTGGCTCCTTTGCCTGCTGGTAAGAATTTAGTTGGTTGCAAATGGGTCTACAAAGTCAAGACTCATTTTGATGGTTCTCTTGAGCACTACAAAGCTCGTCTGGTTGCCAAAGGTTTCTCACAAGAGTATGGTATTGATTATGAGGAGACCTTTGCTCCTGTTGCCAAATGACTACTATTCGTACTTTGATCCATGTTGTTGCTGTTCGTTCTTTGCCTCTTTATTAGATGGATGTTAAGAATGCTTTTCTTAATGGCCATCTCACTAAGGAGGTTTACATGCGTCCTCCCCCTGGCCTTCACTATTCCTCTAGACAGGTTTGTCGCATTCGGCATGCTCTATATGGTCTGAAGCAGTCTCCTCGTGCTTGGTATGATTGCTTTCAAACTGTTGTTACTGAGCTTGGGTTTCATTCTTATGCCCAAGACTCTGCTTTATTTTTCTTCACACCTTAGTTGGATTTGTTGCATTATTACTGTATGTGGATGATATGATCATCACTAGCTCTAACTCTTCTGCTATCTCTGAGGTCAAGTAGTGTCTCTCCCGCACCTTCGAGATGAAGGATCTTGGTCCTTTGTGGTATTTTCTTCGTATTGAAGTTGTTTCTTCTCCAAAAGGCTATTTTTTGTCTCAGGCTAAGTATGCTAATGAGGTCATTCACCATGCTAGTCTTATTGATACTAAGGTTTTTGATACACCTACTGAGCTTAATGCGAAACTCAACTCTACTGATGGTGTCCCTCTGGATGATCCCACTTTACATTGCAAGCTTGTGGGTTGCTTAGTTTATCTGATGGTTACTCGTCCTGATCTTGCCTATGTTGTTCATGTGGTTAGCCAGTTTGTTTCTGCTCCTCACTCCCCACATTGGGCTGCATTGGTTCGAATTCTTCGCTATCTCTGAGGTACTATCTTTTAGGGTTTACCATCATCCGCTACTTCCTCTCTGGATTTGGTAGCCTATATTGATTCTGATTGGGCTGGTGATGTTACTGATCGCAAGTCCACGTCTGGTTTCTGTATGTTTCTTGGCGATTTCTTGATCTCTTGGAAAGCAAGAAACAAATTGTTATTGCTCGCCCTACTACCGAAGCTGAGTGTCATGCTATGGCTCATGCTACTGCTGAGATTGTTTGGCTTCATTGTCTCTTATCTGATTTGGGTGTCCCTTAGTCTTCTCCAACCTAACTATATTGTGACAATCGTAGTGTTATTTAGATTGCCCACAATACTGTCTTCCATGAACAAACGAAAAACATTGAGATTGATCGTCACTTTGTCCGACAGCATCTGCAGTCTAGCTCTATCTCGCTTCCTTTTGTCTCTTCGGCTTTGCAATTTGCGGACTTCTTCACCAAGACTCACACTACTTCTCGGTTTCAGTTTCTTCTTAGCAAACTCTCAGGATTTTCTGCTAAAACAACTTAAGTTTGAGTGGGGGTATGAGAATATATTGTGTATAGAATTAGGGAAGATTATATTGTGTATAGAATTAGGAAAGATTGTGGTGTAACTATTTGGCTGTATTTCCTTTTTCGTATTTTCCTTTTTCAGTCATAGGTTTAGGGTTATATAAACTGGTGGCCTCCTTATAAAGAAACACAATTGAATATACAGATTCATTCAGAAAACTTGCAACATGAACATATAAAATTGAAACATGACATTAATGAATAGGAATATGAAAGTAATACTAACGAATAAAAACATGACAATACTAGTGGGTTAGTACTTATTCAATACCACTCAATAGGGGCAAGTTTCCTCTCCAATTCTAACCGGAGTGAGTGTCTTTTCTTCAGCTATCATATAAAATTAAAAGATCCCAATGTTTAAATTGGGTATAGGTGTCTTATGAAGAATTTTATACAACCGAGGCTGGTTTCTTCCTTTCTTATTGTAGTTTCTTCAAATAGAGTTTCATTTTCAAGGCTTCATATAATTCCTAGATTAGAAATTTAGTTTCTTTTCCTTGTTCTATCTTTTTTCTAACATAAGTACATGTGCAGATTAGTAAGCAAAATGCTTGAATTTGAATTTTTGTTAACTCTAACTAATCAATTGTGTCAACTTCTCTCAAATTTTTCATAATGGTTTCATAAGTTTCAAAAAGGGATTAAAAGCATTGCATGAAGCTGATTAAAGCAATGTACGCAACAGGAAATAATGAATCCCTGGTATCATTCATTTTTTTGTCACCAAAATAAAATTTTATTGAAAAACTAGATGAAGTTAAAACGAAGAGCAGCCTGCTACAAGATCTTCTAGTATAAACACAGCAAGAGTTAAGAAAATATCAAGTGAATATATGACAATCATCTACCACAACCTGTGCCAACACCAGTTCTGTGCATAGAATATATTCATGTGGTGACAAGAACCTTCCCAAACAACATTGCCTTCAATTCCGTTCACCTGGAATTGATTTGAACATAAGCATACATAAGCTTATAAAAGTAAAACATGACAATACTAACGAATAGGAACATTACATGACAACCTATCAAAAAAATGAACATTACATTACTAATGGTGAATAAAAACATAAAAGTAACTCATTTAATTCTAGTTGAAAGGGGCAAGGTTTCTCTACAATTCCAATTCTAGTTCAATATATTTTAGCTTTTATTTTTTTTTAAGAGAAATTACCTGCTGTCATAATTTTTATGGGTATGTTGCAATTCACAGTGGGAATTGTCATGTAATAAGCCAAGTTTTCATCCTAATTTATTGCCTAACTAGTGCCAAAGCTAACATGTGAATGGAAAAAGATAAGAGGGTGATAAAAGTTAAACCCCATGTTAAGTTAAATTAGGCTATGATCAATATGTAAATACCACAATCAGAAATTCACCGACATAATTTTCTTTCAATGTAGCATTTGATAACTTTATCTGGAGATTAGCATAAATGTTGAACATACTTTAAAGAGGTAACTAATTAGTAAATTATTTACCACTGATGATTGGTTTCGTGAAAGTGATGCAGCAGACATATCATGTATTATCACAAAACCTTGGATGGTTGGCAATTTACTGCAAACGGTGTGATTGGCTACGCAAATAGTTTGAACAAAGAATTTTGTTTATACCATGCTGGTTCTTCCTGTTCTCATTTTATTTTCTTGAAATTGAGTTGCACTTTCAAGGGTCCATTTGAAAAATCCTAAATTATATGAAAAGCTCTTTTTTTTCTTTTTCTTTTTTTGTAATCTACATATATCTTCAAATTAATAAGCAAAGTGTTCGGATTCCAATTTTGATAGCTTTAACTATGTAATTTGCATACACTTTTGTCAAACTTTTCATAACGGCCTCATAAGTTGTAAAAAGGATTAAAATCATAGTAAACAACTGCGAGAAAGAATGCATCCTCTGATTTCATTCCCCTTTTTTTTTCTGTTAACCAAAGAAAAGTTCATTGAAAAACTATATGAAGGTCGAACCAGCCTAAGATCAGTCCGGATACATGCCATATCAACCATAGAAATTACATTCATAGATAGAGCAAACCTGGCTACTTCATGATCATGGACCATCTATTTTACAAGACCCTCTAGTATGAACGAAACAAGAGTTGAGAAAATATAGAGCAATTATATGACAATCAGCTAGCATATCCTCTTTATCAACCCCAGTTCTATACATAAAATTTAACTAATGAACAACTTGCTGAGCTTCAATTTCAAAAATTATTACCTAAAACCTTCAGCTTCAAGAGAGACAAGAGCCTCCCTAACAACAATGCCTTCATCTTCTTAATCTTCATCACCTTCATGGTGAACATAGCATAAGCATGTGAATTTGAAACATGACAGTACAAATGAATAGGTGCATGAAATTAGTAATGAATAGGAACACAACATTAGTAATGATCAATAAGAACGTGATGGTACAATCTTTTTAATGCTTATTAGTACCCCTCAATACATACAAGTTTCCACTCCAATTCTAAATGTAGTTCAGTATTTATTTTCTTTTACTTTTAAGAGAAAAATTTTCTTCATTTTTTTAAGAGAACGCTTTCATGATTTTGATGGGTGGTCTGCAACAATCCACAGAGGACAACTGCTGTGTAAAAATAATTTTTTTTCTTCCTAATTTAAATAACTAATTCCAGAGCTATGCAAAAGGAAAAGATAAGATGTAGATTTAAAAGTTAAATGCATGTTAATAAGAAATTCAACAACACAATATTTTTTTCGCTTTCATTGTAGCAGTTGATATCTTCATCTATATAGCATTTCATGGTGAGAAATAACTATTAAGAGTAAGAGAGAGATAAATAGATGTCTTGAGAGTAATTCTAGAGACTAAAAATTTAGACAGAAAAATACCAACAAAAATATCATGTGATGTAGATACAATTATATTATGAATCCCAGTATACGTCTTGGAAGCAATAAGTAACTAAAAAAAAATGAGATGTATGTATAAATTTTCAAATATGTATGAAACAAGTCTACTACCAACAGAAGAACAGCTTGCATCTAAATATTTTTTGAGAGGAAAAGTTATTGGCATATGTAGAAAATGGGGAAAAAATAAGACAAAGAGGGAGAGATATGTGGAAGAAGTACTGATCTTCACTCTCCTTTGTTTCTGAAAAATTCTAGCGAAAATAACTAATAAGTCCTATTTTTGTTCCTAAGATTACTATCAAGTCCTATCAATATGTACAACTAATTCCTATTTTTTATAACATATTTTTAAAAAGTTTATTGCTCCATAATGGTGGATGTTATCTCAATTTTACCCCTAATTTAATATGAAAATATTTTTAATATAACTACAATAATATTTTTAATTGTAAAAATTACGATATTGTATTAAAAAAAAATCATAGATCACAATGAAAAAATAATCAAAAAGTTCTATTTTGTTTTGAAAATTAGTATTGAGTTATATCAAATTTCAATATTAACAAATAAATCTTCTACTTCTTCCCCTTTTTTAAAAAAAAATTGTTATATGTAAAAAACTTCAATTGTTCATAATAGTATATTTTATTTTCATTTTATCTTTTTCATTAAAATATGAACAAAAAATTTCATAAATAATTTTAATTTATTAGAAATTTATAATTAAATTATTTTTAATTGTTCAAATTAAATGAATTTTAATAAACAAAATTATAAGAATTCTTAGAATTCTTACTATGGCATATTAGAATTCTCACTATTCCCTTTGGATTCATCTAGAAAAAGGAATTGTTTTACCTTCAAAACGAATGGAAAGGATGTGGCTAATTTTGTGAAAATCCTCTCCTTCTTGGCCATCGACCACTCGAAGCCTATCATTGAATGCTTTAGGCATACAAGAAATCTGCAATTCCTGGAGCGTAGGGATGAATCTCAATGCATTTGGAAGCATCTGCAATTTCTTACAAAATGCAATCTGTAGAGAAGAAAGTTTAGGCATGGCTCCGTGATCCACCCTCCACTCCTCAATTTCTAAATACCAAAGATTTAGTCTCTTGAGATGAGGAAAACCATGAGCAGAGCAAACCATTTCCTTTCCTACAAAGGCAGAACCTAAGAATAGAATCCTTAAGTTAGGCAGCTTCTCCAGTGTTGCCATTGGGTCTTCCTTAAGTTTAGAGTTCTGCAGTAATAAAAAGGTGAGGCTTGAGCATAATAACTGGTGTTCGTATTGTGGTAACTTACCTATAAACCCATCTATACGCAATCGAACAAGGCAAACACACCCAAACAGTTGTCTCAGGAGGCTTAATCCATCTTCTGAAGAAAAATCACAATTTTCAATAGTAATGGATGTGTGTTGTAGTCGATGGTTGCTATTAAGGATGAAGTTATTGACCATCGTTAGGTCCTCAAGCTTTCCTCGTATGCATAGATTCTCCAATCTTCGGAGATTGGGTAATTTGAAGAGATCTCTAACATTAACCTTATCTGAATCCAAGTTTTGTAGCGTCTCCAGATTCCTCAAACCATCTACTCGTAGTTTGACTTTTGTACAAAAGCGGCCAAATAAAGGAAGATAAAGATGTACCAATCCTTCCATCTTCCATAACACATTTGGAATACTGATCTTACGATGATAGGATGTTCGCAAATCAAGGGTTTGCAAGTGTCTAAGGTTGCCTATTGATGATGGCAACTTTGTGAATGCAGTCATATTTAGACCCAAGTACCTCAAAAGGATAAGGTTTCCTATTTCTGTTGGTAACTCTTTTGTTCCTTCTGTATTGCCAATTGTATTTCCATCGAAATTTATAACTCTAAGAAATTTAGATTCTTTGGATAAACGGGTCAATTGTTCTCCAGACGGATAATCACAATCATCACCTGTGAAGAATAAAATTGTCTGAATATGCTGAGCTCTTTCTTCTTGTTCAAAGAGACGAAAGTTACTATTCTTCTTATCTAGATTAATGACAAGTCTGTGTATTTTACGGTAAGTGTTACCACCAATTGATGTCACAATGGATAAAGAAGAGGGATGCTCTTGCTGATTTATATGCCCATATTCAATGACCTGATGAAAGTTTTCCTCTTTTGCCTTTGACAAACATAAATCCCTCATGAGATCATGAAGTCGACAACATCGAAACCCTCTGCTTTCTCTAATTATTGAATACTCCTCTGGCTGCAATTCCACTTGAACCATGCACCTTTGTGCTAGTTCACCCAAGTAACGTTCCGCTACATGCATCATGGTTTCGTCTTCTCCTCTTTCTTCTTGGGATATGAAGCCTTCAGCCATCCACAATTGATATAGTCTTTCTGCATCAATGTCAAAATCCTCAAGATAATTGCCCAAATAAAGGAAACATGCCTTGAGCTGATATGGTAAGTCTTGGTAACTCAAAGCTAACACATCCAATACTCTTCCATCTTGTTCTCCTCCGATGTATTCTCCTCTTTTTGGATAAGAACTAAAATTTTGTTGCACTTTCTGCCAATGGCTCAGGGTCAGGTTTGTTCCTAGAAGTCCTCCAAGCAACACAATGGCTAGAGGTAAGCCCCCGCATTGTTCAACCATTTCCATTCCTAACTTCTCCATCATTATGTCAACTTTGAATTCTGCAACAGAACAAAGTGCAAATTTATCAATACATAGAAGCCTCTTGTCTTAGTTGGACAAAAACAAGTATGGTAGTTTGTCTTATATGAACTCCAAAAGGAATTTGCAAAAATATGAATTAACTAGTCTAAACTGTTAAATCAACCCAATCGAATGATCAGATGCAGTATACAGTATTTCTATTGAAATGGTGCATACCGGGCCATTTGAGCCAGGACGGGATGAGATTTATGACCATGGTCTTATCATCGACCAAATAATTTGTTGGGTATACCTCCTTAGTGGAGTATGAGACCCAATTGATTTATTAAAATATTTCTTTTAGTTTAGGATTGGTTGTAATATATTTTGAATATATTATATCTGACTTTTAGAGGCCCAATAGGTATTTAATATTCAGTTTGGTAACAACTAGGGTTTTGATAAAAAGCCCAAGATTTAACAATATATATAAATATTGTCTTTGCTCTTCCGAAGGATTGTGCGGCTGCTACAACATTGTTTCGGTGGGTATTGGTTTTGTGTGGCAGCAACAAATTTGATATGGTGCTTGCTAAGTAATTCAATTAATGAGTTCAAAGCTTGGTGGAATTAAATTCTGTGGGTTTATTTCGGTAGTTATTGTGTGGCTGATTTAGGTTTTGGGTTATTATTTTGGGTCTTTTACAACTCTATTTCGAAGACTCTCATTCATCTATTTGGTGAGATCTTTCCTTTTGATTGTTTGTGATTATTTGGAATTCACCTAAGAGTGATTTTGTGAGACCATTCGTGTCTTGTTTGTAATCAATTGGAAACTTTTGGGTTGATAGTGGAATCGAATTTCGATCCAGTGGACATACCTCACATTGAGGGAACCACGTAAAATTCTTGTGTCGTTAATGATTTAATTTTTCCGCATTAGTTTTTATTCCCATTGATTGATTTACTTGTGGGAAATCATATATTTTCTCTAACAACTGATATCAGAGCTTATGGTTTATTTAGATTTATTTATTTGTCTAAATCAATTGAGGGGAATTTAGGTCGTATGTCTAGTTTCAATGGAAGCAATTGGATAACTTGGAAAACGAAAATGGTGAACCTATTATTTTGTAAAGATTTGTATAGACCCATTGAGGGTGATAGTGGCAAACCCGAGGGTATGAAAGATGATGAATGGAAGAGGCTTAATCAAAAAGTCGTTGGTGTTATCTGTCAATGGATTGATGATAGTGTGTTTCATCACGTTGCTACTGAAACTTTGGCACATGATTTATAGAAAAAATTAAGGGTCTTTATGACAGAAAAAGAAAATCAGCCACAAATAAAGCTTTTATGTTTCGAAAGTTAGTTAATTTAAAATATAAAGATGACAGCCCCATTTCGAAACATTTGAATGAAATAAATAGTATTGTTAACCAACTTGCTTCTATGAAAATTGTTTTTGATGATGAGTTGCAGCCTTTGATGTTATTTATTTCTTTGCCCGAAAGTTAGGAGACTTTGGTTATGACAGTTAGTAACTCAACGCCGAATAGAGTTGTCACAATGAGCCAAGTCACTAATAGCATGTTGAATGAAGAAACTAGAAGAAAATTAGTGGATTCCTCTCATTTAGAAACATTTGTTGTGAGAGGCCGAAGCAAAACAAGGGGGAGGAGTAAAACTCCTCATGGTCATGATCAAAGCCGAACAAATCAAGATATGGTTCTTTTTTAAAGAAAGACGTTGAGTGATATTATTGTCATGAGAAAGGACACATGAAGTGAGAATGCCGAAAGCTTAAGAACAAGAAGAAAATGCATGACAGAAGTGTGGATAAGAAGCAAGAAGACACAATGATGATTACTATCGATGATCTCATGGTCGTTTGTGAAGATGATTGTATCAATTTTGTGGGCCAAGAGAGCAATTGGGTGATTGATTCCGGTGCTTCTTTTCATATGACTTCTTGAGTTGATTTCTTCACTGCCTACACCAAAGGAGATTATGGTTGTGTTGGAATGGGTAATGAAGGTTTGTCCAAGATTATTAGCATGGGTGATGTTTGCTTGGAAACAAATTTGGACTGTAAGTTGTTGCTTAAAGATGTGAGGCATGTTCCCGACATTCTCTACCGGGAAGCTTGATGATGAAGGCTACAACAACAAATTTGGTGATGGAATATAGAAGCTCACAAAGGGTTCTTTGGTGGTGGCCAAGTGCAAGAAGACTCATACATTTTATTCGATGCCAGGAAAAATTTGTAAAGGTGTTGTCAATGCACTTGAAGATGATACTTCTACCGAATTGTGGCACAAGCGACTTGCGCACATGAGTGAAAAGGGGCTACAAGTTTTGTTCAAGAAAGAGCTTCTACCCAGTTTGAAAGGTACACATCTTAAAACATTTTTCATTGTTTGGCGGGTAAGCAACATAGAGTTTCTTTTCATGAAAATGTTGTTTCAAGAAAAGAAAATGTTTTGGAGTTGATTCATTCGAATGTTCGTGGTCCTTTAAAAGTTAGAACACATAGTGATGCACTTTATTTTATTACTTGCATTGATGGTTATTCAAGGAAAGTTTGGGCTTTTATACTGAAAACTAAAGATCAAATTCTAGATGTATTTAAGTATTTTCAGGCCATGGTTGAAAGAGAAACAGGGCATAAATTGAAGTGCATCTGAATAGACAATGGTGGTAAATACATTGGGCCATTTGATGAGGATTGTTGTAGTCAAGGTATTCGGCATCAAAAAATAGTTAAAGAGACTCCTCAACAAAATAGCATTGCCAAGATGATGAATCACACCATTGTGGAAAGAACAAGGTGTCTGTTTTTACATGCTAAATTGCCAAGATCCTTCTAAGGTAAGGCAATGAGAACAGCGGTTGACGTGATCAATTTGTCTCCTTCCTATCCTTTGAATGGTGATGTTCCTGAAAAAGTTTGGGCTAGCAAAGATGTGTCTTATGAGCACTTGAGAGTGTTTGGTTGTTGAGTCTTTGTTCACATTCCAAAGGATGAGAGGTCCAAGCTTGATAGTAAGTCAAGACAACGTATTTTACTTGGCTATGGGCGTGATAAATTTGCTTATAGATTGTGGGATCCGGTCAACAAGAAAGTTATTCGAAGCCGTGATGTTGTGTTTAATGAAGACCAAACAATTGAAGACTTTGGCAAAAGTGATCAAACGAAGCTAAAAACTAATGATCTCATTGACATGGATCCATCTTCTCATCTTCAGTTGACAATGAAAATGGGAGAGATTGCAGCCACCTATTGAAGATATGGAGGATGATTTTAATGCTAATGAAGTTAAGCCTAAAATTAAGGAAGAACATCCAATTCAAGAACCACCACCACAAGTTGAGTTGAGAAAATCTACAAGAGACCAGCAACCTTTGAAAAAGTATCGACCTAATAAGTTTGTGTTGATATCCGATCAAGGGGAGCTCGAGAGCTACCAAAAAACAATTGAGCATGCAAAGAAAGGAGATTGGAAAAAGGTCATGGAAGAAGAGATGAATTCCTTGCTTGAAAATCACACTTATAATTTAGTAAAGTTGCCTAAGGGGAGGAAAATTCTGAAAAATAAGTGGGTTTTCAAATTAAAAAATGATGGCAAGAATCTAAGGTACAAGGCACGTCTTGTTGTGGAAGGCTTTAGGCAAAAGAAAGGTATTGACTTTGATGAAATTTTCTCACCGATTATGAAGATGTCTTCTATTCGGGTTGTACTTGGCATGGCCGCAAGTATGAATCATGAAGTTGAGCAACTTGATGTGAAGACAAAATTTTTCATGGTGATCTTGAAGAAGAAATTTACATGAAGTAACCGGAAGGTTTTGTAGAGAAAGGGAAAGAAAAATTTGTTTGCAAATTGAAGAAAAGTTTGTATGGCCTCAAGCAAGCCCTGCGTCAATGGTATAAAAAATTTGACTATTTCATGATGAATAATAATTTTTCTAAAACCACTTCGGACTATTGTATGTTTGTGAAAAAAAATTCAGATGGAAAATTTATTATTTTTTTGTTTTATGTTGATGACATGTTAATTGTGGGTCAAGATTACACTATGATTGACAGATTGAAATTAGAGTTGATCACGTCTTTTGCTATGAAAGATTTGGGACCGGCAAAGCAAATACTTAGTAAGAAAATTGTTCGTGATCGCAAAAATGGACTGATTTGGTTGTCTCAAGAAAGCTACTTTGAGAAAGTTTTTGAGAGGTTCAACATGGATAAAGTAAAAGCGGTTGGTTGTCCACTTACGAGCCACTTTAAGCTTAGTTTGAATCAATGTGCTACAAGTGAGAAAGACAAGAGATGCAGAAAATTCCTTATGCTTCAGCGGTTGGTTCTTTGATGTACACCGTGGTTTGTACAAGGTTGGATATTGCTCACTCGGTTGGTGTGGTGAGTCGTTTTCTCTCTAATCCGAGTAAAGAACATTGGGCAGTGGTAAAATAGATTCTAAGGTATCTTCGAAGGACTTCAAAGGTGTGTTTGTGTTTTGAGGATGGTAAACCGATGCTTGATGGGTTCACGGATTCTGACATGGCTGGTGATGTTGATTCTAGGAAATCTACTTCGGAGTATTTGATGACATTTGCAGGAGAAGCTGTGGCATGACAATCTAAATTACAAAAATGTGTTGCTCTCTTAACTACCGAAACTAAATTTATTGCCATTACGGAAACTTGTAAAGAAGAGTTATGGTTTTTTTGCAAGAGTTAGGTTTGAAGCAAGAAATGTATGTGTTTTATTATGATAGTCAAAGTGCTATTCATTTGAGCAAAAATTCTACTATTCATTCGAGATCAAAACACATTAATATAAGATATCATTAGATTCGTGATGTGTTAGATTCAAAATTGTTGCAACTCGAAAAGGTTTACATAGATGATAATATTTCGGATATATTGACTAAGACTTTGTCAAGGGACAAACATTTGAAGTGCTGAACTTTGGTAGGTATGGTTGATGTCTCCACCTAAGTCGGTAAGGGGAGAATTGTTAGGTATACCTCCTTAGTAGAGTATGAGACCCAATTGATTTATTAAAATATTTAGTTTGGTATTGGTTATAATATATTTTTAATATATTATGTCTGACTTTTAGAGGACCAATGGATATTTAATATTCAGTTTGATAACAATTAGAGTTTTGATATTATAAAAAAAAAACCCAAAATTTAACAATATATATAATATTGTCTTTGCTCTTCCGAAGGATTGTGCGGCTGCTACAACGTTGTTTCGGTGGGTATTGGTTTTGTGTGGCAACAACAAATTTGATATGGTGCTTGCTGGGTAATTCAATTGGTGAATTCAAAGTTTGGTGAAATTAAATTGTGGCTTTATTTCGGTAGTCACTGTGAGGCTAATTTGGGTTATTATTTTGAGTCTTTTACAACTCTGTTTTAAAAAATTTTATTCATCTATTTAGTGAAGTCTTTCATCTTGATTATTTGTGATTATTTAGAATTCACCTAAAGGTGATTTTGTGAGACCATTCGTGTCTCGTTTGTAATCATTTAGAAACTTATTAGTTGATAGTGGAATCGGATTTCAATCCAGTGAACATATCTCACATTGAGGGAACCACGTAAAATTCTTATATCATTGTTGATTTAATTTTTTCCGCATTAATTTTTATTCTCACTGATTGATTTACTTATGAGAAATCATATATTTTCTCTAACATAATCGTTATACTTCCATGTGTTTGATCCGTTTTTCGAAGAAGTCTTGATTATAGAAATCTTGAGAGTATAATTACACCTCTTTTTAACAAATTAAGGCCTGGTTTGGGGTGAACTGTTTCAGCCAAAAAGTCAAAAAGTTACTCCAAAATTCAAAAATACATCACTATTTACCCAAACAAAAAAAAAAAAAATAAATATTTTTTTTCTGCCCAAAGGACAGACAGAAGTGACAAACACGGCTGCTGTCAGCGGAATGCAGCGGAAGTGCCTATATAAGGAAATGATTGAGTGTGATTGGCACACACGGCTGTTTGGCTTGTGGGGCTATCACGGGTCCTGTTTTAATAATCTGAACCGTTAATATGTAGAACTCATCGAGTACTATATGTCTGCAAAAAATCACATTGATAGGATATCAATAACTATATGATCAGATCATTTACGTACGAAAAATGGATGGTGTTATAATTAATGATTGAAAAATAAATATATCTGATCAGATAGCTATCGATATCCGATTAACGTGATTTTTTATAAGTATATAGTGTTCGACGAGTTATACACATTGCACGGTTCAGATTATTAAAATGGGACCCGTGATGACCCCCACGGGCCAAACAAAACAGTCCAATACTTTGTACAAAAATTACCCAATAATCTTTTGTCCCAATACACGGCTGCCGAATTGTACTGTGGGGCCCACCTGTCACTATTCACCTCTTACGCACTCTTTTTATACAATTTTTTAATACACAATTTTTCAAAAAAATCCAAAAAGTTAACCCAAACCTCCATATTTTTTTCTCAACTTTTTTAGTCCAAAAAGACAAAAAGTACACTTTTTTAGTACACCCCAAACCAGCCCTAAACTTTACAGACAAAGAAAAAACTTATTTAAGAGGATAACAGTGGAAATTATAAGCTCAAAAAAATTAAAGAAATAAACATTTTTGCTGTAAAACTAGAAGAATCACCTTCATATAATTTTCCTCACATTTTTTTCCTTTTTATTTCGTGGTTCCAACTCAATTTTTCTAGAAAAACTATGTTATGTGTCACTGCTTTTATTTCAAGATTTGTGGTGATGTATAATTTGAAAAAGTGCATGAACATAAGATTATTTAAAAATGAAAATTAAAAATAGAAACATTTAGATCTTATAAAAAGGGAAAGTGCTCTTGAACTACAAAAGCAAAACATGATATCATATTAGAGTAGTAGTGTAATTGTGGATATCTAAGTAGTGACAAAATTTGAAGTTTCACAACAAACTAACCTGTAGTATCTGTTTTCGGAAAAGCTTTTTTCTCAAACAACTTCCAGCTTTCTTGCTTGCTTAAACACTTATGTTCAAGGACGAAACCATTTGGATCCACAAATGTTATCACGTTATTTTTACGACTAGTAAGGATTATTTTGCTGCCCGTATTTACTTTGGGAAATGCTGGTGATAAGCTGACCCAAGCATCTGATGACCAAATGTCATCAAGAACCAGTAAGCATTTTCTCTGTTGTTGAAATTCATAGAGTAACTTCACTAATTGATCATCTATCATATTCACAATCAGCCCACTTTTCTCTGGAATGAGTTTAGTTAGTGATAGGATCCTTTGTAGAAACATCTTTTAGTTGCCATTGTTGAGATATTGAAACCCAAGTGAAGGCATCAAAATGGCACCTACGTCTTGGTGATGGTACACTTTCCTAGCAAGGGTAGTCTTTCCCAAACCACCCATGCCGCTAATGGAAACAACTCTACAGTGTTTGGCTTCTTCACTCACCAATTGTGCAACTAATATCTTGATATCTTGCTGAAAACCAATGAAATCCTCTTCATGAACGTGGGAATAAGTTCGTCGTAACTGACATGACCTTTGGAGCGTAGAACTTGAACATTCTCTTTCATGTGCCATAGCAATTAGGCCGTAACTTGATAATCCTCCAGTAAACCTAGTGATCTTACTTTTGATTGTATTAATTTCCGACCCAATCTTGTGTCGAGCTATGAATTCATTGGATATGCAGATAGATCTCACGAGGATGTTTTGGATGCCTCTTCTTCTCCTTGGCCCAGCCTTAAGGAAAAAGGTTGCGATCACATTCTCTGCATCATAACCAACTTCTCTGATTTCCCCAACCAAATGACGGATGATCTCATGTTCAATTTGTTTTGCGTCTGCGTCTTTTAAAAAACACTGCACCTGTCTTAACTCAACCAACAAATCGTCAACTTGGTCGCGCACTCCGTATAAGAGCTTTGCTTCTTGAATCATCAATTCACCAATCCATTTGGCTGCAAAAGAGACAACAGCCTGAGCCATATTTCTTTAGCCTCCGGTGCGTCTGAGAGCTTTTTAACTTTGGTTGATAGAAGCACGAACTTGTACAACTTTTAGTACCGATCGGAATCAACTTCTTCGTGGTTGAACTTTTTCTCTGGGTCCACACGGTAGAATGTTTAATGAATACTTATTAGTCTCAATTAATTGTGTTAAAAATTGACTATGAGAATTTTATATTGACCATGTGTTGAAACAATAACATGAGAATAAATAAATACATGATCGAGGGTTGTTTGGGTGTCCTAAATAAGTACACTTTTGTCTTTTTAGACTTACAAGTTGAGGAAAAAAATATGGATGTTTGGATTAACTTTTTAATTTTTTATGAAAAAATATGTATTAAAAAAATTGTATAAAGAAGTGTGTAGGAGAAGATTGGAGATGTGTGTATGACAGCCGTACAATCTACAAGCCGATTGAATGGTAAGAAATTATTGGCTAGTTTTCGGGCATTGTACTAGATGATTTTGTTCGGTCTGTGGGGGCCATCACGGGTTCCATTTTGATAATCTGAACCGTTCAATGTATAGAACTCGTTGAGTACTATAGGCCCATTAAAAATCACGATTATTGGATATCGACAGCTATCTGATCAGATTTGTTTTTTTTTAATCGTTAATTATAACACCATCCTTTTTTTATACAAAACTGATTTGATCATGTAGTTATTGATATCCGGTCAATATAATTTTTTATATACACACAGTACTCGACGAGTTCTACACATTGAACGGTTTAGATTATCAAAACGAGACCCGTGATGGGCCCCCACGGACCGAACAGCTGTCTGTGAAAATTACACTCAAACTGTGCAATTTTTGGGACAAACGCTGCACAGCGCCAGCTTTGAATGATTGTTGAGTTGTATGGATGTGTGGAAAAGTAATTTTTTAATATTTTTTTGGTGAATAATGATAACTTTTTAACTTTTTGAATAATTTTTTGACTTTTTGACTTTTTTGAGAGATGCCAAACTTGGCAACTTAATAATGGATAAACTACAAATTATTATTGGATGGGTATATGGACATGTAGTAGATAATTTCTAATTTGAAATATATTTTAATAAATGTAGAAGTTCATAAGAATATGTGAAAATATATTAAAATTTTAATTATTTTGACGTTTTTTCTATATTATCCACAAGCCATAAGATTGTAATTTTGAACTTGAAAGAACTTGAGGAATCTGTGGGGGCTCAACATGAGTTTTGTTTCGATTATTCGAACTGTTCATTTCATTATGTTCTTGATGTATATCAATCATTAAAAAAATTAAATTGATTCAATAATCGTAACTTATTTATTTTATCACGTTTATTTTTGAAAAAATAGATTACAAGTATTATTTTTTCTTATAATAAACTATTCATATTTTTTGAATCAAATGCTATAAAATTTAAACTAAAATTTTATTACGAGTAATATGATTTCTAATAAGGAGATTCTTATTATTCTTTCTTGGTTCATGTCGTCCAAAGGTAACTTATGGGTAATGATAAGTTTATGTCTAGCCTGAATTTTATGATTAATAATCGGAATGGAAGTTATTACAATGATAGTAACAAAGCTTCCATTAAGAATGAATATAAATAATAATAAAGAAAATATACTATTCTAGTAAGAAAAAAATTACAAAATAATTGTCAATGACTGATGCACAAAATTATTATAAGACATTTTGATAAAATCAAAGTCACATCCCTACCTATTCTATAAAAAATTACAAAATAATTGTGAATGACAGTATCAATTACAAATGCACAAAACTATTATAAGACATGTTGATGGGATTGAGAGAACATCCCTAACTACTTATTATTTTGCATTGGAGTAGGACCTGGTCATTCTGAGATTATTAATGGAAGAACCAACCAAGAAAGAACTGCTTCCTACTTAAAATAAATAAATAAATAGAAAAAACCAAATAATAGTAGACATTGCTGCGGCGGCAATGTCTCTAGTGGTGGCGGATGGTGCCATTACAAATTTGGGTTCTATTGACACTTTTTATTTTAGTCGAATTTGCAATAAACGTAAGTATAATATTTTTCCATGTGTGAACATTAAACTTTGATACTCATGGGTTGGTCTTGATGTTAGAGGTGGGACCGTTTCATTGTCCGACCAATAAAAAAAATTATTCTTAATTAGTGTAAAAAATTTGTCATTGAATATAGTATCGTTACATCCATCGAATTTGTTTAGTCCGAATGAGTTTCTTTTCAAAAACAGACTCATTCGGACAAATTCAGACTAAATAAATTTAATGAATGAATCATTAATCTATTGAATATAAGTTAAATTTATTTTTTTATTTTTTTTTTAAACTCAAATCTATGATGTGAACACAATCTAAAAGCCTCCATCGATTCACACAAGTTTCCAATTCATTCAAACTAATAAATCTTTATATTATTTATTAGAAACCCAAGCCAACCTAAAATACACCATGCTTGCAACAATTACAAACGATCCCTATCAACAAAATAAATAAATAAATAAATAAAATAACACACACACATAACTAATTTGAACCATTCATTTTATTAGATTCTTGGTGTATATCAATCATTAAAAAAAATAAATCAATCCAATAATCATAATTTATTTATTTTATCACATTTATCTTTGAAAAAATAGACTACAAGTATTATTTCTTTTATAATAAATTATTCATATTTTTTTAGACAAATTGTTGGCACCATAAATTTAAAATCTTCTGTCAACAGAGATATGAACTGATACAGAAGGGGTCCAAGATTTAAGGATATGAAGTTGGTGGCCCAAGAAAGGAGATTGAAGATGTGACACATGGCAGCTTCAGGAAGAAGGAAAGATCAAGGCACTTATAGCAGTTGTAGCAGTTGTAGATCATGAGCAAACATGGAAAACCAGTGTTGGCACTATAAAATGGAAGTCTTCTGTCGATAGAGGCATAACCATGTGCAATAAAAGTCCAAAATCCAAGGACATTAAGGTAGTGGCTTAAAAAGAAAGATTGATGGTGTGACACTTGGCAGCTTCAAAAGGAAAGAGACCTCAAGGCAATTGCAATAGTTACACATCATGGGCAGATATATGGACACGTGACAGCATGGCATAGCCAGTAAAGTTATATAAAAGCTGGAAGTTGGAAGAAAGAAAAGGACCTTCAACAAAATTCACAACTCACGTGAAATCTAAGAGTAGTGTAATTTACCTGTGAGTAGTTTATCTTAACTTAAAAGTAGTTCATCTGTAATTCAGCTTTTGTATTCAGTTTGGCCCTATCAATTGTAATCATTTTCAGATTTGTAATTTGATTCATGAAATTAAGTGACAAGTTTGAGTGTTGTTCAATCGAAATTCATTTTGTTTGCATTTGTTCCTTCACATTACAACTTTCAAAAAAGTCTTTGAATTTGTCAAGGTATAAAACATCACCCACATTGCTTGATCAGTTTATTTGTTTGTGAAAGCTAATTTTCCTATCTACTCTTTCTTGTGAATTGACCCAAATTAGATTTTTACTAATACAAACACTGTAAAATTTACACAAAAATTTATTACAAGTATAGATTTTTTAATAATGAGATTCTGATTCTTCTTTCTTGGTTCATGTAATCGAAACGTAATGATAATTTGGCCTTATTTGGCAAAGTGTTTTTTTTTTTTTTTTTTTTTTCTTTTTGGATTAGAATTCACAAAAGATAAAATAAGTTAAAATAGTGAATAAAATAAATGTCATATCAAATTTATAATTATTTTTCTCTCACAAATATCATATTCAATTATTAAAAAAATTAATTATTTTTCTAAATATAAATATTTTAACCTATTAAAATAAATAAAAATTAAAATAACCTATTAAAATAACCAACTTCTTAAACGAGGCCTTTTATCACATTTTATGATCAACAATCGGAATGGAAGTTATCGCTATAATAGTAAGGAAAATACTTGAAATTCTCCAATTTTGTCACCCCCACGACTCTCAATTGATTGATGATCACTATTTTATTTTTTTTTTCTCTCTCATCCCTCTCTCTCACAAATGCTGTGGGGGGTGTGAGGATCCTGGGGGTATATAGCATTTCTGTAATAGTAATAAGCTTCCATTAAAGATAATGTATAAATAATAATAACAGAAAATATACTATTCTAGTAAGAAAGAAAATTACAAAATAATTGTCAATGACAGATGGACAAAATTATTATAAGACATTTTGATAAAATCAAAGTCACATCCCTACCTATTCTATAAAAAATTACAAAATAATTGTGAATAACAGTATCAATGACAAATTTAAATGCACAAAACTATTATAAGACATGTTGATGGGATTGAAAGCACATCCCTACCTACTTATTATTTTGCATTGGAGTAGGACTTGGTCGTTTTGTAACGAAAAAATATTTGAAAACAAATTAGGAGTTCTAAATTAAAAGTTTTAATAATTTTAATTGGTGTGTGAGTCTCATGTGATATGTTGTTTTGGCCTTGATTTTTATTGATTTATTTATTTTTATTTTTATTTTTGATTTTTCACGTTATTAATGCTCTTTAGAGTTCTTAAATTAAACGGATGTATCATTTCTCAAAATATTTTTACTTAACCTAAGGGGTTATGGCATTTTAATAAGATTTTAGAGCATAAGTCTTCAAATTTTAGATTCTCTTTTGCCGATAAAAAAAAAAAAAATCAAATTTTAGATTCTACACTTTTCAAGGTTAACTTTCAAGAATTTGGTGTGGTGGTCTTAGAATGGCCCTCTAAATGCTAGACGATCCGTATCTAAGACTTGGGTATGGGGTCGAATCTTGACAGTTGCATTCTTTGACTGAAATGGTGTGTGCGTTATGGAATCGGTGCACACACTCGAAGTTTACCTTTCATCCTACTCTAGTTAGTCGACATTAAATAGTTGATTTCAAAATCAACAAAGGATAGACTTGAAGTATTTACTCGTTAACTAAAAAAAATAATATTTTTAGCTTTGTAACAAAAAAACTAAGGCACACGGTGCCAATGATATTTTCCAACCACTTGAGTTGTTCGTATATGATGATCATATTTTTATATTGGCCTTATTTGCAAATATGATTATTTTAATTGATTATTTGATTATTTTAGTTCAACTAAAGTAGTTGTATTTGAGAAGGAAGTTAGTTTTTTTTTAATTGATTTGTTAGTTATGAAAAAAAAAAATGATTATTGATTAAATATGAAATTTTATCTTATTAACTATTTTAAACTATTTTGTCTTTAATCAATACAAAGTGACATTTTCTAACTTAAAAGATATGACACTACTTAATCTGGTATGAGGTTACTGTTGTGTTTTAATTTTAGATTTATTATAGACTTATTTTTATGATTTGAATCGTTTATTTCGTAGAATTTGTTGAATGCTTCATGTATACTGAAAATTATATTAATTAAATATCAATAATTACATGAATAGATTTTATATTTTTATACCCTAATCTTAATAGAAGCGACAGTGTAACTTAAAATAATGTCATTAATCAAACAATAAACTTTGGTTTAATTGTGATAGGTGATAACTTATCAAACGACACTCTCTATACACGAGTCTTCCCGCGTGGATAAATTTTCAACATTGGTTACATGTTCCTAGGGAACAATGTCCCATGGTCAATCAGTGTACTTCCAGACACAAAGGTCTCTTTTGGCAACGAAAAGCAAGTTTTATTCATTCTGTTTAATTTTAGTTTTCAGAATTTATTTTTAAAAATTTTATTTTTTTGTTTTTTATATTTTATATTTTTATTAATTTTTTTTAATACTTTAAGTAATTTTTTTAATTTTTAGACATATCTAATATAAATACACTTAAAAAGTATAATATTTATAATAAAAAAAAATTAGAAAATTTACTAAATACCAAAAATACAAAAAAAATATATGAAAATTCAATACATTTTTCATATTTTTATGTATTTATTAATTTTTTAAAATATTTTTTTACAAATATTTTACTATTTAGATATATCTAAGTAATGTGTATCTAAAAAAGTAAAAAAATTACTTAAAATTTTAAAAATATTCACTAAAAATAAAAAAATACAAAAAATAAAAAACTCAATTTCTAAAAAACTGAATTCAGAAAACTGAAACCAAACACACTGATTACTTTTTATTATCATATTATCTCTTTAGTTTTTGTATATATTTTTTCATAAAAAGTTAAAAAGTCATTTTTTTACTTACTTAAAATAGTCCAAAGAAAAAAAGGAAAATACAAATTATAATTAAAAAAATGATATAATTTTAATTTTTTGAATCATAATTAAAAAAATGTTATAACTAAATATAATATGAGGCATAGGTAAAGAATTTATGAGTCATAATTAAAATAATGTCATAACTAAAGAAAAATTGATCATAATTAAAGAAAAAATATATATTAACTAATAGTACATATGGTACACATTTTTTTAAAAAGTGTATATTAAAATTTCCGAAGGAAAAAGAGGAGGAAGGAATGCAAGTTGTTTTGAATAAATAAATAAATTAATTAAAAAAATTAATTTAAATTTAGATTTAGATTTTTAATAAAAATGTATCTTTAAAAAATTTGAACAACAAAAAGGATACTCTGAGATGTCATCATGGTATCCATGGGACTAGGCCTCAGGGTAGTCGATTGCCGACTTGATTTAACTCAATCCAAAGGAAGAGAGACCTAGTCGATTACCGAGGCACTAGTGAAGTTCATTGACCATTCCCAGCAGAACCAAGTTTTTATCAGAGTATAGTGCAAGATCTCTATAGAGAATCACTGTAAAGTACCCAGCATTTCGCGCTCCCAAGAGTAGAATTTGACTCTCTACTGAGGGAGGCCCATGCCTTCACTATTGGGCCACCACCCCCCATGATGTATTTTAAAATTTTCATTTTAGAAAAAAATCATGTTTCCAAAACACAATTTTAGCTAATTTATTGTAAAATGTTGTTATCAAGTCATGTTCTTACAAATACGATTTCATCCTTAAAATTATATATATATATATAAAATACAAATTTATGGATTAAAATAAATTTTAAAGTGTTTAAGTTTAAAAATTTTAATTTTAAACAACTTGTGTTTGGTAATAAAATAAAGAAAAAATTACACTCCAGTGTATTTAAAAAAAAAATATTTACAAAATTATTGAAAATTTTATTATTTTAATTATTAAGGTTGATAAGAAGATTTACTGATATGTAATTATTTATAAAGAGATACACTAATATGTAATTTGTCTTAAAATAAAATATTAAAAAAAAAAAAAAAAAAAAAACAAAACAAAACAAAACAGTCGGCACATGCATTTAAGTTTGTAACTTTACAAGAGTCTTTTTTTGCAGATTAAGATAATAAATTTATTTTATTTAAGTCTTTTTCTTTTTGTTTTTGGATAGTGTTATTTAGATCCAAAATTAAATATATTTTTTAAACACAATGATGTATTTAATATAATTCTCTCTCACATTTTCTCTAATCATTAACTAATTATATATACACATCATTAATCTAGAAAATGAATCTAAAAAAATAAATTTTTATATCATTTCCCTTATTATTTAGGCGGCAACCTCAGCCGTATTTATTTTGCCCAATGCGTCGATAGCTGTTTTGGCATTGAGTTTTTCAAAATATTTTTTAAGTTTTTTATTTTTCATATTTTTTTTGTAAATGTCTTAAGCAATTTTTTTCCCTTTTTAGATTCATTTATTTGGATACACTTAAAACATAAAATAATTGTTAAAAAATCTTTTAAAATATGTTTTTGTATTTATTGAATTTTTAAAAAAATTACACTAAATTTTAATTTTCCCTTTAATTTTTAACTTACACTTTCTTTGTTTGGGTAAAAAAATATTTTTTGAAAAATATTTTCTGATGTTTGGTATAATGAAAAACAAAAATCAATGGAAAATATTTTTCAGTGGAAAACAAGCGCCTATTTGGACCAAAAATATTTTTCACTTTTAAAAGGTAGAAAACGTTTTCATAATTAAAATTTTACTAATGTCACCACACCACCGAAACCACTCTCACCTCCACCACCATATTACCATCACTATAGACACCGCTACCATTATCGTCACCATCACTGTTGCCGTTCCCCCCACTACCATCTCACCACCTCCACCTTCATTTCACCACCATCATAACCAAACATAAAAAATAAAATTAAAAAAAAATCCAAAAACTTTTTTCTAAATTTTTTTTTCACAAAAAATTATTTTCTATTATAAAATATTTTTTGTTCAAATAAACAAAGCGTTAAATAACACACTGCAGATGCACCTAATTTTTGTAATGAACTAGTTGGACCCCCACACGCTTCGTGCTTGGGGATCGCACCATCGTTGGCTAGGAATAAAGTCATATCGCCCTATCATTGGTTAAGAATAATAGATCGAGGCAAAGGCATGACAAATTGTTATTAAATTTTATTGTATGAATTGAAAGTACAACCAAAACCCTAAACCCTAAGCAAAGCTTTCGTTGAAAGAAGAGTTCTAAGGGTCGCATTGTAATTGGAGTTTTTTGTATTTATACATTGCACCATGTTGCCTATGGTGTATTGTATTCAATTTATTAGATAATTGAAAATAGAGGAGGCAACCATTCAAACTAACTAGTTGGTATCTCAAACTAATTCAAATTTCTAAAAGTATGAACATATAATATTAACTATCTTGTTGTAACGCCCCGAAAAATTGGGCAGGCTATATCTATTTATACAACAAACACACCTGATTGACAAACACATATATATAGTTAACTATTCTATACATCCATTTCCATTTAATTCCAAATGCCAAATACATGTTATTCACATCTCAATGCCCCAGTTCCAATCCCAAGCATGCATCTTACAACAAGTATGAAATGGAAGCCAAACAGATAATAAGTATCTTACAGGCTTACAAATTTATCCAAGAACATTCTTGGTTACACAAAATGGAGTTTCAATTCAACGCAAATACAACCATGGGTTTACATTCAACATATAACAATAAAACAAAAATGAAGTCTCAGCTCCGAGTCTTCCCAAGTTAGTGCCTTGGCGGAGGCATATCACATGTACCTGAACTGGTTTCCCTTGTAGGGTGAGCCACAGTCCAGTAAAGATATACTACACAACATATGAACTATGACAAGACTAAAGAGGAGTATGCTCATGCCATGCTCATGATAAAACAGTTTATCTCTCTTTTTATAAAGCATGCAATGCTGAGATGCAACAACAGATATAAAACCATTTCCATTTTAAACCATATCTGTTACATGAATACAAGCTCTATGAATCTCTAGGTGAGTGTCTGCAAGTAGGCCCTAATGCATTACCACTATCATTTTTACCAGTAAACTAGAAGGCTCGACACCTAACTGCGCGGTTCTACACCCCCTACCCAGATTCACCACGTATTCATCTTTTCGCAAATAGATACATTTCCAAACATTTCTCAAAAACAGATACATTTCCAATGAAATGAATGTAATGTAATGTCCAATGCAACAAATGAGGAATGTGGTTCAATTTACCTAAGTCTCATCAATTTCTACAACAATCATGGCTATCCTCCACTGATAGCCCAAAACAGATATTTAGACAATTAAATTCCAAAAATTCTAATAAATACAATCTATTCCACATCTCATCAAATATGAACAACTACACTAGTTTTCATATTACAATCACGTCCGGTAACCTCTCAAGGTCCATTTCTAACCGTGTCGATTTTATTCCAACAGATACAATAAGAAAAATAATACCGTTAATGCCCAAGAAAATATCATTTTCTTTCCAAACTCATTCTCCAAGCATTATTCAACTATGACATCCTATTTTGATCAAAAGTCCCAAAAGTTAAACATAATTCCTTAGTTTTCTTTAAAAATGCTCTTTTGATCGCAAACCGGTAAAAATTTCAAAACTGATCAAATCGAAGTCCGTTTTTGTTCAAATTTAAAACATAGCTCTTTCATAACCTTACAAACATATTCCAAGTTTACACTTTCGCAATTTGAGCATCAACTCTTTATTTTTCTCAAAATTTCTCTTTTAAGCAAATAAATCACAAATTTTTCAAAAATTCTAATTAAATTATATACAACTCTAAGCTCCATATAATCAAGTAAAAGTACATAAAGAAGTGTAGGAAAAATCCCTACCTCAAGCCAAGAAGCTTTCAAATTTTTTGACAACAGAAATTAAATCTGCTCGGAGCCAAACGACGCATTTTCCACCCTCTACGTTTTGATCCAAAGCGCTAGAGGTAAAAAATGACTTATACTAGATCAAACCCATGAAAACCCAACATTGGAACCCTTTTTTCTTTCTTCCTCACGTCATTCTCCCAAAAGTTGATCAAAAAATCCTTTTTGGTTACTATTTATAGATATATACACCTAAACAAATATCTAACCACAAATATCTAACTATATATACACACCTATGTATATCAATTAAAAGTACATTTCAACATCTTTAATGACAAAAGTAAATATAATATATTTTCTCACCACAAAATATATTTCATTTAATGGTACACACCATAAATATTCACAACTCTTTTATGGCAATCAAATAATAATAATAAAACCACAACACTACTACATGGTTACTAACGGATCACAATTCAATCAATCGGGTCCAAAATGAATGGAATTTAATAATTTAAAATAAATCCCCAACTGAGATTGAAGTATAAATTCAATTTAATTTAACTCGTCACACTTGTGAACTTTCATAATTCATTTATCTTATAACCACTGCATATTATTCTGAAATGGATTTGCTAAACTTGTATGGGCCCTATCATCATATTTGCCATATTTTCCTCTTGCTCAGCAAAGAACAACATGCCAATTGGGCCTATCACGTATTGGACCATTATTAGCATCCAAAAAGGAAAGGCAAGCATGTAGGATATAAGGTGAAGGATACGTAGTAACCCATGCTTACACAAAGACAAACATGCAGTTGCTTTTCAGACCATATTGCCACTGAAATAAATTCATAACACCTCCCTCTATCACCCACTAAAGACGAATTGATTATCGCACCAGATTTCAGAATGAATTTTTTTATGGTATCTCAAAACAGTGACATATATTATAAAAAAGTGAATGCTTGATAGCTAGCTACATCCATATGCATGACAAAAAAATGTTGTGTGTAAGTCTATGGAATTCACATAAATGACAACCAAAGTTAAAACTACTTTTTTTTGTCTTTATAATGCACAATAACTGATATATTGGTATTCCAGGACATGGCACACAACAAAGTGGATGGGAAGGAAAAACTATTTTCTCTGTATTGCAATATAAATGAAAATTCACAAAGTTCTTTCCGTTGATCAATGTGAGCAAAAATTTACACTCAACGATGCAAGAAAGGCAAGCGCTAGAGTATCAATATTTTGAAATTATGTTGTTAATAAGTAACAAAATGAATGAAAGTTACCTATTGCAGATACTCTTCCACGATTGTTGCCTCAGTAGGGAAAACATCTTCAAAAGTCATCTTGAAGAAGAAAGTTAAAATATGAGAGGATGGATAAAAAAAATAAAAATAAAAATTAAACAATACTAAGTGAAAAATAAAAAATAAAAAAAGGAGTAAAAAAAGTGGACAAAATTGTGGAAATCCATGGTATGATTACATTCACTTGATACAAATTTTCAACTTAACAAAACTATTAAATTACTCTAATATAAATATCATAAGTGGCAGTCAATGAGAAGAACAAATTATGCATCAAGTTGAAGATATGAAAGAATTACCTTTATTCAAAAGATTTAAGATCCCGAGCAAGCTACTCTGCATTTATTCCTCCACGCGCCAATAGCTTGCATATAAATTAGAGAGAAAAAAAAAAAAAAACTTCAGAAGTATGGAAGAATATCAAACTATTGACAATTATCAGTCAGACATTCTCAAATAGTTGATTCCTGAGGAAAACCAGAAAATAGGTCATTGCAAACCCAAATTGGAAAATAGGATGAGACATCCTCTACAGTATAAACCATGGAATCTCAAAACAATCATTGAAAACCCAATTTGTTACAAACTTCCAAGTTCCAACTTCTCATATCCTTTCCTGTATTTTCTCATCATCCAAACTAATACATTATCATTGTTTCAAAGTCATCTTGAGAAACTTGTGCACAAACTTGAGTGTCAGTGTTTGTGTATGTTTAAATGTCCACATATGCATAATAAGTGTACACATCTGTATGTATTTTAATAATGCATAAAATTGATGTGTGTGTATAACAGAGAGATAGATAAGTACATAGTGGCAGCAATAGGTTAAGTAAGAGCTTAACTTCTTACGGTTTTTGCCTTTAGCTTTTTCAACAATGCCTCCAATTGATCTAAGTTCCTCTGAAGAACCAAAGAAACAGAAACTATGATTTTAGGCCAAAAACAATGATAAATTCATGAATGCTCCATCAAGAAAGTGTGGAAAATAAAAGGACAAAACATAAATCTCCAACACACTATGCCTCACAAAACAATTTAGTGTAACCAATCAACTAGAGCATCTTATATTTTTTTAACAAAATCAACACACAGCACAGGGCTCGAAATTTCTTTTCTTTTGTTTTCTCAAGTTTTCTCAGGAACCAAATGGAGTGAAAAAGTGAAGTGTAGAATGAACCTCAAAAGGAGGGAACTGAGCTGACAGAGTAGCTTGTTTGAGAACGTGGGCAGCCACATCATTCACAAGATAATTAATGCATATTATTAATAAACCATTCATAATTCAAAAAAAAAAAAAAAAAAAAACTTTTAAATTCACATATCTTGGGTTATAATGTGGTTGAACTACACAGTGTGGACACAATGCGTAACCAGAACTCTAACCATTTTTCCTTAGGCCCATGACACTATCTCACCCTATTTGTCTCACATAGTTTCTGCTGTAACCAAAATTTTCGATTTGGATGTCAGAAAATAAATTATTGATTTGGAATCGGAAAATTATTTTTAGGCATTTGCAAACATTTTACAAAAAATTGTTTTCCCAACTTATTAACAAACATAAGAAAATGAGGGACATATTTTACAGCAAAACAAATACAGCATGTTTGATTGGGTGGATTAGAGCATGGGATTGGGATTATTAATCCGTGGGCTCAATTATCCTATGTTTGTTTTAACATTTTGGTTTAGGATTATTAATCCAATGGATAATTAATCCAACAAATTTGTAGGATTATTAGTAATGGGGTAGGGGTGGGATTATTAATCCAATGGATATTAATCCAATTGGATAGTGAATACCACACTAATTTAATAGGATTATTAATACTTCACTATTAATCTTGTGAATCAAACATGACCATAGAGCCTTGGCTAATTACATTGGTCCTATGTAGTTGAGCATCTGTAGTTAATTACAAACAACAAAACAAGCAACATCTGGCATTCTGAGACATTTAAATATATCTCCGCTGCTAAGCAAAACACTAAAGCATAGAATAAAAGCACCATGTGGGTATGATTTCAATAAATAGTTCAAATCACAAATATCAAGGCAGGCTACCAGTTAGCTATTGCTCTACTATTTATACATAAAAATAAATATATCATAGATTGTTTGAGGAACAAAAAATAGACAGTGAATCAGAATGGCATGCTTCATCACCAAGTAAAACAACCAATTAGGGAAAAGAAAAAATAGAAGTTGAAATTGTGGGAGAGCATTTTCTCTTTCATTGTGATTGATTTTTTCCCTTTCATTATGTTTATTATTTCCATATGCCAATTGTTCTTTTTGACTGTGACTCTAAAAACACAAAAGGAAATGTTTTGCCGTAACTTATCCCTTTTGAGCACCATCATTTTAAACTTGAAGCGTAGAACAACTTGAACAATTAAATGCAAACTTCAACACAGGCCTTATATATTAAATACACATTTCTATTGGCTTACTATTACCAAACCTCATACTCAAAGGCCATGAAAGATGTAGGAGAGTTTTTTTTCACCTACAATATAGTAACAGGCATGTCCTTGGCCAATGGTCAGCCACCAACCATCTCATTACATCATGCGGACAAAAAGCATCAAACATATTCTCACATTAATCATTTTTTTAACAATGAATTAGAAATGCTTGCTAATCAAGTCCATGAAACTTTGATATGTTAAATTATTACTATTCATACTTTAAATCTCCATTGCAACAACAGTGGAGTTGAGGTGATAGGTCATTACAAGTCCAAAGGTATTGCTTATATATCCTTTCTTTGGGTTTGGGCAAGAGAGGAGAAAGTGGATCTAGGGAGGAGAAGAAATCTTAGTTTCAAATTTAAAAAGGTCTCTAATTCATAGTAAAATTTAAAAATGAAAAGAAGACAATATGCTTCAATGAGAAGTTTCTCTTCATGTGGGAACAATTTCCCATCCATTTTGCTCAAAAAACACTAAGTCTCACAATAATGTGTTCTCTCATTTATCAAATAGGCAAATACATTTTATAATTTTTTTTAATTATGTAATTTATATATGAATAATAAAATAGTCTGTTACACATCTCCAATCCTTAACTCAAATTTCTATCAAATTCAAATTTGCATGAAAATCAATCCTTTACTCCTTCAGCTAAACTTATATCAAATTGTGTTTTATTCAATTTTTACTGAAACCAAAGGAGACAGAAATGTTTACTCTCAAAGTTACTACTTCATCAAACTTTGACTGAAATTTATGCTTAAATCTCAGTTTGAACATTGAGGTGGTTAACATTAAATAGAGGTTTTTTGCTTCAAAGGTTTTTAGTTTGTAGTGTCAGTCTTATATATATATATATATATATCAAGTTTCGACTAATGTGGTTCTATGAACCAACCTTTCCAATCCAATAAACTTGAAAATGATGGCAGGTATAGGGTTTGATATGTGAAAATGATGGTTGCACTGGGTTTAAGGAGAAATAGGCTTGTTTGATATTCTATTGAGTCTTTTCCTAATATTTTATCACCGATATGAAGGAAATAGTGCAGCTGATGACTTGGGGTTTGGATTGATGGACTTCTAATTTCTGGTTTTCTTAGTATTTTATTAGATGGTTCACTTATTCAGTAGCTTTTATGATGTAATTTAAGTGATAAAAAACAAAAAACAAACTAACTGCCACCAACCATCTATCTATCATTCTTTCTTATATATATATGTGTGTGTGTGTGTACCAAGGAACACCGCTGTCAACATAGTTTTCATTACATCTAGCGTGCACAAATTTATATTTACTCATTATTCTTTGAATGTATTGGTAATTAGTACTCATACAATATGTTCTGGGGATGTAAGTTATGTTTATTTTATTATGGGTATCATTTTACAGGATCCAAAAAGAATACCAGCAGCAACAATCACAAGCAAGATTATGTTAGTGGTAAACAAGACATTGGATTCATAAACAATCACATGTAAATTCGTATAGGTTAGGGGTAAAAACACAGTGGTCAGCATGTTGTAATTGGTTTGCGTTGAATTGTTCATTATTGGTTTAGTTTCTGAGTATGAGTTCTCTAACTTTTATGAGCATTCACACATTTTCAATGCAAGTTTTCAATTAAGGAAGCATCCAATTTCTTGGTTTACATCTTTAGGCATATTGTCAAACAGGCGGTGTGCCTAATTTGTGTATGCACTAACAAGCACCCACGAGAACAGAAGCATTCAAATCAGATATCAATATATCCATAGCTAGCAGAAAAAGAAGTAGAAAACCACTAAATTACATACCAGGTTGTGGAGTTTGGGCTGTAATCTGTGTACCTAGAAACAACGAAGCTAAACCAAGATGGGAAGTGAAACAGAACGAGTATATACATATATGCGTTTGTCTTCGGCTGAGAGAGAATCATTTGACTGCAAAATATGATCCACCGAACAAAAGAAAATTCTAGGAGGGACAGATGATTGCACCCGGTTCGTTGCAATACTTAGCGGATGACACGTACACCTACCTCACTTAAACGGCGTACGGCCAAGAAGACACCTAAACCAAAAAATTGGGAAGAAGAGTTACAAATGACACGCAAGTGAATTCTTAGGGCCAAAGGTAATAATGTCAACACTTGCTAGGCATTTCTGGTAATTCAACCAGCGTTAGATTCAAAAAGAACCGCTAGTTTTTGCTCTTTTATATATGGGTTTTAGATAAGTACAATATGTTAGATATTATCTTAATAACGAGTAGTAGGGGTGGGCGCGGGTCGGTTGCGGCCACGGAACCTCCGATCCGTCATCCGTTCGCCAAATTGGTGGATTGGAGAAAATGAATCCGCATCCGTTCGCCAATCCGGCAGATGTGGATTGAGCGGATTGGCGCTTTGGCGGATGGATGCGAATCGGTTTGGCGGTTTAAAATCTTATAAATTTTCAATATTATTCAACTTGTGCACTTCCTCAAAAAAAAAAGAAAAAAAAGAAGAAAGTATTACAGTCAATGACTTAAAAAGGTATTACAATCACTGTATATCTCATCTAAAGAAAGAAAGTTTGAAACTTTAGAATATCACAATCATTACATGCCTCATCTACATGTTACAATAACAGCGTGATTCATCCACATAAAATATTATAATCTGTGGTTCTTAAAATATAAAAATAATTCAAACCACCAAAACCATGAACAAAGAAGTAGTAGAGATTGTATGTCTCTATATTGTTACATCTATATATGTTTTGAAAACAAAAACCAACCAGCATATATCATATTTTCTATTTATTATTTTTAGAGTTAGATTTAAAAACTAAAAAATATAGATAAATAACACGTTTATTTTTTTTAATTCAAAAAATATATTCAAGTTGAAAACTTTTTTTCAACAAAATAGTTAAACTCTTTTTCAATTGAAAACGCAAACAAAATATTTAAACAAATTGAAAATACAAAGTCTTATAAATTAATAGGGGTGCTCGCGGTTTGGCGGTTCGGTTGCGGCCAAAGGAATCTCAAATCCGCCATCCATCCGCCAAATTGGCGGATTGGAGAAAATCAATCCGCAATTGTCCGCTCGTCATCACGCATCCGTCCAAAATGGGGCGGATCGGTTCGGTTCGGTCGGTTTTGGCGGATCGGTATATCCGCTGCTCACCCCTAACGAGTAGTATAAGTGACCAAGAGTTATCAACTCCACCCTATCCATCAAACGCTACTCCACAATTTATTTTTTTATTTTTTTATCATTTGTCTAAAGCTCTTTTTGTTTAGACAAAAAATAATTTTAACATAAAACAGTTTCACAAAAAAAAAAGAAAAAAAAGAAAAGAAAATACTTTTTTATGTTTGGCGGTGATAGTGGTGGTGGGACGAAAGTAGAGGTTGTGGCATGGTAGGAGACGATAGTGGTGATAATGACAATGATGATGGCCGCAGTGATAGGGTGTGATGGAGGTGGTGGAGGTGGTGGAGGTAAGAGTAGATGTAGTATTGGGTGATATTGATAAAATTTTGGTTCAGAAGATATATTTTACTTTTAAAAATAAAAAACACTTTCTGTCTAAATAAGTTTATTTTCTATTAATTTTCGTTTTTTTTATTATATCAAATATCAAAAAATATAAAAAAAAAATATTTTTTTTATCTAAATAAATGGAGGGTAAAAAGTAGAGGAAGAATGGGAGATGATCCAAATCAACTGCGATAAAGGTTGCAGATCACATATTATTACTTGATCAAGCTTCTTGGAACAAGTCCCTTTTTTTTAATCAGCAAAGAAGAAATATATTGATGCAACTGACATAGTTCAAAAAACAGGGTATAAAATGAGCACACTCTCAAGTACATCAATTAAGGCCAAGTTTAGCATAACCTAAATAATACAAAAAGTCAAAAAGTCAAAAAGTCACTATCCTATTTAAGTCACATTATCTTATTTAAATCACATCACCTCTCTAACACATCACATCAAACCCAACCCAAACCCAACCCATATAAGCCAATAAGTCAAAAAGTGCACTTTTTTAGAACATCCCAAACCAACCCTAAAAATGGACACAATGGAATGCAACACTGCTGAGTAAAAACCACATCACACTATAGCAAACTGTGTGAGTGATTTTCTGACCACACTGCCCTCCGTAGTAATTCAGCTGTAGAACACAGGCAAAATAGATGGCACCTTGTTGACCTGCAACAGATATATAAGAATCCCGCGGTGGTTCTTCCACTCGGGGGCACTCCGACAATCAAGTCAGTATATTTCTCAAAGATAATCAAGTATTCAACTCACAAGCTTGAGTATTAAAAACATACCTTAGACCCATGGGGGTGCCTCTCTTTTATAGCCAATACAATCCTAGTCCCAATAGGAGCCTAACTCCAATGGACTCAGGATTACTGCTAATCTGGAACTTCCATTGGGATTAGGATAAACCTTCTAAGAGTTTCATCTTTACCCAAACTGAAGTCTTCTCTCAATCTAGGACTCTTGTCCATATCCAGGTTGAGTTCCCTCTTCATTCTAGGGCTCTTGTCCCCTATCCGCTTATCTCGGATTCCGATATCTTCGGAGGTAACCTCGGCCTATCCGAGATGACCTCGGCACAACGGCCAAGACACGTGGCACCTCGGCTGCCACGTCGGCGTCACCTTGCCACGTGTTGGTACTCAGAAAATATATCCTCACAACTGCCCCCTAGGTTCTATTACCTCGGCATTCTGAGGTGATGGAACCTATACTGTTCGTTCATCTGTGCCCCTCTGTCCGAGATTAAACTCGCCGACCTCAAAGTTCCCTGGACTTTACTATCCACTTCTGTCAAGTATCAAGCTTCATGTTTTTCAAGTTATTCGAGATCATACCTCCTAGCCGAGGTTTCTGGTTTCATTAATTCATAAACTCCAAGAGCTTTGCATCTGCTTTATTCACATTTTTTGGTGGGCTCCTGATTTCCAGTCATCTATTTGACTTCGGCGATCTTCATATCAGCGTTCACTTATCTTGGTAGGTTCATAAACTCTTTTATTAAGCTCAATCTTTCATAACTCTTCTGAATCCGTTTACTTGCCCTCTGTTGTCTTCTATTTTTCGTCTGTTTTTAAGTTTTTTTGAAATTTTTAAATGCCTGGTACTGTTTTTGCCATATCCGCTTTCTGTTGCTAGCATTGTGTCTGGGTCATTACTTTCTTGTTTCTTCATATACTTATTTAGTGCCTGTGCACTTGGCTCTATCTTTAAACTTCGTCGTCTTCTTGACTCTGATTCTTCTCTTTTTTCATTCAATCCTCTGGCTTTTTCTCTTTCTTAGTTCTTTTGCTTAAATCTGTCATTGTTCCAAGCTTTCAAGCTTCTGCAACTGTCTTCGTTCCTCTCCTCCGGTGAAGCTTACATCATTTTGTCATTGTCGTCAGATTTCGGCAATTCTCATTCCGACTTCCCTCTTTCTGGCAAGCCACTGTTCCTCTTGGTTTTATTACTTGTTGCTTTCCAAGAAGCTCTGCTTCATTGTTAACCACCATTGCTGTTTTACCCGTTGTTTCCAAATCATCTTCTTGAATACACACTGTTCACATATCTGTTGATTTCTGCCACTGTTCTTGGCTTGACACACTTATGCAATCTTTTTGTCTTGATTTCTTGATAGCTTCTTCACCATTTTTGATTTTCGAATTACATTTATTGTTTCTGTTTTCTTTGTCTTTTTTTTAGATTTTTGCTTTCAATCCTTGCCTTCAAAACTCCGAGGTGCCAATCGTCGAGAAGAGCTTTGATCAAACTTTTTAGGAGATTGATGCTGAGCTCGTGGCTGAGAAGGCTGCTGAGAAGTTCTTTCCAACTGTCTTCTGGGGGTGAGACGCAACCTGCCGCTGATGCCGAGTAGTTTGCTTCCTTTTTGTAATTGATGCCGAGTTAACGGTAGAGAAGCTCCTCCAACTGACTGCTGAGGCTAAACCATCGTCGTTCGTCGAAGCAGATTAGTCCGACGTTCTTGCTTTCAGTCCTTAGTTCTTTAAGGTCTTCATTTTTGTATCTGCCAACCTTCTCAGCTCTTAACAAGCTAGTTGGTCATCTCGGATGATCATATCTCGAAAACGTCTTTCAGTGTTATCTCGGCTATACCAAACTTGTAAATTGCTTCAAATTTCAACAAGTGGTAGATTTCATAATCTTTGGTTAACTCATCTTGTAATTTGCTTAAAAAATTTCAACAAGTGTAAACATTCCTTACTACTTAATTATCATTCCTTCCCCCTGCATCTTCTTCCTGCCCCCTAATGTGAACATAAGTTGCACTTAGGATCACATTAGGGAAGTTGGTTTTGTGCCATAGTCACAGACCTGATGTGATCTTCTTTCGCCGATGTATTAAAACTTCTGGTATTTAATTCGCCCCCTTTAGACCCTCTTTGTCTTGGCCTTTGCAAACTATCATCGCTGTTTCTTGAAGCATTTATTCCTTTCACAATTCTGGTCACCACTTCTGGCGTGCACTTAGTGGTTCTGTTCTAATCAAAGCGACGTTTGACTCCGGCGAATCTTTTGCCGACATTTAACTTTGTGCACTTTTTAACTTGTAAATTCCCTCAGAATTTCAACAAGTGTTAACATCATTCGTTTTAACTTCGGTTAAACATCATCTCGACTTAACTTCGGTTAAACATCATCTCGGTTTAACTTCGGTTAAACATCATCTCAGTTTAACTTCGGTTAAACGTCATCTCGGCTTAACTTTGGTTAAACATCATCTCGGCTTAACTTCGGTTAAGCATCATCTCAGTTTAACTTCGGTTAAACGTCATCTCGATTTTTGAGGTTTTTCCTTTTTTGTCGCTTGTACTCTTGTACCTTCTTGTTTTTTAGACAATGTAAGCTCTGCATATGGCCAATGTGCCTCCTTGTTCTTGAATGTCTAATTTAACTTTCCTTCTCTGAATGCTTGTGCCTTTGTCTTTTCTTGACTGCCTTTGCATGATTCTATACTTAGAATATTTTGTGTGATTTACATAATTCTTCCTTTGCACAATCTTCTCGGGGTTACATACATCGGGTATAATAACTGCAAGTTTTACTTCGGCAAGATACTGACCTGCAATCTTTTCATAAATTTCAACAAGTATAAAACATATACTTTTCAATGTAAACTTTTGCAAACTTTTCTCAAGTTGCAATAATATATGTAAATAGTAATTTCACTCTAACCTACTTGTAAATTGCTACAAATTTCAACAAGGACTAACATATACAGTAAACTTTTCTCAAGTTATAACAAGTGTTAAACAGTGATCTACTTGTAAATTGCTACAAATTTCAACAAGGGTTTAAACAATATACTTAGCTTTTACCTCAACCTGTAAATTGCTGCAAATTTCAACAGATGATCATATGTTGGCTTAATTTCAACTTGTAAATTGCTACAAATTTCAACAAGTGTTAAGCATCTTTTTTGGTTTAGCCAACCACTAGATTGCCATAAGTCTGTAAGCAATAACCTCGGCTTCGCTTCAACTTGTAAATTGCTACAAATTTCAACAAGTGGTAAGCTTTGTATCGGTTTGACCAACTTGTAAATTGCTACAAATTTCAACAAGTGGTAAACTTTGTATCGGTCTCACCAACTTGTAAATTGCTACAAATTTCAACAAGTGGTAGACTTTGTATCGGTCTGACCAACTTGTAAATTGCTACAAATTTCAACAAGTGGTAGACTTTGTATCGGTGTGACCAACTTGTAAATTGCTACAAATTTCAACAAGTGGTAAACTTTGTATCGGTCTGACCAACTTGTAAATTGCTACAAATTTCAACAAGTGGTAGACTTTGTATCGGTCTGACCAACTTGTAAATTGCTACAAATTTCAACAAGTGGTACACTTTGTATCGGTCTGACCAACTTGTAAATTGCTACAAATTTCAACAAGTGGTAAATAAGGAATAATCTCGGCTTAACTTCGGTTAAGCATCTTCTAGGATTCAAGCCGGGGTTTTCAACCCGGCCAGCTTTAGTTTGATCTTGTGTGTTTTCTTTTTATGCTCTGGAATCTTAGATCTACTCGCTGTGCTCTCTCTCTTCTCGGACTTAAGCGCTGAGATCTTGTCTACTAGAATCTTGGATTTGCTCACTCAGGCTGAGCTCTCGTCTTTTCGGGCCTACTCATCTAGGCCGAGATCATGTCTTCTCGGATCCGGGATCTGGAATCCAGGATCTGCTCACTCAGGTTGAGCTCTTCTATACTTGAATGTTATCTCCTTGGGAGCGCTCATGCCCCCTGTGTTTGCATCCCTTCTGGAAGGGTCTTCGTTCCTCCGCAGGTATCTATCCTTCCATACTTGGAGGTCATATTCGTTGTAGTATTCGCTTCAATCTGTTGCCTTTGGTGCGTCACCTTCCTGGCCGGCGTCTTTCACTCCGTGACTCTAGCCACGAGTTTCTGTGTTGCGGTCGTCCCCTTCAACGTCAAGGTCGATAGGTCTCCTACTCCCAGCAGGAGTGTTGTCTTCAATCTGATCTTTCTGTCCATTATTGGCCATCTATTCTTCTTTCTTTCCCACAAACGGCGCTAAATTGTGTGAGTGATTTTCTCACCACACTGCCCTCCTTAGTAATTCAGCTGTAGAACATAGGCAGAATAGATGGCACCTTGTTGACCTGCAACAGATATATAAGAATCCCGCGGTGGTTCTTCCACCCGGGGGTACTCTGACGATCAAGTCAGTATATTTCTCAAAGATAATCAAGTATTCAACTCACAAGCTTGAGTATTAAAAACATACCTTAGACCCATGGGGGTGCCTCTCTTTTATAGCTAATACAATCCTAGTCCCAATAGGAGCCTAACTCCAATGGACTCAGGATTACTGCTAATCTGGAACTTCCATTGGGATTAGGATAAACCCTCTAAGAGTTTCATCTTTACCCAAACTAAAGTCTTCTCTTAATCTAGGACTCTTGTCCATATCCATGTTGAGTTCCCTCTTCATTCTAGGGCTCTTGTCCCCTATCCGCTTATCTCGGATTCCAATATCTTCGGAGGTAACCTCGGCCTATCCGAGATGACCTCGGCACAACGGCCAAGACACGTGGCACCTCGGCTGCCACGTCAGCGTCACCTTGCCACGTGTTGGTACTCAGAAAATATATCCTCACACAAACCAAAACCAGGCAAAAAAATAAAATAAAAGTTGACAAGAAACCAACTTATAAAAACACCAAGAACATAAAAAAAGAAAAGGCCATAAAATAAAATCAACTGGTGATAAAGCCAGCTGTAGTCCAACCCTTAAAGCAATTACTGAAGCAAAGCTGAAAGCTATACCCACATGAAACCTGGAACATCTCAGTAACACATATCACAAACAGAGGCTCCTTAACAGTAAAAGGATAGATACAATACAAATAAGAGGACTGATTAAGACCCCCTCAAAACTCCCACTCCCACCACCCTCCCACACACGTGGGGGTTGGGGATTGGGAGAGAAGAAAAAAAAAAAGAGAAAATTGACCAATAAAAAGCAAAGAGGGTCATGGGGGTGACCCCCAAAGGGGGTCCAAATCTTTTTTCTACAAATAATACAATTTCAATTAATATATATATATATCCCCTGATAGCACAGCACCACAAAATTCCATTGCTCTCAGAACTCACCTCCTTTATCAGTTCATACTATTATGAACTTTCATAGATTTAACCCCTTCAAGGAAAAGAAAAAAATGCAATAGACTCAATGCTTAAAACTGCGAGAGCATCTCAAATCATTAGAATTCCCTTGTTTCTATCTCATTGTTTGCACCCATTTTCATAAATTTCCTATCAACAGGTGGACCAACTGAGTGATGACACATGGAAATGGAGTCATAGTGAAAGTCATCCATTGATCAGAGGGATAGGTGGCATGAAGAAGTTGATCGTGTGCATGAAGTGGTAGAAGTAACCATGGAGTAGTTACCAACCAGTTTGTGGCTTAGTGGGCTAGTTTGTAGGAGATGATGCTTGCAACTAGGGGCTTATTCTCTGTCGATGTGGTGCTTAGAGTGATGAGGGGCACGTGGCAGCATGGAGGAGAGTTGGATCAATAGGAAGAGTTGAAGGTTTGGTAAGGTTTGAAGGCTTGGAAGTGAGGAGGTAGTTACAGTAACAGTTAAGAAGTTGCGAGTTTGAAGGAGTCATGTGAACATGGGTCAAAGAAAGAGAAAGAAGATATAAAAGCCAAGAATTTGCAGAGGGAAAAGGAATCAACAAACATCAAACTCATGAGAGTTCTTTATCTAGGAGTAGTCTATCTTAACTTAGGAGTAGATTACCTTAATTTAGGGGTAGCTTTTAACAGTTAGTTTTGGTTCTTGTAACCCTTTTTTATTCCTGTCGATTGTGTAACCAAGATTGTGTTTGTTGTTTGATGAATGCAATTGAGTAACAAGTTTCAATTTTATTACCAATTTCAGTGGGTCTATGCTTTGTTTCTTCATATTGCAACCTTCAAATAAGTCCTTGAATCTATCAAGGCATAGGACACCAACCACAATTGTTTGATCTATTTGTTGTTTGTAAAATTTTGATTTCTCTGCTAACTTTTTCCTGTCAATTTGATCCAAACCAGATTTTTGCTTACACTCGTACACCTGATTCGTGAAGAGAAAAGAAAAGTCTAGTGAAATATGAAAGAAATTTAATTTACATTTTGTTCACATTTCTTTCCTATTTTCTTTTCGCTCCACAAATCCTTAATCCAAGTCCAAAATCCAAACACACCCATGGAAAGTTTGGGTTTTTTTGGTAGAATAGTAAGGGATGGCAGAAGAAGTCTTGTAGCTAGAAAGTCATTGAATTAGCTAAAGCACAATTCATTGATTCGACAGGCATAGTAGGAGGAGAAAAAAAAAATCACAACAAAAGGAATAGAACTTATTCAAGATTAACTTACTGTAGTGTCTCCTATCTACGTTCCTTACCATTTTAGTAAAGTGTCATTTAAATATTTTTTTCAACAAACTGTCAACACAAAGATCATATATGCAGGAATTCTATATCAGAACCAAAGATTATATATTTGCAAGAATTTTAGATCAAAACCAAACATTATACATGCAAGAATTTTATATCACAACCAATTTTAGTTGTTGTACAAGCAACATAGCGTCGTCCACCAGCAATGTGTATTTCTAACCTAATCAGTTTATTTTCAGATAATTGAGGATCTTTAGTCTGCCAATGACAAATATTTTATTTTATTTTATTTTTTTGATAAATAAGCAACTTTATTGAAAAAACATCAAAATGATGCAAAGAATACAAAACCAAACTAAAGGCTAGCAAGCAAAAACATGTACAAGAGCAAAACCACCAAACTAAACAAGAGCTAATTTGAAACTTGAAGTTTCATTTACATTTTGACTTGTATCTTGAAACAAGAAAATAAACTTGCAAATTCCTAGAAAAAAGAATTCGACAAATGACTATTTTCTTCATATTCAATGACAAATACATATATATATTAACCCATGTTGGTTCTTCATTTTGCAATTGTAGTTTTTTCAAATAGTTGCATTTTCTAGGCTACTTTTTTGTTCTTCTTAAAAAAAGAAAAAGGAAAAAACAATTCATATATAAATATATAAAACTAAACAAGTATATAATAGAACTAGCTAAGCAGACTTACCTAGAATATGAGGTGCATGAACAACCTACTTAGTAGCTCTAGTAACACAAAAGTGAAAACCAAACAAGCAATTAAATTACATACAAATTTAATGTCTTGCACTAAACCAAACAAAGTAGAGCTATATATGTCAACATGTACACCTCAGTTATCTCTGATATGCTTGAACCATCAAGACTGAGGAGCATAGAGGGATGAACAACTTAATTCATTACACGGCACTAAGACATTGTCATCCATCCTGCAACAAATTAGCGGATTGATAAGTGAAATTCCTCAATTTGGATTTTGATTAGGCCTAATCATATTCATTTGGGTACACTTCCATCAAACTTTTCATTATCAATTACTAAGTTTCAAAAAGAAAACATAAAAAGGTATAAAAATAATAATAGTGTACAGCTGCATTGGTTAAACCAATTTGATATGCAACAAGAAATAATGAATTCCTGATTTCATCCGCTTTCATTATCAGCATAAGTCCATGGACAAAGAATTTTTATATAACCTAGGTTAGTTTCTTTCTTTTCTTATTGTAGTTTCTTCAAATAGATTTGCGCTTTCCAGGCTCCATTCTGTAATTCCTTGTTTTGCTTTTTTCTTCTCTTTTATCTAACATAAGTACATATGCAGATTGATAATCAAAATGCCTGGATTTGAATTATTATTAGCTCTAACCAATCAATTGAGTACACTTCTCTCAAACTTTTCATAATGATTTCGTAAGTTTCAAAAAGGGATTATAAGCATTGTATGAAGCTGATTAAAGCAATGCAATAAGTACCGAGAAATACTGAATCCATGATTTCATCCCTTTTTCTAGTATAAACACAACAAGAGTTGAGAAAATATAAAGTAAATATATGACAATCATCTACCACAACCTTTGCATCAACACCAATTCTATGCATAGAATTCATACCTGCAGTGACAAGAACCTCCCAACAGCATTGCCTTCAATTCCATTCAGCTGGAATTGATTTGAACATAAGCATACATGAGCATATAAAATTGAATTATGACAATACTAATGAATAGGAATATTACATTACTAATGATGAATAAAAATATAACAATACTACTGTCTTAGTGTTAGTACTTATTTAATGCCAGTTGAAAGGGGCAAGGTTTCTCTCCAATTCTAATTCTAGTTCAATATATTTTAGTTTTAGTTTCTATGTCCTTAAGTTTTTTTAAAGAGAAATTACCTACTATTGTGATTTTGATGGGTTATTCATTGTGGGTAATTGTCATGCAGTAATAAAAAAATTTCATCCTAATTTATTAGCTAAATACCTAGAGCTAAAGTGAAGATAAGATGGAGAGATACAAGCTAAACCTAAACCCCCATTAATTTAAGTTGAGTAGGCTGTGATCAATATGTAAATACCATAATCAGAAACTCACTAACATAATTTTTTAAAGAGCGATCACCTATTTTCATGATTTTGATGGGCCTGCAACAATACACAGAGGATAACTTGTGTGTAAAAATAATTTTTTTCTTCATAATTTATTACATAACTAATTTTAGACATGTGTAAAAGGAAAAGATAAGATGTAGATTTAAAAGTTAAATCCCATTTTAAATAAGGTAGGTTGTGACCAGCATGTAAATACCATAATAAGAAATTCACCAACACAATTTTTTTGCCCCCTCTCGTTGTAGCAGTTGATAACTTCATCTATATAGCACCCCATGGTGAAAAATAAATGTTAAGAACATGAGAGAGATAAATAGATGTCCGGAGAATAATGCTAGAGATTAAAAATTTAGATAGAAAAATACCAACAAAAATTTTGTGGTGTGTAGATACAATTATATATTTGTGAGCTCGAGTATAGGACTTGGGAGCAATAACCAACTGAAAATAAATGAGATGTAGATATAAATTTTCAAATATATATGAAACAAGTCTACTCCCAACAGAAGAACAGCGAACAACTTGTGTGTGAATATTCAAGAGAGGAAAAGTTATTGGCATGTGCAGGAAAAAAAAAAAAAAAGGGAGAGAGATGGGTGGAAGAAGTATTGATCTTCACTCTCCTCTATTTTTGAAAAATTCTTCTATCTTCTTGTCTTTGTCAGTTTATCTTAATATCAAAGATTAAATACAAAAATTGTGGTATATTAAAATTCTTACAGTTCCTCTCCTTCTTGGCCATCGACCACTCGAAGCCTGTCATTGAATGCTTTAGGCATGTAGGCAATCTCCAATTTTTAGATGGTAGAGATGAATCTTAATCCAAAATTGATTGGGGGTCTTGCTCTTTTCATGTTAATTACTCCTGGTATGTTTACACATTGTTTAGGGAAAGGCTTGGGTCAGTAGAATTTTTTTTTTTTTTTGTCTTTTTCTTTAAACATTTCTCACCTCAAAACTTCTTTTCATGAATATATATATGTATATATATTTGGTAATAAAATAAAATAGAAACAAAGAAAACAAAATAAAAAGACTTGTGTCAGGAAAAAAAAAATTGTGTCTTTTTCTTGAAACATTTCTCCACCTCAAAACTTCTTCTCATGAATATATATATATATATATATTATATTTGGTAATAAAATAAAATAAAAACAAAGAAAACAAAATAAAAAGACCGGGCACAAGGTGCTAACATCATATTTGTTTAACCCATGTTGGTTCTTCCTTCTCTCATTGTAATTTCTTCAATTGAGTTGCACTTTCTAGGCTACTTACTTTTTTTTTTTTTCAAAATAAAAAAGTTTATAGGGCAAATGACACATTTAGTCCCCAAAATGTATTTCTTCTGTCAATTTGGTTTTTCTAGTTCTAAATTGTATCAATTTTACCATTGAGTAATTTATTTGCATCAATTTAGTCTCTCTTTTTCAAAAAAAAAAAAATAAATAAAAAAAAATAAAAATAAAAACTCCCAAACTATCATTAAATAGGCAAATGGGATGCATTTGAAGAAAGAACAGAATTGAAGGCAACAAGGGGGTTGACAACCCAATCAAACGGTAAAGAGTTTTTGTACAAAGCCTTTGCTATCCAATGGGTTGTGCCATTGTTGACTAGATCCAATGGGCAAAATAGCACATTCACTATAGAAATTTGACTAAATTCAATAAACAAAATAGCACATTTACTATTTTTAAAGTGATTAAGGGATTAATATCCAATTTGAAAGAACTAATTCCCTTTTGCATGGACCATTTGTATGCTTTCCATTTCTGTCAAATTTGTTAAGGAATTCAATTGCACTAAATTGACACCATATGAAAACTGAAAGGCAAAATTGATAGAGTCATGGACCAAATTGGTTCCAAAAGCAAATTATAGAGACCACAAATATAATTTTACACATAAATACATAAAACTAAACACGTATAAAACAAACTAACTAATCTTATTGAAAGCAGACTTATTAGGTAGAACATGAGTTGCATGAACAGCCTACCAAGTAGCTTTAGTAACAACAAAATAAAAACTTAAACAAGCAAACAAATTACATATAGTTTTAATGTTCTCCAATAAGCCAAACAAATTAAAGTCCACATAAGTCTCCAACCAAAGTAACTTCACCAAATTAAGTAGAACTATATGTGTCAATAAGTGAACACCACACAGATATCCCTTGATATATGCTTGAACCATCTAAGAGCTTCCAGACAAGCTCTTTGCCTATGCCATCAAGGTTGAAGAAGCAACATAGAAGGAAGCACTAAGACCATATCATCATCCTGCAACAAAATAGATGTTTGGTAAATGAAATTCCTGAATTTGGATTTTGAACATGAACTCCTAAGTTAAAAAATAAAAAATAAAAAAAGGATTAAACTATAGTGTACAGCTACACTGATTTGACAAATTTGATATTCAACTAGAAGGAATGAATTCTTGATTACAAACTCTTTGAACTATTACTTGATTTAAGCTATCAAATCATATCTCGCTTTTCCAATTTTCTTCTAGAGTTCATTTTGACATAACATGATCATATAAAATTCAAACATAACACTACTAATGAATAGGAATATGACTGTACTACTAATGAATAAAAACATGACAATACTAATGTGTTAGTACTTATTCAATTCCACTCAATAGGGGCAAGTTTTCTCTCCAATTCTAACAAGAGTGAGCATCTTTTCTTCACCCATCATATAAAATTAAAAGATCATGGGTGTCTTATGAAGAATTTTTATACAACCGAGGCTAGTTTCTTCCTTTCTTTCTTCAAATAGAGTTGCAGTTTGAAGGCTTCATTCAATAATTCCTAGATTAGAAATTTAGCTTCTTTTCCTTGTTCTGACTTTTTTCTTATTTTTTCTTATTTTTTATCTAACATAAGAACATCGGCAGATTAATAAGTGAAATGCCCGAATTTGAATTTTTGTTAACTCTAACTAATCAATGTGTAAACTTCTCTCAAACTTTTCATAATGGTTTCATGAGTTTCGAAAAAGGATTAAAAGCATTGTACGAAGCTGATTAAAGCAATGTAAGCAACGGGAAATAATGAATCCCTGATATCATTTATTTATTTATTTTTTTTGTCACCAAAAGAAAATTTTATTGAAAAACTAGATGAAGTTAAAACCAAGAGCCGCATGCTGCAAGATAACAAAGCTAGAGTTGAGAAAATATCAAGTGAATATATGACAATCATCTACTACCACCTCTGTGTTAACACCAGTTTTGTGCATAGAATTTATACCTACAGTGACAAGAACCTCCCAAACAACATTGCCTTCAATTCCGTTCACCTGGAATTGATTTGAACATAAGCATACATAAGCTTATAAAATTAAAACATGACAATACTAACAAATAAGAACATTACATTACAACCTATCAAAAAAAAAAAAAAAAAAAAAGGAACATTACATTACGTACTAATGATGAATAAAAACGTGAAAGTACTTATTTAATGCTAGTTGAAAGGGGCATGGTTTCTCTACAATTTCAATTCTAGTTCAATATATTTTAGCTTTTATTTTTAAGTCCTTAATTTTTATTTTTCTTTTTGAGAGAAATTACCTACTGTCATAATTTTTATGGGTATATAGCAATTCACAATGGGAATTGCCATGTAATAAGCAAAATTTTCATTCTAATTTATTACCTAACTAATGCCAAAGCTAACATGTGAATGGAAAAAATATAAGATGATGATAAAAGTTAAACCCCATGTTAAGTTAAGTTGGGCTGTGATCAATATGTAAATACCACAATCAAAAATTCACCAACATAATATTCTTTCAATGTAGCAGTTGATAACTTCATATGGAGATTAGAATAAATGTTGAACATACTTTAAAGAGGTAACTAGTTAGTAAATTATTTACTACTGATGATTGGTTTTGTGAAAGTTATGCAGCAGATGTATCATGTATTATCACAAAGCCTTGAATGGTTGGCAATTTATAGCAGACAGTGTGATTGGCTACGCAAATAGTTTGAACAAAGAATTTTGTTTATACCATGCTGGTTCTTCCTTCTCTCATTTTATTTTCTTCAAATTAAATTGCACTTTCAAGGGTCAATTGATAATCCTAGATTAGATGAAAAGATTTCCCCTCCCTCCCTTTTAATCTACATATATCTCAAGATTAATAAGCAAAATGTTCAGATTCCAATTTTGATTAGCTTTAGCTATGTAATTTGCATACACATTCGTCAAACTTTTCATAATGGTCTCGTAAGTTTTAAAAAGGATTAAAATCATAATAAACAGCTGCAAGAAAGAATGCATCCTCTGGTCTCATTCTTTTTTCTTTTTTTATCAACCAAAGAAAATTTTATTGAAAAACTAGATGAAGGTCAAACAAAATAATGAAAAGAAGGTAGAGACCATGTATATATAATAGATTCATGATTCAATTTAGGAAACAATATAAATAAGGAAACAATACTAAATTAGTGATTGACACAATCACAGATTATATACATAATACTAAAAATAAAAAGATTCTATATACTCTAATTTCTATGTTCAACACTCCCCCTCAAGCTGGTGTGAAGATATTCAACAATTGCAGCTTGCCAATAGATGATTGGAAGAAGCCGGAAAAAACTCAACAGCTAGTCCAAATAAATTCTACTGAACAAATTTGGTAGTCCACTAAATAAAAAAGGCCAAAAAATGCTTAATATATCAGCACCAAAGCCGGAAAAAACTCAATGGTAGTCCAAATAAATACTACCAAACAAATATAGTAGTCCACTAAATAAAAAAGGCCGAAAAGTGCTTAATACATCAACCTCACACCCTAGAAAGGGAAAAAAACAAGGACTGAACTGCCCTAGAAGAAACTGACAGGAATCTGTAACGCCCTCAAAAATAAACCCATAATACATAATATTGACATGCGGAATTATAAGGAAATAAAGTATCTCATTCCATTCATCAGAGTACCATGAAATAAAAACATCATAATAAATGCCCTATGGGCTTACATCTTGCCAAGCCAACACTTGGACACAATTCCATGAGTTCTAACTCAAAAACAAATAAAGCCCTAGGCTTGAAAGTTTACAAATTGTTCAAATAAAACAAATAAAATAAAGCAAGCCTTCGAGTCCAAATCCTCACAAGCTAAGTCCTTGGAGGTAGTGAACCACCTGAACCTGAAAATGAAGTTCCCATATAGGGTGAGCCACAGCCCAGTAGAAAAATACTAAACCAAGCATAAGAATTAACTAAAGCGTTAGCATTCGATACATGGTTAACACAAGATAATCAATTTCCAATTTCATGACACGAATATGTACATTGTCTATGACATAATGTCTATGACACCTTTCACTTTCCAATATTTATTAAACTTCCCAATTATATCATTATGGCTCAGAACCTGGCCAACTATAATAGTGATCCAGATGTCACAAAAATAAATGAGACTAAAGCTCAAACCACAACACTTCCATACTTCCAACTGATACACATTATAATGATGTATCATATCAACAACAAATAGCAATATTGCTATTATCAATAAGCACACATATGAGTGATGCTACTGGAGTCCATCCCCTATCTCCTCCCAACAAATCCGGTTTAGAGGTACATCCCCTATCTTCCCCTAAACCGTGGAGTTCATCCCCTATCTTCTCCAAATAACATGCATATACAATGAAACACACAATTGCCATATACAACACATAATCAATACAAGTAATGTTCTGTATTAATTCAACAGTCAACATAAGTGACTTAATTCCAGTTATACCTAAGCCACATGCAAGGTCTACAACAATCACGACTATCCTCCACCGATAGCCCAAAACAGTTATTTCTAAACAAGAAATAAATACAACAATGAATGTAAAATCAACATTCTCATAGGTGAGTATTTAAACTACCCAACTATATCATTAATCTCATAATTTCCCCAACTTCATGAATTAAACCCAATTTCACATTCTTCCCTTAAATTAATTATACAAATTAATCTAAGCCAAAACCCTAAGGTTTCTCCCAAAATTACCAAACTACCCCCACATACCGAAATACCAACACTTAGGATTAAAGCGTATAAATGGAGTAGGAAATCCCTACCTCGAAGCAAGAACCCAAAAAGAAGAAGACGAAGATGATAGCCCAAATTCCAAAGTGCTCCAAATTCAAGTTTGTTCAGATTAAATGAAAGCCCTCACTCTCCTCTATCTTTTTTTGTAAAGCAACTAGGGTAAAAACTACCCTAACTAGATCAATCCTAGGAGAGAAGATGAGTTGGGAGAGAGAAAACTCGTAACCTAGGGTTTTATAAACTGAAAGGGGCTGAAAAACGGTTTTAAAACGTCAAAACACGATTTTATACCCAGACGCCCTGCTCGAGCGGACAAACCCCCGCTCGAGCGGACACTCACAGACTCCCGCTCGAGCGGCCCAACTCCCGCTCGAGCGTACAACCCTGTGCAAGAAATAGTGGATGGGTGTTTTTCCCGCTCGAGCGCCAAAACCCCCGCTCGAGCGGACAAGGAACAACAAGTCCCCGCTCGAGCGTTAAACTCCCCGCTCGAGCGGACAAGCCAAAAACTGAACATCAACACTTGATTTCTAAACCCAACCAACCTGCAATCAACCTGCCCAAAACATCCTATAACTCAAGAATAAGGAATTAAAGGACAACAACAAATAATAATAAGACAATAGAATCTATGGAACATAAGTCCGAATACAAAAATCAAAAGGGAAAAGACCGGGGTCGCTATAACCTCCCCTCCTTAAAAGAATTTCGTCCCCGAAATTAAGCATGAGTTTGTAAAAACAAATTTTTCTCAATTTCCAATGATATTATAAAATAATAAACAATAACTTGACCCAATATCGATCACTTCATCTCTTATCAAGAGGCATCTCACAATATATAAAACAATATATATTTCAACCTGCATCAATATTATGCATTATTCCTTTCAATGTTAACCATTTCCATATCATTATTCAAGTTCATGATATAAACAACACATTCAACATATAAATGTTACATTTCACTTCCATAAAAAGGCAAGTTCAGATGTTAACATTAAACCCAAAACATTCTCAATGTTTTCCAACTCAAGACATATATAAAATTCTCAAGTTCCACAATATTATATAATCTAAATACAAGATTACAAATCAATAAACATATCCGGATATTTCTCACGGACTTCCAACTCACGTTCCCAAGTGGCCTCCTCCACTCCGTGATGCTTCCACAAAACTTTCACCAAAGGGATGGTCTTGCTACGCAAAACTTGATCCCGCTATCCAAAACCCGTACCGGTCTCTCCTCATACGAGACATCCTCATCAACAACTAAATCAGTCCAAGCCAACACATGTGACGGATCTGGCTCATACTTCCGAAGCATACTCACATGAAACACGTCATGAACTCCGGATAACTGCGGTGGCAAAGCTAAACGATAGGCAGCCTCGCCAATCCTCTCAAGGATCTCAAAAGGCCCAATAAACCGAGGGGACAACTTCCCGCTCTTCCCAAACCTCATCAAACCTCGTTTGGGTGATATCTTCAGAAAGACATGATCACCCACCTCAAACACCAAAGGTCTCCTCCTACGGTCAGCATAAGATTTCTGACGACTCTGGGCTGTAACAAGCCTCTTACGGATAAGCTCAACTTTCTCCGTCGTTTCCCTCACCAGCTCCGGACCCAACAGAGGTGCATCACCCACCTCAGCCCAACAAACAGGAGATCTACACGGTCGGCCATACAAGGCCTCAAACGGTGCCATACCAATACTAGACTGAAAACTGTTGTTGTAGGAAACTCCACTAATGGCAAGTGCCTCTCCCACGACCCACTAAAGTCGAGAACACAACCCCGAAGCATATCCTCAAGGATCTGAATAGTACGCTCGGACTGCCCGTCAGTTTGAGGATGATAAGCCGTGCTAAAAGTCAACTTAGTGCCTAAAGCACTCTGCAAACTCTGCCACAACCTGGCAGTAAAACGAGGATCTCTATCTGAGACGATCGTCACTGGGACCCCGTGCAACCTCACTATGTCCCGGATATATAAGTCGGCAAGATGATCTACCGAATCTCTAACATGCATAGGAATGAAGTGCGCTGACTTCGTCAACCGGTCTACAACCACCCAAATAGCATCACTACCCCGCTGAGTCCTCGGAAGACCCACAACGAAGTCCATAGTGACATGCTCCCACTTCCACTCGGCAATAGGCAAGGGTTGCAACAAACCCGCTGGCCTCTGATGCTCGGCTTTCACTTGCTGACAAATAAGGCACCTAGATACGAAAGCTGCCACATCTCTCTTCATACCCCGCCACCAAAACTGGCGGCCCAAATCCTGATACATCTTAGTACCTCCCGGATGCACCGCAAGGCGCGAATGATGAAACTCTCGGAGTACCTCCTCTCGGCAAGACTCCGGCACAAACAGACGGTCTCGGTATCTCACACTCAGGTCGGGAAACACCGTCAAACCCTTCTCAACCTTCCCAATGGAAATCTTTTCTCGGAGAGATTCTACCTCAAGATCACCCCTCTGAGCCTCTATCACTCGAGTCACAAGTGTAGGCTGTGCAACAATAGAAAACAAGGCCGCAGCCTCTACGGTTTCGCCCAGATGCAAATCAAACTCCCCAACTGCACTCAACATCTCCCACTCCCGGATGGCTATACTAGCTAAGTCACCAACAGATTTCCTACTAAGGGCATCGGCCACAACATTGGCCTTCCCCGGATGATAGTGCAACTCGAAGTCATAATCCTCAATGAACTCCATCCACCTCCTCTGCCTCAAATTCAGGTCTTTCTGTGTAAACAGATACTTCAGACTCTTATGATCCGAGAATACCTCGAACTTCTCACCATAAAGATAATGCCGCCAAATCTTCAAGGCAAAAATCACAGCTGCTAATTCTAAATCGTGCGTAGGGTAATTCTTCTCATGAATTTTCAACTGACGTGAGCCATAGGCAACCACTTTCCTTTCTTGCATTAACACACAACCCAGACCCTCTCGTGAGGCGTCACAATAGACTGCATAACCCAACCCTCTCTCCGGAATAATCAAGACTGGAGCGGTGGTCAGTCTAACCTTCAATTCCTGAAACGACTTTTCACAAGTCTCACTCCATACAAATTTGACTCCCTTCCGAGTCAATCTAGTCAACGGTGAAGCTAACCTGGAGAAATCTTTCACAAACCGACGGTAATACCCAGCTAACCCCAGAAAACTGCGGATCTCAAACACACTCTTAGGCTGTGCCCAATCTTGCACTGCCTCAGTCTTGGATGTATCAACAGACACCCCTTCTCCAGAAACTACATGGCCTAAGAACTTTACCTCATCTAGCCAGAACTCACACTTCCCGAACTTAGCATAAAGCTTATGGGCTCTAAGTAACTCAAGCACCACTCTCAAGTGTTCCTCGTGCTCCTCCCTCGAAGGTGAATAAATTAGAATGTCGTCCACGAAGATGACCACAAAACGATCCAAGAATTCCCGGAAGATCCGGTTCATCAAATCCATAAACACTGCCGGTGCATTGGTGAGCCCAAACGGCATCACCAGAAACTCATAATGACCATACCGCGTACGGAATGCCGTCTTAGGAATATCCTCCTCCCTGACTCTCAACTGATGATAACCCGATCTCAAATCTATCTTAGAAAAACAACGAGAACCCTTTAACTGATCAAACAAATCATCTATACGAGGCATAGGATACTTATTCTTAACCGTAACCCGATTCAACTTCCGGTAATCTATACAAAGTCTCAAAGCACCACCTTTCTTTTTAACAAAAAGGGCTGGCGCTCCCCACGGCGAAACACTAGGACGGATATAGCCCTTATCTAACAATTCTTGGAGCTGAATCTTCAACTCAACTAACTCGGCTGGGGCAAAACGGTAAGGTGCCATAGAAATCGGCGCCGTGCCGGGCACTAAATCAATGGAGAACTCAATCTCTCGCTGAGGTGGCAAACTAACAAGATCATCGGGAAAAACGTCCGAATACTCACAAACCACCCTCGGCAACACAATCTGGGTCTCATCACCCTCACTAATCGAAAGACTAGCAAGTAGACCACTAAGCTCACTCCGCCCTCGCGGATCATAACCCGGTGGCAAAACACTACCAACCCGGTCCCCCAGAAAACGAAAACACTCCCCGTTCATGGTACAACAAGTGACCCTCTGACGGTAGCAATCAATAACTGCCCAGTATGACGACAACCAGTCCATACCCAAAATAACATCAAAGCCCTTCATGGGCATAACTACAAAAGAGAAAGGGATTCTATGATCATCGACCTCTATGTCACAACCCCTAACACCTTGTTTCAAAGTCAATTCACCCCCAAGAGGTGACACTACACAAATAGGAGACGCTAACTGTGCTAACTCCAACTCCAAAACAGATGCAAATGCAGCAGACACAAAGGAATGAGATGCACCCGTATCAATCAAAACATTAGCAACCGAGTTGCAAAACAAAAAGGTACCTCTAACCACAGATGGAGCTGGCACAAGATCCTGCACGGTAACAGCATACACGCGCCCAGATGACCTCTGATCAACCTGCTCACCCCTCGGAGCATAAGACTGCTGCACAGATTGGGACGAAGAAGCCCCCTGATTGGCCCTCGAGGCCTGAACTGACTGAGCAGGCAGCTGACTCTGAGTCTGCCTCGAACCAGATGCACCAGGTGTGCCACTCAAATGTGGGCAAAACCTCTTCATGTGCCCTGGTTGACCACACTGATAACACGATAGTGGCTGACCTCTACTCTGACTCTGGCTCTGAGATCGAGCCGAAGAAGATGCTGCTCTCTGAACTCCTCCCCTCTGAGGACAAACTGGAGACTTGTGGCCCAGCTGACCACACTTGAAACAAGTGATGTTTCCCTGACTGCCTTTCCCCGAACTAGCACTCGGTACAGGAAAAGTAGACCTTGAGAAGCTATCCTGAGGCTGCTGAGGAGTGAAACCTCTCTGCCTCTTGCCATCACCCTGGCCATCCTGACTCCTCTTGGAGCCTTTCTGCCCTTCCTCCTCTTCCTGCATCATAATCTCAGTATGGGCAGCTGCATCAACTAATCGCCCAAAATCCCGAATCATAGACCCTACAATTCTTAGCATGAGGCCACGCCTCAACTTCTTCTCAAACTCAATGCAACGGCGTTCCTCAGACGCCACCAACTCAGGTGCAAACCTGGACAAACTAGTGAATGTAGCCTCAAACTCGGCCACTGATGAACTGTTCTGCTTAAGCTGGCGGAACTACTCTCTCAACTTCTCCTGAACAGCTGGAGACAAGAACTTCTCCTGAAAAGCATCAACAAAAGCCTTCCAAGTCCCTCCAATACGACTCTTGGTGAACTTCCACCACTGACCCGCATCCCCTTTCAGCTGGAAAGATGCCAAGGTCACCTTCAGTACCTCGTCTTCGATGCCTAGCATCTCAAACGTTTTCGTTGTCTGTTCGAGCCATTCGTCTGCCTTAAGTGGCTCTTTAGGATCACCCACAAATTCGTCCGGATTAGACCGGAAGAACTCCCTCTTCAGAAAAGAAGGTCCTGCATCCCCAACAACAACCTGAGCCTGATTCTCAGCTCTGAGAATGCCTACTGACTCCCTGAATGCCCCTGCTATCTCTCGGGCTAAAGCGCCCATAGCCTGCTGGCCTACTGGCTCGGCCACATTGGCCTGGCCAACTCCCTCCTGCACTGCCGGAATCTCCTCAGGCATTGGCACTTCCTGCCTACCCGGCCTACCACGCCTACCACGTCCTCGTCCTTGACCTGACATCCTAAGAAAGGAAACAAAGACGTTAGCACATTAATAAATGTGCCGAAGCTAAACACTCACATCCTAATGCATTAGACAACAATAAATCATTCCACGTAAGCACATAATCACATAAGCACCTACGAATTTCATTCCTGGATAATGACAGTCCCGAGGCGTCACTAAAGTTCCGGTTGGAAACAACATTGATCAAGTGCCTTTCCAACAAGACTTTCAGAAACTCAAGAATCCAATCAACATCCTAGGAACTACATTCCATACCCACATAATCACATAAACATGTTATCATATAAGCATGTAATCATTATACTAAGTCTCTATCAAACGAGACGAACCCATTGTGATACTAATCACTTCCCACGTACCCAAAGTATTCAAACCCGGTACGCTCTGATACCAAGTTGTAACGCCCTCAAAAATAAACCCATAATACATAATATTGACATGCGGAATTATAAGGAAATAAAGTATCTCATTCCATTCATCAGAGTACCATAAAATAAAAACATCATAATAAATGCCCTATGGGCTTACATCTTGCCAAGCCAACACTTGGACACAATTCCATGAGTTCTAACTCAAAAACAAATAAAGCCCTAGGCTTGAAAGTTTACAAATTGTTCAAATAAAACAAATAAAATAAAGCAAGCCTTCGAGTCCAAATCCTCACAAGCTAAGTCCTTGGAGGTAGTGAACCACCTGAACCTGAAAATGAAGTTCCCATATAGGGTGAGCCACAGCCCAGTAGAAAAATACTAAACCAAGCATAAGAATTAACTAAAGCGTTAGCATTCGATACATGGTTAACACAAGATAATCAATTTCCAATTTCATGACACGAATATGTACATTGTCTATGACACCTTTCACTTTCCAATATTTATTAAACTTCCCAATTATATCATTATGGCTCAGAACCTGGCCAACTATAATAGTGATCCAGATGTCACAAAAAAAATGAGACTAAAGCTCAAACCACAACACTTCCATACTTCCAACTGATACACATTATAATGATGTATCATATCAACAACAAATAGCAATATTGCTATTATAATAAGCACACATATGAGTGATGCTACTGGAGTCCATCCCTATCTCCTCCCAACAAATCCGGTTTAGAGGTACATCCCCTATCTTCCCCTAAACCGTGGAGTTCATCCCCTATCTTCTCCAAATAACATGCATATACAATGAAACACACAATTGCCATATACAACACATAATCAATACAAGTAATGTTCTGTATTAATTCAACAGTCAACATACTAGGCAAAATTCGGTTTGGCCCGCGTGCCATATCCCTTGTATCCATCCCATTGCATGCATCCACTGCATCATCTTCCATCCATGGCTTGCGCCTTTCCAGGTTGAGCTTGGTCTGGTATGTGCTCATACTTTTCACGTCTATACACTCATAGTTCTGTGTGCGCTCGCGCCTTGAGGGCTTCGACACCTTTTCTATGTTAGGCATGGCTTGTACGTGTGCATGCCCTTCCTAGGCAAGACTCGGTTTGGCCCGCGTGCCATATCCATTGTATCCATTTCCATTGCATGGTAGTGTAATTGTTGCATCCTGCATTAGGATCATTATTCCCTCATCAGCGGGTCGTTTCCCCACTTATGTCAATCCATCCAATACTTGTCCTTTTGTTCATCTACATCACTCATAGTTCTGTGTGCGCTCGCGCCTTGAGGGCTTCGACACCTTTTCTATGGTAGACGGACTTGTACCTCCATCAATCTATTTGACATTCGTGTGGTTCCGAGCCGCTCATGATTGAATCATGATTCAATTGCCCTGCACGTAGTTTGCATCGCATTAGTTTCAATTGCATTGCATATTAGTTGCATTATTCATACATAGTTTTGTATATATTGCATATCATTCAGCATTCACATCGCATATGTCATGCATGTTGCTAACAATATTGTACCTGTTAAGTTTGCTTTCTTTGCAGGCACGATATTGTATGTACGGTTCATTTACCGCTGGTGGAACCAGGCGAGCCGCACAGGTATTGTATCTCCCGAGTGCGACGTTTTGAGAATTGCATAATTCTCTTACATCCTTTCTGCATTGTGATGTAGACTGTTGCATGTTAGCTTATAACTGTCGCATGTATGCTTCATTACAGCTTTCTTTGCATGATCATAAGTTATGCTCGGCTTCTTGCATTTTCAGTTGCATTTTGCCCCTGCCTTCGGGCGCATATCTTATCTTTGGCATGTGTGCCTCCTGCATGAACTACGCTGGTTTGATTCCCTAAGGGATACGTAGGCAGCTTGCGAGTTCAACCATTTGCGCTTTGTATGTCTGTCCAAGTCTTCGGCCTTGTCAAAAATGGGTCGTCTCTGGGCTTTGACATTCACTCCCGTCATTATTATGACTTTCGAGTTCTGTCAAAGAGGGGCAACTGTAGACACCCCATTTTTGACCGTCCTCAAGACTTGGACGTCACCGCTTGAACACTCGGTGATTATCCATGTTTGTGTTCGTTTGGAGTTCCCGGAGTTCTCGGCTCGCGTGCCTTGCCTCAGGACCTCCGAACTCGATCGTTTTGTGTCTGGTTGTGCACCAAACACTTTTGTTTTGCCTTGGGAAGGCAGGGAATGCTTTGTGAGGCATCCCCACATACCACCGGCTGGGGCTAGAGGCCACCGGCTGGCTAGAGTTGCCATCGGCATTATATTATGCCGGTCGGCACTATTTTGTGCCGGTCGGCACTCTTTTTGGCAAAATGACCATTTTGCCCAGCCGGCTACTTTACAGCTGCTTTCTGAGATATTTTTAGACAGCTGTTTAGCTCTTGTTTCCCCTCCATACACGTGTATGGAGGGATGAGCTTGCTTAGGGGCTAAGCTTGTAAGCTTTTTGCCTATAAGAGGGAAGGCTCTTCCCTTTGCTCAAGGGTTACAAAATCTGAGAGCTTTAGACATTGTTAGAGAGTTAGAACTCTGGTTCTTTTAGGGTTAGAATAGATATACACTCTATCTCCCTCTTTCTCTTTGAAATCTAGGTGTTTTGTGCCTTACTATTGCACTAAAACACCTAGTGTTCCACCTTCCTCTTGGTTCTGAGGTTCCAGAGGTTTGTCCTTACTGTTCTTGACTGGTTTTGAGCTCAAGGACCTATCCATTCCAACCTTTGTGAAGGTGGTCTTCAAAGGTAACAAAACTACCCTTTTTCCCCATTTTTGCACTCTATTTTTACTTGCTTTAAAATAGTTTTTGAGCTTAGTGTTTGGCACATAAAAGTTCTGTTTTTTAAGCCTCTTTATTGTTTATTAAGGGTGCTAGGTGATTTGGGTAAGTTTGACCATCCTTAAGCCTTGAAAAGGCCACTTTTTGTGCTATTTTGTGGGAGATCCGAGACTTTGGTGTTAGGATCTCTTCACCACTGAAATCTTGAGGGATTTCAGTGGTGAGGAGCATGCCTTAGAGTCTCAAGAAGGAGAGGGCCCCCCCCTCTCCTCGATGTCCTTGAAAAGGGCAAATTTTGCTTCCTTATGGAGCTTCATGCTTGAGTGTGTGTTGAGCATGTTTGACTTGTTTTCCATGCTTATATTGCCATGTTATAACATGATTTCAAGTTGGTTTAGGCCCCTTATGCATGCTTAGCATAGTTGCCTTGTAATGCCTCTTTGATGCCTTACATGCCTAGGTTGTATGCCTTAGCTTCGAGCATGTTTTAAGCTTGCATTTGTGAAGCTTGTATGCTTATTTTGTCATGATCTAGCTCTGTCCATAGCCATTTGGGTCGATCTCATCATGCATTACATAGCCCCTTTGCATTTGGCTTGTTGGCCTTAGGAGTATGCATGTGTAGTATGCCATGCTTACACTATTTTCAATGATTTGGAACCATTTAGCATGGTATTTCAGACCTTGTAGTGTACTTGTATGCATGCTTTAATTGCTTCTTTAATGCTCTAAGAGTACGTATTGAATGCTCCATGTTTTGATCATGTTGCATGCCTTAATGTTTGTGCTTCTTAGATGCCATCTAAGTGGTCCATTGGGCCTATTTTGACATGCTAAAAACCTGTTTTAGGTTGATTAGTGCATGCCATGAATGTTTGTACAAAGTGTGGTTCAATGCCCAATTAGCTTGCCTTAAGCCTAGGCTATTTGCATGCTTTGTTTGACTTGTCTTGTTGCATGATTTGGCATCATATGTTGCATGATTTTCAGAGCTTTTAATGCATGCTAATAGTCCATGTTTAACTCACTTCAAGTGTGCTTGAATGTTGTTGTTATGCTTAAGTGTTGGTACCTTAACATGTGTATGTGTGCATGTGTGTTTGGCCCCCAATAATTTGGCTGCATGTGGCCACTGATTTTAGGCCTTTTAGAGTTGCCTAATTCATGTATAAGTCCATCCCCCATTGGTTTGCATGTTTGCTTGTATGCCTTGCATAAGTGCATCACATTGGTCATTTTGCATGATAGATAACATGCTTAGGGTTGCATCACATTTGCATGCATGTTAAGCCTCTTGAAATGAAGTATGATAGAGGTTTGAGCACCCTTGTTTGCTTGTTTGCATTGCATGCATTTGAAATCAAAGTTGCATTCTTGGTTCTTGGGGCCATCATGCATGGAAATGCGCGATTGGTGGTCGAGAATCGAGGCACATGCCCCTTCGAGTCAATAACATGATAGGGAGTGTGTTTGGTGCATACATGCCTTGAATTGCATTGCCATGCATTTTGTTGCCCTCTGCTGCTGTGAGTTGCAGGTTTTGCAGGCATTTTGTGCCGACCGGCACTTTTTAGTGCCGACCGGCAGTGAATTGGCAGCCGATAGCTTCACTCAGTGCCGGTGGCCACATCCTTCAGCCGGGGTCTCAGCCGGTGGTACTCCCCTGTGCCCTGAGAGGCACTCTTGGGACTTTGGCAAGTTTCAGAGGAGGGTAGCAGGGAAAACAGAGGCACACTTGCATGACAGTGCGATTCCGAGCCAGTCCCGAACACGCGCTGCATCCGGCCCTCATCCCGAGGCGGTTTAATGCTTAATTAGATTAATTATTTGTCTAATTAATTTAGTGAATTTGTAATAATTAATTAGCTTGCGTAGTTAATTATTTGTATTATTATTTTGGTCCCTCCGAGCGAGGGCAAAAATGTAATAAGTGTGTGTGAGTGGGTGTATGTCTTCCAATCCCCATTTCTTTCTATTTACCTGCTTACGATGGTAGATTAGGGCACGTCTCTTTTAGCATACCTTATGCAATGCATGCGTGCATTCATGCATTTGTTTACATGCACCGGGCTCGGTACATCATACAAACCGCATTGCAATTTTCAATCCAAATTGAATACGTGCTATTCACATACTTCGTATGCCATGTTTAGGGTTAGCCGAGCCTACTCTAGGTTGCATCTATGCTTGTGTCGCATTAGCCACTTGACATGAACTAGGTCATGCATGTTTGCTAACTGGGTTATTGTTTTTGGCACGGAGTACGATGTAAGTTTTTATGCTTTAGCACTTCGCATGCGTGTGAATGTTAACATGACAGTATGCTTGCCATGCGGCTAAATGCTTATGTGTTATAAACTGTTTGAATGCCTGTGGGTGGAGGTTGGATTGCTTGAGTTGGAAAACTCATTGAAATCCGTATTTTAGCCTACTTGCGAGTAGCAAAAATCAACACGTTTTTCGAGACAAAACGGATATGCAATGTTTATTTCCAAGTTAGGCAATCTAGTCTATACTTTTGTGTTGTGCGCATCACATAGTAATTCTAGGTTAAATAATCGGAATAAGAACGCATAAAGTTTTCAAAAACGGATATCATGGTTAGTAGAGGCCGGTCTTCGGACCGGGCGAAAGGGGGTGCTCATAGCTGACCTTCCCCGATCGTACCCAAGCTCCCGAGCCAAGTCACTTTGGTGATGACGGACATGTGGCCTTCGGCACCGAGTCAGGGTTTCCTAAATTCCCCATTTTAAAAATATTTAGGTGGCGACTCTGTAATCTGGCAAAGCAGTCCATGTTTGGCACTACTTTTTCAAAAATCTGTTTTTCTTCAAAACGATTTGCCAGAGTTGGACTCTTTGGTTCAGATTTAGAACCGCGACACAAAAGGGAGTCCGAACTGTAGAGTGAAGCCCACGGGGCGTCTACAACTGCACCCATTCATTTTTATTAGATAAATTATAATTATAATTTTTGAGTATGCAAAATAATTATAGTTTTTGAGTATGCAAATAGAGTAATATAATTTTTGAGCATGCAAATAGCTAACAATATAGCGTTAGGATGGTAAGAGTTTCTCCACTCATAATCAATTAGTTTTGAGTTAGGTATTTAATAAGGCCCATATCCACAGACTTTCACCGATTAATAGTAGGCTAGGTTGGGCTTGCTTATCTTATATTTTTAAAACCTAAAACCTATTCATGTGCTTAAAAATACGGTTTAATAGGTCTCAAATAGGCTTGGTTCATATGGGCCTAATTTTACCCAAATTTTAACTTTCATTTAGACTTTATTTTATTTTATTTTTTATTTTTATATATTTAATTTCAAACTATTTAAAAAATACAAAATTTCTAATACCAAATTTTGAAGTGCATCACAACAATTGTAATCACTTTTGAAATTATTATAAAAAAGAATAATATATATATATATATATATATTTATCGAAATACAAAAACAGAATTACATCTATTATGCTTTGTTATTGAATTATATACATCGTTAATCTCATAGAAATTTAGTTACTAGTTTCATAGATGGCGTGCTACTCGCTTAGTTTTTAGTTTCAAAATTATTATTTTTATACGTTTTTACACGTAGAAAGAAAATAAATAAATAAAATAAAGTGAAAATAAATTAATTATGGGACACTTACCAATAAGCCATGTACATATTATAGGGAAAATGGTTCTACATATTTTTAATTATTATCAAAAAAACAAGGACTGAACTGCCCTAGAAGAAACTGACAGGAATCTGTAACGCCCTCAAAAATAAACCCATAATACATAATATTGACATGCGGAATTATAAGGAAATAAAGTATCTCATTCCATTCATCAGAGTACCATGAAATAAAAACATCATAATAAATGCCCTATGGGCTTACATCTTGCCAAGCCAACACTTGGACACAATTCCATGAGTTCTAACTCAAAAACAAATAAAGCCCTAGGCTTGAAAGTTTACAAATTGTTCAAATAAAACAAATAAAATAAAGCAAGCCTTCGAGTCCAAATCCTCACAAGCTAAGTCCTTGGAGGTAGTGAACCACCTGAACCTGAAAATGAAGTTCCCATATAGGGTGAGCCACAGCCCAGTAGAAAAATACTAAACCAAGCATAAGAATTAACTAAAGCGTTAGCATTCGATACATGGTTAACACAAGATAATCAATTTCCAATTTCATGACACGAATATGTACATTGTCTATGACATAATGTCTATGACACCTTTCACTTTCCAATATTTATTAAACTTCCCAATTATATCATTATGGCTCAGAACCTGGCCAACTATAATAGTGATCCAGATGTCACAAAAATAAATGAGACTAAAGCTCAAACCACAACACTTCCATACTTCCAACTGATACACATTATAATGATGTATCATATCAACAACAAATAGCAATATTGCTATTATCAATAAGCACACATATGAGTGATGCTACTGGAGTCCATCCCCTATCTCCTCCCAACAAATCCGGTTTAGAGGTACATCCCCTATCTTCCCCTAAACCGTGGAGTTCATCCCCTATCTTCTCCAAATAACATGCATATACAATGAAACACACAATTGCCATATACAACACATAATCAATACAAGTAATGTTCTGTATTAATTCAACAGTCAACATAAGTGACTTAATTCCAGTTATACCTAAGCCACATGCAAGGTCTACAACAATCACGACTATCCTCCACCGATAGCCCAAAACAGTTATTTCTAAACAAGAAATAAATACAACAATGAATGTAAAATCAACATTCTCATAGGTGAGTATTTAAACTACCCAACTATATCATTAATCTCATAATTTCCCCAACTTCATGAATTAAACCCAATTTCACATTCTTCCCTTAAATTAATTATACAAATTAATCTAAGCCAAAACCCTAAGGTTTCTCCAAATTCCCTACCCACCATACCAACTACCCCCACATACCGAAATACAACACTTAGGATTAAAGCGTATAAATGGAGTAGGAAATCCCTACCTCGAAGCAAGAACCCAAAAGAAGAAGACGAAGATGATAGCCCAAATTCCAAAGTGCTCCAAATTCAAGTTTGTTCAGATTAAATGAAAGCCCTCACTCTCCTCTATCTTTTTTTGTAAAGCAACTAGGGTAAAAACTACCCTAACTAGATCAATCCTAGGAGAGAAGATGAGTTGGAGAGAGAGAAAACTCGTAACCTAGGGTTTTATAAACTGAAAGGGGCTGAAAAACGGTTTTAAAACGTCAAAACACGATTTTATACCCAGACGCCCTGCTCGAGCGGACAAACCCCGCTCGAGCGGACACACAGACTCCCGCTCGAGCGGCCCAACTCCCGCTCGAGCGTACAACCCGAAGAAATAGTGCGAGGAAAGTTTTTCCCGCTCGAGCGCCAAAAACCCCCGCTCCGAGCCGGACAAGGAACAAGTACAAGTCCCCGCTCGAGCGTTAAACTCCCCGCTCGAGCGGACAAGCCAAAAACTGAACATCAACACTTGATTTCTAAACCCAACCAACCTGCAATCAACCTGCCCAAAACATCCTATAACTCAAGAATAAGGAATTAAAGGACAACAACAATAATAATAAGACAATAGAATCTATGGAACATAAGTCCGAATACAAAATCAAAAGGGAAAAGACCGGGGTCGCTATAACCTCCCCTCCTTAAAAGAATTTCGTCCCCGAAATTAAGCATGAGTTTGTAAAAACAATTTTTCTCAATTTCCAATGATATTATAAAAATAATAAACATAACTTGACCCAATATCGATCACTTCATCTCTTATCAAGAGGCATCTCACAATATATAAACAATATATATTTCAACCTGCATCAATATTATGCATTATTCCTTTCAATGTTAACCATTTCCATATCATTATTCAAGTTCATGATATAAACAACACATTCAACATATAAATGTTACATTTCACTTCCATAAAAAGGCAAGTTCAGATGTTAACATTAAACCCAAAACATTCTCAATGTTTTCCAACTCAAGACATATATAAAATTCTCAAGTTCCACAATATTATATAATCTAAATACAAGATTACAAATCAATAAACATATCCGGATATTTCTCACGGACTTCCAACTCACGTTCCCAAGTGGCCTCCTCCACTCCGTGATGCTTCCACAAAACTTTCACCAAAGGGATGGTCTTGCTACGCAAAACTTGATCCCGTCTATCCAAAACCCGTACCGGTCTCTCCTCATACGAGACATCCTCATCAACAACTAAATCAGTCCAAGCCAACACATGTGACGGATCTGGCTCATACTTCCGAAGCATACTCACATGAAACACGTCATGAACTCCGGATAACTGCGGTGGCAAAGCTAAACGATAGGCAGCCTCGCCAATCCTCTCAAGGATCTCAAAAGGCCCAATAAACCGAGGGGACAACTTCCCGCTCTTCCCAAACCTCATCAAACCTCGTTTGGGTGATATCTTCAGAAAGACATGATCACCCACCTCAAACACCAAAGGTCTCCTCCTACGGTCAGCATAAGATTTCTGACGACTCTGGGCTGTAACAAGCCTCTTACGGATAAGCTCAACTTTCTCCGTCGTTTCCCTCACCAGCTCCGGACCCAACAGAGGTGCATCACCCACCTCAGCCCAACAAACAGGAGATCTACACGGTCGGCCATACAAGGCCTCAAACGGTGCCATACCAATACTAGACTGAAAACTGTTGTTGTAGGAAACTCCACTAATGGCAAGTGCCTCTCCCACGACCCACTAAAGTCGAGAACACAACCCCGAAGCATATCCTCAAGGATCTGAATAGTACGCTCGGACTGCCCGTCAGTTTGAGGATGATAAGCCGTGCTAAAAGTCAACTTAGTGCCTAAAGCACTCTGCAAACTCTGCCACAACCTGGCAGTAAAACGAGGATCTCTATCTGAGACGATCGTCACTGGGACCCCGTGCAACCTCACTATGTCCCGGATATATAAGTCGGCAAGATGATCTACCGAATCTCTAACATGCATAGGAATGAAGTGCGCTGACTTCGTCAACCGGTCTACAACCACCCAAATAGCATCACTACCCCGCTGAGTCCTCGGAAGACCCACAACGAAGTCCATAGTGACATGCTCCCACTTCCACTCGGCAATAGGCAAGGGTTGCAACAAACCCGCTGGCCTCTGATGCTCGGCTTTCACTTGCTGACAAATAAGGCACCTAGATACGAAAGCTGCCACATCTCTCTTCATACCCCGCCACCAAAACTGGCGGCCCAAATCCTGATACATCTTAGTACCTCCCGGATGCACCGCAAGGCGCGAATGATGAAACTCTCGGAGTACCTCCTCTCGGCAAGACTCCGGCACAAACAGACGGTCTCGGTATCTCACACTCAGGTCGGGAAACACCGTCAAACCCTTCTCAACCTTCCCAATGGAAATCTTTTCTCGGAGAGATTCTACCTCAAGATCACCCCTCTGAGCCTCTATCACTCGAGTCACAAGTGTAGGCTGTGCAACAATAGAAAACAAGGCCGCAGCCTCTACGGTTTCGCCCAGATGCAAATCAAACTCCCCAACTGCACTCAACATCTCCCACTCCCGGATGGCTATACTAGCTAAGTCACCAACAGATTTCCTACTAAGGGCATCGGCCACAACATTGGCCTTCCCCGGATGATAGTGCAACTCGAAGTCATAATCCTCAATGAACTCCATCCACCTCCTCTGCCTCAAATTCAGGTCTTTCTGTGTAAACAGATACTTCAGACTCTTATGATCCGAGAATACCTCGAACTTCTCACCATAAAGATAATGCCGCCAAATCTTCAAGGCAAAAATCACAGCTGCTAATTCTAAATCGTGCGTAGGGTAATTCTTCTCATGAATTTTCAACTGACGTGAGCCATAGGCAACCACTTTCCTTTCTTGCATTAACACACAACCCAGACCCTCTCGTGAGGCGTCACAATAGACTGCATAACCCAACCCTCTCTCCGGAATAATCAAGACTGGAGCGGTGGTCAGTCTAACCTTCAATTCCTGAAACGACTTTTCACAAGTCTCACTCCATACAAATTTGACTCCCTTCCGAGTCAATCTAGTCAACGGTGAAGCTAACCTGGAGAAATCTTTCACAAACCGACGGTAATACCCAGCTAACCCAGAAAACTGCGGATCTCAAACACACTCTTAGGCTGTGCCCAATCTTGCACTGCCTCAGTCTTGGATGTATCAACAGACACCCCTTCTCCAGAAACTACATGGCCTAAGAACTTTACCTCATCTAGCCAGAACTCACACTTCCCGAACTTAGCATAAAGCTTATGGGCTCTAAGTAACTCAAGCACCACTCTCAAGTGTTCCTCGTGCTCCTCCTCTCGAAGGTGAATAAATTAGAATGTCGTCCACGAAGATGACCACAAAACGATCCAAGAATTCCCGGAAGATCCGGTTCATCAAATCCATAAACACTGCCGGTGCATTGGTGAGCCCAAACGGCATCACCAGAAACTCATAATGACCATACCGCGTACGGAATGCCGTCTTAGGAATATCCTCCTCCCTGACTCTCAACTGATGATAACCCGATCTCAAATCTATCTTAGAAAACAACGAGAACCCTTTAACTGATCAAACAAATCATCTATACGAGGCATAGGATACTTATTCTTAACCGTAACCCGATTCAACTTCCGGTAATCTATACAAAGTCTCAAAGCACCACCTTTCTTTTTAACAAAAGGGCTGGCGCTCCCCACGGCGAAACACTAGGACGGATATAGCCCTTATCTAACAATTCTTGGAGCTGAATCTTCAACTCAACTAACTCGGCTGGGGCAAAACGGTAAGGTGCCATAGAAATCGGCGCCGTGCCGGGCACTAAATCAATGGAGAACTCAATCTCTCGCTGAGGTGGCAAACTAACAAGATCATCGGGAAAAACGTCCGAATACTCACAAACCACCCTCGGCAACACAATCTGGGTCTCATCACCCTCACTAATCGAAAGACTAGCAAGTAGACCACTAAGCTCACTCCGCCCTCGCGGATCATAACCCGGTGGCAAAACACTACCAACCCGGTCCCCCAGAAAACGAAAACACTCCCCGTTCATGGTACAACAAGTGACCCTCTGACGGTAGCAATCAATAACTGCCCAGTATGACGACAACCAGTCCATACCCAAAATAACATCAAAGCCCTTCATGGGCATAACTACAAAAGAGAAAGGGATTCTATGATCATCGACCTCTATGTCACAACCCCTAACACCTTGTTTCAAAGTCAATTCACCCCCAAGAGGTGACACTACACAAATAGGAGACGCTAACTGTGCTAACTCCAACTCCAAAACAGATGCAAATGCAGCAGACACAAAGGAATGAGATGCACCCGTATCAATCAAAACATTAGCAACCGAGTTGCAAAACAAAAAGGTACCTCTAACCACAGATGGAGCTGGCACAAGATCCTGCACGGTAACAGCATACACGCGCCCAGATGACCTCTGATCAACCTGCTCACCCCTCGGAGCATAAGACTGCTGCACAGATTGGGACGAAGAAGCCCCCTGATTGGCCCTCGAGGCCTGAACTGACTGAGCAGGCAGCTGACTCTGAGTCTGCCTCGAACCAGATGCACCAGGTGTGCCACTCAAATGTGGGCAAAACCTCTTCATGTGCCCTGGTTGACCACACTGATAACACGATAGTGGCTGACCTCTACTCTGACTCTGGCTCTGAGATCGAGCCGAAGAAGATGCTGCTCTCTGAACTCCTCCCCTCTGAGGACAAACTGGAGACTTGTGGCCCAGCTGACCACACTTGAAACAAGTGATGTTTCCCTGACTGCCTTTCCCCGAACTAGCACTCGGTACAGGAAAAGTAGACCTTGAGAAGCTATCCTGAGGCTGCTGAGGAGTGAAACCTCTCTGCCTCTTGCCATCACCCTGGCCATCCTGACTCCTCTTGGAGCCTTTCTGCCCTTCCTCCTCTTCCTGCATCATAATCTCAGTATGGGCAGCTGCATCAACTAATCGCCCAAAATCCCGAATCATAGACCCTACAATTCTTAGCATGAGGCCACGCCTCAACTTCTTCTCAAACTCAATGCAACGGCGTTCCTCAGACGCCACCAACTCAGGTGCAAACCTGGACAAACTAGTGAATGTAGCCTCAAACTCGGCCACTGATGAACTGTTCTGCTTAAGCTGGCGGAACTACTCTCTCAACTTCTCCTGAACAGCTGGAGACAAGAACTTCTCCTGAAAAGCATCAACAAAAGCCTTCCAAGTCCCTCCAATACGACTCTTGGTGAACTTCCACCACTGACCCGCATCCCCTTTCAGCTGGAAAGATGCCAAGGTCACCTTCAGTACCTCGTCTTCGATGCCTAGCATCTCAAACGTTTTCGTTGTCTGTTCGAGCCATTCGTCTGCCTTAAGTGGCTCTTTAGGATCACCCACAAATTCGTCCGGATTAGACCGGAAGAACTCCCTCTTCAGAAAAGAAGGTCCTGCATCCCCAACAACAACCTGAGCCTGATTCTCAGCTCTGAGAATGCCTACTGACTCCCTGAATGCCCCTGCTATCTCTCGGGCTAAAGCGCCCATAGCCTGCTGGCCTACTGGCTCGGCCACATTGGCCTGGCCAACTCCCTCCTGCACTGCCGGAATCTCCTCAGGCATTGGCACTTCCTGCCTACCCGGCCTACCACGCCTACCACGTCCTCGTCCTTGACCTGACATCCTAAGAAAGGAAACAAAGACGTTAGCACATTAATAAATGTGCCGAAGCTAAACACTCACATCCTAATGCATTAGACAACAATAAATCATTCCACGTAAGCACATAATCACATAAGCACCTACGAATTTCATTCCTGGATAATGACAGTCCCGAGGCGTCACTAAAGTTCCGGTTGGAAACAACATTGATCAAGTGCCTTTCCAACAAGACTTTCAGAAACTCAAGAATCCAATCAACATCCTAGGAACTACATTCCATACCCACATAATCACATAAACATGTTATCATATAAGCATGTAATCATTATACTAAGTCTCTATCAAACGAGACGAACCCATTGTGATACTAATCACTTCCCACGTACCCAAAGTATTCAAACCCGGTACGCTCTGATACCAAGTTGTAACGCCCTCAAAAATAAACCCATAATACATAATATTGACATGCGGAATTATAAGGAAATAAAGTATCTCATTCCATTCATCAGAGTACCATAAAATAAAAACATCATAATAAATGCCCTATGGGCTTACATCTTGCCAAGCCAACACTTGGACACAATTCCATGAGTTCTAACTCAAAAACAAATAAAGCCCTAGGCTTGAAAGTTTACAAATTGTTCAAATAAAACAAATAAAATAAAGCAAGCCTTCGAGTCCAAATCCTCACAAGCTAAGTCCTTGGAGGTAGTGAACCACCTGAACCTGAAAATGAAGTTCCCATATAGGGTGAGCCACAGCCCAGTAGAAAAATACTAAACCAAGCATAAGAATTAACTAAAGCGTTAGCATTCGATACATGGTTAACACAAGATAATCAATTTCCAATTTCATGACACGAATATGTACATTGTCTATGACATTGTCTATGCACATTTTATTAAACTTCCCAATTATATCATTATGGCTCAGAACCTGGCCAACTATAATAGTGATCCAGGAAATAAATGAGACTAAAGCTCAAACCACAACACTTCCATACTTCCAACTGATACACATTATAATGATGTATCATATCAACAACAAATAGCAATATTGCTATTATCAATAAGCACACATATGAGTGATGCTACTGGAGTCCATCCCCTATCTCCTCCCAACAAATCCGGTTTAGAGGTACATCCCCTATCTTCCCCTAAACCGTGGAGTTCATCCCCTATCTTCTCCAAATAACATGCATATACAATGAAACACACAATTGCCATATACAACACATAATCAATACAAGTAATGTTCTGTATTAATTCAACAGTCAACATAAGTGACTTAATTCCAGTTATACCTAAGCCACATGCAAGGTCTACAACAATCACGACTATCCTCCACCGATAGCCCAAAACAGTTATTTCTAAACAAGAAATAAATACAACAATGAATGTAAAATCAACATTCTCATAGGTGAGTATTTAAACTACCCAACTATATCATTAATCTCATAATTTCCCCAACTTCATGAATTAAACCCAATTTCACATTCTTCCTTAAATTAATTATACAAATTAATCTAAGCCAAAACCCTAAGGTTTCTCCCAAAATTACCAAACTACCCCCACATACCAAATACCAACACTTAGGATTAAAGCGTATAAATGGAGTAGGAAATCCCTACCTCGAAGCAAGAACCCAAAAGAAGAAGAACGAAGATGATAGCCCAAATTCCAAAGTGCTCCAAATTCAAGTTTGTTCAGATTAAATGAAAGCCCTCACTCTCCTCTATCTTTTTTTGTAAAGCAACTAGGGTAAAAACTACCCTAACTAGATCAATCCTAGGAGAGAAGATGAGTTGGGAGAGAGAAAACTCGTAACCTAGGGTTTTATAAACTGAAAGGGGCTAAAAAACGGTTTTAAAACGTCAAACACGATTTTATACCCAGACGCCCCGCTCGAGCGGACAACCCCGCTCGAGCGGACACACAACTCCCGCTCGAGCGAAACTCCCAGCTCGAGCTACACCCGAAGTGCTGCGACTCCCGCTCGAGCGGCGAAAACCCCCGCTCGATGCGCGATCAAGGACACAACAAGTCACCCGCTCGAGCGTTAAACTCCCCGCTCGAGCGGACAAGCCAAAAACTGAACATCACACTTGATTTCTAAACCCAACCAACCTGACATCAACCTGCCCAAAACATCCTATAACTCAAGAATAAGGAATTAAAGGACAACAACAAATAATAATAAGACAATAGAATCTACGGAACATAAGTCCGAATACAAAAATCAAAGGGAAAAGACCGGGGTCGCTATAAGAACACGTCGGACCTTTTGAAGGAATTGTCCGAATTCTGTTTGTAAAAACAAGTTTTTTTTTTTTTTTTCAATTCCCAATGATATCATAAAGCAATAAACAAAATCTTGACCCAATACCGTCACTTCATCTCTAATCAAGAGGCATCTCATAATATGTGTAAATCAACACATATATTCAACTTGCATCAATATTATGCATTAATCTTTTCAATGTTAACAATTTCCATATCATATTCAATCTCATGATATAATTAACACATTCAAATATTAATGTTATACTCCACTTCCGTAAAAAGGCAAGTTTCAAAATGTTAACATTAAACCAAAACATTCTCAATGTTTTCCCAACTTAAGACATATAAATATAAAGCTCTTAAGTTCAACAATATTACATAATCTAAATACAAGATTAATCAGTAAACAAGTCCGGATATTTCTCACGGACTTCCAACTCACGTTCCCAAGTGGCTTCCTCCACTCCGTGATGCTTCCACAAAACCTTCACCAAAGGGATGGTCTTGCCACGCAGGACTTGATCCCGCCTATCCAAAACTCGAATCGGTCTCTCCTCATACGAGACATCCTCATCAACAACTAAATCAGTCCAATCCAGTACATGTGACGGATCTGGCTCATACTTCCGAAGCATACTCACATGAAACACATCATGAACTCCGGATAACTGCGGTGGCAAAGCTAAACGATAAGCAGCCTCGCCAATCCTCTCAAGGATCTCAAAAGGCCCAATAAACCGAGGGGACAACTTCCCGCTCTTCCCAAACCTCATCAAACCCCGCTTAGGTGATATCTTCAAAAAGACATGATCACCCACCTCAAATACCAAAGGTCTCCTCCTACGGTCAGCATAAGATTTCTGACGACTCTGTGCTGTAACAAGCCTCTTACGGATAAGCTCAACTTTCTCCGTCGTTTCCCTCACCAACTCCGGACCCAACAAAGGTGCATCACCCACCTCGGCCCAACAAACAGGAGATCTACACGGTCGGCCGTACAAGGCCTCAAACGGTGCCATACCGATACTAGACTGAAAGCTGTTGTTGTAGGCAAACTCCACTAATGGTAAGTGCCTCTCCCACGACCCACTAAAGTCGAGAACACAACCCCGAAGCATATCCTCAAGGATCTGAATAGTACGCTCGGACTGCCCGTCAGTCTGAGGATGGTAAGCCGTGCTAAGGGTCAACTTAGTGCCTAAAGCACTCTGCAAACTCTGCCACAACCTGGCAGTGAAACGAGGATCTCTATCTGAGACGATCGTCACTGGGACTCCGTGCAACCTCACTATGTCCCGAACATACAACTCAGCAAGATGATCTACTGAATCTCTAACACGCATCGGAATGAAGTGCGCCGACTTCGTCAACCGGTCTACAACCACCCAAATAGCATCACTACCCCGCTGAGTCCTCGGAAGACCCACAACGAAGTCCATAGTGACATGCTCCCACTTCCACTCGGCAATAGGCAAGGGTTGCAACAAACCCGCTGGCCTCTGATGCTCGGCCTTCACTTGCTGACAAGTAAGGCACCTAGATACGAAAGCTGCCACATCTCTCTTCATACCCGCCACCAGAACTGGCGACCCAAATCCCGATACATCTTAGTACCTCCCGGATGCACCGCAAGGCGCGAATGATGAAACTCTCGGAGTACCTCCTCTCGGCAAGACTCCGGCACAAACAAACGGTCTCGGTATCTCACACTCAGGTCGGGATACACCGTCAAACCCTTTTCAACCTTCCCATTAGAAATCTTCTCTCGAAGAGATTCTTCTACCTCAAGATCACCCCTCTGAGCCTCTAACACTCGAGTCACAAGTGTAGGCTGTGCAACAACAGAAAACAAGGCCGCAGCCTCTACGGATTCGCCCAGATGCAAATCAAACTCCCCAACTGTACCCAACATCTCCCACTCCCGGATGGCTATACTAGCTAAGTCACCAACAGATTTCCTACTAAGGGCATCGGCCACGACATTGGCCTTCCCCGGATGATAGTGCAACTCGAAGTCATAATCCTCAATGAACTCCATCCACCTCCTCTGCCTCAAATTCAAGTCTTTCTGTGTAAACAGATATTTCAGACTCTTATGATCCGAGAATACCTCGAACCTCTCACCATAAAGATAATGCCTCCAAATCTTCAAGGCAAATATCACAGCTGCTAACTCTAAATCATGCGTAGGGTAATTCTTCTCATGAATTTTCAACTGACGTGAGCCATAGGCAACCACTTTCCCCTCTTGCATCAACACACAACCCAGACCCTCTCGTGAGGCATCACAATAGACTGCATAACCCAACCCTCTCTCCGGAATAATCAAAACCGGAGCGGTGGTCAATCTAACCTTCAACTCCTGAAACGACTTTTCACAAGTCTCAGTCCATACAAATTTGACTCCCTTCCGAGTCAATCTAGTCAACGGTGAAGCTAACCTGGAGAAATCCTTCACAAACCGACGGTAATACCCAGCTAATCCCAGAAAACTGCGGATCTCAAACACACTCTTAGGCTGTGCCCAATCTTGCACTGCCTCAGTCTTGGATGTATCAACAGACACCCCTTCCCCAGAAACTACATGGCCTAAGAACTTCACCTCTTCTAGCCAAAACTCACACTTCCCGAACTTAGCATAAAGTTTATGGGCTCTAAGTAACTCTAGCACCACTCTCAAGTGTGCCTCGTGCTCCTCCTCTGAAGGTGAATAAATCAAAATGTCGTCCACAAAGACGACCACAAAACGATCCAAGAATTCCCGGAAGATCCGGTTCATCAAATCCATAAACACTGCCGGTGCATTGGTGAGCCCGAATGGCATCACCAGAAACTCATAATGGCCATACCGCGTACGGAATGCCGTCTTCGGAATATCCTCCTCCCTGACTCTCAACTGATGATAACCCGATCTCAAATCTATCTTAGAGAAACAACGGGAACCCTTCAATTGGTCAAACAAATCATCAATACGGGGCATAGGATACTTATTCTTAACTGTAGCCCGATTCAACTTTCTGTAATCAATACACAGTCTCAAAGCACCACCTTTCTTCTTAGCAAAGAGGGCCGGTGCTCCCCACGGCGAAACACTAGGACGGATATAGCCCTTATCTAACAACTCCTGGAGTTGAATCTTCAACTCAACTAACTCGGCTGGGGCAAAACGGTAAGGTGCCATAGAAATCGGCGCCGTGCCGGGCACTAAATCAATGGAGAACTCAATCTCTCGCTGAGGTGGCAAACTAACAAGATCCTCGGGAAAAACGTCCGAATACTCACAGACCACCCTCGGCAACACAATCTGGGTCTCATCACCCTCACTAATCGAAAGACTAGCAAGTAGACCCACTAAGCTCACTCCGCCCTCGCGGATCATAACCCGGTGGCAAAACACTACCAACCCGGTCCCCCAGAAAACGAAAACACTCCCCGTTCACGGTACAACAAGTGACCCTCTGACGGTAGCAATCAATAACTGCCCGGTATGACGACAACCAGTCCATACCCAAAATAACATCAAAGCCCTTCATGGGCATAACTACAAAAGAGAAAGGGATTCTATGATCATCGACCTCTATATCACAACCCCTGACACCTTGTTTCAAAATCAACTCACCCCCAAGTGGCGACACTACACAAATAGGAGATGCTAACTGAGCTAACTCCAACTCCAAAATAGATGCAAATGCAGCAGACACAAAGGAATGAGATGCACCCGTATCAATCAGAACACTAGCAACTGAATTGCAAAACAAGAAGGTACCTCTCACAACAGACGGAGTCGGCACAAGATCCTGCGCGGTAACAGCATACACGCGCCCAGACGACCTCTGATCAACCTGCTCACCCCTTTACCTCGACAGCGCCGAAGGACAGGTGAGAGGTCGGCTCGCGCAAGAGGAGCTCCGGGTCCAGAGCCCTGTCAAAACTGCGGAAGTGGCGGAGTCCATCAGGTGGTAGAATGTGAATGAATAGCCGGGCGATAGGTCGCCGGATCGAACGGGCGCTCGCTCAGCGGGAGGAGCTCGACCCCGGGATCCATCTCGTGGTCCGGGAGTCCCGACAGTGGAACATCATCGCCATAGCGATGGAGAGGAGAAAATAGCCGAAAAGGGAAAAACGGGCCGGAATGCGAAAAGTCAACGGCAAAGTCAACCCCGAGAGGGTCGGAAATGGCCGAAGGGTCGAAATGTGAAAATACACGGAAATGAAGATGAAATCAAGGGGAACAAGTCCCGAAAAAGCGGAACTAGCAAAAAGTACGCCGAAATGAAGATTTGTTCGGTTTGAAAATGTCCGAAACGCGAAGAATATCGCGAATCCGAGAAAATGGGCGTGAAACGGGAGAAATCGATGAGAAATCAAGAAAACAAACTCTAGAGAGAGAGAGGAGGAGTTTTCGGCGGTTTAGAGATGAGACAAATAGGGTTTAAAACCCTATTTTATAAAGCCCGGAGTGAAATGGCAGTTCTGCCCCCGATCAGGCATTTTCTGCCGGTCGGCACTATTTTGTGCCGGTCGGCACTTTTTTGTGCCGGTCGGCACTTTTTTGTGCCGATTGATGAGTTCAGGCAGCCGGTGGCAGCCGGTGACCACCCCACCCAGCCGGTGGTGTTCCAAGGATGTGTTTAGGCTATATGAGGGGTTTTGGGTCTTCATAGCTCAAGAAAGTGCAAGAAAGTGCATCCCCGATGCTCAACCGGCCTCCCGTTTGACCTCGGACCGTGTCTTCTGTGCGTGGCACTGAGATTCAAGCAAGGATTGTATCCTTTCGTATCCTTTTTCTTTTACAAGATTCAAAGTTGCCCCGTGTGCGTTGCATGCATCCATCCTTTTGTCTGTTGCGTCGCAACACGCCGTCTTGCACGTCCCTTGTGACTTGCACTGTCTGGCATATTTGGTGTGGCATACGTGTCGCACTCACATCTTTCTCCATCAAATGAGGTACGTGTGCCTCGTTTTGCATTTCACTGCGTTTCGAGGTACGTGTGCCTCGTTTCGCATTTCACTTTCCATCAAACGAGGTATGTGTGCCTCATTTTGCATTTCATTGCATTTCGAGGTACGTGTACTTCGTTCTGCATGTCATTTTGCATTCCAGTGGGGTACGCGTACCTCACTTTGCATTTCATTTTGCATCTTGCGTACGTCTTAAACACACGGGTCCGGCGGGACCTTAAACACGCACGGTCTAGGAGACCTTAAATCCTCGGAGGTGCAAGACCTTCAGTACATTAAAGTGCACACCTCATTGCATTTGGCATACATCGCATCGCGCCGCGTGCGCACCCCATTTGCACTCCATTTTCCATCCTTATGAGGCACGCGTGTCTCATCTGCCCTATCATGCATTATGCATTACCTCTTCACGGTCCGGCGGGACCCTAAACACCCGGTCTAGGAGACCTTAAATCCTCGAAGGTGCGAAACCCTCGTCTAATGAGGTACGCGTGCCCCATCTTGCATTTCATTACATCTCGAGGCATGTAGGCCTCGTTTTGCACTTCATTTTCCATCCAATGAGGTATGCGGGCCTCATGGTTTCATTTCATCTTCACTTGCATCGTTTCGCATCCCGTGTGGCACGTGTGTCACATTATGCAAATTGCCCCAACGAGGGTCCGGCGGGACCGAAAACACGCACGGTCTGGCGAGACCTTAAGCCCGCTCATTTGCATTTAGCATGCATCTCAAAAGCCGTGCGTTGGCACGCATTTCAAACATAATGCATACGCTGTGCATCCCGGTCTAGGAGACCTTAAATCCTCTGAAGGTGCAATTCCTTTGGTGTTCGTCGTGCCCGAACGACTTTCGGTGGTCTGGTAAAGCCACCTGTCTGTGCTCGCGGTGAGTTCCTAAAAGACCAACTGGGACGTGTGAAAACTAGAGTTTGAATGGCTTATGCCTAGAACGCAAAGGTTCGGAATTTCCAAGACTAAAGTCTGGTTTAAATACCCAGGGGGCTGTACCCTCGGTTTGAAATCTGTATGGAAGCCCATAGGTTGAGGCGGCATGTTTACGCCTTGATTCTGGATACTGAACCAACCTAGTATATCGCCCTGTTGGTAAGATAGGGAAAGCTGCGATCATAGCCATGCATCATAGTGCATTGTCATGCATCATTGTAGTATAGTGCATATGTCATGCATTTTCTGTAAATATCCATCCCATTGCATGCATCCACTGCATCATCTTCCATCCATGGCTTGCGCCTTTCCTTGTTGAGCTTGGTCTGGTATGTGCTCATACTTTTCACGTCTATACACTCATAGTTCTGTGTGCGTTCGCGCCTTGAGGGCTTCGACACCTTTTCTATGTTAGACATGGCTTGTACGTGTACATGCCTTTCTTAGGCAAAATTCGGTTTGGCCCGCGTGCCATATCCCTTGTATCCATCCCATTGCATGCATCCACTGCATCATCTTCCATCCATGGCTTGCGCCTTTCCAGGTTGAGCTTGGTCTGGTATGTGCTCATACTTTTCACGTCTATACACTCATAGTTCTGTGTGCGCTCGCGCCTTGAGGGCTTCGACACCTTTTCTATGTTAGGCATGGCTTGTACGTGTGCATGCCCTTCCTAGGCAAGACTCGGTTTGGCCCGCGTGCCATATCCATTGTATCCATTTCCATTGCATGGTAGTGTAATTGTTGCATCCTGCATTAGGATCATTATTCCCTCATCAGCGGGTCGTTTCCCCACTTATGTCAATCCATCCAATACTTGTCCTTTTGTTCATCTACATCACTCATAGTTCTGTGTGCGCTCGCGCCTTGAGGGCTTCGACACCTTTTCTATGGTAGACGGACTTGTTACCTCCATCAATCTATTTGACATTGTGGTTCCGAGCCGCTCATGATTGAATCATGATTCAATTGCCCTGCACGTAGTTTGCATCGCATTAGTTTCAATTGCATTGCATATTAGTTGCATTATTCATACATAGTTTTGTATATATTGCATATCATCAGCATTCACATCGCATATGTCATGCATGTTGCTAACAATATGTACCTGTTAAGTTTGCTTTCTTTGCAGGCACGATATTATAGTACGGTTCATTTACCGCTGGTGGAACCAGGCGAGCCGCACAGGTATTGTATCTCCCGAGTGCGACGTTTTGAGAATTGCATAATTCTCTTACATCCTTTCTGCATTGTGATGTAGACTGTTGCATGTTAGCTATAACTGTCGCATGTATGCTTCATTACAGCTTTTGCATGATCATAAGTTATGCTCGGCTTCTTGCATTTTCAGTTGCATTTCGCCCCTGCCTTCGGGCGCATATCTTATCTTTGGCATGTGTGCCTCCTGCATGAAACTACGCTGGTTTGATTCCCTAAGGGATACGTAGGCAGCTTGCGAGTTCAACCATTTGCGCTTTGTATGTCTGTCCAAGTCTTCGGCCTTGTCAAAAATGGGTCGTCTCTGGGCTTTGACATTCACTCCCGTCATTATTATGACTTTCGAGTTCTGTCAAAGAGGGGCAACTGTAGACACCCCATTTTTCACCGTCCTCAAGACTTGGATGTCACCGCTTGAACACTCGGTGATTATCCATGTTTGTGTTCGTTTGGAGTTCCCGGAGTTCTCGGCTCGCGTGCCTTGCCTCAGGACCTCCGAACTCGATCGTTTTGTGTCTGGTTGTGCACCAAACACTTTTGTTTTGCCTTGGGAAGGCAGGGAATGCTTTGTGAGGCATCCCCACATACCACCGGCTGGGGCTAGAGGCCACCGGCTGGCTAGAGTTGCCATCGGCATTATATTATGCCGGTCGGCACTATTTTGTGCCGGTCGGCACTCTTTTTGGCAAAATGACCATTTTGCGCCAGCCGGCTACTTTACAGCTGCTTTCTGAGATATTTTAGACAGCTGTTTAGCTCTTGTTTCCCCTCCATACACGTGTATGGAGGGATGAGCTTGCTTAGGGGCTAAGCTTGTAAGCTTTTTGCCTATAAGAGGGAAGGCTCTTCCCTTTGCTCAAGGGTTACAAAAATCTGAGAGCTTTAGACATTGTTAGAGAGTTAGAACTCTGGTTCTTTTAGGGTTAGAATATATATACACTCTATCTCCCTCTTTCTCTTTGAAATCTAGGTGTTTTGTGCCTTACTATTGCACTAAAACACCTAGTGTTCCACCTTCCTCTTGGTTCTGAGGTTCCAGAGGTTTGTCCTTACTGTTCTTGACTGGTTTTGAGCTCAAGGACCTATCCATTCCAACCTTTGTGAAGGTGGTCTTCAAAGGTAACAAAACTACCCTTTTTCCCCATTTTTGCACTCTATTTTTACTTGCTTTAAAATAGTTTTTGAGCTTAGTGTTTGGCACAAAAAGTTCTGTTTTTTAAGCCTCTTTATTGTTTATTAAGGGTGCTAGGTGATTTGGTAAGTTTGACCATCCTTAAGCCTTGAAAAGGCCACTTTTTGTGCTATTTTTGTGGGAGATCCGAGACTTTGGTGTTAGGATCTCTTCACCACTGAAATCTTGAGGGATTTCAGTGGTGAGGAGCATGCCTTAGAGTCTCAAGAAGGAGAGGGCCCCCCCTCTCCTCGATGTCCTTGAAAAGGGCAAATTTTGCTTCCTTATGGAGCTTCATGCTTGAGTGTGTGTTGAGCATGTTTGACTTGTTTTCCATGCTTATATTGCCATGTTATAACATGATTTCAAGTTGGTTTAGGCCCCTTATGCATGCTTAGCATAGTTGCCTTGTAATGCCTCTTTGATGCCTTACATGCCTAGGTTGTATGCCTTAGCTTCGAGCATGTTTTAAGCTTGCATTTGTGAAGCTTGTATGCTTATTTTGTCATGATCTAGCTCTGTCCATAGCCATTTGGGTCGATCTCATCATGCATTACATAGCCCCTTTGCATTTGGCTTGTTGGCCTTAGGAGTATGCATGTGTAGTATGCCATGCTTACACTATTTTCAATGATTTGGAACCATTTAGCATGGTATTTCAGACCTTGTAGTGTACTTGTATGCATGCTTTAATTGCTTCTTTAATGCTCTAAGAGTACGTATTGAATGCTCCATGTTTTGATCATGTTGCATGCCTTAATGTTTGTGCTTCTTAGATGCCATCTAAGTGGTCCATTGGGCCTATTTTGACATGCTAAAAACCTGTTTTAGGTTGATTAGTGCATGCCATGAATGTTTGTACAAAGTGTGGTTCAATGCCCAATTAGCTTGCCTTAAGCCTAGGCTATTTGCATGCTTTGTTTGACTTGTCTTGTTGCATGATTTGGCATCATATGTTGCATGATTTTCAGAGCTTTTAATGCATGCTAATAGTCCATGTTTTAACTCACTTCAAGTGTGCTTGAATGTTGTTATGCTTAGTGTTGGTGTACCTTAACATGTGTATGTGTGCATGTGTGTTTGGCCCCCAATAATTTGGCATTGTGGCCACTGATTTTAGGCCTTTTAGAGTTGCCTAATTCATGTATAAGTCCATCCCCCCCATTGGTTTGCATGTTTGCTTGTATGCCTTGCATAAGTGCATCACATTGGTCATTTTGCATGATAGATAACATGCTTAGGGTTGCATCACATTTGCATGCATGTTAAGCCTCTTGAAATGAAGTATGATAGAGGTTTGAGCACCCTTGTTTGCTTGTTTGCATTGCATGCATTTGAAATCAAAGTTGCATTCTTGTTCTTGGGGCCATCATGCATGGAAATGCGCGATTGGTGTACGAGAATCGAGGCACATGCCCCTTCGAGTCAATAACATGATAGGGAGTGTGTTTTGGTGCATACATGCCTTGAATTGCATTGCCATGCATTTTGTTGCCCTCTGCTGCTGTGAGTTGCAGGTTTTGCAGGCATTTTGTGCCGACCGGCACTTTTTAGTGCCGACCGGCAGTAAATTGGCAGCCGATAGCTTCACTCAGTGCCGGTGGCCACATCCTTCAGCCGGTGGTGTTGTACCTCAGCCGGTGGTACTCCCCTGTGCCTGAGAGGCACTCTTGGACTTTGGCAAGTTTCAGAGGAGGGTAGCAGGGAAAACAGAGGCACACTTGCATGACAGTGCGATTCCGAGCCAGTCCCGAAACGCGCTGCATCCGGCCCTCATCCGAGGTGGTTTAATGCTTAATTAGATTAATTATTTGTCTAATTAATTTAGTGAATTTGTAATAATTAATTAGCTTGCGTAGTTAATTATTTGTATTATTATTTTGGTCCCTCCGAGCGAGGGCAAAATGTAATAAGTGTGTGTGAGTGGGTGTATGTCTTCCAATCCCCATTTCTTTCTATTTACCTGCTTACGATGGTAGATTAGGGCACGTCTTTTAGCATACCTTATGCAATGCATGCGTGCATTCATGCATTTGTTTACATGCACCGGGCTCGGTACATCATACAAACCGCATTCAATTTTCAAATCCAAATTGAATACGTGCTATTCACATACTTCGTATGCCATGTTTAGGGGTTAGCCGAGCCTACTCTAGGTTGCATCTATTCTTGTGTCGCATTAGCCACTTGACATGAACTAGGTCATGCATGTTGCTAACTGGGTTATTGTTTTTGGCACGGAGTACGATGTAGTTTTTTGTTTTAGCACTTCGCATGCGTGTGAATGTTAACATGACAGTATGCTTGCCATGCGGCTAAATGCTTATGTGTTATAAACTGTTTGAATGCCTGTGGGTGGAGGTTAGATTGCTTGAGTTGGGAAAACTCATTGAAATCCGTATTTTAGCCTACTTGCGAGTAGCAAAAATCAACACGTTTTTCGAGACAAAACGGATACGCAATGTTTATTTCCAAGTTGGGAAATCTAGTCTATACTTTTGTGTTGTGCGCATCACATAGTAATTCTAGGTTAAATAATCGGAATAAGAACGCATAAAGTTTTCAAAAACGGATATCATGGTTAGTAGAGGCCGGTCTTCGGACCGGGCGAAAGGGGGTGCTCATAGCTGACCTTCCCCGATCGTACCCAAGCTCCCGAGCCAAGTCACTTTGGTGATGACGGACATGTGGCCTTCGGCACCGAGTCAGGGTTTCCTAAATTCCCCATTTTAAAAATATTTAGGTGGCGATCTGTAATCTGGCAAAGCAGTCCATGTTTGGCACTACTTTTTCAAAAACTGTTTTCTTCAAAACGATTTGCCAGAGTTGGACTCTTTGGTTCAGATTTAGAACCGCGACACAAAAGGGAGTCCGAACTGTAGAGTGAAGCCCACGGGCGCGTCTACAACTGCACCCATTCATTTTTATTAGATAAATTATAATTATAATTTTTGAGTATGCAAAATAATTATAGTTTTTGAGTATGCAAATAGTAATATAATTTTTGAGCATGCAAATAGCTAACAATATAGCGTTAGGATGGTAAGAGTTTCTCCACTCATAATCAATTAGTTTTGAGTTAGGTATTTTAATAAGGCCCATATCCACAGACTTTCACCGATTAATAGTAGGCTAGGTTCGGGCTTGCTTATCTTATATTTTTAAAACCTAAAACCTATTCATGTGCTTAAAAATACGGGTTTAATAGGTCTCAAATAGGCTTGGTTCATATGGGCCTAATTTTACCCAAATTTTAACTTTCATTTAGACTTTATTTTATTTTATTTTTTATTTTTATATATTTAATTTCAAAACTATTTAAAAAATACAAAATTTCTAATACAAAATTTTGAAGTGCATCACAACAATTGTAATCACTTTTGAAATTATTATAAAAAAGAATATATATATATATTTATCGAAATACAAAACAGAATTACATCTATTATGCTTTTGTTATTGAATTGTATATACATCGTTAATCTCATAGAAATTTAGTTACTAGTTTCATAGATGGCGTGCTACTCGCTTAGTTTTTAGTTTCAAAATTATTATTTTTTATACGTTTTTACACGTAGAAAGAATAAATAAATAAATAAAATAAAGTGAAAATAAATTAATTATGGGACACTTACCAATAAGCCATGTACATATTATAGGGAAAATGGTCCTACATATTTTTAATTATTATCAAAAAATTATTTTTTTTTTAAGTTTAAAAAAAGTTGCTACATCTTATGTAACGCCCTCAAAATTCAACTTAAAGAATATAAAACAAAACATGCATTATTAAAGGAAGACATTATTTATTACATCAATCATCAGAGTCTTACGAAATAAAATACCATAATAAATGCCCTACGGGCTTACATCTTGCCAAGCCAACACTTGGATACAATTTACTGAGTTCTAACTCAAAACAGATAAAGCCCTAGGCTTGAAGAATTACAATGTTCAAATAAAACAAATAACAGATAAAACAAGTCTTCAAATTCAATTCCTCACAAGCTAAGTCCTTGGAGGGAGTGAACCACCTGAACCTGAAAAATAAAGTTCCCATATAGGGTGAGCCACAGCCCAGTAAAGAAATACTAAACCAAGCATAAGCAATAACTAAAGCATTAGCATCTGATACATGGTTAACACACTATAATCAAGTTACAATATTCATGACACGAATGTCTACACTGCCTATGACACATTGTCTATGGCACATTTTACTTTCCACTTATGGCTCAGAACCTGGCCAAATAACTCAACAGGGTTTCATCTTTTATTACCATTACTTCCAATACAACAGGAATAACAATTCAAGTTAGACCTAATCATAACAAATACACATAGTGGTATTGTATCATTCACAATCAATTCACTTCCATACTTCCCAACTGATACACATTTTAGTGATGTATCATATTCACAATAAATAGAAATATTTCTATTAAACAATAAGCACACATAAGAGTGATGCTACTGGAGTCCATCCCCTATCTTCTCCCAATAAATCCGGTTTAGAGGTCCATCCCCTATCTTCCCCTAAACCGTGGAGTTCATCCCCTATCTCCTCCAAACAAAATGCATATGCAATGAAACACACAATTGCCATATACACACATAATCAATACAAGTAATGTTCTGCATTAATTTAACAGTCAACATAAGTGACATAATTTCAGTTATACCTAAGCCACATGCAAGGTCTACAACAATCAATGGCTATCCTCCACCGATAGCCCAAAACAGTTATTTCTAAACAAGAAATAAATACATCAATGAATGTAAATTTAACATTCCCAATTCTATGAATTAAACCAAATTCCACATTATTCCTTTAAATTAATTATACAAATTAATCTAAACCAAACCCTAAGGTTTCTTCCAAAATTACCAAACTACCCCCACATACCAAAATTACCAAACTACCCCCACATACCAAAATACTAACACTTATGATTAAAGCGTATAAATGGAGTAGGAAATCCCTACCTCGAATATATAACTCAGAAAGAAGAAGAAGAAGATGATGCCCAAACTTCAAAGTGCTCCAAACCACGAATTTCTCAGATTAAATGGAAGCCCTCACTCCCCTCTATCTTATTTGTAAAGCAACTAGGGCAAAAACCCACCCTAACTAGATCAAACCTAGGAGAGAAGGTGTTTAGAGAAGAAGAGAAGTCGGACTTTAGGGTTTTAGAATCAAAAAGAGGCTGAAAACTGTTTTAAAATACGCTTCTGCGTATTTATACCTGACAGGCTCGCTCGAGCGAAGACCTGGTCGCTCGAGCGACCAGACACAGAAAATCATCGCTCGAGCGAAGAAATGCTCGCTCGAGCCAAAAACTCGATGCTTCAGGTCTGCAACCCAGAAGCTCGCTCGAGCGAAGGAAAGCTCGCTCGAGCGAAGAACTCAAAGACATACACCTCACTCGCTCGAGCGAAGGAAGCTCGCTCGAGCCAAGAAACACATCCATCAGGTCTAAGTACTGGACGCAAAGCTCGCTCGAGCGAAGGGACCCTGGCTCGAGCGAAGGACCAAAATCAAAGACCTCGCTCGAGCGAAGAAGAGCTCGCTCGAGCGACCAACCCAAAAACTGGACATGTACTTTTGGTTTCTAAACCCAACCAACCTGTAACATAACCTGCCCAATAAATCCTATAACTCAAAATAAAGAATTAAAGGACAACAACAACAATGATACAACAATGGAATCTACGGAACATAAGTCCGGATACAATAATCAAATGGGAAAAGACCGGGGTCGCTATAACCTCCCCCCTTAAAAGAATTTCGTCCCCGAAATTAGCATAAGTTTGTAAAAACAAGTTTTTTTTTTTTTCAATTCCCAATGATATCATAAAGCAATAAACAACATCTTGACCCAATACCGGTCACTTCATCTCTAATCAAGAGGCATCTCATAATATGTGTAAATCAACATATATTCAACTTGCATCAATATTATGCATTAATCTTTTCAATGTTAACAATTTCCATATCATATTCAATCTCATGATATAATTAACACATTCAATATATTAATGTTATACTCCACTTCCGTAAAAAGGCAAGTTTCAAAATGTTAACATTAAACCAAAACATTCTCAATGTTTTCCCAACTTAAGACATATATATAAAGCTCTTAAGTTCAACAATATTACATAATCTAAATACAAGATTACAAATCAGTAAACAAGTCCGGATATTTCTCACGGACTTCCAACTCACGTTCCCAAGTGGCTTCCTCCACTCCGTGATGCTTCCACAAAACCTTCACCAAAGGGATGGTCTTGCCACGCAGGACTTGATCCCGCCTATCCAAAACTCGAATCGGTCTCTCCTCATACGAGACATCCTCATCAACAACTAAATCAGTCCAATCCAGTACATGTGACGGATCTGGCTCATACTTCCGAAGCATACTCACATGAAACACATCATGAACTCCGGATAACTGCGGTGGCAAAGCTAAACGATAAGCAGCCTCGCCAATCCTCTCAAGGATCTCAAAAGGCCCAATAAACCGAGGGGACAACTTCCCGCTCTTCCCAAACCTCATCAAACCCCGCTTAGGTGATATCTTCAAAAAGACATGATCACCCACCTCAAATACCAAAGGTCTCCTCCTACGGTCAGCATAAGATTTCTGACGACTCTGTGCTGTAACAAGCCTCTTACGGATAAGCTCAACTTTCTCCGTCGTTTCCCTCACCAACTCCGGACCCAACAAAGGTGCATCACCCACCTCGGCCCAACAAACAGGAGATCTACACGGTCGGCCGTACAAGGCCTCAAACGGTGCCATACCGATACTAGACTGAAAGCTGTTGTTGTAGGCAAACTCCACTAATGGTAAGTGCCTCTCCCACGACCCACTAAAGTCGAGAACACAACCCCGAAGCATATCCTCAAGGATCTGAATAGTACGCTCGGACTGCCCGTCAGTCTGAGGATGGTAAGCCGTGCTAAGGGTCAACTTAGTGCCTAAAGCACTCTGCAAACTCTGCCACAACCTGGCAGTGAAACGAGGATCTCTATCTGAGACGATCGTCACTGGGACTCCGTGCAACCTCACTATGTCCCGAACATACAACTCAGCAAGATGATCTACTGAATCTCTAACACGCATCGGAATGAAGTGCGCCGACTTCGTCAACCGGTCTACAACCACCCAAATAGCATCACTACCCCGCTGAGTCCTCGGAAGACCCACAACGAAGTCCATAGTGACATGCTCCCACTTCCACTCGGCAATAGGCAAGGGTTGCAACAAACCCGCTGGCCTCTGATGCTCGGCCTTCACTTGCTGACAAGTAAGGCACCTAGATACGAAAGCTGCCACATCTCTCTTCATACCCCGCCACCAGAACTGGCGACCCAAATCCCGATACATCTTAGTACCTCCCGGATGCACCGCAAGGCGCGAATGATGAAACTCTCGGAGTACCTCCTCTCGGCAAGACTCCGGCACAAACAAACGGTCTCGGTATCTCACACTTAGGTCGGGATACACCGTCAAACCCTTTTCAACCTTCCCATTAGAAATCTTCTCTCGAAGAGATTCTACCTCAAGATCACCCCTCTGAGCCTCTAACACTCGAGTCACAAGTGTAGGCTGTGCAACAACAGAAAACAAGGCCGCAGCCTCTACGGATTCGCCCAGATGCAAATCAAACTCCCCAACTGTACCCAACATCTCCCACTCCCGGATGGCTATACTAGCTAAGTCACCAACAGATTTCCTACTAAGGGCATCGGCCACGACATTGGCCTTCCCCGGATGATAGTGCAACTCGAAGTCATAATCCTCAATGAACTCCATCCACCTCCTCTGCCTCAAATTCAAGTCTTTCTGTGTAAACAGATATTTCAGACTCTTATGATCCGAGAATACCTCGAACCTCTCACCATAAAGATAATGCCTCCAAATCTTCAAGGCAAATATCACAGCTGCTAACTCTAAATCATGCGTAGGGTAATTCTTCTCATGAATTTTCAACTGACGTGAGCCATAGGCAACCACTTTCCCCTCTTGCATCAACACACAACCCAGACCCTCTCGTGAGGCATCACAATAGACTGCATAACCCAACCCTCTCTCCGGAATAATCAAAACCGGAGCGGTGGTCAATCTAACCTTCAACTCCTGAAACGACTTTTCACAAGTCTCAGTCCATACAAATTTGACTCCCTTCCGAGTCAATCTAGTCAACGGTGAAGCTAACCTGGAGAAATCCTTCACAAACCGACGGTAATACCCAGCTAATCCCAGAAAACTGCGGATCTCAAACACACTCTTAGGCTGTGCCCAATCTTGCACTGCCTCAGTCTTGGATGTATCAACAGACACCCCTTCCCCAGAAACTACATGGCCTAAGAACTTCACCTCTTCTAGCCAAAACTCACACTTCCCGAACTTAGCATAAAGTTTATGGGCTCTAAGTAACTCTAGCACCACTCTCAAGTGTGCCTCGTGCTCCTCCTCTGAAGGTGAATAAATCAAAATGTCGTCCACAAAGACGACCACAAAACGATCCAAGAATTCCCGGAAGATCCGGTTCATCAAATCCATAAACACTGCCGGTGCATTGGTGAGCCCGAATGGCATCACCAGAAACTCATAATGGCCATACCGCGTACGGAATGCCGTCTTCGGAATATCCTCCTCCCTGACTCTCAACTGATGATAACCCGATCTCAAATCTATCTTAGAGAAACAACGGGAACCCTTCAATTGGTCAAACAAATCATCAATACGGGGCATAGGATACTTATTCTTAACTGTAGCCCGATTCAACTTTCTGTAATCAATACACAGTCTCAAAGCACCACCTTTCTTCTTAGCAAAGAGGGCCGGTGCTCCCCACGGCGAAACACTAGGACGGATATAGCCCTTATCTAACAACTCCTGGAGTTGAATCTTCAACTCAACTAACTCGGCTGGGGCAAAACGGTAAGGTGCCATAGAAATCGGCGCCGTGCCGGGCACTAAATCAATGGAGAACTCAATCTCTCGCTGAGGTGGCAAACTAACAAGATCCTCGGGAAAAACGTCCGAATACTCACAGACCACCCTCGGCAACACAATCTGGGTCTCATCACCCTCACTAATCGAAAGACTAGCAAGTAGACCACTAAGCTCACTCCGCCCTCGCGGATCATAACCCGGTGGCAAAACACTACCAACCCGGTCCCCCAGAAAACGAAAACACTCCCCGTTCACGGTACAACAAGTGACCCTCTGACGGTAGCAATCAATAACTGCCCGGTATGACGACAACCAGTCCATACCCAAAATAACATCAAAGCCCTTCATGGGCATAACTACAAAAGAGAAAGGGATTCTATGATCATCGACCTCTATATCACAACCCCTGACACCTTGTTTCAAAATCAACTCACCCCCAAGTGGCGACACTACACAAATAGGAGATGCTAACTGAGCTAACTCCAACTCCAAAATAGATGCAAATGCAGCAGACACAAAGGAATGAGATGCACCCGTATCAATCAGAACACTAGCAACTGAATTGCAAAACAAGAAGGTACCTCTCACAACAGACGGAGTCGGCACAAGATCCTGCGCGGTAACAGCATACACGCGCCCAGACGACCTCTGATCAACCTGCTCACCCCTCGGAGCAGTAGACTGCTGCACAGATTGGGACGAAGAAGCCCCCTGATTGGCCCTCGAGGCCTGACCCGACTGAGCTGGCTGCTGACCCTGAGTCTGCCTCAAACCAGATGCACCAGGTGTGCCACTCAACTGCGGGCAATACCTCTTCATGTGCCCTGGCTGACCACACTGATAGCACGAGAGTGGCTGGCCTCTACCCTGACTCTGGCTCTGAGATCGAGCCGAAGAAGATGCTGCTCTCTGAACTCCTCCCCTCTGAGGACAAACTGGAGACTTGTGACCCAGCTGGCCACACTTGAAGCAAGTGATGTCTCCCTGACTGCCTTTCCCTGAACTAGCACTCTGCACAGGAAAAGTAGACCTAGAGAAGCTACTCTGAGGCTGCTGAGGAGTGAAACCTCTCTGCCTCCTGCCATCGCCCTGACCATCCTGACTCCTCTTGGAGCCTTTCTGCCCTACTTCCTCCTCCCGCATCGCGATCTCAGTATGGGCTGCTGCATCAACCAAACGCCCAAAATCCCTAATCATAGTCGGCACCATTCTCAATTTGAGGCCGCGCCTCAACTTCTTCTCGAACTCTATACACCGACGTTCCTCGGACGCCACTAACTCAGGTGCGAACCTGGACAAACTAGTAAATAAGGCCTCAAACTCAGCCACTGATGAACTATTCTGCTTCAGCTGGCAGAACTGATCTCTCAACGTCTCCTGAACAGCTGGAGACAGGTACTTCTCCTGAAAAGCATTCACAAACGCCTCCCATGTACCTCCAACACGAGCCTTAATGAATTTCCACCACTGACCCGCATCCCCTTTCAGCTGGAAAGATGCCAAGGTCACCTTCAACCCCTCGTCTTCGATGCCAAGCATCTCAAACGTTTTCGTTGTCTGTTCGAGCCATTCGTCTGCCTTAAGCGGCTCGCTAGGATCACCTAAAACACGTCCGGTTGAGACCGGAAGAACTCCCTCTTCAGAAAAGAAGGCCCTGCATCTGCAGCAACTACGGGGCCGGAACTACCTGGGCTGGATTCGCAGCCCTCAGAATGTCAACTGATGCCTGAAATGCCCCTGCTATCTCTTGGGCCAAAGCGCCCAAAAACGGCTGTCCTACTGGCTCGGCCACATTGGCCTGGCCAACACCCTCCTGAACTGCCGGAATCTCCTCCGGTATAGGCACTTCCTGCCTAGCCTGTCTACCGCGCCTACCGCGACCTCGTCCTCGTCCTGACATCCTATTAAGGAAACAAAGACGTTAGCACATTAATAAATGTACCAAAGCTAAACACTCACGTCCTAATGCGTTGGACAACAATAAGGCACACCACGTAAGCACATAATCACATAAGCACCTACGAATTTCATTCCTGGATAATGATAGTCCCAAAGGGTTACTATAGTTCCGGTTGGAAGCAGCATTGATCAAGTGCCTTTCCAACAAGACTACTAGAAACTCAAGGATCCAATCAATATCTAGAAACTACATTCCATACCCACATAATCACATAAACATGTTATCATATAAGCATGCAATCATTACACTAAGTCTCTATCAAACGAGACGAACCCATTGTGATACTAATCACTTCCCACGTACCCAAAGTATTCAAACCCGGTACGCTCTGATACCAAGTTGTAACGCCCTCAAAATTCAACCCAAAGAATATAAAACAAAACATGCATTATTAAAAGAAGACATTATTTATTACATCAATCATCAGAGTCTTACGAAATAAAATACCATAATAAATGCCCTACGGGCTTACATCTTGCCAAGCCAACACTTGGATACAATTTACTGAGTTCTAACTCAAAACAGATAAAGCCCTAGGCTTGAAGAATTACAATGTTCAAATAAAACAAATAACAGATAAAACAAGTCTTCAAATTCAATTCCTCACAAGCTAAGTCCTTGGAGGGAGTGAACCACCTGAACCTGAAAAATAAAGTTCCCATATAGGGTGAGCCACAGCCCAGTAAAGAAATACTAAACCAAGCATAAGCAATAACTAAAGCATTAGCATCTGATACATGGTTAACACACTATAATCAAGTTACAATATTCATGACACGAATGTCTACACTGCCTATGACACATTGTCTATGGCACATTTTACTTTCCACTTATGGCTCAGAACCTGGCCAAATAACTCAACAGGGTTTCATCTTTTATTACCATTACTTCCAATACAACAGGAATAACAATTCAAGTTAGACCTAATCATAACAAATACACATAGTGGTATTGTATCATTCACAATCAATTCACTTCCATACTTCCCAACTGATACACATTTTAGTGATGTATCATATTCACAATAAATAGAAATATTTCTATTAAACAATAAGCACACATAAGAGTGATGCTACTGGAGTCCATCCCCTATCTCCTCCCAATAAATCCGGTTTAGAGGTCCATCCCCTATCTTCCCCTAAACCGTGGAGTTCATCCCCTATCTCCTCCAAATAAAAATGCATATGCAATGAAACACACAATTGCCATATACAACACATAATCAATACAAGTAATGTTCTGTATTAATTCAACAGTCAACATAGGTGACATAATTTCAGTTATACCTAAGCCGCATGCAAGGTCTACAACAATCAATGGCTATCCTCCACCGATAGCCCAAAACAGTTATTTCTAAACAAGAAATAAATATAACAATGAATGTAAATTTAACATTCCCAATTCTATGAATTAAACCAAATTCCACATTATTCCTTTAAATTAATTATACAAATTAATCTAAACCAAACCCTAAGGTTTCTTCCAAAATTACCAAACTACCCCCACATACCAAAATTACCAAACTACCCCCCACATACCAAAATACTAACACTTATGATTAAAGCGTATAAATGGAGTAGGAAATCCCTACCTCGAATATATAACTCAGAAAGAAGAAGAAGAGATGATGCCCAAACTTCAAAGTGCTCCAAACCACGAATTTCTCAGATTAAATGGAAGCCCTCACTCCCCTCTATCTTATTTGTAAAGCAACTAGGGCAAAAACCCACCCTAACTAGATCAAACCTAGGAGAGAAGGTGTTTAGAGAAGAAGAGAAGTCGGACTTTAGGGTTTTAGAATCAAAAAGAGGCTGAAAACTGTTTTAAAATACGCTTCTGCGTATTTATACCTGACAGGCTCGCTCGAGCGAAGACCTGGTCGCTCGAGCGACCAGACACAGAAAATCATCGCTCGAGCGAAGAAATGCTCGCTCGAGCCAAAAACTCGATGCTTCAGGTCTGCAACCCAGAAGCTCGCTCGAGCGAAGGAAAGCTCGCTCGAGCGAAGAACTCAAAGACATACACCTCACTCGCTCGAGCGAAGGAAGCTCGCTCGAGCCAAGAAACACATCCATCAGGTCTAAGTACTGGACGCAAAGCTCGCTCGAGCGAAGGGACCCTGGCTCGAGCGAAGGACCAAAATCAAAGACCTCGCTCGAGCGAAGAAGAGCTCGCTCGAGCGACCAACCCAAAAACTGGACATGTACTTTTGGTTTCTAAACCCAACCAACCTGTAACATAACCTGCCCAATAAATCCTATAACTCAAAATAAAGAATTAAAGGACAACAACAACAATGATACAACAATGGAATCTACGGAACATAAGTCCGGATACAATAATCAAATGGGAAAAGACCGGGGTCGCTATAACCTCCCCCCCTTAAAAGAATTTCGTCCCCGAAATTTAGCATAAGTTTGTAAAAACAAGTTTTTTTTTTTTCAATTCCCAATGATATCATAAAGCAATAAACAACATCTTGACCCAATACCGGTCACTTCATCTCTAATCAAGAGGCATCTCATAATATGTGTAAATCAACATATATTCAACTTGCATCAATATTATGCATTAATCTTTTCAATGTTAACAATTTCCATATCATATTCAATCTCATGATATAATTAACACATTCAAATATTAATGTTATACTCCACTTCCGTAAAAAGGCAAGTTTCAAAATGTTAACATTAAACCAAAACATTCTCAATGTTTTCCCAACTTAAGACATATATATATAAAGCTCTTAAGTTCAACAATATTACATAATCTAAATACAAGATTACAAATCAGTAAACAAGTCCGGATATTTCTCACGGACTTCCAACTCACGTTCCCAAGTGGCTTCCTCCACTCCGTGATGCTTCCACAAAACCTTCACCAAAGGGATGGTCTTGCCACGCAGGACTTGATCCCGCCTATCCAAAACTCGAATCGGTCTCTCCTCATACGAGACATCCTCATCAACAACTAAATCAGTCCAATCCAGTACATGTGACGGATCTGGCTCATACTTCCGAAGCATACTCACATGAAACACATCATGAACTCCGGATAACTGCGGTGGCAAAGCTAAACGATAAGCAGCCTCGCCAATCCTCTCAAGGATCTCAAAAGGCCCAATAAACCGAGGGGACAACTTCCCGCTCTTCCCAAACCTCATCAAACCCCGCTTAGGTGATATCTTCAAAAAGACATGATCACCCACCTCAAATACCAAAGGTCTCCTCCTACGGTCAGCATAAGATTTCTGACGACTCTGTGCTGTAACAAGCCTCTTACGGATAAGCTCAACTTTCTCCGTCGTTTCCCTCACCAACTCCGGACCCAACAAAGGTGCATCACCCACCTCGGCCCAACAAACAGGAGATCTACACGGTCGGCCGTACAAGGCCTCAAACGGTGCCATACCGATACTAGACTGAAAGCTGTTGTTGTAGGCAAACTCCACTAATGGTAAGTGCCTCTCCCACGACCCACTAAAGTCGAGAACACAACCCCGAAGCATATCCTCAAGGATCTGAATAGTACGCTCGGACTGCCCGTCAGTCTGAGGATGGTAAGCCGTGCTAAGGGTCAACTTAGTGCCTAAAGCACTCTGCAAACTCTGCCACAACCTGGCAGTGAAACGAGGATCTCTATCTGAGACGATCGTCACTGGGACTCCGTGCAACCTCACTATGTCCCGAACATACAACTCAGCAAGATGATCTACTGAATCTCTAACACGCATCGGAATGAAGTGCGCCGACTTCGTCAACCGGTCTACAACCACCCAAATAGCATCACTACCCCGCTGAGTCCTCGGAAGACCCACAACGAAGTCCATAGTGACATGCTCCCACTTCCACTCGGCAATAGGCAAGGGTTGCAACAAACCCGCTGGCCTCTGATGCTCGGCCTTCACTTGCTGACAAGTAAGGCACCTAGATACGAAAGCTGCCACATCTCTCTTCATACCCCGCCACCAGAACTGGCGACCCAAATCCCGATACATCTTAGTACCTCCCGGATGCACCGCAAGGCGCGAATGATGAAACTCTCGGAGTACCTCCTCTCGGCAAGACTCCGGCACAAACAAACGGTCTCGGTATCTCACACTTAGGTCGGGATACACCGTCAAACCCTTTTCAACCTTCCCATTAGAAATCTTCTCTCGAAGAGATTCTACCTCAAGATCACCCCTCTGAGCCTCTAACACTCGAGTCACAAGTGTAGGCTGTGCAACAACAGAAAACAAGGCCGCAGCCTCTACGGATTCGCCCAGATGCAAATCAAACTCCCCAACTGTACCCAACATCTCCCACTCCCGGATGGCTATACTAGCTAAGTCACCAACAGATTTCCTACTAAGGGCATCGGCCACGACATTGGCCTTCCCCGGATGATAGTGCAACTCGAAGTCATAATCCTCAATGAACTCCATCCACCTCCTCTGCCTCAAATTCAAGTCTTTCTGTGTAAACAGATATTTCAGACTCTTATGATCCGAGAATACCTCGAACCTCTCACCATAAAGATAATGCCTCCAAATCTTCAAGGCAAATATCACAGCTGCTAACTCTAAATCATGCGTAGGGTAATTCTTCTCATGAATTTTCAACTGACGTGAGCCATAGGCAACCACTTTCCCCTCTTGCATCAACACACAACCCAGACCCTCTCGTGAGGCATCACAATAGACTGCATAACCCAACCCTCTCTCCGGAATAATCAAAACCGGAGCGGTGGTCAATCTAACCTTCAACTCCTGAAACGACTTTTCACAAGTCTCAGTCCATACAAATTTGACTCCCTTCCGAGTCAATCTAGTCAACGGTGAAGCTAACCTGGAGAAATCCTTCACAAACCGACGGTAATACCCAGCTAATCCCAGAAAACTGCGGATCTCAAACACACTCTTAGGCTGTGCCCAATCTTGCACTGCCTCAGTCTTGGATGTATCAACAGACACCCCTTCCCCAGAAACTACATGGCCTAAGAACTTCACCTCTTCTAGCCAAAACTCACACTTCCCGAACTTAGCATAAAGTTTATGGGCTCTAAGTAACTCTAGCACCACTCTCAAGTGTGCCTCGTGCTCCTCCTCTGAAGGTGAATAAATCAAAATGTCGTCCACAAAGACGACCACAAAACGATCCAAGAATTCCCGGAAGATCCGGTTCATCAAATCCATAAACACTGCCGGTGCATTGGTGAGCCCGAATGGCATCACCAGAAACTCATAATGGCCATACCGCGTACGGAATGCCGTCTTCGGAATATCCTCCTCCCTGACTCTCAACTGATGATAACCCGATCTCAAATCTATCTTAGAGAAACAACGGGAACCCTTCAATTGGTCAAAAAATCATCAATACGGGGCATAGGATACTTATTCTTAACTGTAGCCCGATTCAACTTTCTGTAATCAATACACAGTCTCAAAGCACCACCTTTCTTCTTAGCAAAGAGGGCCGGTGCTCCCCACGGCGAAACACTAGGACGGATATAGCCCTTATCTAACAACTCCTGGAGTTGAATCTTCAACTCAACTAACTCGGCTGGGGCAAAACGGTAAGGTGCCATAGAAATCGGCGCCGTGCCGGGCACTAAATCAATGGAGAACTCAATCTCTCGCTGAGGTGGCAAACTAACAAGATCCTCGGGAAAAACGTCCGAATACTCACAGACCACCCTCGGCAACACAATCTGGGTCTCATCACCCTCACTAATCGAAAGACTAGCAAGTAGACCACTAAGCTCACTCCGCCCTCGCGGATCATAACCCGGTGGCAAAACACTACCAACCCGGTCCCCCAGAAAACGAAAACACTCCCCGTTCACGGTACAACAAGTGACCCTCTGACGGTAGCAATCAATAACTGCCCGGTATGACGACAACCAGTCCATACCCAAAATAACATCAAAGCCCTTCATGGGCATAACTACAAAAGAGAAAGGGATTCTATGATCATCGACCTCTATATCACAACCCCTGACACCTTGTTTCAAAATCAACTCACCCCCAAGTGGCGACACTACACAAATAGGAGATGCTAACTGAGCTAACTCCAACTCCAAAATAGATGCAAATGCAGCAGACACAAAGGAATGAGATGCACCCGTATCAATCAGAACACTAGCAACTGAATTGCAAAACAAGAAGGTACCTCTCACAACAGACGGAGTCGGCACAAGATCCTGCGGGTAACAGCATACACGCGCCCAGACGACCTCTGATCAACCTGCTCACCCCTCGGAGCAGTAGACTGCTGCACAGATTGGGACGAAGAAGCCCCCTGATTGGCCCTCGAGGCCTGACCCGACTGAGCTGGCTGCTGACCCTGAGTCTGCCTCAAACCAGATGCACCAGGTGTGCCACTCAACTGCGGGCAATACCTCTTCATGTGCCCTGGCTGACCACACTGATAGCACGAGAGTGGCTGGCCTCTACCCTGACTCTGGCTCTGAGATCGAGCCGAAGAAGATGCTGCTCTCTGAACTCCTCCCCTCTGAGGACAAACTGGAGACTTGTGACCCAGCTGGCCACACTTGAAGCAAGTGATGTCTCCCTGACTGCCTTTCCCTGAACTAGCACTCTGCACAGGAAAAGTAGACCTAGAGAAGCTACTCTGAGGCTGCTGAGGAGTGAAACCTCTCTGCCTCCTGCCATCGCCCTGACCATCCTGACTCCTCTTGGAGCCTTTCTGCCCTACTTCCTCCTCCCGCATCGCGATCTCAGTATGGGCTGCTGCATCAACCAAACGCCCAAAATCCCTAATCATAGTCGGCACCATTCTCAATTTGAGGCCGCGCCTCAACTTCTTCTCGAACTCTATACACCGACGTTCCTCGGACGCCACTAACTCAGGTGCGAACCTGGACAAACTAGTAAATAAGGCCTCAAACTCAGCCACTGATGAACTATTCTGCTTCAGCTGGCAGAACTGATCTCTCAACGTCTCCTGAACAGCTGGAGACAGGTACTTCTCCTGAAAAGCATTCACAAACGCCTCCCATGTACCTCCAACACGAGCCTTAATGAATTTCCACCACTGACCCGCATCCCCTTTCAGCTGGAAAGATGCCAAGGTCACCTTCAACCCCTCGTCTTCGATGCCAAGCATCTCAAACGTTTTCGTTGTCTGTTCGAGCCATTCGTCTGCCTTAAGCGGCTCGCTAGGATCACCTAAACACGTCCGGTTGAGACCGGAAGAACTCCCTCTTCAGAAAAGAAGGCCCTGCATCTGCAGCAACTACCGGGGGGGAACTACCTGGGCTGGATTCGCAGCCCTCAGAATGTCAACTGATGCCTGAAATGCCCCTGCTATCTCTTGGGCCAAAGCGCCCAAAAACGGCTGTCCTACTGGCTCGGCCACATTGGCCTGGCCAACACCCTCCTGAACTGCCGGAATCTCCTCCGGTATAGGCACTTCCTGCCTAGCCTGTCTACCGCGCCTACCGCGACCTCGTCCTCGTCCTGACATCCTATTAAGGAAACAAAGACGTTAGCACATTAATAAATGTACCAAAGCTAAACACTCACGTCCTAATGCGTTGGACAACAATAAGGCACACCACGTAAGCACATAATCACATAAGCACCTACGAATTTCATTCCTGGATAATGATAGTCCCAAAAGGGTTACTATAGTTCCGGTTGGAAGCAGCATTGATCAAGTGCCTTTCCAACAAGACTACTAGAAACTCAAGGATCCAATCAATATCTAGAAACTACATTCCATACCCACATAATCACATAAACATGTTATCATATAAGCATGCAATCATTACACTAAGTCTCTATCAAACGAGACGAACCCATTGTGATACTAATCACTTCCCACGTACCCAAAGTATTCAAACCCGGTACGCTCTGATACCAAGTTGTAACGCCCTCAAAATTCAACCCATTGAATATAAAACAAAACATGCATTATTAAAAGAAGAATTATTTATTACATCAATCATCAAAGTCTTACGAAATAAAATACCATAATAAATGCCCTACGGGCTTACATCTTGCCAAGCCAACACTTGGATACAATTTACTGAGTTCTAACTCAAAACAGATAAAGCCCTAGGCTTGAAGAATTACAATGTTCAAATAAAACAAATAACAGATAAAACAAGTCTTCAAATTCAATTCCTCACAAGCTAAGTCCTTGGAGGGAGTGAACCACCTGAACCTGAAAAATAAAGTTCCCATATAGGGTGAGCCACAGCCCAGTAAAGAAATACTAAACCAAGCATAAGCAATAACTAAAGCATTAGCATCTGATACATGGTTAACACACTATAATCAAGTTACAATATTCATGACACGAATGTCTACACTGCCTATGACACATTGTCTATGGCACATTTTACTTTCCACTTATGGCTCAGAACCTGGCCAAATAACTCAACAGGGTTTCATCTTTTATTACCATTACTTCCAATACAACAGGAATAACAATTCAAGTTAGACCTAATCATAACAAATACACATAGTGGTATTGTATCATTCACAATCAATTCACTTCCATACTTCCCAACTGATACACATTTTAGTGATGTATCATATTCACAATAAATAGAAATATTTCTATTAAACAATAAGCACACATAAGAGTGATGCTACTGGAGTCCATCCCCTATCTCCTCCCAATAAATCCGGTTTAGAGGTCCATCCCCTATCTTCCCCTAAACCGTGGAGTTCATCCCCTATCTCCTCCAAATAAAAATGCATATGCAATGAAACACACAATTGCCATATACAACACATAATCAATACAAGTAATGTTCTGTATTAATTCAACAGTCAACATAGGTGACATAATTTCAGTTATACCTAAGCCGCATGCAAGGTCTACAACAATCAATGGCTATCCTCCACCGATAGCCCAAAACAGTTATTTCTAAACAAGAAATAAATATAACAATGAATGTAAATTTAACATTCCCAATTCTATGAATTAAACCAAATTCCACATTATTCCTTTAAATTAATTATACAAATTAATCTAAACCAAACCCTAAGGTTTCTTCCAAAATTACCAAACTACCCCCACATACCAAAATTACCAAACTACCCCCACATACCAAAATACTAACACTTATGATTAAAGCGTATAAATGGAGTAGGAAATCCCTACCTCGAATATATAACTCAGAAAGAAGAAGAAGAAGATGATGCCCAAACTTCAAAGTGCTCCAAACCACGAATTTCTCAGATTAAATGGAAGCCCTCACTCCCTCTATCTTATTTGTAAAGCAACTAGGGCAAAAACCCACCCTAACTAGATCAAACCTAGGAGAGAAGGTGTTTAGAGAAGAAGAGAAGTCGGACTTTAGGGTTTTAGAATCAAAAGAGGCTGAAAACTGTTTTAAAATACGCTTCTGCGTATTTATACCTGACAGGCTCGCTCGAGCGAAGACCTGGTCGCTCGAGCGACCAGACACAGAAAATCATCGCTCGAGCGAAGAAATGCTCGCTCGAGCCAAAAACTCGATGCTTCAGGTCTGCAACCCAGAAGCTCGCTCGAGCGAAGGAAAGCTCGCTCGAGCGAAGAACTCAAAGACATACACCTCACTCGCTCGAGCGAAGGAAGCTCGCTCGAGCCAAGAAACACATCCATCAGGTCTAAGTACTGGACGCAAAGCTCGCTCGAGCGAAGGGACCCTGGCTCGAGCGAAGGACCAAAATCAAAGACCTCGCTCGAGCGAAGAAGAGCTCGCTCGAGCGACCAACCCAAAAACTGGACATGTACTTTTGGTTTCTAAACCCAACCAACCTGTAACATAACCTGCCCAATAAATCCTATAACTCAAAATAAAGAATTAAAGGACAACAACAGCAATGATACAACAATGGAATCTACGGAACATAAGTCCGGATACAATAATCAAATGGGAAAAGACCGGGGTCGCTATATCTTACTACCATCGGACTTCTATTAGACGGTCACCAGAGACTCGCCGGATTGTTCAACATCACCAGTAAGGCGCCAAAGTATCGACGGAGTGTTCTGAATATCACTGAAAGTCGTTAAAATATCCAGAATGTTCGCTGGACGTCAAGAATATTGTTGGAGACTCACCGAAATATCCATAATATTGTGGGGGAAAAAAAAAGAATAAATGAAGAAATTATAGTGAAAAAACATAGCAAAATTTGTAAAATGTTGATACACTGAAAAAAAGAAAAAACATAACAACAAAAAACAGTAACAATGGGAAAAAAAAACATATATTGTTTTTCAATTTTTATAGGGTTTAAGCAAATAATGTCCAATATTGATCAAACTGAAAAACAAGCTTTTAAACTGTAAAATGGTACAGTTTTAGAGCATAATTCTATTAAGCATTTATCCTTATTAATTAAATTGAAAAACATGTTACAAAACTGTAAAATTTTACAGTTTTAAAGAATGTTATGAAACTACAAAATTTTGTAATTTTAAAACATGATTAATTTCAACACCAAAAAACTGAAATTGTAAAATTTTACCACTTTTACTAACTGTAACTAAAACTCGAAAACAACTTATTCAGAATTTGAAAATTTTCTCCATTAAAACAAAAAAATAGAAGTGTGTCCCAAAGAAAAGGTTGAAAATTTCAGAGATCGAAAGAGAAACAGATATAGAGAGATAATTATACTCCGGCAACTATTTTTGGTTTAGATCTAATCGGATCTCATGTAGATCTATATCAGATTTGAATAGATTTGTTCATCTTCTTCACCAGAAACTCATCTCATTCGCCGTCACTGAGGGTGAAGTAAGAAGTTGGTGGTCGGTGGTTGTCAGTAAACCCCAATCACTAGTGGTCGTTGGTCGCGGATAACTATATATTAGAAAGAAAAAGAGAAGAAGTAAGACGTGTTCGCAATTAAGAAAAAAAAAAAAAGAGGCAAAGAAGAGCAAATGTACTGAGAAGAACGAAGAAGAAAAATATGTAATGAACTTTTGAAAATATCCAAAATGTTGTAGGATTAAATAAGCTTCTCCTCTTTTAAATAGGATTTCCAAGTAATTTGCCGATCAATTATTTAGTGTATATGGATCTTATGTGGCCTTTTGGGATGCGCTTATTGGTCTAGTTTTGGGTCAAGTCTCAAAAAGACCATCAGGCCTACAAGCCCTATCTTTCAGCCCAAGCCTACCCCTTATATTTTAGGGTTAAGTCAAGTCAGGCCATCTTTGGGCATAGGCTAGACCTATGTCTGATCAACTGACCATGCTTGGTTTGGCGCATGGGCTCTAGACTTTTTGACGGGGCTTGATTAATAGTTTGAGGATAACGTTAAAAAAATTAGAGAAGTTTAATGGATAACGGTGTAAATATCTATTCTTTAGGATACATTAGACGTGCAAATTGAGGTTGTGACAAAATAGTCTATTCAATCTCCTCGAGTGATTAAAAAGTTTGTCATAGTTTAATTTCTTTTGAGTGAACCATTTTGCTCGTAATTTTTATCTAATTTTTTAATGTTAGCCATCAATAAAACTAAATTGTTAATTAAGATGGCAAAATTGATATAATTAAAATTACAATAACCATATCAACTCATGAAGCAAATTACAAGCACCACAAGTATAATTTGTCCTAAAAACAGATATTAGATGATACGATGGACTAGTTGAAATACTCTGTCATGTACATAAAATAATAAATAAATAAGAGGGGCAAAGAGAATTCAATAGAAGCAATTTAAAAAAGAGAGAGTAAATTACGAAAATAGTCCCTGTAGTTTGGTCCTTATATAATTTTGGTTCATGTAATTTCAATTGCCTTTATTTTGATTTGAATTTATGACTTTTTTCAATTTGGTTCAATTGATTACAACTTTTAGCATTTTTTTTAATGAAAAATACGCATATAAGTGACATGTCATATTTTTAAGAGCAAAATTATAAATTTACTCAACTCGGTGAGTTAAACTCAACAAATTCAGTAATTATTTTATATCAAAAGCACTAATAGCATTATCAATTAGACAGAAAATTTAAAATTAAATATCAAAAATTGAACAAACTAAAAATGTAAGAACTAAAATGTTACAAAAAATAAAATATAAAGATTATCCGCATAATTTGCCCAAAAAGAAATTATAAACTAGTAAAGTTGTTGAAGAACCGTTCACGGTTCATCATTGCAAGATGAATGAAGGACAAAAGTTAACCATTGAAGACTTGGAAGTTAACCATTGAAGACTTGGTATTGTCCAAGATATAATGACAAATTCAACTAATCTGATCAATCTATATCTATAAACACACAACCTCTTTGCCATGCTAGTTATCGTTAACCCTTCTTTCAATCAATTGCAATTTGCTTCAATTAAAATGTCCACTCACTTTTTCCTTGTAACCATAGCCATTGTGGTATTGTCCAAGATTTACGTCTTACTGTTAAGGACTCCAAATCTATTAATATACTATATACTCACTTCTATCTCACAACATTGTGCCTTCCAAAATATATGTTTGGTTCCATTTTAGTTTTTAACATTTTAATTTTGACAATCTCATTATCAAAATATGTATTAAAGTTGTCACACTAGTTGACGTCGCCAATATTCATTGTCAAAATAAACAGTATTTTTGAAATAAAAAATTACTCATTTGGTTCCTAAACTATACAATTTTCTTTCGTTTTGATCCCAAAATTTTAATTGTTTTAGTTTTATGAAGGGTCGATTTTTATTTTCTTAGATGTCATCATGTAACATTATTGAAGCTAATTAGTTTGTTTAACATTTTATTTCTTTCACCCAATACTTACTGAAACACATCTATATTTCATTTTTATGCAGTTTTCGTGGATGGCAAATTCTGCGATGACCCGAAACTCGCCAAAGCCGATTTTTTTTATTTTTTTATTTTTTATGGCCTCTTTACTCCCCAAAATACATCAACCCCAGGTGGGTCAGATGTCACTCCTGTAAAAGTTATGCAAATCCCAGTCCTCAACACTCTCGGCATCTCCTGAACTCGCATCGACTTCGCACCTTACGGCCTCAACCCACCCCATACACACCTTCGCGGAACTGAGATCCTTGTGGTCATGGAGGTACCTCTACTTCAGTTTCGTAAATTCCAATCTAGAAAATCATCTCTTCACCAAGGTCTTGTACCCAGAAGATTTTTTTTTTTTTTTTTTTCTTTTGTTTCTTAAAGGTCTCATTCACTTCCAATTTAATGAGGGAAAGACTAATGCAGTGGCTATTTCTGGTCCGAGTAGCCAAAACCCTAGTGTTATTACCATTGCAAATGTAGTGTTAGGGTCGAATCCACAAACTTCTGATGATGTTGTTGCCAAGGCATTCCAAGTGGACAACAAGGTGGTAGACTATCTTCAAGCTTATTTCTGGTGGCCCAACAACTAAAGAAGTAAATGGGGAATAGAATCATGAATCTATTATTTGTTAAACTTTAAACATATATATTTTAATATAGCAAAAATATATTGTTGGATATGGACAATGTCATTACAACATTTGGCATAAACTATCAATAGGTCCTAATAATTTAAGTTAATTCTCATTAAATCTTATTAAAAATAAATCCTAATAAAATCGTCGCTAAAAGTAATTTTTTGTGACAATTGTTTACACACGTCACTAAAATTGACAATTAGTGACTTTTTTTAATCACGGTTTTTATAAATTGTCACTAAAACTTACAATTAGTGACATTTTTTTGCGACGAATTTTTCAAACTATCGTTAAAAGTTAAAAATTAGTGATTTTTTTGTGATGATTTTTTTAAACTGTCGTTAAAACTTATAATTAGTGACAAAATTTTTAAATTATCGCTGAAAATTAACAATTATTGACATTTTTTTAATAGTGTTTGATAAAAAAATATCATTAATTATCATAGGACCTATTGAATAATAAGTTCACTTATTATAACCTATACATAAATCTCCCAAACTTTTAAGGATGTGTACCATAACAACACCCTTCTTGTTATTATTAATGAAATTTTTTAATAATACTCTTTGTCTCATATAATGATGACACTTCCTTTATCGTTCTATAATCTCCCACATTGGGATGGTTTAGAATTTGCGTTCTATTTTTTAAAATAAAATATATAAACAATAGAGAAATAATTTGTTAACTTATAACAAATAAGAAAATAAATTGATTATTTATTAACTTCCAAAACCACTCGTGAATAGTTATGAGACAACAATTAACTATTGTAATCTTGAACAAGATGCTTAGGGAAAAGTGCTAGCAGCAATGATGATATTTTCAAACAGGGAAAGGATGGTCTCCATTCACTTTGTAAATTTAATGGTATTGTTGGGTTTGCGAGATCCACCACGGATTCTATTTTGATAATTTGAACTGTTTAATGTATAGAGCTCACCGAGTATTTCATCCCTGTAAAAAAATTACGTTGATAAAATATCAATAACCCCTTGATCAAATCATATTTTTGTTAATGGTAAATAAAATTTTAAAAATAAATTGTCAATAAAAATGTATTCTGATCAAAAGACTATCCATATCCGATTAACGTGTTTTTTTTACAGAAATGAAGTACTCAACAAGATCTACACATTGGCGGTTCGGATTATCGAAATGGGACTCGTGATGAGTCTCACGAGTCTAACAATACTGTCCAATCTATAAAGTGAATTAGAGACCCTCCTTCCCCTAAAGCTGATGATAAACAAGTGTAACTAACACCATATATAGACACACGTATAATTAAACAAAAAAATATATATGTAAATTTTAATGTCAAAACGTTGGTATTATCAATTTTCAGGTACTAATAGCATGATTAACGGGCAATATTTTTTATAAAAATTACATTTCCGGTTATAATATAATTGTACCAAACTTGTGGACTTGTCTTATTGGAGATTAGTGTAATTTATCCTAAATCATATGAGCATTAAGATTTTAAAAAATTTCCTCTTTTAAATTTGGAAAAATTATGAAAATTCCCTTACACTATGAAAGAATACAAAAATCCCTCTTATTACCTCAAAATTATAAATGGTCCCAAGAAAAAAAATAGGGAATTTTTTTTAAGATCCATAATATTAAAATTTTATAAAATAAAGAACATACAATATTTTTATAGTAGTGAAGGTCACTCAACATTTCTATAGAGAAAATTTGACTCAGAGAAATTTTGCCTGATTTAGATAAATTTCACGCCAACTTAGAGAAATTTTAATTTTCACAGAGAAATTTCTAGATTTCTCTAAGTCGAGACCAAAATTTCTCTGAGTCGAGTGAAATTTCTCTGACTCGAATTTTCTGTAAAAATGTTGAGAGACCTTAGCTAATAAAAAAATCTTAGAACTCTCCTACTACACAAAGTTGGAGAGGGATGTTTCACTAATTTTTCCTTGTTTTAAAATATATTTATGACATCATTAAAAATTACTAATTGAGCTGATGATTTATTAATAAAGTTGTTTGGCAAAATCCTTTTTAGTTAGCTTTTTTGAGTTGGGACTTTTTTACCTTGGGACTAAAAAATTCGTTTGGGTTTGTTTTTTTAGCTTTTTTGACTTTTGTGAGAGAAAAAGTGAAATAATTATATTTTGGATGTGATATTTTTATCTTATTAACTTTTTAACTTATTTTGTGTTTTAGTGACTAATTTAGTCCCAACCTCTTTAGCTAATCAAAACTAAAATAGGTCATTTATTATGCGAATAGAAACTTGAAAAGGTAAGATGTAATTTCGAAAATCACAGGGGACAATCTGTCTTTTATATAGATGTCAAGGGATATATTTATAATTTATCTTATAAATTTTGAGTTTTTGTATAAAAAAATGCAATAAATTTTATAAATTTGGTATAGTTATATGGGCACGTAGAGAAACTACAACGCTACCCTTTATTTTACTTATTTATCCACACAAACTGTTTAAAAAGCCTTCCAAAACTCTCCATATGTAGCTAGCTTTGAAATTTTTTGTTAAAATGATTTATGTCGTAGCTAGTCCATTGGAGGTGGTAAATATAGGATGATGGTAGCTACAATATCCAGCATCCCTCTCTCGATGCTTGTCATCTTCTTGTATCTTTAATTTCATGTATTAATGAAATTTTTCTTTACTGATCAAAAAAATACCCAACATGCCTCTTTTAAAAAGCTCATTGTAGATGCTTTTAGGCCGAAGGTCCATTCTTGAAACTTTTTGGCCAATAGGCACAACTGGGCCATTATTTGACCAAAATGACACATGTCTGTTCAAATCTTAGTTATTTATCTATCTGTTCAAAATGTTATCTATTTGTACACGTGTCACCTATCTCTTCAAATGTTTACATATTTGTACATGTGTCACCTATTTATTCAGCCATCTACTCAATGTCACCTATCTGTCTACTTCAATGCCACCAACCACTGGCTACTTTTTCCTATCAATTTTCCAAAGATTTTTTCGACACCGACAGCTTTTCAACACATGTCCTTATCACTAAAAAAAGATTAAACCTTAGACTAAGTGACATATATTTGACCTCATAGGAATTGATTCTTCACCAATTAACCGTAGTTATGTTGACTTTTCTTTTAATAAGATTAAAGAACACAAAGCTAATATTTTTATTTTGTTGTCATTAATATTGTATTCTAAATATTAAGTAATAAATACTTCTTTATTTTAATTATTTTGAGTTAATTATAATTTTATCACAATTTTTTTTATTTTATACTTACATTAACAATTTTGTTTATTTTTAGTCCTTAAAGGCTTTAATTTCAATTTATGTGGTCCAGTTGAAAATATTCATGAAAATAACTAATAGTACAATATTAGCGTGATAAGAGTCTCTTCACTCTTAATCAATTTGTTTTTAAGTTGAATGTTTTAACAAAGCCCATGTCTATAAACTTTGACCGGTCAATAATAGGCCGGGTTCAGGCCCGCCCGTCTTATATTTTCAAAACCTAGAACCTATTCATGTGCTTAAAAAAATGGGCTTATGGGTCTCAGGGTAGACTTGGCTCATATGGCCCGAATTTGATGCAACTTTCGGCTTTGATTCATATTTTTTTTTTATTAAATTCCAAATTTATTAAAAAATAAAGAATTGTAATTCAAAATTTTGAAATACATTAAAGCAACTACAGTCACTTTTTGAATCATGAATTTTTATTTTATTTTTTTTTTAAATCTTATTTATTGAAATACAAAATTGCATATATTATGATTATGTTATTGAATTGTATGCATCTTTAATCTCATAGAAATTTAATTAATAGTTTCATATAGATGGCATGCTAGACACTCAGTTTTTTATTGTTAAAATTATTACTTACTAAAAATGCATGTATTCATACACGTAAGGAGGGGGAAAAAAAAAGAAGATAAAAAACAAATCAATTATTTAGTGTATATGGGTCCAATGTGGGCTTTTGGGATGGTCCTATGGGTCGAGTTTTGGGTCAGGTCTCAAAACACCCACCTGGCCTATAATTCATATTCTTCAGCCTAAGCCCAACTCATACGTTTTAGGGTTCAGTTGAGTCAGGCCAATGCTAGGTCGAAAATAATGAGCAAATTTCATTTGTACCCCTATACTTTCACACGATTTTTAATGATACTCCTAGACTTCAAATAATTTCAATTTTATCCCTAAAATTTTTGAAATCGTATCAATTTCGCTCCTGCCGTCAAATTTGAAAAGGAAAAAGTTTTAAAAATTGCATTTTGGCACCAAATTTCAAATAATAGATGCAAACCCACCATCTCCTACCCAAACTCACCCTCTCTCCTTTTGCATGCCTACAATTCTGCCAGCCACTACCACCGATGGCGGTAACTAACTCTTCTCCTCCTCCATCCACCAGTACAAAATTTATGGACTGAAGATGGGAGCTATCTGGCCCTTACTCATACTCTCCTCAGATCACCAAGACCCAGTTTCACCACCTTCATTTCCGCATCCCTCTTCCCTTTTCACAAGAAGATCATCACCATCTTTTGAATACAAAACACATTTCAATAGCACAAGTGTAAGCCCCCTTCCCTTCTCTCTCTCTCTCTCTCTCTCTCTCTCTCTCTCTCCTCTCTCTTTATATACACACACACATAGATTTATATATGTATATGTATATGTATATGTATATTGTGGATTGCAGATGGAGTTCTTCATATGCTTGTAAAGAGATTTGCTACACATCGTCTTCAACAGTAGAGGCTTCTTCAATTGGATCTTGCTCGCATAGATTGACGAAGAAGAAAGATGAGTTTGTGGTAGTAGAGGAGAATAAGAGCCTATATCAAGCTGCGTTTGATCGGAAAGCTTCTAGATCTAGATTTATTGGGTGTGGAAACATGAGCTTTTCCGGGGACTTTTTCGAGTGAATCTCAACTAGGCTTGGGGACTGTACTTTTAGGTGAGTCGAGTATCAGAGGGAAGGCAAGCCTATGGTCACCCATCTCTACCGCCGTGGTGGTGGACAGGATTGTGTGAAAGAGAAAGCCAAATGTGGTAGGATTTTTAGTGGGTTCATGATCACTTCTTCATCTTCTCACTAGATTTCATCTTCAACTGAAGATAACAATCATACGAGTGGCAAGGAGGCGGCAATGGTAGCAGCAGCGGTGGCAACGGTAACAGCGGCGACAGCAACACCAGTGGCGGTGAGACATCTTTCTCATAGGAGGAGTAAGAGTTAGGGATGGGCATTTGTGAGTCCAATTAGCGCTTTGAGTAAGCCTTCTTCAACAACGAAGAGAGAGGGTTCCAATAAGAACAACACCAATACCAGTAGCAACATATTATTCTTTCTTTGTTGGCTGTGGAAGGCTAAAGATATGCTTTTTGAGTTTGCTCATTAGCTTAAACCTTTAAAGTAAACATTACAATCTTGTTTTACTTGTGTATTTCTCTCTATATCTCTCTTTTGTATTTGTCTGTGTTTTGTGTTTGACTCATTAGTTATTTGGGAAGTTAATTTGCGATTTGAATTCCCTTTATGGTTACTGATAAAGAGACCTAATGGACCTCGACAACTCTCACCTTTAGTCCATAAACGCTGTAATGGTGAAGGGAGGAGGAGGCCTAGCCGACGTTGCTGATAGTGGTGGCCGACCGACGAAGTTGTAGGGGTGTAGAGAGGAGAGATGGTGAGTTTGGGTAGGAGAGGGTAGGCTTGCATTTATCATTTAAAATTTCATTCCAAAATACAATTTTTTTCGACTTTTTCCATTTCAAATTTGACGATAGGGGCAAAATTGATACAATTTCAAAAACTTTGTGAGTAAAATTGAAATTATTCGAAGTCTGGGAATGTCATTGAAAATCGTGTGAAAGTATAGGGGTAAAAATGAAATTTGCTTGAAAATAATTGGAAGATTACAATAACCAAAAGTTTAATATGGGAGCCTAGAGAAAGATCAACAGTGTCATCATTATATCAATAGGAAGCCTAGAAAAAGTTCAAGAGAATGTCATCATTATATGAGAGAGAGAGAGAGAGAGAGAGAGAGAGAGAACTACTAATAAACTTCATTATTGCAAAATCATAGGAAAACAATTTTAAGAATATCATCCACAACCAAGGCAATTATTAATTATTGCATCATATTTATTTAAAGTTTAACAAATAATAGATTCATAGGTTCTCTATTCTTCCTTTCTCTAGTTGCTAGGCCACCAAAATTGAGCTTGAAGATAGTCTACCACCTTCTTGTCCACTTGGAATGCCTTGGCAAGAACATCATCAGAAATCCTTGGATTTGACCCGAACACCGCATTAGCAACTGTGATGGTTCCGGGGTTTTGGCTACTTAGGGCAGCAAGAGCTACTGCATTAGTCTTTCCATTATTAAATTGAAAGTGAATGAGACCTTGTGGAAACACAAACACATCGCCTGGGTACAGGACCTTTGTGAAGAGATGGTTGTCAGTGTTGGAGGTCACGAAGCCGACGTAAAGAGTACCTTCCAAGACCACGATGACCTCAGTTGCACGAGGGTGCGTGTGGGGTGGGTTGAGACCATAAGGTGCAAAGTCGATACGAGCTAAGGAGATGCCGAGAGTATTGAGGCCTAGTATTTGCATAACGTTTACGGGAGTGACCTTCGACCCAACTGGGTTTGATGTGCTTTGAGGAGTAAGGAGGCCGGAAAAGAAGAAGTCATCAGCTGTGGCAAGCTTTGGGTCCTTGCAGACTTTGCCATTCACGAACACTGCATCCAAAGGAAATGGAGTTGTGCTTCAATAACATTGGGTGAAAGAAATAAAAAGTTATATAAACTAATCAATTTTCAATAATGTTACAATAATGACATCTAAGAAATTAAAAATTGGTCCTTTACAAATTAAAATAATTAAAACCTTGGAGACCAAAATAAAACATATCGTATATTTTGCTAACCAAAAGGGTAATTAACCCTTTTTTTAAGCTGATGTGTATTTTTTGTTCATAAAATATTGTTTATTTTGATGTTGAATATTGACGATGACAGTGAGGGAGACAAAATATAATGCATATTTAATACTTTGAATACTAAAATATTGATTATCAAAATGACACAAAAACATATTTACGATGCAAATACATATTTACAAAAAGTATAATTAATCAATCAATATTTGACTTCAAAATGAAAAACTGACATGGACTATATATAATTCCAACGAAAAAAATGAGGTTTTGATTATCATCAAATACAGCTGGTTGAAATAAGTTTTGTCACTAAAATCATATTTCAAAATCTAAGACTTAAGTTTGGAAGGCACAACGTTGGGGAGATAGAGATGAGTATAAAACATACCAGCAGAGTTATTGATAGCAACACAAAAGTCCTGTAGAGGACTAGGGTCTGAAGCAGAGACAAGTGTGGAAGCCAAGGCCACAATGGCTATGGTTACAAGGATAAAGTGAGTGCCCATTTTTTTCACTTGAAAACAAAAAAAACACAAAATTGTACTAGCTCCTTTTTTTTCTTTTTCTTTTTCTTTTTTTTTTCTTGAAAGGAAATTGGAATGTCTATGCCCAATTGCTTGATGGAGGAGACAGATATCAAAACATGGAAAGCCTGTCTATTTATAGATTTACTAGATAAGAGCAGTTGAATTTTTAATAAAGTATTTTCCGATGCCAATGAGAGAAGAATTACCAAGTCCTCAACCATTTAATTCAAGGATGAATTGTTCTTCAACAACTAAACCCCTTTCTAATAAGTGCTTAAGCAATAGATTTGAATTTGTCATTAAAGACTGTTCCCAAGGAAAGCAAATTGGACTTTCTATGTCCATGTGCTTGAAATGAGCTGAAAAGCTAGCATGGCATACGTATCTATATATCTCTATATATAATATATAATTAGGAGTGATTGAGAAATTGTCTAACATTTTTAATTAATAGCAGGCCCAACAACCTCCCAATAATGCTGATAGAAAAAAGGCTAGATACCATCTAGACTGGAGCTTTAAATGACCCATCGAGAATAGTTGAATATAAATATAGATAAAAGTAGTTGAATTTTTCGTTTAGTGTGTTCCAATGCTAATGAGGGAAGAATTACCAAGTCCTCAATGAGTAACCTTTTTCCTCATTCACCATTTAATTCAATGATGAACGGTTCTTCAACAACTAAACCCCTTTCTAAAATCTTTTTTCTAACCGCTTATTGAAATGCTTCTATTGACTTTTCTATTTCAAAAAATATTTTAAATATTTTAAAAATATTTTATTATGGACTAGAGGGCACTGTTTTGATCCGTGGGGTTCACTATGGGTTCCGTTTCGATGATCCGAACTGTTCATTTTGTCGGACAGTTTGTATATTTCACCTACACAAAAAATTAGGTCTATCGAATAATTGTAACTTGTTCAATTTATTATTTTTTTAACAAAAAAAATTTGTGTTTTTAAAAATAAATCATACATTTTTTGGTTTAAAAACACAATAAATTGAATAAGTTACAATTATCGGATCGACCTAATTTTTTGTGTGGATAAAATACACAAAGTGTCCGACAAAATAATTTAGATCATCGAAACGAGACCCGTGGTGGGTTTCACAGGCCCAAACAGCACCCTCTAGTCCAAAATATGAATTGGACGGGATCCTATTCCTTTATTATATATACTCAAATCTTTGATACAAACTCAAATCCTAGTATGATAATATATTTTTTTATATTATGTAATAGTTATCGTGACATTTTTTGTGCAATTTTAAGTAGAAGTTAGTTTTAGGAGTAAAGTATAAAAAACTTAAACATGAAAGGCTAAAGTAGAAAAAATTAAACTTTACGGATAAAAGTGGGAAGGTGACCATACATAAAGTGGGCAAAGTGTATTTTACTCTAAAAAATATATCAATAAAAATTCCTAAAACATATTAAGGTTTTACTGGCCAAAAATTAGGTAAAAAATGGCTCTCTAGGAACCGAATTTTTTTGTTGTTAGAAATGGCATTATATTTTTAGTGACGAATTAGAATTATTATACTTTTGGGACCAAATTATTTTGTATCAAAAGGTACACATTTATTAGAGACATTTTTAAAATTTTGTCACCAAAATCCATTTTTTGACTTTTTAAAACAATTTTTTAGCAACTATTCTCACGACGACATGAATTGATCCCCAAATATTTTTTCTAACAAAATTTTCACTTTTGATAACAAAAAAGTTTAGCCTTTAGAACTATTAGAGTATGATTGGTTATCAAGCTAGATTAGTTTATAAATAATTTTCTCTTATGTCTATTTGTTTTGCAATAGATATGCAAATATATAATCCCAATTGTATGATTGTTTTGTATTATTAGTTGTAAAATTAAAAAATTCCACAATTTTGTTGATAAAATGTCTAATCCAAAAAATAAAACTTGAACGATAAAATGTGAGTCTTATAAATTAATAATTTCAATCATATATTATAATTTGTCTAATCAAATAAGGGATATTTAATCTAACATTTCTCTCTAACTTTTAGAAATATGAGAGATCCATAATTTTTTTTTTTTTTTTTGATAGCTTAAAGTCCCTCACCCACACCCATATTTGACACACACACACACACACAAACACACACTCTCTCTCTCTCTCCCACTACAAAAAATTAGATTTTTAGAGACTAAAATTTAGGGACAAAATTATTTTTTAGGGACCAAATATTTTTGTTGCAAAAAGTGTTATTATATTTTTAGCAACAAAAATTGAACATTAGTGATGAATTATTATCTTTTTTGGATCAAATTTTTTGTCTCAAAAAATAAACTATTTTGAGACCAAATTATTTTGTCCCTAAAAGTCTATTTATTAGTGACATTTTTAAAATTTTGTCGCTAAAAGGCTTGTTTTTTACTTTTTGGGACGATCTTTTAGCGATTACCCCTACGACGATAGAAATTGGTCCCTAAATATCTTTTGCAACAAAATTTTCACTTTTAGAGACTAAAAAATTTGGCTTCTAAAACTCTTATATATTGTAGTGTCCCCTGTCGTAGCCTCCTCATTCGCCTCCCACATTCACACCTTTTTTGTCACCATAACTGCCACGACCACCACTGTCGCCGCCATCACATCTGTTGTCCAAACACTAGTATGTTAGTGTTTTGATTTCTTGAGCTAAATACTTTTGCTATTTTTCTCAAAACTATAATGGCTGCTTTACTTTTATCTATATATGATCTGTGTGAATGAGAAAATTTTAGCAATTGACCAAACCTGGGGAGATATATTACTTAGGGGTGTTTTGGGAAGTTGGTAAAAAGTTGACTTTTGGTTTTTTACTAAATTTTTTAGCTTTTTTGGAAAGTGATTTGGGAAGTTGGTAAAAAGTTGACTTTTGGTTTTTTTGTTTAATATTTGTTTATAATGTCAAATCAAATTAAAATGAGCAAAATACCCGTACCCAACATAAGAAATTTACTTTTTTACTTTTTTGTCATAGGCCCCAATTTGTAATTTCAACACTTGTGTTTTTCTCTCTCTTCAAATGAATTTTTGTTGCGTTTTTGGCTACCAGCTTTTTTCCCCTTGGATTAAAAACGTGACTTTTTACAAAACTTCCCAAAACGGCACTTAATAAAAGTAGTAGTGCATAATACAAAACATATATCATCATCACTATGTGAGAGAGAGAGAGAGAGAGAGACCAAGAAGCTTCAATCATTTAGGTAACTTGAGAAGGAATACACCAATATATATACAAGCTTTTTTGCATGTGTTGTGTAGAAATATGTTCGATTTTCTCTGATTTGGCCAGAACACAAAGAAAATTAATCAAAATACAGAGAAATTTGTGAGCAAACCAGAGAAATTTCAACCCATAGGAAATTTCAAGACACAGAGAAAATCTGTGAAATTAAGCAAATAAGAAAAATTTCAAACTAGAGAAATTTCAAAACATAGATAAATTTTTGAGCAAATCAATGAAACTTAGCAAACCAGAAAAATTTTAAACCAGAGAAATTTCAAAACATAGGGAAATTTGTCTAAATTTTCTTTATATTTTGAAATTTCTCTGAATCAAATTTTCTCTGGATCAAATTTTTCTGGAAAAATGTTGAGGGACTCCAATCACTACGAAAATATTACATATCCTTTATCTTATAAAATTTTAATATTAGGAACCTTAAAAAAAAATTCCCCATCAAATACGTACTTAAACAATAGATTTGAATTTGTCATTATAAGCAAATCGGACTTTCAATGCCCATGTGCTTGAAATGAGGTCACAAAGCTAGCATGGCATACGTATTTATATAATTAAGAGTGATTGAGAAATTGTCTCATAATTTTTAATACAAAGCTTATAATAATGTCTTTTTACCCGGTCTTTTATATGGTTTAGGTTGTTGTCTAATTCCGTGATGAATGGTTCTACTGCACCCATATGCATCTTTATTCGGTAAATTATAATGGTTTTAGCTTCTTTCAAATTGTCATTTTAATTTGAGAGAGTGTTTGAGTTGGATAAGCCAATTTGGTATTTTGAACCTTTCACTTTTTTGGACCCGTTGAGTAAAATATTCATGTTAAAAATAAAAAATAATTGGGCATTAGTAGTTATATGTTTGAATCGTATTTATTTTTAAAAAATAGACAACAATTATAATTTTAAAAACAATTATCTATTTTTTGCAATATAAACTTGATTCAAACATATAACTATCGATATCCGATCATCTTGATATTTTACATGGATATTCTATTCAATGAATCTTAAAAGGTGAACTGTTCAAATCATTGAAACGAGACCTATGGTAGACTCCACGGACCCCTCAAGTTCCCTCATGTTGACATGTAAATATGAGAGAAACTTAATCCAATTATAATTATCATTTTTGAGTTTTGTCAAAAAAAAAAAAAAAGAAAGAAAAACCAAATATATACAAAAGTATGTGTTGGAGATTTTTTTCATTGCAACTTGAAGGACTGTATAGATAAAAATATGATAAATTACAAATGCAGTCTCTCAGATTAGATTCAAATATAGATTGTACATTGTGGTTATGGAAATTTCAAATACCCTCATCAATTGTTATCATTTAATAAAGTTGACAGAAAAAATAAAAATTTTCACTATCTTTCTAAACAACAATAAAATTATTAGAAGTGTTAATTAATATATGATTAAAAGAATCATTGAAAAATTCGTGTAATATTTTCCAATACAAGGTTATAATAATAATGTATTTTTCACCAATCTTTTCTTCTGGTTCTTCAGCTGCACTCATACTCATACAATTTTTTTTAAGTAAATTATAATTATTATTTTAAAGTTTTTGTAAAAAAATGCAATAAATACTATAAAATTGGTATAGATATATGTTAAAAATGCAACTATATGTCCGACTACATATTCAAATGTCCACCTCTCTGTACATGCAGTGATTACCTATTCACCTATTTATTACATATCACATATTTATCCACCTCAAAATTATTTTTTAAAATATAAAATATTATAATAAAAAATTGAGAAAAATGTTGAAAAATCCAATTTAAGAAATGTATAAGGCATTAGGTTTAGTAGATATTTTTTGTTGGTGAGAGGTTCACCTTTTATAAAATAGTTTTGTGAGAAGTTCTTTTGTTTGTTTTAAATGACATTTTGTTTTCAATTTTAACCCTTACTTTATTTGTTGACTTTTTTTATTTGTTAAATTTTGTAGACTATCTGTCCAAATTTTTTTCATACCTATTCAATTTTTTCCCTATCTGTTCAAATTATATCATATCTATTCAATTTTTTCGACTATCTATTCAATTTTTTCCCTTATTTGTTCAAATATCTATCCAAATTTTATAATTTGTTCAATTTTTTTTTTACTTATCTATTCATATATATGTCCGCTTAATTTTTTTGAACCTATTTTGACCTATCTGTTCAATTTCTTTTATCTTTTCAATTCAAATTTTATTCCTATTTGCCAAAAATGGAATTTGTTCGTTCTATTCATTCAACAACAACAAAGAAAATTCTCCACCAACAAACGCTAAAATATAACACAGATATAGAGACATTTTTCTATCAAACACCAATCTGTTGAATACCTATCTGTTGAGATATAGAGAAATCATCCATTTGACAAATTCTGTTGGAAAAATCAGAAAGAAAAAACATATTAAACCAAACTAAAATAGATCAACAAAAGCCAAACCAAATCACACCAAAACATATCAACAAAATGTGATGACCGGGTGCGTATAACCGCCCCGTTCCTCTTTGATTTATGTTGGGTTTACCCTTGTTAGAGTGTTGGGTTTAACTTGAAGTCTTGTTAACTGTTTGGGTTTGTTGCATTTGGAAACCTTTCTCAAAATCCTTGTTCTTATTTATTCCGGTGTCAAGTTTCACATGTTTCGGGAGACATGAGGTTGGGTCTGGGTTTTTTTTCAGTGTAGCTAGTAAAATTTCTGATTGGGAGACAGGGCCGCACTCGCAGAAGAGGGGCTGCACGTGCGGGAAGTTAGGCCACACGTGCGATGAGGAAGGGAAATTCTGGGTTCGCTAATGCATTATATGCACGTGCGAAAAGAGGTGAGGAAGAGAGTGCCGCACGTACGGGGGCGAGAGACGCACGTGCGGATGGAGGTGCTGCACGTGCTGGAATGGGTGCCACACGTGCGAAATAAAGCTGAGTCCGAAAAATCTGTTTTTTCTTTCCTCTTGGGTTGAGTATATATTACTTTTTCATCATCTCTCTCTCTCTCTCTAAACACGCATTTCTCTTCCTTCTCTCTACTTTTTCTACACCAAACCTCACAAAATCATTGATTTCTCCAAATCGATTAACATTTGACCCTAGTTCCTTGATCAAAGTTTGAGACTGCTCGAGAGCTACATTTTGTGCAGTGGAGATCAATTTTCAACACTATTGATTTTGGAGGGTTTCACCTCATTTCTTCTTCAAATTTGAGGTAGGGATTTTCTTAGAGTTATATATATATATATATATATATATTTACAAGATTATGTTGATTTGGAACTTTTTGAGAGGTTTGGAAACTTTGATGTTGGCTCATGTGTTGTGAATGATTTTAAGGGTGGATTTCCATAATGTTTTTCTAAAAATCCATGAGATTGTGAGTTATATTATTGTAGAGAAATGTTAGCTTGAAATAATTTCTTTAAAAATGAGGAGAAAAACCTAGTTTGCGGAAACCCTAGAAATTTGGGAAATTTTGAGAAAATGTGGTGATGTTATGAAATTGATTTTTGATCAATATTATGACAAATGTTGACATAAGAATTAGTGGGTTTGGAAGTTTGTTGCTCTAAATGTTGATATAGTCATGAAACGATAAAGTTGATGAAAATGCATGAAATGTGGAATGTTGTTGCTCCTCGATAGTGATTGATGAGTATATATGTTTATCTTGTGAAATTTCTTTAGAAAGAGAAATGGGAATGGTCACCAAAATGGAAAAAATGGTATGGAAAAATTGAAAATGAAAGGATATTACTATGTATTGTTATATGTTCCATTGGCATTTCAATTCATTTGGTTATTACAAGTTTTGAATTGAGAATTGAAAATTTTGCATTTAAAAGAGAAATGTTTGTGAAATGAAATTTCATGGATGGATTTTGGGGTAAATACGTTGGTAAGTCCGGATAGAGGGTGTAGAGAAAATTGTTTAAGTTGGCCTGAGTGTTGAGTGTGAAAGATCGAAAACATGCGCAAAGGAGGTACCGCGTGCCTTCTGGTTAGCTACCGATAAAGTGGGGATTTTAGTAGTGCTAGTTATGCCTACTTGTAGACACTAACCCATGGATTACCTGAGTCATATTTATCTCCCCTTGAACTTGATGTAAAATTATTAAATTGTTAGATCTTCAAGTTTTCATTGAGCATGATGGCTTTCAAAAAAAAAAAAAAAGAAGATGATAACATGACTTTCTTTTAAAAGCATGGCATGGCGTATGCATTTCACCTTGTGAGAATTGTATAAAATGTATATACTTTGTTAACAATTTCCTACTGGGCTTTATGCTTATCTTATGGGATTTTGTGTAATAAAAGATGTGGTGATTCTGCCAAACTAAGGGCTTGGATGTGTATGTTGAGAGCACAAGGCTCTAGTTTTGTTGTGATCATATTTTTTGCAAGCCAAGGGCTATATTTGTATGGGTTCAAGCAACCATTTTGTGTAACCAGGCTTAAGCCTTCGACTTTGTAGCCCCTTGAGGGCATTTATTTATTTTGACTGGATGTTTTACATACTATAGATTCATGCACTAAAGTCATTGAATGTATAATTGCATGTAGAACTATTTTGTAAATCTCATATGATTATGTATTTCAATGTTGGAGATTCACTTTTATTTATCGTAAGAAGCAGTGGTGGATGTATTTTATTGGGCATATTTTCTTGGGCCGTTATAACTTGGTATCAAAGCTACCGGGTTTGAATACTTGGGGCTCATAGGAAGTGATTGTTTTGCCACAATGGGTTCATCTCGCATGATTATGAGATGTTGTATATTTTGTGGCCATGTGATAATATGTTTATATAACTAGATGGGTATGGGGTTAGACTTTTGGGATGTGGTCCGCGCCTATTAAATTCCTTGAGGTCTTATTAGAAAGGTACTTGATCAATACTCGTTCTACTAAGAATTCTTGGTATTTCGTGGGATGAATTTCATCGTAAAGGAATAATCCATATGTGTTTACGTGACTAAGTGCTTATGTGGAGTGAAACTAACTTGTTTATATAGTGGAGAAGTATATATATATAATTGTTGTGGTCAAACGCGTGAGGCAAGTTGCGAGTACATTTGAGTTCATGTGCTAAATTGTTTACTTTATTCCTTAATTAGGATATCAGGACGAGGTCAAGCCCGTGGTGGTAGAGGCGGGAGACGTGGTAGGCCTTGCCGAGCAAGCGAGCCAAGCTAATGCAGCTGAGCAAGCCGGTCAAGCTAATATGGCCGAGCAAGTAAGGCAAGCGGGGGTTCCGGAGCAGGTGGATCAAGCCGCAATGGGGGCTTTAGCCCGAGAAATGGCAAGGGCTTTGAGGGGATCAATGAATTTGTTGAAGGCAGAGAACCTAGCTCGAGAAAATACTGTAGAGTTTCATGGTGGCCCCGAGCCCAAGAAAGTGGATGATTGGCTCAAGCAAATGGTGAAGACATTTGAGATGCTTCACATTGATGATAGCAAGTTAAAAGTGACTCTAGCGAGTTACTACCTCAAGGGGAACGCATGCCAATGGTGGAAATACGCCAAGGGTAGAGTAGAGCCAACATGGGAAGCCTTTGTGGCTGTTTTTCAAGACATGTATCTACCTCCCACTGCTAAGGAGAGATTGAGGAAAGAGTTTTAAGACCTCAAACAACCTTACCTATCTATGGCCGAGTTTAAGGCAGCCTTCACTAGTTTTGTCCTGGTTTGCGTCGGAGTTGGTGGCAACAGAAGAACGCCGTTGCATAGAATTTGAGAAGAGGTTGAGAACTAAAATGTTGTTCAAAGTTTCCGGAAATATGATTCGAAACTATGGCCATCTTGTGGAGGCGAGGACACATGTAGAGATTACTGTGCAGGCTGAGAATGAGAGACTTCGGGGTTAGAGGTCTAGGGGCCAGGAGCCACAGAGAGATTTTAGATCCAGTAAGAAGAACAAGGGCACCTTTTCATCCCAGTCCCAATCACAGTAGTCCAGTGCAGGCCCGGGAAAGAATGCACTGGGTAATTTCTCGTGTTTCAAGTGTGGCCAATCGGGTCACAAGGCCTTTTCATGCCCATAGAAGAGAGGAGGGTAGCAAGTGTTACCACCACCACCACCTAACCGATCTCAGAGTCAGTCTCAGAACAGAGGGCAAGGACTTGTTTTTAGTGCGATCAATTAGGGCATATGAGAAGAGCTTGCCCTCAATTGGGATGTGCATCTGGCGTATCAAGGTTGAGGTAGACTCAGAGCCACCATCAGGCTCATTCAGTTTAGACTTCACGAGCTTATCAGGGAGCCACTTTGGCTCAGTCAGTGCAGCAGGCCTATACTTTGAGAGATGAGCAGGTTGATTAGAGGCCACAGGAGTGCGTATACGCTGTTACTATGCCGGAACAGCTACCATGGTCCTCAGTTGTGAGAGGTATTTTCATTGTGTGTAATTCCTTGGCTAATGTATTGATAGATACGGGTGCATCACATTCATTTATATCGACTGCATTTGCTTCTACATTGGGGTTAGAAGTGGCACGGTTAGCATCTCCACTTAGGATAGAGTCACCAGTTGGGGGTACGGTTGACTTGGACCGAGGATGTCACAGTTGTGAGATAAAGGTTGCCATGTGCTGACTTCTGTTTGCTTTTGTTTTGCTAGACATGTCAAGTTTTGATGTCATTTTAGGCATGGACTGGTTATCTTCATATCGTGCTATGATTGATTGTTATCGTCAGATAGTCACAGTGTGCACCTCGAGTGGTGACTGTTTTTATTTTCTGGGGGACCTAGTTGATAGGGTCTTGTCACCAGTTTTTGACCCTCGTAGTAGGAGTGAGCTTAGTGGTTTTCGTGTGACTCTCTTGGATAGTGAGAGTGGCGGGGCTCATGTGGAATTACGAAGGGTAGTTTGTGAATACCCGGATGTCTTGCGTGAGGATCTTACTAGTTTGCCATCTCACCGGGAGATCAAGTTCTCCATTGACTTAGTGCCTGACACGATACCGATTTCCATAGCGCGGTATAGATTTGCACCTGCCGAATTGCATGAGTTGAAGATTAAACTCCAAGAACTTTTAGATAAGGGCTTCATTCGCCCTAATACATCACCTTGGGGAGCGTCAGCTCTGTTTGCAAAGAAGGATAAGTTGTTGCAGTTATGTATTGATTACTATAAGTTGAATCGAGTCACCATTAAGAACAAATATCCGCTACCTAGAATAGATGATTTATTTGACCAACTTAGAGGGTCTTGCTGCTTCTCGAAGATAGATTTGAGGTCGGGATACCATCAGTTGAGAGTCCGGGAGGAGGACATCCAGAAAACGGTCTTTCGTATGCGTTATGGCCACTATGAATTTCTTGTAATGCTTTTCAGTTTGACCAATGCACCTGCTTCCTTTATGGATTTGATGAACCAAATTTTTTGAGAATTCTTAGACCGCTTCGTGGTCGTCTTTGTGGACAACATCTTGATTTATTCAACCTCCGAGGAAGAACACGAGACCCACTTGTGGTTGGTGCTTGATTTGCTTAGGGAGCACCAATTGTATGCCAAATTTGAGGAATGTGAGTTTTGGTTGACTGAGGTGAAGTTTTTAGGGCATGTGGTGTCAAGAGAAGGAGTAACTGTAGACTCTTCCAAGATAAATGCCGTGCAGAATTGGGAACAACCTAAAAATATTTTTGAGATCTGGAGTTTGTTAGGATTAGTCGGGTATTATCGCCGTTTTGTAAGAGACTTCTCTAAACTAGCCGCACATTTGACTAGGTTGACAAGGAAGGGTGTCAAATTTGTGTAGAATGAAGCTTGTAAAAAGTCATTCCAAGAACTTAAGGCTAGATTGACCACCGCACTGGTTTTGATAATTCCGGAAAGGGGTTTCGGTTATACCGTTTATTGTGATGCGTCTCGAGATGGGCTTGGTTGTGTCTTGATGCAAGAGGGGAAGGTTGTGGCCTATGGTTCACGACAATTGAAAACTCACGAGAAAAACTACCCCAAACATGATTTAGAATTAGCGGTGGTAATTTTTGCCTTAAAAATTTGGAGACATTATTTGCATGGTGAGAAGTTTAAGGTTTTCTCCGATCATAAGAGCCTAAAGTATTTGTTTTTCCAAAACAAACTTGAATTTATGCTAACGGAGGTGGATGGAATTTATGGAGGATTATGATTTTGAATTACACTATCATCCAAGGAAGGCCAATGTAGTGGTTAATGCCTTGAGTAGAAAATCTGAGTAGTTTGGCAAGTGTGGCCATTCGGGAATGGGTTATGCCAGGCGATATCGGCAAGTTTGAATTGCATTTGGGTGAGTCCAGTGAGGGTGCTACCTTGTTTACTTTGATTGCTCGACCTACCTTGATTAGTAAGGTCACAGAGGCACAACAGGGGGACCGTGAGGTAGAGTCAATCAATGATAGAATTTCCAATGGGAAGGAAAAGAAGGGTTTGAACACCCACCCGAATCTGAGTGTACGATATCTAGACCGTTTGTTTGTACTGGAATCTTGCGGAGAGGAGGTACTTCGAGAGTTCCATCACTCACGTCTTACAGTACATCCGAGAGGCACCAAAATGTATCGTGATTTTAGTCATCAATTTTGGTGGAGGGGTATGAAATGAGATGTCGCTTTATTTGTATCGAAATGCCTTACTTGTTAACAAGTGAAGGCTGAACACCAAAGGCCAGCGGGTTTGCTCCAACCTTTACCGATAGTCAAGTGGAAATGGAAGCATGTTACCATGGATTTTGTACTTGGGCTTCCTAGAACACAGTGAGGCAATGATGCCGTTTGGGTGATTATTGATAGGTTGATTAAGTCTACACATTTCATTTTGATACGCACCAGTGACTCAGTTGAGTATTTTGTAGAGTTGTACATTAGAAAGATAGTTCGACTTCATGGGGTCCATGTAACTATTGTATCGGATAGGGATCCTCGTTTTACAGCCCGATTGTGGCAAAGCCTTCAAGAGGCATTGGGAACTAAGTTGACCTTTGGCACCGCTTACCACCCTCAAACCGATGGGTAGTCGGAGCATACCATTTAGATTTTGGAGAATATGCTTAGAGCTTGCGTCCTTGATTTCAAAGGGTTTTGGGAGAGACACTTACCATTGATTGAGTTTGCCTATAACAATAGTTATCAAGCTAGTATTGAGATGGCACCGTTTGAGGCCTTATAAGGCCAACCTTGTAGATTGCCAGTTTGTTGGACCAAGGTGGGTGATGCACCATTGTTGGGTTCGAAGATTGTTAAGTTGCTCTCATTCGGAAGAGGTTGGCTACGGCTCAAAGCCGACAAAAGAGTTATGCCGATAAGAGGAGATGACCTTTATCTTTCGAAGTTGGTGACCATGTGTTCCTTAAAATCTCACAAAAGCAGGGCTTGATGAGATTTGGTAAGAGTGGTAAATTGTCTCCAAGGTTCATTAGGCCTTTCGAGAACTTGGAGCGAATTGGGGAGGTGGTATACTAGGGTCGAGGAAGCGACTTGGGAACGGGAGGCGAAGGTCCACTCCAAGTATCCAGACTTGTTTGAAAATGCCTAATTGTTTAATTTGTGATATTCCCTAGTGTTGGAGGGAAATGTGTTACATTGTTAATCACATGTTATTGTGCATGCCGTTATTTCGAACATGTAATTATGGTGATTATCATAATTGTGGTTGGAAAGTTCCATGCCTATGCTTATCACAAATTGTTGTTGTTAATATTGTAACTAAGGCACATGGAAACCATGATGGTAATGGTGAATTTTGGTTGAGAATTGATTTTTTCAATTTGAGATTATGATAGTGTGGTCTTGATCGCTTGAAGCCCCTTTTGTTTGAGTAATTTAATTTAATTTCGGGAACGAATTTCCTATGGTGGGGAGGTTGTGATGACCGGGTGCGTATAACCCCCTCGTTCCTCTTTGATTTTTGTTGGGTTTACCCTTGTTAGAGTGTCAGGTTTAACTTGAAGTCTTGTTAACTGTTTGGGTTTGTTGCATTTGGAAACCTTTCTCAAAATCCTTGTTCTTATTTATTTTGGTGTCAAGTTTTACATGTTTCGGGAGGCATGAGGTTGGATCTAGGTTTTTTTTTTTCAGTGCAGCTAGTAAAATTTCTGACTGGGAGGCAGGGTCGAACGTGTGGGGGCTTGGGTCGCACGTGCAGAAGAGGGGCTGTACGTGCGAGAAGTTAGGCCACACGTGCGGTAAGAAAGGGAAATTCTGGGTTGGCTACTGCATTATATGCACGTGCGGAAGGAGGTGCGGGAAAGAGTAACACGTGCGAGGGTGAGAGCTGCAAGTGCAAATAGGGGTGCCGGACGTACAGGAATGGGTGCTGCACATGCGAAATAAAGCTGAGTCCGAAAAATCTATTTTTTCTTTCTTCTTGGGTTGAGTGTATATCACTTTTTCATCATCTCTCTCTCTCTCTAAATGCATATTTCTCCTCCTTTTCTCTACTTTTCCTACACCAAACCTCACAAAATCATTGATTTCTCCAAATCCATTAACATTTTGACCTAGTTCCTTGATCAAAGTTGGAGAACTTCTCGAGAGCTACATTTTGTGCGGTGGGGGATCAAGTTTCAACACTATTGATTTTGTGTGGTTTCATCTCATTTCTTCTTCAAACTTGAGGTAGGGATTTTTTTAGAGTTATATATATATATTTGGAAGATTATGTTGATTTGGAACTTTTTGGCAGGTTTGGAAACTCTGATGTTGGCTCATGTGTTGTGAATGATTTTAAGGGTGGATTTCATAATGTTTTTCTAAAAATCCGTGAGATTGTGAGTTATATTATTGTAGAGAAGTGTTATCTTGAAATAATTTCTTTCAAAATGAGGAGGAAAACCTAGTTTACGGAAACCCTAGAAATTTGGAAAATTTTGAGAAAATGTGGTGATGTTATGAAATTGATTTTTGATCAATATTATGACAAATGTTGACATAAGAATTAGTGGGTTTGGAAGTTTGTTGCACTAAATGTTGATATAGTCATGAAATGATAAGGTTAATGAAAATGCATGAAATGTGGAATGTTGTTGCTCCTCGATAGTGATTGATGAGTATATATGTTTATCTTGTGAAATTTCTTTAGAAAGAGAAATGGGAATGGTCACCAAAATGGGAAAAATTGTATAGAAGAATTGAAAGTGGAAGGATATTACTATGTATTGTTATATGTTGCATTGGCACTTCAGTTCATTTGGTTATTACGAGTTTTGAATTGAGAATTGAAAATTTTGCATTTAAAAGAGAAATGTTTGTGAAATGAAATTCCATGGAAGTGTTTTGGGGTAAATATGCTGGTGAGTCCGGATAGGGGGTGTAGAGAAAATTGTTTAGGTTGGCCTGAGTGTCCAGGGTGAAAGACCAAAAACACTCGCGGAGGGGGTACCACGTGCCTTCTGGTTAGCTACTGGTAAAGTGGGGGTTTTAGTAGTGCCTGTTATGCCTACTTGCAAACACTAACCCATAGATTACCTGAGTCGTATTTACCGCCTCTTAAACTTGATGTAAAATTATTCAATTGTTAGATCTTCAAGTTTTCATTGAGCATGATGGCTTTCAAAAAAAAAAAGAGAGATGATAACGTGACTTTCTTTTAAAAGCATGGCATGGCACATGCATTTCACGTTGTGGGAATTGTATAAAATGTATATACTTTGTTAAGAATTTTCTACTGGGTTTTATGCTTACCCTATGGGATTTTGTGCCGGAAAAGATGTGGTGATTCCGCCAAACCAAGGGTGTGGATGTGTATGTTGAGAGCACAAGGCTCTAGTTTTGTTGTGATCATATTTTTCGCAAACCAATGGCTATATTTGTATGGGTTCGAGCAACCATTTTGTGTAACTAGGCTTAAGCCTTGGACTTTGTAGCCCCTTGAGGGCATTTATTTATTTTGACTGGATGTTTTACATGCTATAGATTCATGTACTAAAGTCATTGAATGTATAATTGCATGTAGAACTATTTTGTCAATCTCATATGATTATGTATTTCAGTGTTGGAGATTCATTTTTATTTATCGTAAGGAGCAGTGGTGGATGTATTTTATTGGGCATATTTTCTTGGGGCGTTACATAAAATACAAGAATAAATAAATAATAAACAAGAATTTTTCCAGTTCGATATCTGGTCGGATCTGTCCTAGAAACTAAGAGTAGAGAGACAAAAAAGAGAGAGAGGGGTGATAGGAAGGGGCGAGACACCATTGGATCCCATGTTGCCACGTTATTTCGTCGACAATGCCAATCGTATTTGAAGAGAATATAGACAGAGCACAGGAGAGAGAGATGGGGGAGCAAAGGAGGTAGGAGGCATGAGCAATCTGACAGAACAGTAATAAGCTGAGATAGGGGTCTAGGATTAGAGTCTAGATAAGAAGAAAGAGGAGAGAGAAGAAAGCGTTATAGGCGGAGGATGAGGCAATGACGTGGGAAGCAAAGAATGAGGCAACGACGGGGTAGAGGAAGAGAGAGAGAATGAGAGAGTGGTTTTATTTTACGTTCACCGGTTATAATATATATATATCACTAAAAACTTGTCCTTATGGACAAAGTAGTTTAGAGCATGGATCTTTAGACAAAGAATATCCATAATTGGACTTTTGAACCGAACGCCCCACAAAATTTTGAAGTACATCACAACAATTATAATCACCTTTTGAATCATGAAAAATGAAAAGAAAAGATCCTTATTTGTTGAAATACAAAATTTCATCTTTTATGATTATATTATTGAATTATATGCATCTTTAATTTTATAGAAATTTAAATACTAGTTCATACATGGCATGCTAGTCACTTAGTTATTTCCTTTCAATATTATTATTTACTAAAAATGCATATGTTCATGCATATAATAATAATAATAATAATAATAATAATAAAGTTAAAGTGAAATTATAAATCAATTATTTGGTGTATATGGGGTCCAATGTGGGCTTTTGTGATGGCCCTATGGGTCGAGTTTCGAGTTAGGCCTCAAAACGCCCAGCAAGCCCACAAGTCCTCTGCATCAACCCATGCCCAGCCCATATATTTTAGTGTTCAGTTGAGTCAGGCCATCTTTGGGCCAATGTTATGACGAAGCTAATTGGAAGATTTCAATGAACAAAAGTTTGATGGTCTATTGCCATCTCCTAGCTATTGATATGAGAGCCTAAAGAAAGATGGGCAAATTACTTGAGAGTCCTATTTAAGAGAGGATAAGTCTATTTAGTCCCACAACCTTTTGAATACTCTCAAAAGTCCACTATATATTTTTCATCTTCATTATTCTTTGTGCATTTGTTTTTCTCTACCTCTTTCTCTTCATGATTTTCGGGGACCATTGATCATACCTTGCTTCTTCTCTTTCTCTTTCTAATATATAGTTACCGGTGACTGATGACCATCATTGCTTGGGGTTCATCAACAACCACTGACTGTCGACTCTTTACTTCACTCTAACCGATAGCGAAAGAGACGAGTTTCGGCGAAGTAGATGAGTAGATCTACTCAGATCTACATCAGATCTCAGTAAAACTAGATCTAAACCAAAAATAGTTGTTGGAGTACAATATTCTCTCTATATCTATTTCTCTCATTCGATTTCTCAATTTTTCTACCTTTTCTCTACTACACACTTCTATTTTCTTGTTTTAATGGAGAAAATTTTCAAGTTCTGAACAATTTGTTTTAAGTTTTAGTTATAGGCGGTGAAAACTGTAAAATTTTATAGTTTCATTTTTTTGTTGCTGAAATGAATCATGCTTTAAAATTGTAAAATTTTATAGTTTCATAACATTCTTTAGAACTATAAAATTTTGCAGTTTCATAACATATTTTCCAGTTTGATTAATAAGGATAAATGCTTAATAGAATCATGCTTGTCACCGTTTCAAAATTTATTTTTCAGTTTGATCAATATTGGAGATTATTTGTTTAAATCCTACAAAAATTAAAAAATAATATATATTTTTCCCATTGTTGTTTGTTGTTTTTCTTTATTTTTTTTCCCATTTAGTTTATTAATATTTAGCACATTTTACTATGTTTTTCACTATAATTTTTTCATTTATTCTTTTTTTTCCCCAGCAATATTCTCGACATTCTGGTGAGTCTCTGATGATATTCTTGATGTTCAACGAACATTTTGAACATTCTGACGACTCCCAGTGACGTTCAGAACACTTCGGCGAAATTCCGGCAGTACTCTGGTGACTTTCCAGTGATGTTGAATATTCCGACGAGTCTCCAGTGACCGTTTGATGGAAGACTGGCAGCAGTGGGATGTAGCAACGTTTTTAAAGTTATAAAAAAAAAAAAGGATTTTTTGGTAATAATTAAAAATATGTAGGACTAATTGGTGTAAGTGTTTTGTTTTGAAACTAGATGTACTTTGAATTTTGTGTATGAGACTTACTGGTAAGTGCTCTGAGAAAGATCAAGAGTGTCATCATTATATCAATACGGAGCCTAAAAAAATAGAGTGTCATCATTGTATGAGGAGAAAGACAAGGAGTACTATTTAACAAACTTCATTATTATAAAATCACAGGAAAACAATTTTAAGGAAATCATCCACAATCAACCCACTTATTTATGCAATATTGCATCATATTTAATTAAAGTTTAACAAATAATAGATTCATAGGTTCTCCATTCTTCCTTTCTCTAGTTGTTGGGCCACCAAAATTGAGCTTGAAGATAGTCTACCACCTTCTTGTCCACTTGGAATGCCTTGGCAAGAACATCATCAGAAATCCTTGGATTTGACCCGAACACCGCATTAGCAACTGTAATGGTTCCGGGGTTTTGGCTACTTAGGGCAGCAAGAGCTACTGCATTAGTCTTTCCATTATTAAATTGAAAGTGAATGAGACCCTGTGGGAACACAAACACATCTCCTGGGTACAGGACCTTTGTGAAGAGACGGTTGTCAGTATTGGAGGTCACGAAGCCGACGTAAAGAGTACCTTCCAAGACCACGATGACCTCAGTTGCACGAGGGTGCGTGTGGGGTGGGTTGAGGCCATAAGGTGCAAAGTCGATGCGAGCTAAGGAGATGCCGAGAGTATTGAGGCCTAGTATTTGCATAACGTTTACGGGAGTGACCTTTGACCCTACTGGGTTTGATGTGCTTTGAGGAGTAAGGAGGCCGGAAAAGAAGAAGTCATCAGCTGTGGCAAGCTTTGGGTCCTTGCAGACTTTGCCATTCACGAACACTACATCCAAAGGAAATGGAGTTGTGCTTCAGTAAGATTGGGTGAAGGAAATAAAATAAAATATATATACTAACTAATTTTCAACAGTAATGACATCTAAGAAATTAAAAATTGGTCCTTTACAAATTAAAACAATTAAAATGTTGGAGACCAACATGAAATATATTGTATATTTTGAGGACCAAAAGTGTAATTAACCATTTTTTTAGCTAATTCTATTTTATGTTCGGAAAATACTACTTATTTTGATGATGAATATTGACGATGTAGCAAGGGAGACAATTTTAATACATATTTAATACTTTGAATACGAAATTGGCACCACTAAAATATTGATTATCAAAATGACACAAAAACATATTTATATTACGAAAAGTACAATTAATCAATCAATATTTGACTTCAAAATGAAAAACTGACATGAATTCCAGCAAAAAAAATGAGGTTTTAATTATTATCAAAATACAATCGCTTTGAACAAGTTTTGTCACTAAAATTATATTTCAAAATCTAAAACTTAAGTTTGAAAGGCTCAAAGTTGGGAGATAGAGATGAGCATGAAATATACCATCGGAGTTATTGATAGCAACACAGAAGTCCTGTAGAGGACTAGGGTCTGAAGCAGAGACAAGTGTGGAAGCCAACGCCATGATAGCTATGGTTACAAGGATAAAGTGAGTGCCCATTTTTATCACTCGAAAACAAAAAACACAATATTGCAATAGCTGTTTTTTTTTTTTTTTTTTTGGTCTTGTCTTGGAAGCAAATTGGAATTTCTATGCCTAATTGCTTGAAGAAGGAGATAGATATCTAAGCACGGAAAGCCTGTCTATTTATAGATATAGATAGATGAGAGTAGTTGAATTTTTATTAAGTATTTTCCAATGCTAATGAGAGAAGAATTACCAAGTCCTCAATGGGTAGCTTTTTTCCTCATTGGCCATTTAATTCAATCATGAACGGTTCTTCAACAACTAAACCCTCTTCTAATATCTTTTTTCTTACTGCTTATTGAAATGCTTCTATTGACTTTTCTATTTCATTTTACTTTTTATTTTTTATTTTTTTATAATGGACAATTTCAACCACACCACACTATATCATCTACCATAAGTTTTTTATGAATAAATTCCATATATGCATAATCATCTGTAAATTATTAGTATCCGACTATTTTTTGCGTCATGGGAAGATCGAGATGAGACCTCCAGAATGTATCTGTCCTCTGTGTAGATAGGAAAACTGTATTTCACTATCTCGACTTGATTCACAAAGACACAATGCAAGCATGGGCAATATTCTTGAAGAAAGAAAATTACTAGTTAAGCATAATTTCATCATTTAATTCTAAATTAAAGATTTTTAAATATTATCACCTGCTACCATTTTGTCTATGCCTATACATTATAAATTATAATTTGTCTCAATTTATTTAAATATTTCTTCAAGAAATAGAAAGATTGAAGTTTTACAATATTTGGATGCTCTTTAAGTGATTAGATTCAACAAGATAAAAATTACTTACATTTCTCAATTAAATTGTGTACATAGAGTAAGAAATAATAATTCATATATTCACTACACATAAATGCCTTTAAAATTAAAAAAAAAATTAAAAAATCCATTTTATAACACACGATAAATGTTCGAAAATAATATTTTGTTTATCTATGTAAATTTTTTATTCATTACTTTTATATTTTTTATTGATAAAAAAAACCAAATAGAAATTAATTTTGTAGGCAATACTTTTACGTTATGTTTGGTAAGAGAATTAACACTCTATGAGATTAGTATAAAATTGGTTATCGGGTTGAACTAGTGAGATAAATAATTCTCTCTTATTCATATTTGTTTGGGTGAATTACACTAACGGTCCCTATAGTTTGGGACTTGTGTCACTTTGGTCCCTAACTTTTCCATTGTGATACATTTGGCCATTAATTTTGAAACTTGTTTCAAATAAGGACAATTGAAGATACCATTGCTTAATTTCAAGGGCAAAATCATCAATTTGATAAAAATATAAACTAATTTGACAAAAATAATTGTCAAAAAAATATTTTTGAATTTTTAAAAATTATTTCTATCCACTAAAGATAAAATTATGTGAAATTGAATCTTTTAGACATTTATTTATTTAGCAAATTAATTTTTATTATGTGCTTGGATGATGATCATGTAATGGGTGGTTATTTTTTATTTTTATTAAATTTGTTTCTATTTTTTCAAAAGTCAAATATGGCGACAACTTTGATATCATTATTAAACCAATCCATTAAATAAAAAAAATCTAAAACTAAAAACATTTCATATAATAAATATATCAATTACACATTAAAATCGTAACAACCACTAATTACATGATCATCATCCAAACATATTATAAAAATTAAATTGGTAAAATAAATAAATAAATAAATGTCTAAATGATTCATCAATTTTACATAATTTTATCTTTGGTGAATATATTAATTTTTTAAAATTTAAAAATATTTTTTTGACATTTATTTTTGTCAAATTAGTTTATATTTTATCAAATTGACGATTTTGCCATTGAAATTAAGCAATTGTATATTCAATTTCCTTAGTTAGATCAAGATTCAAAATTCAAGGTCAAATGTGTCACAATTGAAAAGTGAAGGACCCAAACTATAGGAAAATTCGTTCTGTTTGTTTTGTAATAGAACAAAAAATTAAAATATCTAACATAATCTAATTTAAATTATAAAATTAAAATTAAAAATAATAAAATATGAGTCTCGTAAAATAATTGTTTTAATTTTATACTACAATCTGTCTAATCAAATGGGTGTTAAGCTATAGTTTTGAATTCATCGTTAAATTCCAAAGGAGTTGACTGTTCATCAAGGAAAGCAAATTAGACTTTCTATGCCTCTGTGCTTTAAGCATGGCATACGCATCTATATCTCTGTATAATATAGGGGGAGTTATCGATAAATTCTATAGGTTAAAATTATGTTTTAATTAGTCTTATAATTTTTTCTTATCTATTTTGATGATACAGCGTGTTCCGAATAGAACGGGTCAAACTGATCAACGCTTTCCAAACTGGAACCTGAGGTACCAAGCCCGCCAGAGGACCTGCACAAGAGTTCAACGGGGAATGGGGAGTCCTTCAGCGAACCCTCCGACGAGCAAGTTAGAAAGAGAAGTGAAATGTAGAGATGGATTAGAGATAGAAAGCTTAACCTTTTTTCTTGTCTTCGACGTCTGCTTATATCCTCTGGTAATCATTTCGTTATTCCTTCTGACCTGCCATCATGGCCGAAAGTCTATGCTCTAGCTTGCCTTGTTCATGGTGAGGCCGTTTTGTCTTGACGGGGAGGGGTTATTGCAATAAATGCTGTAAGGGGCTTCATTAATGGCTGATGTGCAGTGCAATAACTTTGCAGGATCTTTGTCTGCTTATGTGGCTTGTCTTTCACCTGCCACGTGTCTGAGTGTCATTGGTTTTTAATGCCATGTCGACTTCCAGCCATGTTGGGCCTCATCAGTTGAATTATGTATCGGGCCCTAAGTGGTGGGTTTGGGTTGTTCATAGTGGGCTGTAGCCTTTATGGGCCTACCCATGTCAGTAGTCCCCCATTCTCGAGTGCAGCTTTAGTCCAATGAAGGGGAATAAAGAAGAAAGCGATGGCCGACCATGAGGAGGGCTGACCGCGATGGGTGACCAAGTGAAGGGACCAACCATGAGGAGGGCCGACCGCAAAGGGTGACGAAGTGGAGGGACCAACCATGAGGAGGGCTGACCGCGAGGGGTGATCGAGTGGAAGGATCGACCATGAGGAGGCCCGATCGCGAAGGGTGACTGAGTAGAGGGACCAACCATGACAAGGGCAGACCGCGAAGGGTGACCGAGTGGAGGGACTGACCATGAGAAGGGCAAACTGTGAAGGGTGACCGAGTGGAGGGACCGACCATGAGTGGAGGGGCAAGTGGCGGTGCGCGGGGCTCAAGGAGTGGTAGGGCACGTGGTGATTTGAAGTGGAAAAGATAGGGTAGGGGAAAGGGCAGTGGATCGTGAGCATACACGTAACGGAATCTCATGACGGGGAAGGTTAGGCATTGAGCAAGAAATGAAACGATAGGTCAATATAAGGTGTTGAAATGACAGTTTTGGCAGATTTTTTTGAAAATTTTCAAACTGGCAAAATTTAATTTTGACCCTTGGAATACAGGCAAGCCTTGGGCTTTTGGTATTATTCGTTTTACCTACCTTTGTACAAAAAACCAAAACATTCCAAGAGTAAACTCCTTTGTTTCCAGCGACACACCTGTGCAACATTTTGTGAATTTTCTGGTGCCCGCGTCCGAAGCCATTTGTAGACACACAGGAGAAATGGCCCAAGAGGAAGCAACATCCGCAAGGGTCGATCCGTTAGGCGACGATGATGAGGTGGATTTGGCGGAGCAATACAGGACGGAGAGGCGAGTGGGAAGCGAGGGGGAGCCGGCGGGGCGACTTCATTCGTCCACAATGATAGCGGTTGCGCAGCTAATCAGCCAAGTTACGCCAGATCACTGGCATACGAAGGCCGACAAGTCGACCGTTACCGCGGAGGAGTTGGAAGGTATGCGCGAGAAATACCAGATTCCCGCAAAAATAGACTTAGAACTGCCGACACCGAAGGAGAGGCCATCCGACGCCTGACCGGGGGAGTTTGCCCTTTACGAGAAGGCGTTGAAAGGAGGGTTGAGGTTGCTGCTTCCGTAGGTGGTACTGGATATCCTAAATCGGTTGGAGATGGCGCCGGGTCAGCTAATGCCCAATGTGTGGAAGATTGTACTGGCCTGTGCAAGCGTGTGGCCAAGGGCGAACGAGAGGGCGGCTATGACGGTGGACGAGTTTTTTGCATGCTACAAGGCCTCGGGGCAGCAAAAAACTTGGGTCACTTTGTAGGCGGCGACAGGGAAGGGTCTGGTGGCGGGGTTGCTGTCATCAATTAAGGGGTGGAGGCCGCAGTGGTTCTACGTGTCCGCAAATAGAGGAGTTGGAGTGCGCACGGTGTGGAGAGTGCCCACCAAGTCTGTGGAGCCAAAGTTGGGGGCAGCAGCGGAGGAGAGGGTGAAGAAGGTGAAGGCATGGAGGGAGAGGGAGGGCGCCAAATGGGACGACCTCGTTCAGCCTTCAGCCTTATTTGCCGCAAGGTTGGGCCCTCAGCCGACTAGCGGAGATCTGGGACCGGCAGAACTAGAGGCAAGAAGGAAGGCGCAAGAGGCGGAGGATAGGACCATTTTCGCCAAGGCCAATAAATTCAAAGAAGCGCAGCTAGGCCGACTGCCAAAATCGATTGCAAGGAAAAGAATCCGATCGCTCCCCAAGCCACTAGGGGAAAAGGACTTGGGTAGTTTTGAGCCACGACTGCCCCTAGTTGATCCGTTAAAGGAAAGGGGAAACAAGGAGGTGGAGGCTGTGGTGAAGAAGAAGAAGAAGAAGAGAGTGAGGAGGGGCTTGCCTTGAAAAAGATGAAGGAGGGGGTAGCGAAGGTCGTCCCAGAGGTGGGGCTGGGGGAGGTGGAGAAGGGGGTGGAGAGTGAGGCGACTGCCCCTGAAGGGCGAGTGGAAAGTGGGGTGACTGGCCCTAAGGAGGGAGCAGAGCAACAGCCAAAGGGGGGTCCTGTGTCCCAAGAAGAAGGAGAAAAGGCCAGGCTGAAGACCGCTATATACCACGCTCCAGCAGCGGCCGGACGAGTGGAGGGAGAAGGGTGGGATGCCAGGACTGCTGCCAATCGATTGTTGGGAGTGGTGGAGGACGCGACCGTGCATGCGATGGCCAGTTTCACTAAGGTCGAGATATTGTCCGCTTTGGCCAGAGCCTCACGGTTTTGTTCCTCTTCGGGGGAAAAGGCCTCTTACAAGGTGGAGGGGGCCAGTACGCTTATAAGTTGGTTGCAGTGTCCCTCCCTAGTCGATGTGGGATTGACCCAACATAACCCCCAGTGGGCTGGGCTGCGAACAGCGGGAGAGTTTGCCGGATGACCTTCATGGGCCACCGAACTCACGTGACTAGCTTCTCGCGTCCCGGCAAGATATTGTCCGCTTTGGCTGGAGCCTCATGGTTTTGTTCCCCCTCAGGGGAAAAGGCCTCTTACAAGGTGGAGGGGGCCAGTACGCTTATAAGTTGGTTGTAGTGTCCCTCCCTGGTCGATGTGGGATTGACCCAACATATTTAATCTTTTTACATGTGTAATAATTCATTTGTCATTATAATTTCCTTAATTGTTGTTGTTTGTTAGAGTATTATGGTTGGAATGTTATGTTTGAGAAATGTATAATAAGGAGTTTTTTGATATATTACATTAGAATGTTACGTTTGAAATTGTATTGAACTGTTACATTTATAAAAAAAAAGTACACTAAATTTTTTTTTTAGAGTGTCACATTACGGAAACGTGATTCAAAAATTAAATCCAACTTCCCTAATATGACATCCCCCGATGAGAAAAGGTAGAAACGTCTGTCAAATCATACCTAAATTCAAAATAGGATCTCACAGCATAGTTATCAAAATAAACAATACCTATCAATGTATTAGAAATCTATGGGATTCATTAAAGTAACTGATCCCCTTATGGGACTTTTTGACCATTTTCCCTATAATATATAATAAAGAGTGATTGAGAAATCGTCTACTATTTTTCAATACAAGGCTTATAATTAATGTCTTTTTACCTAGTCTTCTCTTCGGTTAGCTTATTGTCTAACTCCACCATGAATGGTTCTTCAACTGCACCCATTCATTTTTTATTAGACAAATTATAATAATTTTTGAATTTGCAAATAGCTAACAATATAACATTAGGGTGGTAAGAGTCTCTCCATTAATAATCAATTAGTTTTGAGTTAAGTATTTTAATAAGGCTCACGTCCATAGACTTTCACCTATTAATAACAAGTTACATTCGGGCTAGCCTATCTTATATTTTTAAAATCTAGAATCTATTTATGTGCTTAAAAATATGGACTTAATGGGTCTCAGGTAGGCTTGATTCATATGGGCCTAATTTCACCCAAATTTTAACTTTCATTCAGACTTTTTTTAAAAAAAAAAAATTAATTTCAAAATCACTAAAAAAAATAAAAATCTTCTAATAAATTTTTTTGAAGTGCATCACAACAATTGTAATCACTTTTGAAATCATTAAAAAAATAAAAAACTTTTTTTTATCGAAATACAAAATTACATCTATTATGCTTTTGTTGTTGAATTGCAAATACATCGTTAATCTCATAGAAACTTATTAGTTACTAGTTTCATAGATGGCGTGCTACTCACTTGGTTTTTATTTTCAAAATTATTTTTTATACGTTGTTACACGTAGAAAGAAAAAAAAATAAAAAAATAAAAAAATAAAATAAAGTGAAAATTAATTAATTATGGGACGCTTATCAGTAAGTCTTATACACAAAGTTCAAAATTCATTTAGCCCCAAAACAAAATACTTGTACCAATTAATCTTACATATTTTTAATTATTACCATTTTTTTAATTAAAAAAATCTGCTACATCCCACTACTGTTGGACTTTTGTCAGATGGTCACCGAAGACTCGCCGGAATGTTCAACATCATCGGTAAGTCACCGGAGTATTGCCGGAAGTTTGCCGAAATATCGTCGGAGTGTTCTGAATGTCACTGAAAGTCGCTGAAATGTGCAGAATGCTCGTTGAACGTCAAGAACATCGTTGGACACTCACTGAAATGTTTAGAATATTCTGGAAAAGAAAAAAAGAATAAATAGATAAATTATAGTGAAAAAAATAACACAATGTGCTAAATATTGATAAACTGAAAGAAAGAAAAAACATAACAATAACAAACAACAACAATGAGAAAAAAAAACATATTATTTTTCAATATTTGTAGGATTTAAGAAAATAATTTACAATATTGATCAAACTCAAAAACAAGTTTTTAAATTGTAAAATGTTACAGTTTCATAGCATAATTTTATTAAGTATTTATCCTTATTAATCAAACTGGAAAACATGTTATAAAACTGTAAAATTTTACAATTCTAAAGAATGTTATGAAATTGCAAAATTTTACAGTTTTAAAACATGATTCATTTTAGCACCAAAAAACTGAAACTGTAAAATTGTACATTTTTCACCGCCTGTAACTAAAACTTGAAAACAACTTATTTAGAATTTGAAAATTTTCTCCACTGAAACAAAAAAATAGAAATGTGTAGTAGAGAAAAGGTTGAAAAATTTAGAGATCAATTGAGAGAAACAGATATAGAGAGAAGATTGTAATCTGACAACAATTTTTGATTTAGATTTAGTCGGATCTCATGTAGATCTACTCAGATTTGATGTAGATCTAGAACTAAATCAGATCTGAGTAGATCTATTCAACTTCTTCGTCGGAAACTCATTTCCTTCGCCATCGATGAGGATGAAGTAAAGAGTTGGTGGTCGATGGTTACTGGTGAACCCCAATCAGTAGTGGTTATCGGTGACTATATATTAGAAAGAGAAAGAGAAGAATAAGAAAGACATGATTGCTGAAAATTAGATAAAAAAGGGGGGGGGGGGGGGGGAGGAGGGTGTGGAGAAGAACAAATGACAAAGAAGAACAAAGAAGCAAAATATGTAGTTAACTTTTGAGAATATACAAAAAGTTATAGAGTTGAATAGACTTTTTCTGTTTTAATATGATTTTCATGTAATTTGCCCATCAATTATTTAGTGTATATGGATCCTATGTGGCCCTTTTGGGATGTGCCTATTGGTCTAGTTTTGGGTCAAGTCTCAAAAAGACCAACAGGCCTACCAGTCCTATCCTTCAGCCCAGTCCTAGCCCTTATATTCTAGGGTTAAGTCGGATCCGACAAGAATATACACATTTGCCGACCACTTTTGGCGACCGAAAAAATTTTGGTCGCAAAAAAATGACATTTGCCGACCAAATATTAATTAGTCGCGAATGATCAATATTTTTGGCGATCAAATATGAGTTGGTCGCAGAAGGTCACATTTTGGCGACCAAAAATGAGTTAGTCGCAGAAATTGGTATGCTTTTGGCGACCAACTACAAATTTGGTCGCGGAATGTCACATTTTGCCGACCAAAAATAAAGTAGTTGCGAAATGAGTATTTTTAGCAACAAATATTTTAGTCGCCGTTGATTAAGATTTGGCGACTAAAGAAGTTTGTTGGCGAAGGTACCTTTTCTGCGACTAATCTGGTATTTTGGTCGCCAAAAGTTTGGGAGGCAAATTCGAAAGTCTGTCCATGCGGGAATTGAATTTTTTTTGCGACAAAAAAATTTGGTCGCCATTTTAAAAACGACGTCGTTTTGTACCAGGAAAAAAAAAAAACCCTAATCTCTTCTGTATCTAGCCCGCTCTCTGTGTCTATGTTGGTCTGCCCTCTCAGATTGCTTGCCCAAAACTTGGCGTCTCGAACGGTTTCAAAACAGAGATCCAAAAAGACAACGACACAACTTCGATACCCTTCTTGATTGCTGTTCATCTCTCCCAGATTCAAACAAACCCATCTCCAAAATGCCCATTTCTCAATAGTGTAGACAATTTTCTTGGTTTTCTTGGTCTCAAATTCATATTGATTTCGTTTTTTGTTTTTCATATAAAAATTGATTTGATTGATTGTAGTTCTGAACTGGGTTTTTGGGTTCTCAGAGTGTTGTTGTGCGTAGTAGCAACTATGGCGGCTTCTTCCGTGGTGTGTACATGGCTGGTCGCCGCTTGCATGTCCGTTGCTGGTGAAAAAGACCAACAACAACAAAAACAACAACTCGAGTCAGGCCATCTTCGGGCGTAAGCGAGGCCTATGCTTGATCAGCTGGCCGAGCTCGGTTTGGCACATGGGCTCTAGACTTTTTGATGGGGCTTGATTAATAATTTGAGGATAAAATAAAAATAAATAAATAAATAAAATTAGAGATTGTTTAATGGATAAAGGTGTAAATATATATATTTTTAGGATACATTAGACATTCAAATTGAAGTTGCGGCAAAATAGTCTATCCAATCTTCTCCAGTGATTAAAAAGTTTGTCATCCAATTTAAAATAATTTATTATCTTTTGAGTGAATCATTTTGCTCATGATTTTTATCTAACTATCACGTGTTTTTCACGTTGACTCCTAAATTTTGATTAATATCAATTTTGCACCCAAACTTTCACATTTTTAATAAATTTGGCCATTGCTATCAAAGTTCATTTAAAATTTCATTTTAGCCTCCAAACTATACCTTAAAAATCAATTTACCCCCCAAATTAAAAATCAATTTGACCCCCAAACTATACTTTAAAAATCAATTTGCCTTCCACATTAGCACATTTCGTCCAATTGTGGACGGAAGGTGATGACAGGAGTCTAATTGATCAATTTGTGAAAAGTTCAGGTACTAAATTGGAATAAATTGAAATATGGAGGTCAACATGAAAAACGCGTAATAGTTTTAGGGGGAGGGGAAATGATATTTCCTCTTTTCTTAATGTTAGCTATCAACAAAACTAAATTGTAACAATGTGCAAAATTAATAGGGCCCAACTGATACAATTAAAACTACAATAACCGTAGGGAAAATTACAGTGGTAGTACTTGTAATTTACATTGTTTTCATTTTGGTCCCTATTATATCAATTTGCTCAATTTTCCCCCTTAATTTTACGAATTTTGTCATATTAGCCCAATAAATAACGGCAGTTAAGTTTGATGGATGGAAAATCAAATCATGTTTCAATTTGGTCCATGTAGTTTACAAGATGTGTCAATTTGGTCCTTATTGTTTTGACTTTCCTATAAACTATAGAAACCAAATTGATACATCCTATAAACTATAGGAACCAAATTGAAACACCATTTGATTTTTCATTCATTGAACTTAACTGTTGTTATTTATTGGACTAATATGACACAATCTGTAAAATTAAGAGGCAAAATTGATCAAATTGAACAATGGGGACTAAAATGAAAAAACGGGTAAACTACAGGGACCATTTACATAATTTACCCATTACCATATTAACTCATGAAGCAAATTACAAGCACCACAAGTATAATTTGTCCTAAAAACTTATATTAGATGATATGATGGACTGGTTGAAATCCTGTGTCATATACAAAAAATAAATAAATAAATAAATAAATAAATAAGAGGGACAAAGGGAAGTCAATGCAATTCAAAAAAAGAAACAGCAAACTACGATAATAGTTCCTGTAGTTTGGTCCTGATATCATTTTGGTCCCTATAATTTCAATTGGCTTGATTTTGATATGAATTTATGACTTTGCTTCAATTTGCTTCAATTGATTACAACTCTTAACATTTTTTTATGAAAAATACGTATATAAGTGACGTGTCATATTTTTAAGAGCAAAATTATAAACTTACTCAATTCAGTGAGTTAAACTCTACCAATTCAGTAATTATTTTTTGTCAAAAACACTAACGGCATTATCAATTGAACCAAATTGACAAAAAAAAAAAAAAAATTTAAAATTAAAGATAACAAATTGAACAAATTAAAAATGTAAGAACTAAAATGACAAAATAAAATGAGGATCATCCGTGTAATTTGTCCAAAAAGAAATTATAAACTAGTAAAGTTGTTGAAAAACCGTTCATGGTTCATCATTGCAAGATGAATGAAGAAAAAAGTTAACCATTGAAGACTGGTATTGTCAAAATATAATGACAAATTCAACTAATCTGATCAATCTATATCTATAAACACACAACCTCTTCACCATGCTAGATATCGTTAACCCTTCTTTCAATCAATTGCAATTTGCCGCAATTAAAATGTCCACTTACTTTTTCCATGTAACCATACCCATTGTGGCCTTGGCCACCACACTTATCTTTGGTTTTGATTCCGATTCTCTACAAGATTTATGTTGCTGTCAAGGACTCCAAATCTACTGATATACTATATACTCACATCCATCTCACAACATTGTGCCTTCCAAAATATATGTTTGGTGTCATTTTAGTTTTTAACATTTTAATTGTGACAATTTCATTATCAAAATGTGTATTAAAGTTGTCTCACTAGTTGACATTGCCAATATTCATTGTCAAAATAAGTAGTATTTTTGAAATAAAAAATTACTCGTTTGGTTCCTAAACTATACAATTTTATTTCATTTTGAACCCAAAATTTTAATTGTTTTAGTTTTATGAAGGGTCAATTTTTATTTTCTTAGATGTCATCATTTAACATTATTGAAGCTAATTAGTTTGTTTAACATTTTATTTTATTTTTTTACATATATTTATATATATATTTTTTGGGAGGATTTGGTGATAGACCCCTCACTGTCTATTTGTCTTTCAAAAGGACAAGAATTATAAAGGTACTTTCAAAACCCCCTAATATTTTAAAACTTGTTTCCTTTACTATATTACCCTCATATCTATCAACTCTCCTATTAAACCATCCTCATAGTCTAATTCAGAGTAAAATTTTACTTTGAATGATAGCAAATTTTATTCTGATTCAGAGTAAAATTTTACTCTGAATCAGAGTAAAGTTTACTATGATTCAGAATATAATTTTATATCGTTAAGCAAATCAACATGTTTTTAATGAAAGTAAAATTTTACTTTGAATCATAGTAAACTTTACTCCGATTCAGAGTAAAATTTTACTCTGAATCGAAGAAAAGTTTACTATGATTTAAAGTAAAATTTTATATTGTTAAGCAAATCAACATATTTTTAACCCGAGTAAAATTTTACTTTGAATCATAGTAAACTTTACTTTGATTCAGAGTAAAATTTTACTTTGAATCATAGTAAACTTTACTTTGATTCGGAGTAAAATTTTACTCTAAAAGTACAATTTTACTCTGAATCAGAGTAAAGTTTACTATAATTCAAAGTAAAATTTTATATTGTTAAGCAAATCAACATGTTTTTAACCAGAATAAAATTTTACTGTTACAAAAAATAAAATATATACTAAATGAATGAACCAAGTCAAATATTATCTCGTGTGTATTATAATACAATACACCTCCTGTCTCTATCTTGGCGTTTATATTCTATTCTCCATTGTTTTGCTCAACGCCATTCAAAAGCACTCAAAGCATATAATTAATAATAAATAAATAAAAGTTTGAACATCAAAATGGCATCGAGATCACCTGTTGAACTCGATTTCTTCAGAATGGAGAGACTGCTCTTCCAAACCTCTTCCTAATAAGCTCTTCGATCACTGTTGAAGCTTTCGAGGTTCGTCCTCATCAATTTGATTTCATTTTTAAAATTCATTATCTCTCTTATAATGTGAAAATCATTTCGTTGTATTTGATCTTCATGTATATATGCAAATATTCAAAGTTATGTTTCAAAGATGAACCCGGAGCTTCTGAAGACTATGATTGCTTCTGGCTCTGTGGACCAGAGCACCAATTTGTCAAAATCATCTTCATTTTTAGTTCCAGTGACTCCGAAACACGAAGAGAATGTCTTTCTCGCTTCCCCCTCTACACTCCGACCAAATCTCCTTTGAAACCCTAGCCATGGCATTATCATCTATGTATAAGCAATAGTTGTATGAGACGAAGCTTGAGAGATTGAGATGGTGATTAGGGAAGATTTTGTTGAGGGTATAATAGTCTGATAAAATATTTAAATAATAAAATTTGTCTTTTATACAAGAATGTATAATTATGAGGGAGTTTTAAAAGTATAACTTTTTTCTTAATCCTTTTAACAATAAAAGGAAGATAAGAGGGGTTTATAGCCAAATTTCCCTTCTTTTTTTTTCTTTTTTTTTCTGGCCTCTTTACTTCCCAAAATACACCAACCTAGATACACCAACCTAGTTGGGTCGATTGTCACTTCTGTAAACGTCATGAAAATCCCAAGCCTCAACACTCTCGGCATCTCCTTAGCTCGCATTGACTTCACACCCTACGGCCTCAACCCACCCCATACACACCTTCGTGGAACTAAGATCCTTGTGGCCTTGGAGGGTACCTCTACGTCGGTTTCGTAAATTTCAATCTAGAAAATAGTCACTTCACTAACCATTGCGAATGCAGTGTTAGGGTCGAATCCAAAAACTTTTGATGATGTTCTTGCCAAGACATTCCAAGTGGACAAGAAGGTGGTAGACCATCTTCAAGCTTATTTTTTGTGTCCAACAACTAAAGAAGTAAATTTCCGGTGGCCCAACAACTAAAGAAGTAAATGGGGAATAGAATCATGAATCCATTATTTGGTAAACCTTAAACATATATATTTTAATATAGCATAAATACATTGTTGGTTATGGACAATGTCCTTATAACATTTGGGGTAAATTACAAATAGGTCATAATAGTTTGATTTAATTCTCATGAAATCCTATTGAAAATAAATCTTAGTAAAATCGTCGCTAAAAGTAATTTTTTGTGACGATTTTTTAGATGTGTCCCTAAAAATTAACAATTAGTGTCTTTTTTTTGTCACGATTTTTATAAATTGTCGCTAAAACTTACAATTAGTAACATTTTTCTGTGATGAATTTTTCAAACTGTCACTCAAAGTTAAAAATTAGTGACCTTTTTTTGTGATGATTTTTTAAAACTGTCGCTAAAACATATAATTAGCAACATTTTTAGTGACAAAATTTTCATACTATCGTTGAAAATTAACAATTATTGGCATTTTTTTTTATAGTTTTTGATAAAATATGACATTAATTATCATAGGACCTATTGGATAATAAGTTCACTTATTAGTACCTATGTAATGACCCAGAATTTTTTTTTTTAAAATAGCCAGTGCATAATTTAATTGAGCAAATTTTCGAAGTTGAGTGCTGTGTAAATTCTGTGCGAAAACAGTTCGGTTTTGTATTTTTTAAAATAGTTACCGGTCTCAGAAAATTATGAAATTTTTGTATGTTGTTCACATACGAGTCTAGCACGTCGAGTAAAAATTTCAGGATTTATTGATGAGTATTTATTTTATGAAAATTCACGGACTGATTGGTGTTCAGTTTAATTTACAGCAGAATTTGAAAGTGAGTTTTGGATGTTTGGTCATTTTTAATTATATGATTGATAGTAACCACCTTGGGAGTTGTTATTATTTATTATATAAGGATTATAATAAATATTTAATAGTTGATTTTATGGTATGTACCATATGGTAAAAGATTATATATTTCTGTATTAAATAAAATTAGTATATATTTTGTGATGAGCAAAATATTATATTTTGTGGTGTACAAAAATATTATATTTTGTGGTGAGAAAAAGATTACATAATTTTGTTAATTATATTATAAAATATTAAGATGGTGTTAAAATGATTTTTAATCAAATTATATGTATATAAATATAGATATGTATATATAGTAGAATATACATTAAGTGAGTGGCTTAATGGTGCAAGCCACGTGGGCTGCACCCCCACCTTCCTCTTTTCTTTATTTTCTTTTTCTCTTCTTTTTCTTTCTTTTCATTTCTTTTGAGCAAAGTGTTTTCTTCTTTTTGAGAACACAACGCAAGTGTATTAGGTAGAGTGACATACAGCAGAGCATCGGCCTCTCTGTCTCCCTCACTCGGCTCTTTCCTTCTCTCTCTCTCCCTGTCCGTTTCTCTCCCTTTTATTTCCCCCATTGATGCATAAGCTTTAAGCTTAGAGTGGGAGTGTTTAGAGTGAGATTTTGCAAAAGTTTTGTAAATGAAAGTTGTAGAGCTCGTCGTAATCTTTGCAATGGTGTTCACGGATTCATGATCGGGCGACGTTTGCATTTTCAGATTGTTTTTCTTCATATTTGAGGTAGGGACTTTCTTCATATTTTTACATTAAAGCTATGTTGGGATTATTTTGAGAAAATATATCATTATGAAAGATATTGCATATATGTATATTTTCAGATTTTTGTTTGGTAATTTTTGGAAGAAAAATTATGTTAAAATGTAAGAATGTTGGTATTTTGAGATTGATTTTGGAGAAATCATTTGGGTGTTAATTTTGTAAAAGAATGAAATCCGAAAATAGAATTTAATAGTTGTATGGATTATATCTACATCTATTATGGTTAGATAATTTTGAGAAATTAATGTTGAAATATTTATCTCATCCTTGAGTTTTAGAATTTATTTTTGAGAAAATAAATTGATATTGAAGAATATTGTGTAAATTGTTAAGTAGAGATTTTTCCTACACATATTTATGCACTTTTGCTTGATTATATGGAGTTTAGAGTTGTATATAATTTAATTAGAATTTTTGAAAGAGAAATTTTGAGAAAAATAAAAAGTTGATGCCCAAATTGTGAAAGTGTAAACTTGGAATATGATTGTAAGGTTATGAAAGAGTTATGTTTTTAATTTGAATAAAAACGGACTTTGATTAGATTAGTTTTGAAATTTTTACCGGTTTGTGGCCAAAAGAGCATTTTTAAAGAAAACAAAGAAATTACGTTTAACTTTGGGACTTTCGATCAATATAGGATGTCATAGTTGAATAATGCTAGGAGAATGAGTTTGGAAAGAAAATGATGTTTTCTTGGGCATTAACGGTATTATTTTACTTAATGTATTTGTTGGAATAAAACCGACACGGTTAGAAATGGACCTTGAGAGGTTACCGGACGTGATTGTAATATGAAAACTAGTGTAGTTGTTCATCTTTGATAAAATGAGGATTTTGATAAAAATGGTAATATTTAATAAGTAGGGATATCCTACTCCTCTTTATGAGCTTTGTCTTTAAATTTTAGCATTTTGATATGTTGGAAGCTGTTGTGAAATTTTGAGAAAGTTTGGGCCTTTGTGTAATTTTACAAAAGTTGGGTTTTTAAATATATAAAACCTATATGCATGTTTGGCATGGAGAAATGGGATTAATGTTGAAACATTGATGAAAATGGAACCTTAGGGTTGTTATGTAATTTTTGGGAATAATGCCTTAATTACATTGAGAAATTAATTTGTGAAATTAATTTGAGAAATGAGAAACGAAATTGAAAATGTTGGAATTGGGAATGTACGGGACTAAAGGGTGTAGTTGGACAAGTTATCGCTCCCCTAGTTGAAATGTTGATTTTATATCCGTTTGGTGCATTTATTTTCTGTTTAGAAATAACTGCTTTGGGCTATCGGTGGAGGATAGTCTTGATTGTTGTAGACAATGCATGATGATTAGGCAAACTAAAACTAATCAATTGAGTATGCTATTGAATATAGCGGTTGAAATAATACATTAACTTTATGTATTGATTGATTGTATATGATCTATGTTTATATACATGTGTTGTGAGGGAGGAGATAGGGGATGTACTCCACGGTTTAGGGGAAGATAGGGGATGGACCTCTAAACCGGATATTGTTTGGGAGGAGATAGGGGATGTACTCCACGGTTTAGGGGAAGATAGGGGATGGACCTCTAAACCGGATATTGTTTGGGAGGAGATAGGGGATGGACTCCATTGATACAGCACTAAAATGTGTATCATTTGTGAAGTATAGAAGTGTTTCTATGTTATGTTGATACAACACCAAAATGTGTATCTTCGGTAAAGTAAGGAAGTGGTTTATGTGTTTTTGATACAGCATCAGAATGTGTATCCATTATGAATTATGAAGGTGTTTAAAAGATGAGTTACAATCTCATTAAATTATTTGGCTAAATGTTGAGTCTTGTTTCAAACTCAAAGTTGAAAGGAAATGGAAAATGAATTGGAACATGGACTTTAATGTCATGAAACTGAAATATGTTTTTGAAAGGATGTAAAGGGTACGGCCAGGTTCTGAGCCAGGATTATGAATTAAGAAATGGAAATTGTTATGAAATATGGATACATTTGTCATGTAATTAAAATGGATTTGATGAATTGTTTAATGATTCAATTGATAATGAGATAATTGAATGGATTAAAAAGAATGTCATGTTACTATTGAAGCATGTTTATTTATTTAAGTTAACTGGTTGTGGTTAATTAAATAAAATGGATTTAAGAGATTATATGATAAAACCTTATGATTTTGACATGATATGATTTCACGAATATATATGAGTATCTTTGTACTCTCACATCCTTTAATGTTTTAATATGAGATTGCTCGGTGAGTTTTGCTCACCCCCTGCCTGTACATGTGTACAGGGAATGCTTTTCGGATTTGAAGATCAAACAATGGGTCTTACTATTTCATAAGTGTAATGTAGAAATGGATTGTACTACTTCATTGGTTATTTTGCTGAGTGCTATCTTTTTGTAAAGAGTAGTGTCCTCTCTTTTATTGTAAGCCTCAGGGCATTTCTTTTATTTGTATGTAAATGACATTGTTGTATAATTAGAGGGAATATGTATATTTAATTATTCATCATTTCAACCAATGATGAAATGTTATTTGTAAATGGACTTAATTAATGAATATTGGTAAGGTTATCCGAGTAATAAAATATGGGGCGTGACAACCTACACGTAAGTCTCTCCAACTTTTGAGGGTGTGTACCATAACATCACCCCTGTTGTTATTATTATATAACTAGTGAGGTGGCGGCATGCTAGTGTCGTACTATTTGAATGCACTAAATCTATATAATGAAGTAAGATGGTTTTTGAATTTGTCCTACACACATTTGTCCTATTAGGACATTTGGACGGCTCATATCTGTTCAAATTACAAAACAGCAACTGTGATGTATCCTGCTTTCCCACTTTTCTCTCTTACTTTTTTCCTTTTCTCACACACCCTTCCATGATCCCATAATTCCATCTTCCTCCGTTTCTTTTTATTTTATTTTTTTATTTTCTACCCTCTTTTATTTTTTTCTCTATTTATTTAATTTTTTTCTTCTTTTTGTTCACTTTTTTTTTTTTTTTTATTTACACCGTGCCTTCAGGCACGGATATACACTAGTAATTTTACAAAATAGAGGACAATACTAATTTTTAGGGCAAATTACAGCGGTAGTCCCTGTAGTTTACCCGTTTTATCATTTTAGTCCATGTTGTTTCAATTTGATCAATTTTGCCCTTGGATTTTACGAATTGTGTCAATTTAGTCCAATAAATAATGGTGATTAAGTTTCATGGTCGGAAAATCAAATAATATGTCAATTGGGTTCCTGTAGTTTACAAGATGTGTCAATTTAGTCCCTATTCTTTAGACTTTCCTATAAATTATAGAGACCAAATTGACACATCTTATAAACTATAGGGACCAAACTGATACATCATTTGCTTTTCCGTCCATCAAACTTATCCGCCGTTATTTATTAGACTAATATTACACGATCCGTAAAATTCAGGGGCAAAAATGATCAAATTAAAACAACAGGGACAAAAATGATAAAACGAGTGAATTATAGGCACCATTTGCATAATTTGTCCTAATTTTTATTTTATCTTTGTAAAAAAGTTGATGCAATTACAAAGAGTTTGATAATCAACATCCAAAGTAGAAGAAAAGTAGAAAAAAGTAAAACCAAAGAAAAACAAATAACAGTAAATTTTAACAAAATAAAGCAAATAAATGATATACTACGAAAAAAATTTGAAAATATAACATCATCAGTTTGATTCAACCATCGAAAATTCAAAATCCGGTAACATCAACATCTCAATTTCCATAGTACTCAGGCAAAGAAAAATAGAAACTGAAATAGAATGGAATTGAGCTATGTGGATTTTATGGACTTGAAGAAATGAGTTTGTCTTTAGTAAAACTGAAGTTAAATGGAGGGCAATCATTGATAGGATCAAAATCATGATTGTCACGTGGATAAAAGCAAACATTGAGGACTGTTTTTTCACAGTGGATGGTTCAATGTTCAGAATTGAAGGTGTATATTCAACGATTCAATAATTTTGTCCCATTAATCGGAGGTTCGAATCCTTCCGTCCCAGAGCATATTCCATTCTATTAGAATAAAGATTTTTGTTCGATGAATCTAAAGAACAGCAAAAATAAAGTATTATTGAAAGAGGGTGAGTGCCAAATTTTTAGACATCTCTTTGTTTGTTGCTCTGTTAGCTGTTCTGTTTTTTTTCCCACTACTCTTGTTTCTTTCTCTGGTTGGATTCTTGGCAACCTAGCTTCTTTTCTGTTGGAACAATCTTCTATGTATAATAAATAAATTAAAACAAAATCAAACAAATAAAATAAATAACGTACCAAATTTATTTTATCGAACCGAATTAATAATTAAAAGATCAAGTCGAGTGTGTGACACTCTGTCCTTAAGACAGATTCGCCCCACTACGATGGTTATGGTTAAGTGGCGTCTATCTCCTAGGATACAATGATCTTCACAAATTATAGTAGCACTCCAAACAATTTGTTCGACGAACAAAACTTGTGTTCAAAACTCTCTGAAATTTTCTTAAAATAATATGAAGAATAATTGATGCAAGAGAGCAAAAGGAAGGCAACAAAAATACTGAATTTTTGGATTACCAAAATGCGAAACAAATTTGGTTTATATAGACCCGAACAGGTGTAAAATTCAAACTGAATAGGTGGGTTTTTGAATTGAACAGATGTTGTTTGAATTTTAACAGATCTGCTGGCAGTTTTAAAATTTGGATAGAAAATTTGGATAGAAAATAATTTGAATTTGTTTAGGAATTTCTGACAGAAGTTGGTAAAATTTGGATAGAAAATTAATTTCAATTTTGGTACAAAATTGGAATTTAATTTCATTAAGAATGTCTAGAAAAAATTCAAATAAATTAATATTAGAACCGACCCGACCCACACCCGGGCCCGCCTGGCCGGACGGCGGTGGCGGCGCTCGCGCACGTGTGTGGTGGTTTGAGTCAAGGTTCTATTTGTCCATAACTCCTCTCTTCTACAAATTTGGGGTGTCCCTTGGGGCCCAACCCAAGTGTTGCCACCTAGAGTTTATATACATACACAAACTCTATTAAGGTTTCAATGTGGGACAACCCATTTTAAGGAAACCCACATTTAATTTTTTAAATGTCCAATTCCACGAACCCGAAAACGACGTCAACTTCCCATTCACTCATAAATGGTTTTGACAAACCGTCTTCACTGTGTGACTTTCCATACGGCAAGGAACACGTCACCTCTTCGGATCCACCCCAAAAGACGTTTAGGGCCTACTCAAATTTGGACTCAAAGTTGGCCCAAAAATAAGCCTATAAAACCAATTTTCCTACAATTTCTACGGAGGTAATTTTGATCCCTCATTCTTTTTATTGGTGTAATCAATATGTTGGTATTTATTAATAAAGTTTTCTTTGCTGATCAAAGAAAAAAAAAAGAAGAAAAGAAAAGAAAGGAGAACTAATGGCGCCAAAATAATCAAGGAAACCTAGTTCCATACTGCTGGTCTCATGCAAGACCTTAAGCAAGTATATGGTGGCCATTTAGTGCAATCAAATGGTGATATATGATTTAAGTGTATGCAAAGGATTAGCATATCCACTTGATTAAACCAAATGAAATTAAAAAATCAGCAAAGCAAAAAAATTAGAAAGTATAATGAAATATATCTAAAAAATCTGAGATTGATTGAGAATACAAGTTGGACATAAGCAACAAAATATCATATACATAAGCAACAATAAAACCTGAAAGTGTAAAAATATATATTATATACATTGCGAAATCTAAAGAAGAAAAGGAAGAAAGAAAATTTAACAATGAAAGGAAAGAAACATAAAAGCAAAAGGGATAAACAAGGGAAACCAATAAATGATACCTTGACTCTGCAAAGATAGAAAGTCACTTTCGCCTATACAAGCACAAGGTTAGGAGGAGCTGATATATAGGTAAAGGTCTAGCGGCTGTAGGTCAAATATTATGCCGGAAATGTAAATATGTAAGAATAACAAAGAAAATCTTTACCTAAACTTAACAACAAAAACAAAAAATTGTTACTAAATCACAAAGCACATTGACAAAACCAAAGTAAGAAGAAAAAAAGGGGGGAAAACAAAAGAGTACAAGAAAATTGCTGGGAAAAAAAAAAGAAAAGAAAAGAAAAGAAAAAAGAAAAAGAAGAAGAGAACCTTGTGAACAAATGTAACGCCCTCAATTTAAGTCATAAATCATTCATTCACAAGTCCTATGAACATAAAGAAAAGAATACGTTTTCATTTATCAAAGTCTTCTTTACAAAAGATATTACATGTTATCAACAAGGTAAATGCTCTACGGCCTTACAGCTTCCAAGTTATCACTTGGTTACAACAAAAGAAGAGTTCTAACTCTATACATGAAAAGCCCTCGGCTTAGATTTACATTTAACACAAAATATAAATAACAAAATGGAGTCTTCAACTCCTAAACCTCCCAAGTTGAGACCTTGTGTAGACACCCCATTTTTGACCGTCCTCAAGACTTGAACATCATCGTTTGAACACTCGATGATCATCCATGCTCATGTTCGTTTTGAGTTCTTGGAGGTCTCGATCGCGTGCCTTGCCTCAAGATCTCTCAACTTGTTTGTTTTGTGCTTGGTTGTGGACCAAACACTTGTGTTTTTTTTTTGCTTCTGAGGGAAGAGGGTGGCTTGTTTGCTATCCCCTCAACCCACTGGCCAAGGCTTGAAGCCATCGGCCTTGTTTTCTTTCCATCGGCCAAAAGTGTTGGCCGATCGGCACTATTTTTGGTCGGTTGGCCCTTTTTTTGGTCGATCGACCATATTTTCTAGCCGAACCCTGTTCATCTGCTTTATACAAATATTTTATGCTAGCTGGCACAGTTAGAATCCACAATTCACCCCCTCTATACACGTGTATGGAGGGATTTGCCCCTTGCTTAGCTTCTCTTAGAAGCTTAGAATTTGGACTTCTATAAGAAGGGAGCTCCTCCTCCCTTCTCAGAGGTTTTGGAAAATTGATATAGGAGTTCTATATCTACCTATCTCCATATTTCATCTCTCTTTACATTTGTGTGTGTATTTGTGCTCAAAAGGGTGTTTTGTTCACACTATTGCACACAAACACCTAGCATTACACTATCCCTTTGTTGCTGAGGTATTAGGGAGTTAGTTTCAGAGTTCTTGGACTGATTTTGATCAGAAAAAGGTGCTGGTGTTGTGTTCTTGGAGGTGTTCTTCAAGAGTGAGCATTCTTGCTTTAGATACCCCATTCTTGCTTAAGCTTTTAGCCATTCTTGTTTATTGTTTTAAGCTTAGCTATTAACTGATAAAAGTTATGTTTTTACTTGCTTTAGAACTTTGTTTAAGGTCATTTTGAGGTTTGGGGTTGTTTACCGCCTCCAAGGCCTTGTTTTAGGCCATCTCTTTTGGCCCTTGCTTTAAGATTTGCATGGCCTCTCTACCATTGAAATCCAGAAGATTTTTAGTATTGGAGAGGTGGTTTTGAGGTCTTAAATAGGAGAGGGTCATCCCCTCTCCTTGTTGTCTTGAATGCTTGCATAAATGGCTTATGTTGGTGGCTTGTATGCTTAGCTTGTTTTAGCTTTATTTCAGTGTGTATTAGGCTTTGTTTTGTTATAATATATCTTTGTTTCAAGTTGGTTTAGTGGTCTCTTGCATGCACCATGTACTTGCCTTGTAATCCCCTTATTTGCCTTAACATGCATCTTGTGTTTAGACTACCATTCTTGCATGTTTTGGCTTAGCTTAAAGAAGCTTTTGTTCATGTTTTATCATGTTTAAGATCTGATTTTAGTTGTATTGGTCATCCATGACTTGCCTTGTATAGCTTTGGTTCAATCTAGCTTGTAAGCTTTGTGTATTGAATCCCCCAGCATGCATTACTTGGCTCATTTCAGTGATTTGGCATCACTTGTTATGTTATTTCAGCCCACATAGTATGCTCATATACTTGCATTTATCACTCCTTTAATGTTTTAAAGAGTTGATGTCTTATGCCTCATGAATGGAACATTGTGCATGCCACCATGCTTAGGTCATTGGGATGACATTTCAATGTGTTTTTGGTCTTGTTCTAACATGCCATAACTCTGATTTTGGTTTCTTAAATGATACCATGTTTGGTTTTGATAGGTGTAGTGTAACACCCCTTTGGTAGCCTTGCATGCCTCTTGGTTTTGGCGTTGTGTTCTAGCTTGTGTTGGCTAGTTTTGAGCTTGTTTTTAGTCTTGTTTAGACCTGCCTTGGGACTGTTTTAGGTCCCCTTGGCCCTTTGGGGCTTGCTTTGTGTGGCCATGGTTTGAGTCCCTTGGCTAGCCTCAAGCTTTGGGCTTTCTTGCAGGCTTTACTTGTGTAGTTTGTTTGATTTGGCATCATCCTTTGCATTATTTCAGAGCTTAATATGTTTGTCACATGTCCATACTTGTCCCTTTTAAGTGTGCTTAAGAGTTTCCCTTTTATGCCTTAGTCTTTAGGCTAATTAGCATGTATGTTTGTATGTGTATTTCATGCCTTTGTTTCATCACTTTGGCCACTGATTTGAGCCTATTTGAGAGCTGTCCATTTTGATTTAAGTCCATCCTTTGCATGTTGTTGCATGCTTGTTGCATGTTTAGTACCTTATATGTTGTTGCATGCTAGTATGTTGCATGCTTGTTGCATACTTGTCCCTTTACATGTCGTCACATGTTTGCCTCACATGTTGTTGCATGTTTGTCATTGGCATTGTTGTTACATGCCTTGCATGCTTACTTGTTTAGGTTGTATGCCTATTGCACATTGCTTGTTTGCATGCTCATATTGCATTAGCTGCATGCCTAGGTTGCATAGCATTAAGCATGCATCCCTTGCCTCTTGATCAACCATGATAGAGGTTGGGGCTCCTTATGTGTTTTTGTACATTTCATTTGACATTAAATTGCACACTTGGCTCCTTTGGCCATCATGCATTGGAATACGTCATTGGTGGTCCGAGGGTCGAGAGCTACACTCCTTTGAGTCTCAAATGTGATAAGGGGTGTAGTTGTGCAAACATTGTCTTGCAAATGTATTGCCATGCTTGTTTGTCCTTTGCTGCAGCAACACAGCATTCTGTAGGAAGAGATGGTCGACCGACCATTTTCAGTGCCGACCGACAACAAATATTTGGCCGAGAGCCTTATTTTTGGTCGATGACCAGTTTTCATTGGCCGACAGCCCTATCTCTTGGCCGATGGACTCTCAGGATGTCCCCAAGGTGGTTCAGAAGCCTCCTTGAGACTTGCGTAGTTTTCAGAGGTACAAAGCAGTGCAAACAGAGGCAACATGAAACATAGCGATGGATTTCCGAGCGAGGCCGTTCGAGCATGCATGCATCCCTCTTCTCGAGGCCTCTTTACTGCTTTTGTAGCTTAATTAATTTGTTAATTATTTAAGTACTGTAATAATTAGTTGTAGCTAATTATTCATTTGGTTTTGTAATTAATTAATTAGCTTGCTAGTTAGTTAATTAGTTCATTTGTATTATTCTTTCGGTCTCTCCATCGAGAGGGTGCAATTGGGTAATAAGTGTGCGTGTGTGTGATGCATGTCTTCCAACCTCCACTTCTTTCTCCCTTTTACTTACCTGCTTTCAGTGGTTAGTTCTAGGGCATATTTCAATTAGCATCCTTATGCTATGCATGTTTGCACCATTCATCTGTATTGCATGCACCGGGCTCGGCGCATCATACTAACTGCATTGTACTTCAATTCCAAGTTGAATATGTGTATCGAATTGTCGCATTTCACATGCCATTCTTAGAATAGCCGAGCCTATTTCTAGTTGCACTTTGCATGCGATGCATTAGCCATCTTAAAATGAACTAGGATCAAAGCATGATTTCTAACTAGTTTCTTGTTTTGGCTTGGAGTACACTGTGAGTGTTTATGCTTTAGCACCTTGCATGTATGTGAGTGTTAACATGAAAGCATGCTTGTCATGAGGCTATTTGCTTATATGATATAATTGCTTGAATGCCTGTGGGTGAAGGTTGGATTGCTTGAATTGGGACAATTCATTGAAATCCGTGTTTTAGCCTTCTCGTGAGTAGCAAACTTCAAACCATTTCCAAACAAACGGATATGCGATGCTTTGTTCCAAATTAGGCGATCTAGTCTATACTTGTGTGTTGTGCGCATCACATAGTAATTCTAGCTAATTAACCGGAATAAGAACGCATGTGTTTTCAAAAACTAGATATCATGCTTAGTACAGGCCGATCTTTGATCGGGCGAGCGGGGGTGCTCATAGATGACCTTCCCCAATCGTATCCAAGTTCCCGAGCCGAGGCAACTTTGGTGATGACGGACACGTGGCCTTAGGCAATGAGTCAGGGTTTCCTAAATTCCCCCAAAAAACAAAATATTTAGGTGGCGACTCTGTATCTGGCAAAGCAGTCCATGTTTGGCACTTCTTTCTTAAAAATTAGTTTTCCAAAACGATTTGCCGAATTTGGACTCTTTGGTGATTTATCGGTCTTGCATTGCACTTTGCAAGATTAGATTCAGAACCATGACATTTGAGTCTGAACTGTAGTAGCATGAAGCCCAAGGGTGCGTCTACACCTTGGAGGCGGCATATCACCTGTACCTGAAAAATGGTGTCCCAAGTAGGGTGACCCAAAGCCCAGTAGAGATATGTTAAACAGTGTATGAGAATTAACTAAAACATTAGTATTCGATAAATGTTTAACACTTATAAGCCGTCTTACACCTTTTCCATAATCAATCAACATTGACACCCATATTTCAATTCACTTCGAGTTATTTATCCAAGTCAATTCATTGACGTAGTTTATAATCATTTAAACAATTCAAAATGAGACTACAACTCATTTATCAACACTTCAATCATAAACATCATTCATACACTTCCATATCTTGCCATTTTACGGAACTACGTCCAAGGGAACCGCCACCCAAATATATATAATTTCGGGACTTTCACCCTGGACACTCCAGCCAACTTAATTATCAATGGAGTCCATCCCCTATCTCCTCCTACACAATGGAGTACATCTCCTATCTCCTCCCAAACAAAGATACATATACAATGTATTTAAACACGTTATCATATACAATGACCAATTCAATCACATATGCAATGTTTATATCCAACCGTCATATTCAATGACATAATCCAATTGATTAGTTTCAATTTACCTAATCATCATGCAGTTTCTACAACAATCATGGCTATCCTCCACCGATAGCCCAAAATAGATATATCTAAACAGATAAATAAATTTCTCAACAGATAATATATCATATTTTCCATAAGTGAGTGATTCATCAATCCAACTACACTATTTAATCACAATTTCCTCCAATTTCATGATTCTCAAGCCAATTTCATATTTCCATAATGATTTCTTCATTTACACAAATAATGTATATAATTCAAATTAGGGCGTTTTCCCCCTTTCTCAAATATTGCTTCCAAGGCCAAATTTTCCCCCATTATACACCCATAACTCCACTTTCAAAACCCCACATGCATATAGAACCCCAAAATAGCAAACCCCTATTTTACCATTTCAAACCCAAAACCCTAACTTCACCCCAACCAACCATTTATACAAAATTACCAATATTTATGTTAAAGCTCATAGAAATGAGTAGATTATCCCTACCTCAAGAAGAAATGATGAGCCAAGCGAGAGATTAGCTCTAAAGATAACGAAACCAACTTCCACTTGGATGAAAATGGAGATCTTAAAGAGCTCAAACTTTTTATCAAAGGAAGAATGGTGAGGAGATCACTAGATCTAGGTCAAAATGTAGAGAGAGAGAGTATTTTAGAGAGAGAGGCTCTTAACCTAGGGTTTTGGAAAGTTTTAGAGAGAGAAATGACAGAAAAAGTGATTTAAAAAGTCACTTTCGCGATCTGATATATGTACAGTCCGCTCGAGCGGAGAGTCTGACGCTTGAGCGTCAGACACAAAATTCAACCCACTCAAGCACAATAAAGGCCGCTCGGGCGCCAAGACACAACAGCAAGGCACTACCCGCTCGAGTGCAATTAGACCCGTTTGAGCATAGAATACACTCGTCTAGTATTTTACAGACTTCAGACAGTCGCTTGAGCACTAAAGGGGTCGCTCGAGCTCAGACCTACTTGAGCATAATAAAGACCGCTCGAGTGTGAAAAACACTTCCGTAGTATTTTTGCATGCGCACAAAGTACTGAATGATTGCAAACCTTGCTCGAGCGCAAAAATACCTGCTCGAGCGAAAGACCAAAATTCTGGGCAACAAGGTTCTAGACCAATTAGTAACCAATCTATTCTAAACACGCCCAAGACATTCCAAAGCTCAGATTCAAAGAATAAAAGATGGAAATAAGGTATAGACAATGACATACAACCACAGAACTCGAATTTGGAATACAATAAATGATGGGGAAAAACCCAAATCGCTATATGTAGACACCCCATTTTTGACCATCCTCAAGACTAGGATGTCATCGTTTGAACACTCGATGATCATCCATGCTCGTGTTCGTTTTGAGTTCCTGAAGGTCTCGGCTGCGCGCCTTGCCTTAGAACCTCTCAACTTGTCTGTTTTGTGCTTGGTTGTGGACCAAGGACTTGTGGTTTTGTTTCTGAGGGAAGAGGGTGGCTTGTTGGCCAGCCTAACAACCCATCGGCCAAGCCTTGTGCTTATCGGCCATGTTTTCTTGTCATCGGCCATCAGTGGTGGCCGATTGGCACTCTTTTTGGTCGATCGGCACTCCTTTTGGACGATCGGCCATATCTTTTAGCCGAGGCCTTTTTATTTGTTTTTTCAGATATTTTTGTGACAGCTGGTGAGCACAGATTTCATCCTTCATACACGTGTATGGAGGGATTGAATCAAACCCTTAGCTTGTCCAACAAGCTTAGGAATTGATTTTCTATAAGAAGGGAGACCCCTCTTCCTTTCCAGAGGTTCGAAAAAGTTGATATACAAGATATATATCACTCTCTCTCTCTCTATATATATATTTCTTCCTCTCTCTCTATATTTGCACTTGTTTGTGCTCAAAAGTGTAATTTCTTCACACTTTTGCACTAAAGCACCTACTCAAACACCACACACTTGTTGCAGAGGTACTTGAGGGTTTTGTTTGAACTCAAAGTTTGGTTTTTAACTCAGAAAGTTGCTGAAGTTGCCTCTTTGAAGTTGTTCTACAAGGGTAAGTCACTAACCCTCTTTTAAGCTTTGTGTTCATTGCTTACTTAGCCATATTTGCATGCTTATTTTGGCTTAACTCTCAACTATAAAAAGCTTCATTTTCATGTGTTTGAAATGATTGTTTAAGATCTTGTTGGTGTTGGGGGTGGTCTACCCCCATTTGTGCCTTGTTTTGCCTTGTTTTGGGCCACCTCTTTAGGCTTTTGCTTTAGTCTTTGCATGACCTTTCTACCACTGAATTCCAGAGGAATTTCAGTAGTGGAAAGTGTGTTTTGAGGTCTTAAATAAGAGAGGGTCATCCTTTTTCCTTATGTCTTGCATGCTTGTATAGATGGCTCATGAAAGTAGCATGTTTGTCTAGCATGTATTGGTTCCATTTCAACATGTTTTTGGTGTTGTTTTAGCATGCCATAACTCTGTTTTGGGTTAGTTTGATAGCCTCTTGCATGCTCCTTGCACTTGTAGTGCATTTCCATTCATCGACCTAACATGCATCATGTTTTAGACCATCATTCTAGCATGCTTTTGGGTCAACCATAAGAAGCTTTTGTTCATGTTTTATCATGCTTTAGCTCCATCTCATGTTGTTTTAGTCATGCATGCATCGCTTTGTATAGCCATGGTTCAATCTAGCTTATTAGCTTTGAGTTTCCAAGTCACTAGCATGCATTACTTGGACTATTTTCATGATTTGGCATCATATGTTATGTGATTTCAGTGCATGCAGTGTGGTCATGCACTAACATTTGTCACTCTTTTCATGCTTTGGAAGGTTGGTTCTTTATGCCTTAAACATGAGTCATTGTGTATGCCTCCATGCCTAGGTCTTTGGGCTATCATTTCAGTATGTTTTTAGGGTTATTTTACCATGATATAACTCTAATTTTTGTTGGCAAACCCATCTTATGCTTGGGTTTTATAGGTGTGGTGTAATCCTCCCTATTGCCCTTACATGATCCATGTTTCGGCCCTTCATGTTGGCTTGTTTTGACTTCCCTCCATACATGTTTTAGCATCATTTTGACATGCTCTAGGACTATTTTGGGTTGTATTTTCCATATGCTTCATGTATTGTATAGCTGTAGTGCAATTGGCCTTGCTAGTTTCAAGCTTTGGGTACCATATCATGCTTCGTTTGTATCATGTACATGATTTGGCATCATTTAACATGACATTTCAGAGCATATAGAATTTCCATGTTCCCATTTCTTTCACCCTTTGAGTGCCTCTAAGGGTTGTGCATTGTTGCCTTATTCGTGGCCTAGTGTGTATGCATGCATGCCTAAGCATTTGAGCCCCCATCTCAGCATAATTTGGTCCTTGTTTAGACCTATTTGAGCTCTGTCCATGGTTGGTTCTTGCATTTGTGCCATGTATTGCATGTCCCTTGTATAGTCCGCTTTGCTAGCTTTAATGCTTAAGGACCCTAGCATGCTATGCTTGTATTGTTTGAGTGATCTGGCATCATTTCATACCTAATTTGAGAGCATGTAGTGTTGTCATACTTCCATGTTTATCACTTCTTCACTGTGTTTGAGGGTTGTGCTCTTCGGCCTAGTTGGTGAGCCAATGGATGTGCATGCATGTCTTGCCTTTAGGTGCCATCATTTCAGCACAAATGGCCACTGTTTTTGGGCATGATTGAGGTCTGTCCATATTCGGTTTAAGTCCATTGAGCATGTGGTTTGAATATTGTTACATGCTTGTTGCATTGCCTCATGTTTGCATGCTTATGTTGCATTTGCATTGTGTATGCATGCCACTAGCATTGATAGGTTGCTCATGTTGCATTGCATCGTGTATGCGTGGATTACATTGTGTTTACCATGCTTGAGGTGCATTGCATGTTTGCGTGCTTGAGTTGCATTGCATGTGTTTGGATAGGGTGTTAGTCCAAACATGAGAAATGAGGGATGTTTCGTACTTGAGGTGACGAAACGTGCCTCAATTCTTGGTCGCCAACCCTCTAGATCATGCATGATAGAGGTTAAGGCATTTTTGTGTTTTTGTGCATTCATTTGACATTGATTTGTGCAACTCGGCCTCTTTGGCCATTATGCATTGAGATGCATGATTGATGGCTTGAGAGTCGAGCACTACACTCGTTTGAGCTTTAAACATGATAAGGAGTGTGGTTGCACACACATTTTCTTGCAAATACACTGCCATGCCTCTATTAGTGCTCTGTTGTAGCAAATGGAGAAGTTTGTAGGAAGAAGTGGCCGATCGGCTATCAAGGCTGCCGATCGACTATCAAAATTGGCCGATAGCCACAAAATTTGGCCGATGATCATTATACTTGGCCAATGGCCATTCTTCTTGGCTGACCACCCCTCAGATTGTTCCTAAGGTGGGTCAGAAGCACTATGGAAGTTGGCACAATCTTCAGAGATACAGAAGTGTGCAAACAGAGGCAACATGAGGCACGGTATTGGATTTTCGAGCGAAGCCGACCGAGCATGCATGCATCCCTCATCACGAGGCCATTTCAGTGCTTTTGTTGACTTAGAATAGTCATTTGTTTCAATTTGTTTTGTAATAGTTAATTAGCTAGGATAGTTAGTTAATTATTTGGTTTGTATTATTTATTTGGACCCTCCATCGAGAGGGCGAATTTTGTAATAAGCGTGCGTGTGTGTGATGTATATCTTCCAACCCCCATTTCTTTCTCCCTTTTACTTAATCGCTTTCAATGGTTAGTTTAGGGTCATCTTTCAATTAGCATCCTTATGTTTCGCATGCGTGCATCCATTCATCTGTATTGCATGCACCGGGCTCGGCGCATCATACTAACTGCATTGTATTTCAATACATTTACTTGAATACGTGTTCAACAGCATGTTATCAAGTTGCATTTCATATGCCATCTTAGAATAGCTGAGCCTATTTAACTGCATTTTGCATGTGTTACATTAACCATCTTAACATGGACTAGGATCATGCATGATTTCTAACTAGTTCTTTGTTTTGGCTCGGAGTACACTGTAAGTGTTTACGCTTTAGCATACTGCATGAGATGTGTATGTTGCCATGTTAGCATACTTGCCATGAGGCTAACTGCTTAACTGATATAACTGCATGAATGCCTGTGGATGAAGGTTGGATTGCTTGAATTGGAACAATTCATCGAAATGCGAGTTTTAAGCCCACTTGAGAGTGGCAAAATCTTTGACTTAGCCTACTTGCGAGTAGCAAACTTCAAACCGTTTTCAAACAAATGAACATGAGATGTTTTGTTCCAATTTAGGCGATCTAGTTTATACTTGTATGCCGTGCGCATCACGTAGTAAGTTAGATTAATAACCGGAATAAAAACACACGTGTTTTCAAAAACAACATATCATGCTTAGTAAAGGCCGATCTTTGATCGGGCGAGCGGGGGTGCTCATTGCATGACCTTCCCTTCTCATACCCAAGTTCCTGAGCCGAGGCAACTTTGGTGATGACGGACACGTGGCCTTAGGCACGAGTCAGGATTTCCTAAATTTCCCAAAATAAAACATTTAGGTGGCGACTCTGTATCTAGCAAAGCAGTCCATGTTTGGCACTTCTTTATTAAAATCGATTTTCCAAAATGATTTGCCGGATTTGGACTCTTTGGTGATTTATTGGTCTTACATTGCACTTTGTGAGATTAGATTCAGAACCGTGACATGAGTTCGAATTGTAATAGCTAAGAACTACGATTCCGCGCCCTCGTGTGCGGAGCGGAGGTCCGGGCGATCTACAGTTTCTGGCGACTCTGCTGGGGATTTAGAGAACTTGACTTGAACTCATGATATGTTGTTTCGATTACACTTATGTGTCTCTTTGTATTGCATTTGCATTGGTGCATCTAGGACACCGTGTTTGCTGTCTGCTATTCCTGAACGGTTTGCCAGAGGCTGCGTGCCATAAGGCGGACCGGTTACGGGCTCTGCCACGATGGGAACACAAACCTCGGTTTTTACCGAGGCACCCTTTTTGACCATTCGACCTAGTGCATATCGGAATCCATAGTGACCATTCCAAGCTAGGATAGGTTGCTTACCCGATTGTAGGTTGTTTGAAACTGCTATGTGCGTAGTGAAACCCTAGCTCCTGACAAAATAGGACAGGAAAACCCTACCCTTCCATAGGGGTGTTTTGGCTCTCACTTGCTTATTATGTGCTTTTAGAGTGTGTCTCTATAGGAATGCATGTATCGGTTTACAAGTCTGGGTATCAGGCCTGCGGGCATCAGTATTTGGGGAATCAGTTTTACTTGAGGGTATCAGATCTGGGGTAGTGATTTCGGAACAGTGATCAGTGTTTGAGAACAGTGTGTTCAGCTTACAAATGTCAACTGTGTGTTGTCTTTATTTGAAGCCGTTATGCTGTCCGTTTTTCTGGTTATTTGTTTCCTTATTATGTTTTATTTATCTTTTTGCAAGGTAGTTTAGCACCATTGCTTCCGACCAGGCAGATATTCCCCAAGCACTCTGGACCATAGGTCGCAGACTTCATCAATCCGAGGATCTGATAGATGGACAACCCGTGTTCCATTCATTACCCCTGGTTACTAGACGGAGGTTAGTTAGGCGCAGTTCTTCAATACAGCAGTTACCAGATCAGTGGTCCTTATCCACACCACTAGTGCATAGTCGGGTTGAGGTTTCTGTTCCTACTATAGAGACAGATATACCGGTTGTTCAGTTAAATCAGCACAATATGGCATCTATGGAGGACATGATGCGTCAGCTCCAAGAGAGTATGCAAGCCATGCAGCAGGATGTTGCCCGCCAAGTAGAGTTTGCCGCACACCAAGTCGAGGTTATGGCCCAACAGGCAGAGCTGATTGCCATACTTCAGCAACAGCAACAACCACAGCAAGCCGGAGCATCTGCTTCACACCCACCTCCTCCTCCACCAAGAGTTCCGACACTCGGGGAGACTGCAAACGTCCAGGAAAATACGAACATTCCAACGGAGCCGGCTCCGCCCCCAATTCTACCCCAGCTGTCCAAAGCGCCCACCAACCTAGTGGATACACCGTTTGAGTTCGAGGTGGATCTAACAGCGCTAAAAGTGAGTAAGCTACAAAAGCTGTTCAAGAAGGCTCAAGGCGTGAAATCCATTCCGAATATAGAGGATGGATACACCGACTTGGCCGTGACTCTGCCAGACCGGTTTAAAATGCCGCACATAGACCGCTTTGACGGGTCTGGGGATCCTATGGTACACTTGCGGCTGTTCTCGGATATCCTAAGGCCGATGGGCCTCTCCAGATTGCAGAAGCTTTCCTTTTTCGGCCGAACCCTGTCAGGTGTTGCGGCTAATTGGTATGCAAAGCTGGAGGACTCTGTCAAGAGAAGCTGGGAGGAGATGGCTGAGGCCTTTATAGCTCAATACTCCTACAACATGCAGATCGAGGTCATAACTCGTGATCTCGAGACAACTAGACAGGAGCCAAAGGAGAGCTTCTCCGACTTCGTAACCCGTTGGAGGGCCAAAGCCTCGATGATGACCATCAGGCCGGTTGACAAAGATCAGATACGGATGGTTGTGCGCAACCTCCAGCCCAAGCTTATGCAAAAGATGATCGTCCTCCCCCTTCCTACCTTTGCGGATCTACATGAGATTGGGGTGCAGATCGTGGATGCCATGAAGCAGGGTCTGATTGACCATGAGAGAGAGTAGCCCAAGAGGGCATTCAACCGCAGTATGAATGCAGGCATAAGCAGTGCTGCAGCTGCCAGGACTTCAAATGTGGGCATGGTCACCACAGCCACCGCAAAAACCCTTACAGCTACACCATTCACCGGTGCGTCCGGAAGTAGCTCGTAAACAGCGAAATTTCCACTTCGAGGCCAGAGAATCTTTACCCCGCTGTATATGTCTCTGTCCAAAGCTTTGGGGGTTTTGATCAATAAAGGGCACTTGAAGCCCCTAGAGCCGCGACCCTTACCAAGTAATCTCCCACCAACCCATAACTCGGTGAAGTACTATGCCTTTCACCAACAACATGGTCATGACACCGACCAGTGCTACAGATTACGTCATGAGATTCAGGATCTTGTTGACAACAGGGTGATCGTGCCTCCGGAGAAGTCGAATGTCACCACTAACCCACTCCCACCACATAACCAAGCTCTACCTCCCAAACGCATCAACCTAATCCAAACCTCAGTCATTCCATATGACCCGAGCATATACATCGCTTCTTCCCACCTACCCAAGCCAGAGGTGTTCATTCCTGATAGCACTGACTTGTGCACGTTGGACATCTCCCAAACCCGACCAAAACCGGTGGTGGTGACTATCAAAGATAGAATTGGGTCGATTGTGGGGGCAGATGGGAATGATCAATCAGAGCCTGAGGGGTTACATCACATCAGCAGGCCAGGCTAGGCCGAAGGTGGAATTGCCAGTAGGGGCAGAGATTTGTGTGGTTCGAGAGGATGGACCTAATCAGGGGCTAGATGACCTGGTAGAGCTGGAAGAGGATATTGCCAACCTTCAGTTCTTCAACGAACAGGATCAGGGGGACGTGACTGTCAACTGGTTCGACTTGGAAGGGTCAACAAAAGCTACTGGATGGCTCAGCGATGAGCCAGATGTTCCTGAGGCACCTCAGCTAGAACAGGGATTGCCAGAAACAAGGACTTCAACAGTGGCCGGAATGGCCGGGAATCAGGAGCAACCGCCGGAGAGTACCGGTGTAAAGAATTTTGCTCAGAATACGGGCAGTTTAAGTACGGAAGATATTAAACAGCGGGCTACACTGAAGCAGTTTATGCAGGAAAAGATCAAAGATCTGGAAAGGGCCAGAAAGGCCAAAGCCCCTGCAGGGACGGAATGTGCTGTGCGTACAGAAACAGTAATAACGGAACTGGACAGGTGTCTGTCGGTTGCCGACGGTATGTGGTGGGAAGACGACGACTTGTGTCTTGCCCACACCGATGAAGATTGGGGACAAAACCAACCGGACAATACCTGGTATGTGGGAGAGGTGGACCACATGACTGGAAGTGGGCGGTACTTCAAGACCCCACACTTAGATCAACCAGAGGCATCCGGAAAGGACAAAGAAGCGGAGATGTAGAAGGAAAAACTGCTTGAGGAGGAGGCTGTGCTGAAACAGCTTAAGAAAATCCAAGAAGACATCTCCATCTCGGTACTGCTTATGGCCTCAAGAGTTCATAGGCAAGCTGTTCTTTCTACAATGGACAAGGCGAAACTTTCAATTGACACTACGCCCGAACAGCTGGTAGGACTGGTCTTTCCGGGAGGAGCTTCTCCGACGTTGACCTTTACCGACAAGGAACTGCCGTCTGTGGGCTCAAACCATAACAAACCACTCTACATCTCTGTCGAATGTAAAGAGAAATGGGTGTTGGTGGTCCTTGTTGACACAGGATCTGCTATCAACGTGTGTCCGTCGAGGACAACATATGCTATCGGGTTGAAGCCCGCGGATTTTGTGCCTACTGCCCAGGTGATACGGGCGTATGACAATACCAGCAGAGAGGTGATGGGGACTGTGCAGATTCAGACTCAGGTTGATCCAGGACAATAGGATATTGACTTTCATGTCTTGGACGTTCCCACAACCTTCAATCTACTCCTAGGGCGGCCGTGGCTGCACCAGATGAAAGCGGTCTCTTCCACCCTGCACCAGATGTTGAAGTACCCCCACGAGAAGGGGGTGGCTATAGTTTTTGGGAATTCTTCAATCCATCCACCGTCAAAGGTTTCTACGCCAGTTCTGGAGATTGAGCATGGCATGGAGGATGTGTTTTTGTCAAGTTTCACTCTAGCTGAGGCCCAGGTTGTACAAAACATTCTAGCTGTTGATGAGGGGTTATACGTCAGCGCACAATCAGTCTACCTTGTGAACAAGCTATAGCATATCCCCGGGATGGGATTAGGACGCAGTGGTCGGAAAGGCGTTACAGCATCGGCCGAAGTGCCGCATAACCCACATACCTTTGGTTTAGGTTATCTGCCTACCAAGGAGGACTGGGTGAGGAAAGGAAAAGAGATGGATGGAAGGGCCAGAGCAAAGCAGGCCGGGAAGCATTATGAGTTGATGCACCGACCTATCCAAGGTACCCTGAACGGACGCTTTGTCCGGGAGGGGGAAGACTTCCTATTCTGCGGCTTCCCAGAGCCATGGCTGAATGCAGAGAGGAGGTGCTTGCCGGGTTTGAGATTTTCTTTGACTTGCAATTGTCTGGGGATGATGTTGCCGAGGAGCAGACAGACCCACAAGCTGAGGCTAAGTAGTGCAAGGAGGAGGTTTCCGAGAGCGCAGAGATTGAAATGGGGGTAGAACTGGCTTGTCTACTCTTAGATCCTCAGATCGTACAGAAGTGCTTGGGGGATGACTTCTCAGTGTCCATGATTGGGAATGAAGTGGCTGTGAGCCCATCTTCAAACATTCTGGATGCATCCATCGCATCCTCCCTCGTCTGAAAATACAAGGAGGGCTTTTTATCGAACAATACCAGGTCAGGTAGTGAGCCAGAATCCGATTCCACTGAGTCTGTGGAGTCAGAATCAGGTTCTAGCTCGTCTGAGTTTGAGTCCGGTATTCTTAGGGGTGACAACCTGGATGCCACAGTCCTGTCTAGGTCATCTTTTTCTTTTTCTTTTGAGTCTGTTGTAACAGAGGAATCAGGCCATTTGGAAGTGATTAATGAGAATGTTACGGCCGTGGCTTCCGAGTATTTTTTTGTGCCCTTAATTTATTGCATTAATCAAGACTTTCAAAATTTCGACGAAAACGACGAGGAAGAAATTCCTCCAGTTTTGAAATATTTGCTTGATCAAGAGCAGGAGAGGTTTGTTAAACCCTTAGTTGATGAAATCACCACCATTAATGTTGGTACTGAGAAGGACCCACGGCTGGTCCAGATTGGGTCCACGTTGTCTTTGGAGGAGCATGGGCGCGTAGTCGCTCTATTAAAAGATTTCAAAGATGTTTTTGCGTGGTCTTACGAAGACATGCCTGGAATCGATCCTAAGATTGTACAGCACCGGATCCCTCTTGACTTAGAGGCTCGACCTGTTAAGCAGAAGCTTCGAAGGATCTGCCCGGATTGGGCTCTCAAGATCAAAGAAGAGGTCACCAAGAAAATTGACACAGGGTTCCTACTGGTATCTGAATACCCAACTTGGTTGGCTAATATAGTTCTGGTGCCAAAGAAGGATGGCAGAATTCAGGTGTCACGACCCGAACCCGCCCCTATGGGTTAGGGACATAACCGGCCAGTAATCCTGAGATTACCTACGGCCTAAAACCAAAACAGACATAACTCAACAGAGTAAAGGGGCCAAACGGAAGCAATAATTAAAAACTTTGTCCATAGAGCCGTGCTAATATGCACTTTTAAACAAACCATGCACATATACGTTAATAACTCACAACAAAATACGGTACCATGAAATCCCTTTACAAATAGGATCATCTAGACTGAGTCAGCCTATATCAAAACTATATACAGATATACACAAGATCCTTGCCAACAAGACAAAATATGAATACATAACAAAATGGCAAGGTTGGGTCTCGTACGTGAGACACAAGGCTGACTCTCCAAAACTCATGTTGTTCCTGGCTGACTTCACTGGGGCTGGGTTTGGACTTCTCTTGACTCACCTACAAAACACATGAATGAGCGTGAGCGATAGCCCAGTGAATAATATCAAATACAGAGGTTACATAACAATATGTAGAACAACATGCTCCAAACGGCCTTGGGCCCAAATCATACTTCTATTTAACAGCTATATATACATAACTGCACGAAATTCAAACCAAGAAACTGTAGTTCCAAACATTCTGGCCTTTGGCCCATTCAGGTTTCCATTCATGGCAAAACGGCCTTCGGCCCCCTCATTCATGTCAAAACGGCCTTCGGCCCATTCGTTCTATTTTTTAGATCGAACTGTTATTCGTGTCAAACTATTACTTATCAAACTATCATTCGTGTCAAACTATTATTCGTGTCAAACTGGCCTTTGGCCCACTTAAGTAACAAATTGGCCTTTGGCCCATTTAGACTTTCATTCATGACAGAATGGCCTCTGGCCCGTTCATTCATGTCAAAATGACCTTGGGTCCATTCATTTATGTCAAAACGACCTTCGGTCCATTTATTCATGTCAAAACGACCTTCGGTCCATTCATTTATGCCAAAACGACCATGGGTCCATTCATTTACGCCAAAATGACCTTGGGTCCATTCATTCATGCCAAAACGACCTTCGGTCCATTCATTCATGCCAAAACGACCTTGGGTCCATTCATTCATGTCAAAACGACCTTCGGTCCATACATTCATATCGAAATGACCTTCGGTCCATTCATTCGTTCATGTCAGACTTTTGTCCACAATCCTGATTAGCAACTCATAAAGCTTATAAGGGAATAAACAGTTGGACATTGCTAAGCTTTCAAATGTCGATATTACTCACAGTGATCAGCTTGTGGATTTGCCCTGGAGCTTGACCCTACACATTTCATGAACACAAAAGGGTCACTAACAATTCAATCCGTTCCTTAATTCACATATTCCTCTTTAGGCTTTATTCTTATCTCATTAACTCATTTACAATGCTTAACATATGCCTAAGAGTGATTACAAGTGAAAAAGAACGGAAAACGAAACACAAAACGCATGAACAAAATTTCAGAAAATAGGGTCCCCGCTCGAGCGTGGACTTCCCCGCTCGAACGGACCCTTAAGGCCTGCAAAAGTACTGGTTGCATGAAAAATACGCTCGAGCGTGAAATAGGGAGCTCGAGCGGAAGGCCTGTCTACGTAGCTCCCCCGCTCGAGCGTGAACTCACCCGCCCGAGCGGACACCAAGTCTGCAAAAAGTACTGGGAGCACGTTTTTCCCGCTCGAGCGGCCATTACCCCGCTCGAGCGGAAATCAAAATTCTGGGTTTCCCAGATTGTGTTCCTGAGTCCAAATTCGACATTCAACCAATGTTTCTTGCATACTATGGCTCCAATTTCACATATTCTTGTATTAACATGGTATAAACACCAAAACACATCACAATGGGGCTCAATTTCATGAATCAGGCACATGCATGGCTCAATTTAATTCAAGTTCAATTCTATCATATGCATTCATGCATTCAAAGCTCCTATCTTTAATTATTCAAACATGCATGCTAACCTTGACTTCATTTCTATTCCAATTAATGCAAATGGTGTTCATTCTCATGGAACACAACAGAAACATGCTTGCATGTAGGATTTAACACTCATATTTCCACATTCAACTTAATACATGCTTGTTTATGCAAAATCATGGTGATCCTATACATGCATGTGCATTTCAACTTCAAATTCATCAATTATAACACAACTTACAAGTTCAATCTCATGAATTTACTCACCTAGGAGTTTAATCTTCCAAACTCTAGTCAATTCTTGGACTTAATCTTCAAGATTCCCAAGTCTTGAGCCAAAACCACACAACTCTCTCCCTTCTCTCTCTAAGGCCGACCCTCTCTCTCTCTATTCTTGAGTTCAATATCAGCCAAAGTGTTAAAAAGAGAGGAATTGAAGTGTGATGGCCCTTATGTATAAGCCCACTAATCAAGTTTAATAATAATAAATAATATGGCACTAATTCATTAATTAAATCAATTTAATCTGGCCCGAATCAAATTTTCAATTAAATTTCACCGTAGGCTCTAAAAATTTTGCCAATCACAATGGCGTAATCAATTTCGGGTTCTGTGGCCGATAAGGCCTCCAATTAAATTTCCAAAGCAGATAAATCAAACAGATATTCCTACGGTGAACAGATAGAAGTCCAAGACCACATAATGGCACACAAAATCACATTAAACACATAATCATACTCATATTAAGGACCAATTAACATATTACGGAACAGGGGTATTACATCAGGTATATGTGGACTTCAGGGATTTGAACAAAGCCTGTCCGAAGGACGACTTTCCTCTGCCGCATATTGACGAATTAGTGGATTTTACTGCTGGGCATGCGCTGCTCTCATTCATAGATGGGTTTTCAAGCTACAATCAGATTTTGATGGTACCCAAAGACCGGGAGAAGACTGCTTTCACCATCCCGTGGGGAACCTATTGTTATAGGGTGATGTCGTTTGGGCTGAAGAATGCTAGGGCTACATATCAACGGGCTGTGACCACGATTTTGCATGATATGATCCATAAAGAGGTTGTGGTGTACGTGGGGACATGATTGTCAAATCCAAGGAAAGAGAGGGCCACTACACCGCCTTGCAGAAATTCTTCCAACGGATCAGAGAGTATCGGTTGCGGCTGAATCCTCAGAAATGTACATTTGGTGTTACAACAGGGAAAATGCTGGGGTTCTTGATCACACAGAGAGGTATCGAGGTCGATCCTTCCAAAATCAAGGCCACCTTAGAAATGCCACCACTGAGGACTGAAAAGGAGGTGCGAGGCTTTCTAGGTAAAGTGCAATTCAAAATTAACCTTGACTTGTGAACCACTCTTTGGTCTCCTGAAGAAAGGAAAGAAGTTCCAATGGGACGACCAATGCCAAGTTGCTTTCGAGCAGATCAAACAATATTTACAGAACCCACCTGTGTTGTCACCGCCTAAGCTGGGGAAACCGTTGATTCTGTATTTTTTAGTAACTGAAACTACAATGGGCTACATGCTTGCACAGGAGTCTGAGGACAAAGTGGAGAAAGCTATCTACTACCTGAGCAAGAAAATGCTGAATTACGAGACCCGCTACACTCCGCTGGAGAAGGCTTGTCTGGTCTTGCTATGGGCCACCAGGAAGCTGCGGCACTACCTGTTAGCTCACTCTGTAACACTGGTTTCGAGATTAGATCCCATCAAATATCTTTTCGAGAAACCGGCACTTACGAGTAAGCTAGCCCGTTGGTTGCTTCTGTTTTCCGAATTCGATCTGAATTACATGACGCGCAAGTCAGTGAAAGGAAGAGCGGTAGCGGAGTTCCTAGCCGATCACCCAGTTGAAGGAGATGAAGCAGTTGAGTATCTATTCCCAGACGAGGGCAGTCTACATGTCAAAGAAGAGACTTGGATGATGTACTTTGACGGAGCGTCAAACCAATACGGGTATGGGATAGGGGTGTTCCTGATGGCACCCGACAATTCCCGCATACCCTTAGCATTCAAACTCCTGTTCGAAGTATCGAATAATGAGGCAGAGTATGAGGCATGTATTGCTGGACTAGAAGCTGCCCTGGAACTAGGGGCAAAACGGTTGGATGTCATCGGGGACTCGAACCTTGTTGTATCTCAAGCTAAAGGAGATTAGAAAGTTAAAGAAGAAAATATGAGAATCTATCACCAGATCTTGGACGTTCTGATTCCTCGATTTAAGAAACTGAATTTCGCTCATCTGTTAAGAGAGAACAACAGGTTCGTTGATTCATTAGCAACTCTATCTTCTATGATAGACATCCCTTTCGGAGTCCGGATGCGTCCGATCATCATTGAACAGAAATTCGTGCCGGCCTACGAGCTAATTGTTGCCATAGATGAGGTACAAGATGAGAACCCCTGGTATTACGACATCTGGAACTTCTTGGAAAAAGAGGCGTATCAACCAGGGGCAAATGCCAAAGATAAGAGGGCAGTTCGAAGAATGGCTGCTTAGTTCATCGTCTGCAGGGGGTAAACTGTACAAGAGGGGTCATCTCGGGATGTATAAACTGTGTGTTGATGCTGAAGAGTCCAAGCGCCTGATGGAGGCCATCCATGGAGAAGAGTGCGGAGCACACATGAACGGGGTGATGTTAGCTCGAAAGATCCTTAGACAGGGTTATTACTGGACCACCACGGAGGAGGATTGTATTGGCTTTGTTCGGTGATGCCACAAATGTCAAATCCATGCAAACTGCATGAACATTCCACCGTCAAAGCTGTACAACATGACTTCGCCATGGCCATTTTCAGTCTGGGGGATTGATGTGATTGGGGCTGTCACTCAAAAGGGGTCCAACGAGGCATGAGTTCATTCTGGTAGCGATAGATTATTTCCCGAAGTGGGTTGAGGCCCAATCTTATGCGGTGTTGAAGGCATCGCATGTTGCTAAATTCATCAGAAACAACATCATCTGTCGCTACGGGGTCCCAAACGAGATTATTTCAGATAATGGTTCCCACTTCAAGAAGGAAGTGATCGACTTGTTAGAGAAATACAATGTGGCTTTTCATAAATTATCTACATATTGGCCACAAACCAACAGAGCAGTTAAGGCTGCCAACAAGAACATCAAGCACATTCTGTAGAAGATGGTGGAAACCTACAGGGACTGGCCAGATAAGCTGCTGTTTGCTCTTTGGGGCTACCGAACTTCAATTCGAACTTCTACTAGGGCAACTCCGTATTCCTTGGTCTATGGGATGGAGGCTGTTCTGCCTATCGAAATTGAGGTTCCGTCATTACGGGTATTGGCTGAGTGTCAGATAGCTGAGGCAGATTGGTAGTAAAGTAGGTTCGAAGAACTCATGCTCTTTGATGAAAGAAGGCTGAAAGCACTATATCACGTCCAGGGTTATCAACGAAGAATTGCCAGGGCTTTTAACAAGAAGGTTAAGTCCAGGAATTTGAAAGAGGGAGATCTTGTGCTCAAAGACAACCGAGCTCCCATCCACAACCCTAGGGGCAAGTTCAGACCTAATTGGACTGGCCCTTACATCATCAAGTCTATTTGGTCAGGTGGAGCTATCGTTTTGATGGACCTAGATGGCCTAGTGTTCTCTCAGCCGATCATCATGGACAAGTTGAAGAAATACTATCCCTGAGTGGCTCGCTACGCCGAAAACCCGAAAGGGCGACCTAGGCAAAAGTTAGAGCATGAAAAATTTGAAATAATAAAAACTGAGCTCGCAAGGTTGAAAACCCAGAAAGGGCGGCCTTGGCAAAAGTTAGAGTGCAAAAGGAGAGGGTTAATACATGAGTGAACCAGAGCCTAACTACATAAAGCTTGATTCCCATCTTTGGGATACGTAGGCAGCTTCATTCTGAAATCCAGCCATAAACACTTCCCAAATCAACTTTGTTTGTGTGATCTTGTTGGTCATCTCTGTCTATTCTGCATTCAAGAGCTCAGTTGTGATTCTAGTGCAGTGCTATTCAGACTAGGGGCAACTTTCCAGTTGCTGGAATCCGGGGTTGTACATCTCAGTGATAGATCTCGGGCATGTCCAGTTGTGATCCATATCGAAAATGGTTTTGAAAAGTTTTAATATAAGTTGATTTTTCTCAAATTAATCTTTTACAACTTAGACCATTTTTGGACTAAACGGAAAATTTTCAGTACCCACAACCTTCAACTACATTGATTTCAGTACAGAGTTCTCCTACTCTTGAATACAAATTGAAGTTGCTTTTTCTTACATTCATAAAAAAACTTGAAAGTACTGATTAAAGCAAATAAACTCGAGGCATAGTTAGGTGTTCCTGCCTCCCCTCCCAGAGCTTGTGGAAGCCTCTAATGCCAAAGTAGGCCCAACCTGCGCCTCTTCATCAAGCCAAGCTATTCATTCATGAGATAGGGTGCAACTGAAAGTGGAGCGGGGGCCAGAAGCTCTCTCATCCTGCATGTTGTGGCATACCGAGCTAGCTATGCGCCTCGGACTAGAAATTCAACAGGGTACGCTATCCCCTCTTCTGGGCAAATCTGATCATGTCCGAACTGGCGCCGGAATCGAAATGGGAAGTAAAAGACACAGTGTGTCAGGCTGATCAACTGAATCCCCTACTAGTGAGAGATGCTGTAACTCATCGCCGGTAAATTGAGCCAAGGGCAGCGCCAAGCAATGCGATCCGCAGACAAACTTCACATCCATTCGCAACACCATCCCTTATCAGGGGCATCGACTAGACGTCGCCAAAAGAAATAGCCACGAGCTAAATATGCTGGGCATGAGTCCACAACCTTCAACTTGTTCATCAACCATATTTGGGGAAGGATGAAAAATGAGAGATTAAAGAATAGAGAGATGTACGTGGAGAGAAAAGTGAGAAAAGGGTTTTGAGAGAAAAACCGAGCCTGAGAGCCAAGTGATGTGAGAAATACATGCGAGATGGGGTGGGAAACATTACCTGCAGCAGTAGTGGACTCCCCGCGAATCTAGTCGTCTCTCGACGATGGAAAGAATCCAAACCCATTAGTGTCTCAGCTAGTGACATGGCAATGCAACTCTTGCCCTCTTTTAGGCCTTGGGCAACCTCAATCAAATGGACGCTAGACCCTCCAGAGCCTGAGGCAAGCAAGAAATGAGACAGCATGCACAAGCAAAGGGCATGTCGCCGAAAACCTTGCCAGTGATGATCGCCGCGGTCACCGGCATCAGAAAACTGATGAATCAAGATGGGGATATCCAATTCCCCATGGCGGATCAAAGACCAAGCATCATGCATAGTGAGCCCGCACATCCGTCCTAAGGCTTGGATATGGCCGAAGCGAAATTGTGGCAAGATTTCTTCATCGCGCTCGAACTCCATCAAAGCTTGGAAGTCTTCGAAAGTGGGACACATTTCTTGTCTGCCAAAGCTAAAAACATGTGTAATCGGATTCCAACACCTTGCCGTGGCATGAAAGAATGGAAAACACAGCGGGGTGCGGCTCAACGTGAATAGTGCATTTATTCCGAAGCCTCGGAAATTTAGCTTTTCTGAGCCATCCAAGTTGGCAATCCAATTTATGAGATTTTGGACAAGAGATGCCTCAATTTGGTGCAAAAACTGAGTTGAAATGGAAAAACTATGAAGTTGGGACTTTTGTAGAGGATAAGGTGTTGAGTGGAAGATAGGTGGCAGCATTCTGGAGGTTCTTGCCATTTTTGGCCGATCGGCCAGTAATGATGGTCGACCGACCATCTTTTTAGCCGATCGGCTAGTATTTGTGGCCGATTGTCATTTCTTGTAGTTGATGGCCTTCTGCTCTGGCTGATGGCCTCTCCTTTTGTTCTCTGAGCTGTCCATGTGTTGGAGGTGTTAAGAACTTGTGACTTGCTCCACTTCGAACGCCTTTCGGTGATGATTTTGTGAAGTCGCGCCTATGTTACTTCAATTTGTTTCTCGAGTTGTTGTATTTTTGTTTATCGAGTTGTATTTTGTGTTAATTGTGAGGTTCTTGTCTTGCTTATTGAGTTATATTTGCGTTTGATTTGTATGTCAAGTTCTTTGTTTTGCTTATCGAGTTGTTTTGTTGTCAGTTGGTTCACTACTTGATCAATGCAATTCAATTGTTTAGTTTTCAAAACAAAGTTCAATCTCATTTACATTGTTATGTGATGTGATATGATGCGATGCGATGCTTAGAATGAACAAATGTAACACTTTTTCAATCAAAAAAGCTGCTCCTCATTCCATAATGTTTTCTTTTGCAAAAGTACAAAGTTTTGAAGAACATAAATCTGCCTGACACAGTACAATGTGCATAAACTACTAGTAAAAAGAAAAATAAAGCAAAAAGGAGTAGCATCCGGATCGGGTCGCCTCAAGTGCGGGAGTCTCTTATCGTCCTCTTCCTGGACGAAGGTCTAGGATCGCCGCCATTGGCTCCACTGCCAGAGCCTGAACCCGAGCCATCTCCAGCCTCATCCTGAGACGACTCTGCCTCCGCATCAGACTCGTCGTCATCTGGGGTAGGCTCCCGCGAACTGCTCTCAGTACGAGTATGCCTATGTCTGCCTCTGCTATGTATCGACATCCCTCATTCGGCCCCTCATGCTGCTCTGGGAGGTACTGATGGTCCCGTTAAGGCACCCGCTTTGGTTGGTATCTGGAATGGGGCCTGAAAAGAATAATTGGCAGATGCATCAGTTATGCTATGCGAAGCTGAGTATGAATGCCGTGAGAAGTGCATAATTACAGTGTATGAATGCTGTGAGCAGTATATGAGATACAGTGTGTTAGTGCCGTAAGTGGTATATGAGTGCAGTGTATCAAATGCTGAATCGATAATGTAATGCATCAGATCAGTATGGAACATATTATGCAAGGTTTTGGGACTGGAGTTGAAAGAACTTACCAGAATACTGTAGATGCTCAGTACGTCTATACTCCTCTGCAGCATCCCAATCACCGAAGCTGTCAGCTCCAGAGCCTGCCCAGTATACTCAATGGAAGCCTGCAAAAGTGTTGAAGTAATTAGTATTCTACGGGATATCAAATGAAATGAAATGAATGAACAGAATGAAAAGCATTGCACGTATCGGGGTCGAGCCTTGAACTCCGACGAGCTCATGATCAGCTGGGGGAGGAGCGATCAGAATCTGATAACTCTCTCCTGCCTGCCCACAGCATGTCATAGTGGTGGGCAAGTCTGGCCACTCTGCTCTCCGTCCCCTCTGGGGACCCCTCCTGCTATGGGCTTGAGTCGCCCTTGATGCTCCCGCTCCTCCTACTGGGGCTGCAGGCCTCTCTCTCAGCACTCGGTGAACGCTGGTCAAAGGTTGCATGAGATATGTTTGGATGAAGTCGGTGTAGTTGCCATCATCTCTGAAAAAGTCGGCATCCCAACCTATCGTGAAATCGATCATCTCCTGCAGGGTGTACCTCTCTGTATGCCTCATATGGGTGGGAGGTGGCCTCGAGAGTATCTGCTCAGGCAAACCAAGGGTCTGACGCTGGAAGCGCTCACCCAGGTACCACGCTCGGCAGACCGGACCCTCCAGCAAAACACAGAACCGGGCAGTCTCCCGAGCACCCATGTACTGGTCTCTCACTACATCAGGTAGCACCACCCATGGCTGCCAGGTGATCTGCAAATGACAGGATATACAGTTTGTTATCTACTATTGGAAGTACAATGTAGAGCAAAACTTAAATGAACTGTAAGCTTTGAAATACCTCTACTGCGGCTATGGTGTCAAAATATCTACGGAAAAACAAGAAAGACTCTCGTGGTCTCCGCTCAAACCTCACATTATATCTGTGAGAATAGGGAACAACAAGGGGCATCTCCACCTCCGGCTCTAGAGCAAGCCTCGAAAAGTAGGCATACACCCACAACTACAGAATGTAACAGGGTAATAATAAGTATGTTTATCAGTAAAGCGGTATGCAAATAAAGCAGAAATTAGAGAAGGGTGTGCAGTGTATTGTGCAGTGTGTGCAGTGTACAGCCAGTGTAAAGTAGATTGCGTGTATGCAGTGTGTGCAGTGTACAGTCAGTGTAAAGCAAATTGCATGTATGCAGTGTGTGTTGTGTACAGATAATGTAAAGCAGAACTGTAAAACAGAAGGAAAAGGTGTACCTTCCAGGCTCGCCAGTAGCCTCCTAGCAGGTGCCCGCTCCGGCGAGATGAGGAGCTCATGTATCCGTACAATGTGGCCAATCCTACGCCACTCCAGTCATAGCGTTGGATGCGAGTCACGTCTACCAGCGCGCTCAACAAATAGAGTCCAACTGTGTTCGCCCGGTTGGCGAAGAGAGTAGTGCCCAACACGAACATGAGGAACCCTCGGGCATACTGCTCAACCTCCTCGTGGGTCGTCGGTGTCTGTGTCCTGAACTGGTCCTCGAATCATGAATATCTCACAAACCCTGGCCGGGAGAGAGGTGGGCGAGTGCCAAGCAAGAACATCTGGGCAGCATCCTACTTGCCTATATCAGTATCGAAGGGGATCGGATCACCCCCTACTCTAATGCCAGTGAGCATGGAGAAGTTGAAGGGAGTCATTGTCATCTCCCCTGCAGCAGAAAGGTGGAAGGAATCAGTGGTGTCCCACCACCTCTCCACTAGCGTGCCTAGAAGGGGCCTACTCGCACTGATGTGGAAGAGTCCCATGCAAAAAATGCCGAAGCCGGCCCTGTCGACAATATGGTGAACCTCGTCAGGTAGCTCCATATACCAATCTCGAGCAACGGTGTTCCCATAACCCCGGAAGGCATGGGAATCTCCCTGTGTTCAAAGACAAATAGATGTGAAGCAATGTCAGAAATACAAATTTTGAAAGTGTTCAGACTTGATAGAAATGCAGTGTGTGTATATGTTCGAGTCGACAAAAGTATCATGTATGAATGTGCTCAGGGTGAACTAGGCATGCGGTATACAAATGTGTTTGGGTTAATCAGATAAAGTATGATATTGGCTATCCAAGATGTATGACCTACATTGCAGAAAATAAAGGGGAAGAGTATACCTTAGCGGCGCCATAGGACTAATGTAACTTCGGCTCGCGTAGCAGGAGCTCCAATGGCGCACCTCGCGTTAAACTCCTGAATTGGCGAATACTGTCGGGAGGCAACACATGTACCTTGGGCTGGTACGTCACCGAGTCGAATGGTCGAATACTGAGCGGCAAGAGCTCAAACTCGGGATCCATCTCCATTCTTGGAGGAGCCCCACCTTGTAGAATATCATCCGCCATCTTGAGGAGAGGGAGATGAAGGTCGAAGGTGTGGAAAATGGGCAAGAATGCCAAAAGTCAACCGAAAGTCAACCCTGAGGGTTGAAAAGTGAAAGAAAAGGTCGAAGTGTGGAAGAAGGCACAGAAACCAAGGGAAACTCGAGGGAAACAAACCCCAAGTGGTGGAAATCAAGAAAGGAACACCGAACTCACGTTTCAATCGGTTCAAAACGTTGAGAATAACGAAGGTTTTGCGAATTGAACGTTGTAGGAGGATTGAAAACGAGGAAAAAGCTCAGATCGAAGGATGGAAAACAACCTAGAGAGAGAGGAGAATGAATTTCGGCTAGGGAGAAGTGAGGAAATAGGGTTTGAAACCCCATACTTAAAGACCCGAGGTGAATGGACAAAATTGCCCCGAATATGCCACTTTTGGCCGATCGGCCAAATTGTTAGCCGATCGGCTAAATTGTTGGCCGATAAGCTTGTTTGTTGGCTGATGGATGGCCGATGGCCCCCCCTTGTGGCCGATGGACCTGTAATGCCCTTGTTTGGGGTAGTTCTGTTGTTTGGTACCCTCATCTCTCAAGAAAGTGCAAGAAAATACACTTTTGAAGCTTAAGCGGTCTCCGTGGTGACCTTCAGCTATGTCTTCCATGTGCGGCACCTGATACGCGCGAGGTGTATCCTTTTTCATATCCTTTTGTATATTGCAAGATTCGAAAATTGCTTTCAATATGTTGCATTACAGTGTTTTATCATGTTTGCATGGTGCGCATTTGTTTTACGCCTTTTCACTCTCACATCGAGCATGCCTTATCTCGTTTTGAAGTTGCATCTCAACATTGTGGATAACATGCCTTTACCATGCTTACATTGAATATGGCATCTCTATGTCATTGCATAGGGCATACATGCTGCATTGAACATGCATCTTTGTTGTTTCGCATAGAATATGCATTTCTACCTCTTGCATAGAATATGCACCATAATATTGCATGGAGTATACATCACCACTCGTGCATTGTTATGCACTTTTCACGTGTATTGTTGTGCATCTTTTCACTTGCACTGTGTATGCACATGTTTATTTCATATTGGAATTGTATCTTGACGTGACGTTGAACATGTGTTGCTATTATATTGTACCTGTTGAGTTTCTTTCTTATGCAGGCTCGATATTGTATGTACGGTTTATTCAGAGGAATCCCAGGTAAGACCTTTCCTGTCCTTTGAGTTCATTTTGTTTCTGTTAGGAATACCTGGGTGTGCTCGGTGTTCTCGCTGTACCCTTGTTAGAAGCATTGGGACTCACTTCGATGTTTATGCAGCTCCTCAGGGCTTGCACTGTTACCCTTTTCCTCTCCTGCGTGTGATACGCTGAGAGATGCTTTCTTTCCTCTCCTGCATGTGTTACACTGAGAGATGCTTTCTTTCCTCTCCTGGGTGTGATACGCTGAGAGATGCTTTCTTTCCTCTCCTGCGTGTGATACGCTGAGAGATGCTTTCTTTCCTCTCTTGCGTGTGATACGCTGAGAGATGTTTCTTTCCACTCTTGCGTGTGATACGCTGAGAGATGCTTTTTTTCCTCTCTTGCGTGTGATACGCTGAGAGATACTTCTTTCCTCTCTTGTGTGTGATACGCTGATGGATGTTTCTTTCCTCTCCTACGTGTGATACGCTGAGAGATGCTTTCTTTCTTCTCTTGCGTGTGATACACTGAGAGATGCTTTCTTTCCTCTCCTGCGTGTGATACATTGAGAGATGCTTTTCCTTTTCTTGCATGTGATACACTGAGAAGTGTTGTCCTTTCCCTCTCTCATGTGTGATATGCTGAGAGGTGTACCTTTCCTTCTCTCACGTATGATACGCTGAGAGGTGTACCTTTCCTTCTCTTGTGTGTGACACGCTGAGAAGTATTGCTCTTTCTTCTCCCTGTGTGATACACTGAGAAGTGTTTCTCTTTTCTCTCCCGCGTGTGATACGCTGAGATGTTGTGTTTGAGACTCTGGGTATTCTCGGTAGTCGCTTTTAGCCTTCTTCGCGTGAGACGCAGTGAGAATTGCATAATTTTCTTACATCCTTTTTGTTGGAATGTGTGAGACTGTTGTTTCTTATTCGCTTAAACTGCTGTATTTATTTTGCATAAATGCTTCATTATAGCTTTCTTTGCATGATCATAAGTTATGTTCGACATTGTGCATGTCATTTGCATCTTGCCCCTGCCTACGGGTGCATCTCTTTGTTATCTTGTATGTTTGTCTAAGTCTTCAACCTTGTCAAAAATAGGTCGTCTCTGGGCTTTGACATTCACTCCCGTCATCTTATGACTTTCGAGTTCTGTCAAAGAGGGGCAACTGTAGACACCCCATTTTTGACCATCCTCAAGACTTGGACGTCACCGTTTGAACACTCGATGATCATCCATGCTCGTGTTCATTTTGAGTTCCTGAAGGTCTCGGCTGTGCGCCTTGCCTTAGAACCTCTCAACTTGTCTATTTTGTGCTTGGTTGTGGACCAAGGACTTGTGGTTTTGTTTCTGAGGGAAGAGGGTGGCTTGTTGGCTAGCCCTATAACCCATCGGCCAAGCCTTGTGCTTATCGGCCATGTTTTCTTGTCATCGGCCATCAGTGGTGGCCGATCGACACTCTTTTTGGTCAATTGGCACTCCTTTTGGACGATCGGCCATATTTTTTGGCCGAGGCCTTTCTATTTGCTTTTGCAGATATTTTTGTGCCAGCTGTGACAGCTGGTGAGCACAGATTTCATCCTCCATACACATATATGGAGGGATTGAATCAAACCCTTAGCTTGTCCAACAAGCTTAGGAATTGATTTTCTATAAGAAGGGAGACCCCTCTTCCTTTCCAGAGGTTTTGAAAAGTTGATATAAGAGATATATATCACTCTGTCTCCATATTTCTTCCTCTCTCTCTATATTTGCACTTGTTTGTGCTCAAAGTGTAATTTCTTCACACTTTTGCACTAAAACACCTACTCAAACACCATACTCTTGTTGCTAAGGTACTTGAGGGTTTTGTTTGAACTCAAAGTTTGGTTTTTAGCTTAGAAAGTTGCTAAAGTTGCCTCTTTGAAGTTGTTCTACAAGGGTGAGTCATTAACCCTCTTTTAAGCTTTGTGTTCATTGCTTACTTAGCCTTATTTGCATGCTTATTTTGGCTTAACTCTCAGCTGTAAAAAGCTTCATTTTCATGTGTTTGAAATGATTGTTTAAGGTCTTGTTGGTGTTGGGGGTGGTTACCCCCATTTGTGCCTTGTTTTGGGCCACCTCTTTAGGCTTTTGTTTTAGTCTTTGCATGACCTTTCTACCACTAAATTCCAGAGGAATTTCAGTGGTGGAAAGTGTGTTTTGAGGTCTTAAATAAGAGAGGGTCATCTCCTCTCCTTATGTCTTGCATTCTTGTATAGATGGCCCATCAAAGTAACAAGTTTGTCTAGCATGTATTGGTTCCATTTCAGCATTTTTTGGTGTTGTTTTAGCATGCCATAACTCTGTTTTGGGTTAGTTTGATAGCCTCTTGCATGCTCTTTGCACTTGTAGTGCATTTCCATTCATCGGCCTAACATGCATCATGTTTTAGACCATCATTCTAGCATGCTTTTGGCTCAACTATAAGAAGCTTTTGTTCATGTTTTTATCATGCTTTAGCTCTGTCTCATGTTGTTTTAGTCATGCATGCATTGCTTTGTATAGCCATGGTTCAATCTAGCTCATTAGCTTTGAGTTTCCAAGTCACTAGCATGCATTGCTTGGACTATATTCATGATTTGGCATCATATGTGATGTGATTTCAGTGCATGTAGTGTGGTCACACACTCATATTTGTCACTCTTTCCGTGCTTTGGAAGGTTCGTTCTTTATGCCTTAAACATGAGTCATTGTGTATGCCTCCATGCCTAGGTCTTTGGGCTATCATTTCAGTATGTTTTTAGGGTTATTTTACCATGATATAACTCTAATTTTTGTTGGCAAACCCATCTTATGCTTGGGTTTTATAGGTGTGGTGTAATCCTCCCTATTGCCCTTACATGATCCATGTTTCGGCCCTTCATGTTGGCTTGTTTTGACTTCCCTCCATACATGTTTTAGCATCATTTTGACATGCTCTAGGACTATTTTGGGTTGTATTTTCCATATGCTTCATGTATTGTATAGCTGTAGTGCAATTGGCCTTGCTAGTTTCAAGCTTTGGGTACCATATCATGCTTCGTTTGTATCATGTACATGATTTGGCATCATTTAACATGACATTTCAGAGCATATAGAATTTCCATGTTCCCATTTCTTTCACCCTTTGAGTGCCTCTAAGGGTTATGCATTGTTGCCTTGTTTGTGGCCTAGTGTGTATGCATGCACGCCTAAGCATTTGAGCCCCCATCTCAGCATAATTTGGTCCTTGTTTAGACCTATTTCAGCTCTGTCCATGGTTGGTTCTTGCATTTCTGCCATGTATTGCATGTCCCTTGTATAGTGCTCTTTGCTAGCTTTAATGGTTAAGGACCCTAGCATGCTATGTTCGTATTGTTTGAGTGATTTGGCATCATTTCATACCTAATTTGATAACATGTAGTGTTGTTACACTTCCATGTTTATCACTTCTTCACTGTGTTTGAGGGTTGTGCTCTTAGGCCTAGTTGGTGAGCCAATGCATGTGCATGCATGTCTTGCCTTTAGGTGCCATCATTTCAGCACAAATGGCCCCTATTTTTGGGCATGATTGAGGTCTGTCCATATTCGGTTTAAGTCCACTGAGTATGTGGTTTGAATATTGTTACATGCTTGTTGCATTGCATATTGTTGCATGCTTGTTGCATTGCCTTATGTTTGCATGCTTATGTTGCATTTGCATTGTGTATGCATGCCACTAGCATTGATAGGTTGCTCATGTTGCATTGCATTGTGTATACATGCATTACATTGTGTTTACCATGCTTGAGTTGCATTGCATGTTTGCATGCTTGAGTTGCATTGCATGTGTTTGGATAGGGTGTTAGTCCAAACACGAGAAACGAGGGACATTTCGTACTTAAAGTGACAAAACGTGCCTCAATTCTCGATCGCCGACCCTCTTGATCATGCATGATAGAGGTTAAGTCATTTGGGTGTTTTTGTGCATTCATTTGAGATTGATTTGTGCAACTCGGCCTCTTTGGCCATCATGTATTGAGATGCGTGATTGATGGCTTGAGAGTCGAGCACTACACTCGTTTAAGCTTTAAACATGATAAAGAGTGTGGTTACATGCACATTTTCTTGCAAATACACTGCCATGCCTCTATTAGTGCTCTGTTGCAGCAAAAGGAAAAGTTTGCAGGAAGAAGTGGCCGATCGGCTATCAAGGCTGCCGATCGACTATCAAAATTGGACGATAGCCACAAAATTTGGTAGATGATCATTATACTTGGCCGATGGCCATTCCTCTTGGTCAACCACCCCTCAGATTGTTCCTAAGGTGGGTCAGAAGCACTATGGAGGTTGGCACAATCTTCAGAGATACAGAAGTGTGCAAACAGAGGCAACATGAGGCACGGTATTGGATTTCCGAGCGAAGCCGACCGAGCATGCATGCATCCCTTGTCCCGAGGCCATTTCAGTGCTTTTGTTGACTTAGAATAGTCATTTGTTTCAATTTGTTTTGTAATAATTCATTAGCTAGGATAGTTAGTTAATTAGTTGGTTTGCATTATTTATTCAGACTCTCCGTCGAGAGGGCAAATTTTTTAATAAGCGTGCGTGTGTGTGATGCATGTCTTCCAACCCCCATTTCTTTCTCCCTTTTACTTAACCGCTTTCGATGGTTAGTTTAGGGTCATTTTTCAATTAGCATCTTTATGCTTCGCATGCGTGCATCCATTCATCTATATTGCATGCACCGGGCTCAGCGCATCATACTAACTGCGTTGTATTTCAATACATTTACTTGAATACGTGTTCAACAGCATGTTATGAAGTTGCATTTTATATGCCATCTTAGAATAGCCGAGCCTATTTAACTGCATTTTGTATGTGTTGCATTAGCCATCTTAACATGGACTAGGATCATGCATGATTTCTAACTAGTTCTCTGTTTTGGCTCGGAGTACACTGTGAGTGTTTACGCTTTAGCATACTGCATGAGATGTGTATGTTTCCATGTTCGCATGCTTGCTAGAGGCTAACTGCTTAACTGATATAACTGCATGAATGTCTGTGGATGAAGGTTGGATTGCTTGAATTGGAACAATTCATCGAAATGCGAGTTTTAAGCCCACTTGAGAGTGGCAAAATCTCTGACTTAGCCTACTTGTGAGTAGCAAACTTCAAACCGTTTTCAAACAAATGAACATGAGATGTTTTGTTCCAATTTAGGCGATCTAGTTTATACTTGTGTGTTGTGCGCATCACGTAGTAAGTTAGATTAATAACTGGAATAAGAACACATGTGTTTCGAAAAACAACATATCATGCTTAGTAAAGGCCGATCTTTGATCGGGCGAGCGGGGGTGCTCATTGCATGACCTTCCCCTCTCGTACTCAAGTTCCCGAGCCGAGGCAACTTTGGTGATGACGGACACGTGGCCTTAGGTACGAGTCAGGGTTTCCTAAATTTTCCAAAATAAAACATTTAGGTGGCAACTCTGTATCTGGCAAAGCAGTCCATGTTTGGCACTTCTTTATTAAAATTGATTTTCCAAAATGATTTGTTGGATTTGGACTCTTTGGTGATTTATCGGTCTCACATTGCACTTTGTGAGATTAGATTCAGAACCGTGACACGAATCCGAATTGTAGTAGCTATGAACTAGGATTTCGCGCCCTCACGCGAGGAGCGGAGTTTCGGGCGGTCTACACTATAACAAAAGCAAATTTATCCATCAAAAAGAGTAAACAAAAGTTCCCTACTCCACAAATAAATAAATAAAATGAGGGACATAAAGAGAAACTAAAAGAAATTTACACGAAGGAATATCATGAACATACAAAGTAAGTTGAAAAGCCAGCCCACACTTCTCCTAAAAACACAGGTATTAAAGAGAGGAAATTAGAGTCTTATAACTAGCACAGATTGGACAACTCTAAGCGATGTAGGACACATTCCAACACACCCTCCTGGACCACAACACACACTAGCTGGACAAATAGTCCACCAATCACAGGCCCAATCAAGCTCTGATACCAAGTTGAAAAGACCAGGCCACACTTTTCCTTAAAACCTAGGTATTAAGGAGAGAGAAACTAGAACCTTATAACTAGCACAGATGGGGCAACTCTAAGTGATGTGGAACATATTCCAACACATCCTCCTGGACCACAACACACACTAGCTGGACAAATAGCCACCAGTCACAGGCCCAACCAAGTTCTGATACCAAGTTGAAAAGTCTAACCCATACTTCTCCTTAAAACCAAGTATTAAGGAGAGGGAAACTATAGCCTTATAATTAGCATAGATGGGGCAATTCCAAGCGATGTGGGACACATTCCAACAAAGTAGACCCAACAAAAGTTCATATACAAAAGAAAAAAAAATCAAACAACCGCAAATGGATACCTGAAAACAAATTTCAAAGAAAACTCCAGATCGTTTCACATATAGGGTTAAAAAACAAAACAAAATATCAGTTCCAAGCAAAAGACAAATAGAAACAATATAGTGGTACTATTTCTAGAAAAAAAAAATCTTTTTTTAATTGAAAAAAAAAAGAAAAAAAAAACAATGCTGGAATTTTAAAAATAAATCTATGTAGCAAAAATCAAAATTTTTTTAACGAACATGTAGATTTATAAAAATGACTCAATCTTATAAAAGAAAACGAGGGTAGTTAAATTGAAGTGAAACACACATAGTTCAAACAAAATATTTGTATCTGCAGAGCAAACCAAAACAATGATCAAAGTTTGAAAAAACTAACTAGAAAATATAAGGCTTAATTTCCTTGATGAGGGTCAATTATTATTCCTCTTCTTTCTTTGCACTGAATTATTGTAGGTAGTAACCAGAAGTGAGTAAAAATGAGAGGAAAATAGAGTAATTGATGAGTAGAGGCCAACAACCCACAATATAAAATAAATCTTTGAACTCCTTGGCCAAAGAGAACAAAATAGATGAATTGTTTGATAAATAAAGGAGCCAAAAGCATTAGAATAACAGAGTATCCAAATCTATACTCATTCAAAATGGTTTTTTTTTTTTTTTTTTTGTACTTATGGTGAAGTCAAACAAACAAGATAGTAACAATTCAAATTTAAGATTAATGACACCAACAAAAAAACATATTTACATATATATATATTCTTGACGTGCATATATATGACAAGAATTACTCTTCTGCCATAGAGAAGAGATGAAGGAAACCATTCAAGTTAAAAACAAATCTTGCAGAATCCAAGAATAAAGAAAAGCATTTGAAAGTCATACTCATTCTTTGTCATAACAAATACACCACATACACATGTACATAACGTTGGAGTTACCACCCAACATTGTAAGGCCCACTTGAAATTCTTATACAAAATGGAAAAAAGAAAATAAACAGGACATATCTTCTTGTAAGGAAATGAAGGATTGCAATTCACCTTGAACGGCAAAAGAAAAAAAAATGAAAGTAGTACAGACACCAATTACAATATGAAATCTAAACAATGATAAAATGTCAAGATTAAAAAGGCTGGTAAGCCTAACTTTAATGTGTATCACGAAAATCATATAAACTAATTTCATGACCAAAAACACTAAATTAACGCAAAAGACACACACACGAACAATAACAAACACAAGACAAGGGAAAAAAGAAAAAAAGAACAATAATGAAATCAGAACATGGCTCACACGCATCAAATAACCAGATGACTACAAATGGGGTTTTCCTTTTATCAAAGTGAAAATAATAATAAACCTATATGTTGGAAATCGGGTTGGGTTTCGAACCTGTGGATAAGGGTGAATAACTCACAATCTCATTTCCTAGGGAGATAGAGTTGTGGGTGGTTACATCTCTTGCATCTATACATATTACGTATAATGTGATATGGGTTTTAACCAAAAAATATTTCTGGAAAAAGACTTCCTCTCTCTAGCTCTCTACCATGAGAGAACAGTCACACCTTTGTACTGTGAAGAGCGTAGGTAGTTCTCTAGTAGTTCTACCTCACTGTTGGGAATTATTTGAAGATGTCAATAGAGACACGTGATTCACCCACATGATCCATAGATTTGGTTTGAGCATAAAAGGTATGGATTGAATTTGCTAATCCGTTGTGTATAAATATTCCTACGTTGGTATCAGAGCCATTGGTGGCTGTTTTCGTGTTATTTGTGCATGAATATATGCATAGATATGATTTGTGCATAAAATTGACGTTTTTCGAACTTTCTCTGATCGTCCTGAATTTCAAATATGTTGTAGTCTATATTATTTAGATTATATCTGCAAATTTTTTGCAAAAATCAGACGGTCGGATTTTGAGAAAAATGGATCTTTATATCTGATTTTCGTAACTTTGACTGCATGTATTTTTTACATGCTTCGTTTTCATGTTATAAAAATTATATATTTTGAATCCTTATTTCGAGGCATTCGAAACGGTATATCATGGGCCTGATTTTGACTTACGGATTGAGAGAAATCATAAATCCTAATTTGGGTTCGTTTTTGTGTTTTTAATCGTTCATTATAGAAGATGAATTGCAGAAAATCTGCACTCCTACTCTCACTAGAGAGAGTGGATTACTCTCCTTATTTTAGACTCATCAAAGTAAAAAATCGAGACCACCATTGGATTCCTCTTGAAAAATTGAGTCAGATAGTGCCAAAACTGAGTCAAAACGGAGTCTGGGAGGTAGCGCGTGGGCCGCACACGCCAAAGGCTACATTCACGTGCTTCCAAGTGCTGATGCATGCTAATGCGAGCACTAGGTGTGCATTAACGCACTGACACATGCGTAGACATTAGCACTGACCCAAGCTGCTAACGTCATCTATTGATGTAAGCGCTAATGCAAGCGAAGTGACGATTAAGGCTCTATTTATTTATTTTTCATTTAAAAACAACGTCAATTGCTTTTATATTATTCTTTATAATTTTGATTGAAGCATGTCTTATATCATTGGACTTGTAATTCAATTTTTGTCAACGTGTTAAAGTTTTAGAATTCTTAGAAAATAAAATATTTTTCATCAATAAATAATTCACTATTTTTACGTTAAATTGCTTTTGGGGGAGCATGACTTGGATTATGAACTTGGAATTTTTATAGTAAATTATTGTATGTAATCTTATTTACTGGTATGAGTTTTGTATTTTTCCAGATTCTGTAATATTTATTTCTAAATTTCTGTGTAATTATTAATTACTTGTAATTTTAGAAAATTGCAAAAATTATAGAAATCTGTTATGGTATTATTTAAATGCTGTATACAGCATGTTAAGTTCTTTTAAATATTTATAACTTTTAGTGTGTTGTTATTTTAAATAGTATAATTTGTTTATATTGATGAATTTTAATTCCATGATTAAATTATGTTGTAGCATGTTTTCTTTTATGAATTCACATTGAGATACTATTGTATGGAATTAATATTTTATAATGCTTTAGACATGACATAGCTAGTGAGAGGTTGTTCGGTTGAGAGAAATCTTTGTAGATTTACTCCTGAAAACCAATATTTTTACACATGAATTAAATTAAATTTTGGATAATTGTCACTTTTGGTGCAGGAGATGATTACGAGCATAGCAGATTTTCAATCTTGTAACTTGTGTAATATTGTCACTATTTAATTTAGATTTTTGCGGCAAAATTATATTTCGATATGCTAATCAAATTAATTCCAATGTGCATTTTTTCCCCTCTAATTGACTTAGCTAATGGAAGTTAATTTGGTTGACCTAGACTTAGTAGAGATGTTCAAATGTGAACAATGTAATCCTATTTTTTAGATAAGTAGAAAGTCTTGGAGACTTTAGGTCAGATCTTAATTGAGCCAAAGTAAGGAAACATGACTCAACATCGCCGTGGTTTTGTTGTCTTGCTTGGTGCAATAAAAACTGATTTGTGCGCTATGATTAGCAACATGCTAAGTAGTTTGAATTGGCGAGTTTGGAGTTTTGAAATTAGTAAGCTCTCAATAGATCTTGATATGATCCTGACTATTGAGCTGCATGGATTGACTTTGTAATTTGAGTTTTAATAATGTTGCATCATTGGATAAAGCAACATCCAAGAATCACGTCATCCAAGAAATGCGAGCTTAAATAAGTTAGTCATTAAAGTAAGATGAGTAGCCAATATGAGCAGTGTTTTCCTCTTTACCCAACTGATGGGAGTGTATGGAACAAAATTTCACACACTATGATAGTATGCGTTGAAGTATCACTCAAAGTTAAAAGATTAGTGCGTAGAAGATGCAAGAATCTATCACTAAGTGAGAAAATTAGCACCTAGTGGCTGTAAAATCTATTAGTACTGCCAACTTGTCTAAGTTTGGACACTTACTGTTTCCACACTTGAGTGTGAGACATGAGGAGGTGCTTCTTTGTATGATTCCTTAGCTAGGCTAACGCTTTTGAATGACGTTTACCACTAAACGCAAAAGTTGCAGCATAGTAATGAAAAGGTCAAGGCCAAAAAGGTTGTTATGACCCTGTAGCGATCCCGGTTTCGATCCTTCTTTCATGTTTTGTCATTCAAAGTTTCTTGTTCGCTCGAGCGGCCGTTTATATGCTCGAACAGAGAATGTTTCGTTTTAGAAGTTCGACCTGTCTGCAAAAGTACTGGGTTAGTGTATTTGACGCTCGAGTGGCGCATTCCACGCTCGAGTAGACCATGTTATATCAATTCGTGAATCTGATATTTCAGATCACGTTTTCACTCTTCTCTCTCTCTCTAAAACTCTCCAAAATTCCAGATCGGGAGCTTCTCTCTCTAGAAGTCATATTCTCTCTTTGATTTCTCCAAATCCATTGGGATTTAGACGTGCGTCCCTCAAGCCGCACGTGCGGCTTAGGCCCTGCACGTGCGGAATGTCGTGCGTTAAAAAAAAAAAAACAGGAGAAGGAATCACCGCACGTGCGGTCTGGGCCCCGCACGTGCGGGAAATTTTGTGATTCTGCATATAGCACTACTTAATAAGCAAGTGCGTAGGTTGGTGCGGAGTGTACTGTTGCACGTGCGGCGTACACTCCCGCACGTGCGAAAATTTGGTCAAATAATATATAAGAATATTTGGGGGACTGAGTGAAGGGCAGGGGGAAGGGAGGGACGGAGGGCAAAAGAAAGAAAGAAGGAAAGAAAGGGCAAAGAAAGACAGAAAGAAAGGGGAAAAAGAAAGAGACAAGAGAGCGAAAAAAAGGCAGAGGTGAGGGAGGGAGGGGAGGGGGAGGTCAGTGGGAAAAAAAAAAAAAACACGGGACAACTAACTAACGCGGCGCGTCCCAAGCATCTCAGATTTCCTCTCTCTACCTCTCTCATATCTCGCGCTCTCTCGCTCTATCTCTCTCTCAACCCCACAAACCCACCAACTTTCTCTTCTTCTTCTTCTTCCTTTTTCTTCCCTTTTCTTTTTCTTTCTTCTTCCTCACCACCATCATCTCACCGTCAGCATCACTTCCCTCTTCGTCCGACAAATCTCCGGCAATCACCATTTTTTTCGGCAAATCTCCATTCTTTTTCTCTCTTTCTCCACTTTTTCAAGGTAATTTTTTTCTTTTATGTGTAGATTTGTGGATGTAGGAGTCAATTTGTGGAGTTTTTGATTTTTGATTTTTGATTTCATTTTTTTGTTGATCTAGTGTTCATTCAAAAAAAAATAAATTTGCAATGAAGGAAGACGATCGCCGCACGTGCGGCCATCTTCGGTGCACGTGTGGGCCAAGCCAAAAAAAAAACCCTCAGAAATCATGGTGCTAATACAAATACTAATTTAGTTTTTTTTTTCTTTGCTATATTTGTTTAGTTTAAATTGTTTCGTTAGTGATTCTCATTAGTTTAATTAGTTCGTGAATTGTTTTGGTTTTATTTTTATTTTTATTTGTTTAGATAGTGATGTTATTTTTATTTTTTATTCTATGATGTAATTGTTTATTTAATTATTAAGTAGTTTAGTTTTTAATTTATTTTATTTTCTTCTCTTCACTTCTATTAAAAAAAAAAACTTTTTGGTTTAGGTTATTTTATTCTATACTTTAATCTCTTTTGTAGTTTAGTTTAGTTTAGTTTATTTTATAGTTTAGTTCATTTAATTTAATGTCATTTTCATTCATTTATTTAATTATTTTCATTTTTTATAGATATATAATAATAAAAAAGTGGGTGTAACGCCCTCAAAATAATACAATATAAACCCACATTCTCGACATGCATAGATATAAGAGGATAAAGCATATTTCTATTTATCAGAGTATTTATTACAAAAGTATTACATGTTGACATCAAAAGTAAATACCCTACGGGCTTCCAACTTTCCGAGCCAACACTTAGTTACAAAAAAAAGAGTACTAACACAAAATAAACCATTGGCTTGATTTACATGCAACACACAAAATAATCACAAAAAGGAAGCTTTCAGCTTCTACAACCTCCCAAGCTACATCCTTGGAGGCGGCATATCACTTGGACCTAAAAATGATGTCCCATATAGGGTGAGCCAACGCCCAGTAGAGATATGCTAAACATAATATGAGCAATAACTAAAACATTAGCATTTGATAAATGTTTAACTCATATAAACCAACATACAGCACAATCCAAATCCATGACAAGTATGTCCATGATCCTTTCCAATATCAACAATTAAAATGAGATTATAACTCATAATAAAACACTTCCATACTTCACAATTCACATGAGATAACAACTCATATTAAAACACTTCATACTTCATAAATGATACACAGATTTGCTGTATCAATGGAGTCCATCCCCTATCTCCTCCCAAACCGTGGAGTACATTCCTTATCTCCTCCCACACAGTGCAATGTATATAAACAATTATTATATACACGATCAATCAATACACAAATTCGATGTATTATTCCAACCGTCATATTCAATGACATATTCAACCAATTAGTTTTAATTCTCCTAATCATCATGCAGTGTCTACAACAATCAAGACTATCCTTCACCAATAGCCCAAAGCAATTATTTCTAAACAGATAATAAATGCATTAAACAGATAATTTATCAATAATTTCAAAGGTGAGTGATTAATCAATCCAACTACACCATTTCATCTCATAACTACCCAATTTCATTATTTCCAACTCAATTTCATATTTCCATAACTTTCCAAAATTTATTATATAAATTAATTTATCAAAAATTAGGGCTTTTCCCCCCCCCCCCTTTTCCAATATTGACCCAAAGGCTCAAATATCATTACTAATCATCAATACCATCATTTTAAGACCCAAAATACACATGAATGAGTCATAATAACAAAACCCCTCTTTTACATCTTGAAACCCTAACACCCAAAATTACTCAACTCCAACATTAAATCAAAATGACCAAAAGTTTATGTCAAAGATCATAAAAAATGAGTAGTTATCCCTACCTCAAATGAAGAGACTCAAAGAAGATGATGAAGAAACTCGGATGTGCTCCAAACCCACAAATTTTCGGATCAAAACGAAGATCAAGGGAAGCTCCACACTTAATACAAAGGAACTAGGATAGAAGATCACTAGAACTAGATGTATTTATAGAGAGAAGATGTAGTCTAGAGAGAGAAACTCTCAAGTTATTCATTCAATGAACTTCATTAAATAGATTACTGTATCTCATACATTCATGATACATAATGCATCTTCTATATTAATGAATTCATTAGATAGATTAATGTATTTTACATATTCATAATAGATACATAATGCATCTCTAAGATTCATTCATAATAAATCCATCACATTCAATGTATTAGCATTAGTCTTCTATACATTGTATATATCAGTGCATTCATCAATGATTAGTCACCATCTAATTGATGTACATGTATCTTACTTAATGAGATGAATCTAGTATAATCATGCATAAGCGTTGAAAAGTTAAAGAGAGAGAATGGCCCAAAAAAGTGATCCAAAAAGCTGTTTTTCAAATTGATATACAAACAGGTCCGCTCGAGCGTCAAGCCCAAAATCTGGACATCAACCCTTGGTTTCCAAACACAACCAACCTGTTTCAAATCTCCCAACACGACTCGAGACTCATATACAAAGAGTAAAGGACGGAAACGGGAATAAGACAACAACACATCCACAGAACCGAGTCCGGAATACAATTAAACAATGAAGGGAAAATTGGGATCGCTATAGTGGGAATTGCATGTGGTACATTAGTGGGAAAACTTGTGCTTTCATATTTTACTTTATTCTCATGATTGGTTCCACGGGTTTGTGTCTATTTGCTTTTGGTGTGTGCAGGATATGAGTCGACGTGTATTTGCTCAGGCCTCCAAAAAAGGCCAGAGGTTCTACCTCTTCGGCGTCACCACCACCACCGTCGCCACCATCCTCGCCACCACCACGGGGTGACTTGCCGTAGCCGGAGTGGGCTTCACGCCCTCTTCACAAGCTCACGCAGTTCAACATTTCATTTTTTCAGCGTGACACGGACACTACTTGGGCCGTTGAGTAGCTCTAACTCCGGCAACAGTTGGGCGTTTGCACTGTGACAATGCCCACTTATGCTTGTTTGGTACGATTCTTCTACCAGAACCTGTATGAGTCACCCACCAATGATGGACTACTATCTACCATTGATGGTCATATTGTCCATATCACCTCATCCATGATTGCCACCGTGTTAGGGTTTTTGCCAAGCCAGAATATCAGCCCTTCCCGGAAGTTGAGGATCGACAACCCATACATCGCCTCATCCAGCAATACTTCCCGGGGGCCCACAGTGACAACAGTTTCACATGCTTGCAGTGGAGCAAGCTGCCTAGCCGCTTGCTATTCATTGATTCCGTGGTCCATAAGAATGTCCTTCCACTTGGGCATCGAGCTGAACGCCGTTTAGAGTTTGTTCGGGTTTTACACGGTTATCAGCTTGGCTATCAGGTCCCGCTTGAGCATATCATTTGGATGCATTTGCGGAAATTTTTACGAGAGGCAATTTTGCCTGATCCTATCAGAACCTGACTTGGCCACTGCCATTTGCCAATTTGTTGACACTCATGTTTCAGCTGAACAGCCTCCTTATTGTTGAGAATGAGAAGATTGATAGAGGGTATCTGACTTTCGGCCAGCGGGAATGGCAGCATAGCATATCTCGCATCCCGCCACCGGTTGGTGCCCCAGTTGATGAGGCCCAGGACCTCGTACACGACAACCCACCTCATCCTGTTCCCCCTGTGCCTCCCCAATGGGACCCACTCTACATGACTCACGCGGAGTACTTACAACTTCAGCACTTTGTGGATCAGGTCCACAGTACTCTTCGTGATCACCACCAGAGTCTCATGAAGTTGAGCACGGATTTTCAGGCGCATCGAGACTATTCTCAGGCGACCTTCGACCAACTACACGCCCACCAACTCGCCATCCAGCAACGGGTTCAGGATGAAGCCTTTGAGACGCGCTCTTTGATGCAAGCCTTGTTTGCCCAACATTTCCCGCCACCACCGCCACCGGATTCTCCGTAGTACCCGCCTATATATTGCTTTGTCTCTTTTATTTTTATTTTTATTTTTATTTTTATTTTATTTTCAAAAAAAATGTGTAAAGTATGTATCGGTTACTCTCTGCCTACCTAGATGTGCACCTACAATTTATGGTAATATTCTCTCATTTCTCTTTACCTTTCCATTGAGGACAATGTCATATTCAAGTTGGGGGATGAGGGTTATATTTTCTTTTGTGCATTTCTATTTGACTCATAATTCATGCGTATACCTGTTTCACTTGATTGCATTACTTCACTTGATGTGACTTTTTGCTAGTAGGGTGATGATATTTGCATATGTTAATTGGAGAGCATAGTAAGCTTGGATGAAAAGGGTTTATTGGGTAGATACTTGCATGCGATGTGTGCACGAGGAGAGTTGTCTGTGTTTGTGGTATTAGTACACTTGTCATAAGTATGCCTTAATTCACATGAACACACTATCATAGTGATGATCTTTTTATTATAATCCCTCATGTACATTATTGATAATAGCTAGAGTTGTAGAAAAGAATAATGAGGAGCCAAGATTCTTAAAAAAAAAAAAAAACACTTGACTTGTTTAGGTTCGTAGCCTTTTTAACTCGAGTTATTAAGCCCGTACGGGTGTCTCCACACCTAGTGCCCTAAAACCGTCTGGTTTGAGAGTCATTGGCCCAATACTTGTTACATGGGTTAATTAGAAAGTTTAAGGGACTTGGACATTGCACAGTTAAGGAAAAATAAGAAGAATGATTTGTTTGGATTCGTAGCCTTTTCAACTCGAGTTATTAAGCCCGTGGGGGTGTCTTTACACCTGGTGCCCTAAAACCATCTAGTTTGGGAGTCATTGGCCCAATGGTTGTTACATGGGTTGATTAGAAAGCTTAATGGATCAGGACATTGCACAGTCACCAAAAAAAATAATAAAAAAAAAAATAATTTTTTTTTGTTGAGAATCTTGGCTGCAACAGTTAGTTTTTCTGTATATTTTGAGTATTATTATGAGATACGTTGGGCTATTATAGTGGCCAGTTAACTAATATGGAGATTGCATTTTACACTGAGGGTACTCATGATTTGTCTACTAGCATGCACAAGTACAGGTAACTTTATTTTTGTATTAACTGAATTGTGGTTTTAACTCAATAGGTTCCTTCATGCTTATCCACTGTGCCTTTAATGACTCATTATGTCTCAATATCACACTGTAGTGGCACATAAGTTGATTGTTAGGTGGAGTAGTGTGGTCAATTGTTGTAGAGTATATATGAATATGTTAATGTTTGTGGGTATCATTTCTGGAAACCCTCACGAGACTTTACTCATCCACTTGGGGTAACTTTTTGGTTTAAAGGCTTGTTGCATATGCTAAATGCAATTGTTTTCCCACGAAAGAGGAACTAGCTAGATTTTGTTTGAATTTATTTTATTTTTATTACTTGCTTGAGGACTAGCAAGTCGTAAGTTGGGGGATGTGATTAGGGCCAAATTGTACATCATTGAGGCCGTTAATTAGAATCTCTTAACTTCACTTGCTGGTCAAACTGTATACTTTATGTGTGTTGAATGCCAATCAGGTTGTACATAGTCGGAGCATAAAAATGGGCAAAAAGACAGAATTTGGAGAGAGTTGACTTTCCCGCACGTGCGTTGACTTTCCCGCACGTGCATTGACTTTTTTTGGGAAAATGTGCCCTACGTTTTAAATTTGTTTGGAAGAGATCAGAAGTATAAAAGGGCAAGGAAAAGGCTGGAATAGGGTTCTGAACTTGTTTTGACAAAGGAGAGAATTTAGGGTTTGGGAAATGAAAAAAACTTGAAGCTTAAAGCATGTATCCCATGGTGGCTTCTTCTCCATCTACCTCCTTCTACTCCTCCATGAGTGGCTAGTCTCATTTTCTAGGGTTTTGATGAAACCCTAGCCATGTAATTAGGTTTTTCTTGTTGATTTTCAATTATGTAAAGGTTTGAATAATTGTATGGTGTTTTAGAAGTTCATATATATATATTTCATTATTTCTTTGAATATTCGACTTTCTGTGATTGTTGAATGTTATCCATACAAGAGTTTTCTATTCCTTCACATTTAAGGTATGAGACGAACCATACTACGAGGAACGAGTCGTATCACTACCTTAGTTTAGAGTGAACGATTCGTATTACTTGAGATGGTTCGTGCTCGTACATTGAACGTGATGATTTTCTAGTTAAATGCTTTGAACTTGTAGTTGCAAAGCATTATTCCATTCGAACCATAGCATAATTGTTTTCCAATTTGAAACCCTATTTACGTAACTAGTGGTGGACTCATTGTCCTAGGTTTTTCCCCAAATCAGTAAACTCAATTTTATTTATAGTTGATAATTTAATTACTTAGTTTAATTTATTTGTTATTAAATTAGGTTATGAACAATCAATCTTTTTTTATCAAAATTAATTTAGGAATTTAACAATTAAATTAGTTTAATTTCACAATTGTCCTTGTGGATCGATACCTGGACTTGCCATTATTCTAAAAGAATTTGGTGTAGTTTAGTGTTTAATTTTGGTGTGTTCAACGCCCCATCACCATGCTAATAAGTTCTGGATTACCTCAGAACTTGTAAGGGGAAGCAATACTTTTTGCTAATTATATACTTAATAAAATAACCTGAAAGAAAGTGAATCAAACACCTTATGAAATGTGACATGAGAAAGTACCACCCTACAAATACTTAAAAGTGTGAGGGTGTTTGGCTAAAGTGGCTATTCCTAGTCCTAAAAAGACTACAATAGGTCCTAAAACTGTTGATTACATTTTCATTGGTTATGCCATAAATAGTAGTGCATATCGATTTTTGATTCATAAGTCATAACATTCTGAAATGCATGTAAATACTATTATTAAATCTCAGAGTACATCTTTCTTTGAACATGTGTTTCCAAAGAAAACTAGGCAAGAAAATAAAAGATCTTATGATGCTATTACTAGTCATGATCAAGGACAAGAGCAAGAGATATATCAAAATGAGGATGAGGAACCTAGGCGTAGTAAACATGCTAGAACCTCAAAATCTTTTGGTCCAGATTTTCTAACATTTTTGTTAGAAAAATGAGCCTTTAACTTTCAAAGAAGCTATGTCTAGTCTTGAAGCTCTTTTATGGAAAGAAGTAGTAAACAGCGAAGTTGAATCCATCTTGCAAAATCACACTTGGGAATCAGTGGACTTACCACCAGGTTGTAAACCTCTTGGGTACAAGTGGATTTTCAAGAGAAAAATGAAAGCGGATGGATCAATTGACAAATACAAGGTAAAACTTGTGGTCAATGGTTTTAGACAAATATAAGGTCTTGATTACTTTGACACATACACCGGTTACTAGAATAACATCCATTAGAATGCTAATTGTTATTGCATCGTTGTACAATCTTGAAATTCATCAAATAGATGTGAAAACCGCTTTCTTAAATGGTGAGTTAGATGAAGAAATTTACATGGAACAGCCAGAAGGATTTTTTGTTCTAAGAAAAGAAAAGAAAATGTGTAAATTGGTTAAATCATTGTATGGTTTAAAACAAGTGTCAAAGCAATGGCATGAGAAATTTGACAAGGCAATGATGTCAAATGAATTCAAAATTAATGAATGTGACAAATGTGTTTATATTAAAAACACAAACTACAGTTATGTTATAATATGTCTTTATGTGGATGATATGCTCATCATAGGTAGTAATAATGACATAATTAAAACTACCAAGAAAATATTGAATAAATATTTTGACAAGAAGGACATGGGGATTGCTGATGTAATTCTTAGTATGAAAATTACCAAAACATCAAAAGGTTATGTTGTGTCACAATCACATTACATTGAGAAAATACTTAACAAATTTAGCAAAGATGATGATCATCTTGCTAGAACACATGTGGATGTCAATTTGTTTCTTTCTAAGAATATATAGGAAAGTATTTCTCAATTAGAGTATGCCCAAATTATTGGAAGCTTAATGTACTTGATGAACTCCACTCGCCCGAATACAGTTTATGTAGTAAGTAACTTAAGTAGATATACAAGTAACCCAGGAGTAGAACACTGGAAAACAATTATAAGGGTTCTAAGATACCTCAGATTTACTCGTAATATTGGGTTAAATTATACAAGATATCTAGCAGTACTTGAAGGATACTGTCATGCAAACTTGATATCGAATACTAGAGACTCGAAATCCACCAGTGGGTATGTTTTTACTCTTGGTGGTGCAGCTGTATCTTGGAAATCTTCCAAACAGACTTGCATTGCTAGGTCTACTATGGAATCAGAATTCATAGTTTTAGATAAAGCTGGGAAAGAGGCAGAATGGCTTTGCCACTTCCTTGAGGATATTCCAATGTGGCCAAAATTGGTGCCTTCTATATGCATATATTGTGATAGTCAATCAGCAATAGATAGAGCACATAGTGATATGTATAACGGTAAGTCACGACACATTCGTCGTCGACATAACACCGTGAGACAACTACTCTCTAATGGAATTATTTCCATTGAATATGTGAAGTCTAAAGACAACATAACGGATCCACTAACCACAGGGTTAACAGGAGAGTTAGTTAGGAATTCGTTGAGAGGAACGAGACTTAAGCCTATTAAATAAGAGTTACCACAATGGCAACCTAACCTAGTTGACTAGAGATCCAAAGATCTAGGTTCAAAAGGATAACCAAGTTGTGTATGACTCGTGAGGATCACTGGGGAGTCAAACTCCTATCCATTTCTATGATGAAATAGTGATGTCTGCAGCGTTTTAGGTTAAGTAATACTTTTAATGATTCTTATATCTAGGAATACTTAGTGGAGTATGGTAGGATACTCTTTATAAGAATAACCTATGTGAGTGTGAACTGAGCTGGTTCTATGAGATTTGTGAAGGGCTACAATTCTCTAGAGCACTCATGAAAAGACCAGGTTGTTCAGGGCCAAAATGAACACAATAGTGAGAACTAAACTATGTCTGGTAATATACTGTGTGAGTTCTATTGTCTTGGTTTACACAAATGGCTGAACAGTTCAAGACATCATGTTTACTGGTTAGCTAGTAAATCCGATAGTATCTCACAAGGGAATGTTCAAAGCCAAAAGCTACCTATCCTTTGCAGAATATTTCCAATTTCTGTACTCTCTGTATTTAGATCATGTTGTTGCATTTTCTCTCCGTTAAATTCCATTCATGTGGGGGATTTTTGGAATTTTTGGGTTTTATAGGCTTATTTTGGGCCAATTTTGAGTCCAAATTTGAGTGGGGCCCACACGTCTTTTCAGGTGAGTCCAAAGAGGTGACGTGTTCCTTGCCTTATGGCAAGTCACACGGTGAAGACAGTTCGTTAAAACCATTTATGAGTGAATGGGAAGTTGACGTCGTTTTCAGGTTCGTGGAATGGAGAGTTAAAAAAGTAAAATATGGGTTTCCTTAAATTCGTTATCCGACATTGGAAACTTAAGAGAATTTATGTATATACATAAGTTCTAAGTAGCAACACTTGTGGTTAGGCCCCAAGGGGCACCCTAAGTTTGTCGAAGGGAGGAGTTATGGACAATGTTGTAGCACGTCCGCGGGGGGACCTCGGCTACAGCTCGGACTCTCGACTTTGTTGCGGTTCTAAATCTGAACCAAAGAGTCCACCTCTGGCAAATTGTTTTGAAGAAAAACAGATTTTTGAAAAGTAGTGCCAAACATGGACTGCTTTGCCAGATTACAGAGTCGCCACCTAAATATTTTTTTAATGGGGGAATTTAGGAAACCCTGACTCGGTGCCGAAGGCCACATGTCCGTCATCACCAAAGTGACTTGGCTCGGGAGCTTGGGTACGATCGGGGAAGGTCAGCTATGAGCACCCCCTTTCGCCCGGTCCGAAGACCGGCCTCTACTAACCGTGATATCCTTTTTTGAAAACATTACATGCTCTTATTCCAATTATTAGCCTAGAATTACTATGTTATGCGCGCAGCAAACAAGTATAGACTAGATTGCCTAATTTGGAAATAAACATTGCATATCCGTTTTGTCTCGAAAAACGTGTTGGATTTTGCTACTCGTAAGTAGGCTAAAATACGGATTTCAATGAGTTGTTCCAACTCACGCAATCCAACCTCCACCCACAGGCATTCAAACAGTTTATCTCACATAAGCATTTAGCCGCATGGCAATCCTATTGTCATGGCAAACATTCACACACATGTGATTATGCTAAAGCAAAACACTTACATTGTACTCCGTGCCAAAACAATAACCCGGTTAGCAAACATGCATGACCTAGTTCATGTTAAATGGCTAATGCATCGCATACAGGGATGTAATCTAGGCAGGCTCGGCTACCCTAAGCATGGCACATGAAATGCAACAACTATCACGTATTCAATTTTGGAATTGAAATACAATGCAGTTTGCATGATGTGCCGAGCCCGATGCATGTAAACAAATGCATGAATGCACGCATGCATTGCATAAGATATGCTAAAATAAGTATGCCCTAATACTAACCATAAAAGCAGGTAAGTAAAAGGGAGAGAAAGAAACGGGGATTGGAAGACATGCACCCACTCACACACACTTATTACATTTTTGCCCTCGCTCGGAGGGACCGAATAAATATTACAGATAATTAACTACGCAAGCTAACTAATTATTACAAATTCACTAAATTAATTAGACAAGTAATTAATCTAATTAAAACAGTAAATGTCTCGGGAGGAGGGCCCAAATGCAGCGCGCGCTCGGAATTGGCTCGGAATCGCACTGTCATGCAAGTGTGCCTCTGTTTTCCCTGCTACCCTCCTCTGAAAATTTCCAAAGTCCCAAGAGTGCCTCTCAGGGCATTGGGGAGTACCACCGGCTGGGGTAGAACATCACCGGCCGAAGGAGGAGGCCACCGGCACTGAATTTTTCCATCGGCTGGGGAACCACTGCCGATCGGCACTAAATAGTGCCGGTCGGCACTTAACACCTGCAGAACCTGCAACTCACAGCAGCAGAGGGCAAAACTTGCATGGCAATGCAATTCAAGGCATGTATGCACCAAACACACTCCCTATCATGTTATTGACTCGAAGGGGGCATGTGCCTCGATTCCCGGACCACCAATCGCGCATTTCCATGCATGATGGCCCTAAGAACCAAGAATGCAACTTTGATTTCAAATGCATGCAATGCAAACAAGCAAGCAAGGGTGCTCAAACCTCTATCATGCTTCATTTCAAGAGGCTTAACATGCATGCAAATGTGATGCAGCCCTAAGCATGTTATCTATCATGCAAAATGAACAATGTGATGCACTTATGCAAGGCACACAAGCAAGCATGCAAACCAATGGGGGGGATGGTCTTATACATGAATTAGGCAACTCAAAAAGGCCTAAAATCAGTAGCCAAAATGCTAAATTATGAGGGCCAAACACACATGCACACTTACACATGTTAAGGTACCAACACTTAAGCATAACAACAACATTCAAGCACACCTGAAGTGAGTTAAACATGGACAATTGACATGCATATAAAGCTCTGAAAATCATGCAAAATATGATGCCAAATCATGCAACAAAGCAAGCCAAAGCATGCAACAAATGGTCCAAGTCTTGAAACAAGCCATTAAGGCTTAAACTAAGGCCAAGTCTACCAAGCCTCACAAAGCTAAAGGGACTCAAAACAGGTCACAAGCAGACCTAAACAAAGCCTAAGGAGCATCTAGATGGCATCTAAGAGGCTCAAGCACAAAGGCATACAACATGACCAAAACATGGAGCATTTAACATTAGCTTAAGAAAGTCGCAAAGAGGCATGCAATGTAAACATACAAGCATTTCTAGGGGACTGAAATAGCATATGAAATGGTTCCAAACCATCAAAACAATGCAAGCAAAGCATGCTACGCATTCATACTCTTAAGGCCAACAAGCCAAATGCAAAGGAGCTATGTAATGCATGATGAGATTGACCAAAACAAGCATGGACAGAGCTAAATCATAACAAAATGAGCATACAAACTTCACAAATGCAAGCTTAAAACATGCTAGAAATGGAGGCATACAACTTAAGCACATTAAGGCATAAAGAGGCATTACAAGGCAACTATACTAAGCATGCATAGGAGACCAAAACCAACTTGAAATCATGTTATAGTATGGCAATATAAGCATGGAAAACAAGTCAAACATGCTCAACACACACTCAAGCACGAAGCTACATAAGGAAGCAAAACTTGCCCTTTTCAAGGACATCAAGGAGAGGGGGTGGCCCTCCCCTTTCTAGGACTTTAAGGCACCATCTCCACCACTGAAATCCCTCAAGATTTCAGTGGTGGAGAGGTCCAAGCACACAAGTCCCGGATCTCTCCAAAATAGCACAAAAATGAGCCCTTTTCAAGGCCTAAAGGGGGTCAAACTTCCCCAAACCACAAAACACCCTTAATATACAACAAAGAGGGTTAAAAAATAGAACTTTTTTATGCCAAACACTAAGCTCAAAAACTGTTTTAAACTAGGTAAAAAAGGTACAAAAAAGGGGAAAAAGAGGTAGATCCTTACCCTTGAAGCTTCTTCAAAGATGGTGGTGTGAGTTGGTCCTTTAGCTTCAAACCAGTCACACTCAAAACAACCTCTTGAACCTCAGTTAGCAAGGGGAAGGTGAAACACTAGGTGCTTGTGTGCAAAAGTGTGAACTAAAGCACCTAGTGTACTAAATAAGCAAGGAAAAGAGAGATAGAATAGATATATGATCTAACCTAAAACCAGAGCTTGGTTTCTCTCTAAAATGGCTGAAACCTCTCAAGAATTTCCAACCTTAAGCCAAGAGGAAGAGCCTTCCTCTTATAGAACTTGTAAGACTTACAAGCTAAGCAACTAAGGGCTCATCCCTCCATACACGTGTATGGAGGGGAAGCAAATTGCACACAGCTGTCTGAAAATATCTCAGAAAGCAAGTGCACAGTAGTCGGCAGGGCAAAATGGTCATTTTGCCAAAAAGAGTGCCGACCGGCACAAAATAGTGCCGACCGGCACAATATAGTGCCGATGGCAACTCTAGCCAGCCGGTGGCCTCTAGCCCCAGCCGGTGGTGTGTAGGGATACCTCATAAAGCATTCCCTGCCCTTCCAAGGCAAAACACAAGTGCTTGGTGCAAAACCAGACACAAAACGGTCGAGTTTGGAGGTCCTGAGGCAAGGCGCGCGGGCCGAGAACTCCGGGAACTCCAAACGAACACAAACATGGATAATCACCGAGTGTTCCAACGGTGACGTCCAAGTCTTGAGGACGGTCAAAAATGGGGTGTCTACAGTTGCCCCTCTTTGACAGAACTCGAAAGTCATAACAATGACGGGAGTGAATGTCAAAGCCCAGAGACGACCCATTTTTGACAAGGCCGAAGACTTGGACAAACATACAAAGCGCAAATGGTTGAACTCGCAAGCTGCCTACGTATCCCTTAGGGAATCAAACCAGCGTAGTTCAGGCAGGAGGCACACATGCCAAAGATAAGATATGCGCCCGTAGGCGGGGGCAAAATGCAACTGACGATGCAAAAGGCCGAGCATAACTTATGATCATGCAAAGAAAGCTGTAATGAAGCAACACATGCAACAGTTATAAGCTAACATGCGACAGTCTACACTTCAATGCAGAAAGGATGTAAGAGAATTATGCAATTCTCAAAACTTCTCACTCGGGAGATACAATACCTGTGCGGCTTACCTGGTTCCACCAGCCTCAAATGAGCCGTACATACAATATCGTGCCTGAAAAGAAAGCAAACTTAACAGGTACAATATTGTTAGCAATATGCATGACATATGCAATGCGAATGCTAAATAATATGCAATATATACAAAACTATGTATGAATAGTGCAAATGATAATGCGATGCAATTGAAACTATATGCAAACTACGTGCAGGGCAATTGAATCATGATTGAATCATGAGCGGTCCGAAACCACACGAATGTCAAATAGATTGATGGAAGTGACAAGTCCGTCTACCATAGAAAAGGTGTCGAAGCCCTCAAGGCGCGAGCGCACACAGAACTATGAGTAATGTAGACAGACACAAGAACAAGTATTGGGTGGATTGACATAAGTGGGGAAACGACCCGCTGATGAGGGAATAATGATCCTAATGCCGGACGCAACAATTACACTACAATGCAATAGAAATGGATACAATGGATATGGCACGCGGGCCAAACCAAATCTTGCCTAGGAAAGGCATGTACACGTACAAACCATGTCTAACATAGAAAAGGTGTCGAAGCCCTCAAGGCGCGAGCGCACACAGAACTATGAGTGTATAGACGTGAAAAGTATGAGCACATACCAGACCAAGCTCAACCTGGAAAGGCGCAAGCCATGGATGGAAGATGATGCAGTGGATGCATGCAACTAAAATACAATAGAAGTGGATATGGATACAATGGATATGGCACGCGGGCCAAACCAAATCTTGCCTAGGAAAGGCGTGTACACGTACAAGCCATGTCTAACATAGAAAAGGTGTCGAAGCCCTCAAGGCGCGAGCGCACACAGAACTATGAGTGTATAGACGTGAAAAGTATGAGCACATACCAGACCAAGCTCAACCTGGAAAGGCGCAAGCCATAGATGGAAGATGATGCAGTGGATGCATGCAATGGGATGGATATAATGGACATGGCACACGGGCCAAACCAAATCTTGCCTAGGAAAGGCATGTACACGTACAAGCCATGTCTAACATAGAAAAGGTGTCGAAGCCCTCAAGGCGCGAGCGCACACAGAACTATGAGTGTATAGACGTGAAAAGTATGAGCACATACCAGACCAAGCTCAACCTGGAAAGGCGCAAGCCATAGATGGAAGATGATGCAGTGGATGCATGCAATGGGATGGATATTTACAGAAAATGCATGACATATGCACTATACTACAATGATGATATGCATGACATATGCATGTGTTTTTTTGTTTTTGGTTTTGAAAATGCATGACATATGCGATAATGATGCATGGCAATGCATGTTTTTTTGTTTTTTGGTTTTGAAAATGCATGACAATGATTGCAGTTTCCCCTACCTTACCAACAAGGCGATATACTAGGTTGGTTCAGTATCCAGAATCGAGGCGTAAACACGCCGCCTCAACCTATGGGGCTTCCATACAGATTTCAAGCCGAGGGTACACCCCCTGGGTATTTAAACCAGACTTTAGTCTCGGAGATCCCGAACCTTTGCGTTCTAGGCATAAGCCGTTCAAACTCTAGTTTTCACCGTCCCAGTTGGTCTTCCAGGAACTCACCGCAAGCACGGACAGGTAGCTTTACCAGACCACCGGAAGTCGTTCGGGCACGACAAACACCAAAGGAATTGCACCTTCAAAGGATTTAAGGTCTCCTAGACCGGGATGCACAGTGTATGCATTTGAAATGCGCATGATGCATGATGTTTGAAATGCGCGCCAACGCACGGCTTTTGAGATGCATACTAAATGCAAATGAGCGGGTTTAAGGTCTCGCCAGACCGTGCGTGTTTTCGGTCCCGCCGGACCCTCGTTGGGGCAATTTGCATAATGTGACACACGTGCCACACGGGATGCGAAACGATGCAAGTGAGGATGAAATGAAACATGAGGCACGCATACCTCATTGGATGGAAAACGAAGTGCAAAACGAGGCCTACATGCCTCGAGATGTAATGAAATGCAAGATGGGGCACGCGTACCTCATCAGACGAGGGTTTCTCACCTTCCAAGGATTTAAGGTCTCCTAGACCGGGCGTGTTTAGGGTCCCGCCGGACCGTCGTTGGGGATACACGTACAGTGCAAACAGGCGGGGTGCGCAAGATAGCGCGAACAAAGCAGATGATACAAATGAGGTGGCACACCTCATAGGATTTGAAATACAATGCAAATGACATGAAACACGCGAGGTGGTACACCTCGCGTGAACGAAATACAAAGGAAACACGGGAGGTGGTACACCTCGCGCGAATTGAAAATGAAATGAATGCTAAGTGCGACATGCATGCGACACAACGTACAAAGTGATGCGGGTGTGACACGCGTGTCGCACAAAATACAAAAATGGTACAAGTCGCAGAGGACATTTAAAACGGCGCGACGTGCCGCACTAGACAAAGTGATGGATGCACGCAGCGCACATAGGGCAACTTTGAATCTTATGGAAGATAAAAAGGATACGAAAGGATACAATCTTTACTTGAATTTGAGCGCCATGCACAGAAGACACGGTCCGAGGTCGAAACGGAGGCCGGTTGAGCATGGGGGATGCACTTTCTTGCACTTCCTTGAGCCATGAAGACCCAAAACCCCTCACATAGCCTAAACACATCCTTGGGAACACCACCGGCTGGGTGGGGTGGTCACCGGCTGCCACCGGCTGCCTGAACTCATCCATCGGCACCAAAAAGTGCCGACCGGCACAAAATAGTGCCGACCGGCAGAAAATGACTGATCGGGGGCAGAACTGCCATTTCACTCCGGGCTTTATAAAATAGGGTTTTAAACCCTATTTTCCATACTTCTAAACCGCCGAAATCTTCACCCCCTCTCTCTAGAGCGATTTTCTCTCGATTTTTCTTCGATTTCTCCGCGTTTCACGCCCATTTTCTCGTCGGATTCGCGATATTCTTCGCGTTTCGGACATTTTCAACCGAACAAATCTTCGTTTCGGTGCACTTTTTGCTAGTTCCGTTTTTTCGGGACTTGTTCCCCTTGATTTTGTCTTCACTTCCGTGTATTTTCACATTTCGACCCTTCCGGCTATTTCCGACCCTCTCGGGGTTGACTTTGCCGGTTGACTTTTCGCATTCCGGTCCGTTTTTCCTTTTTCGGCTATTTTCTCCTCTCCATCGCTATGGCCGATGATGTTCCACATGTCGGGACCCCGGACCACGAGATGGATCCCGGGGTCGAGCTCCTGCACTGAGCGAGCGCCCATTCGACCCGGCGACTTACCAGCCGGCCATCCATGTGCTACCGCCCGACGGACTCCGCCACTTCCGTGGCTTTGACAGGGCTTTGGACCCGGAGCTTCTGCTGCGCGAGCCGGCCTCTCACCTGTCCTTCGGCGCTGTCGAGGTAACACTTTCCTCTGTTTTACTTTTCGCAATGTAGAACTGTAAACTGTCAACTGACATAGCTGATTACGACCCTTAATTGCTCAGCTCTGATTCACTGTACTGTAGTTGATTGTGGACAACTTCACAACTGATATCTGCTTAGGACCAAAAACACATGCACACACACTGCACTAGTCTTAATCACCCAAACACACGGCACACATTGCACTGTCAATTCGCCGACACTCGGTACTTGTTTGAATCTGAAAACGCACTGTATGCTGTATTTAAACTGAACCACACAAAGCCCGCTGACGCATCATACGTTGGTAATCCACTAAAACATACCGGTACCTGGCATCTGAAAACCTGCACACATGCTAGACTTATACTGATCCGCATGGGAGTACTGACACGTCACAGGTCGTAGTCCACTTACTGGTGCACTGAAACCTGACATTTGCTTACCTCTGAAAAACGTGCACACGTGCACCAAATTTACACTGGACCACTCAAAGCACACTGACGCATCACGCGCCGTAGTTTACTGTAAGCACACTGGTACCCTGTTTCTGTTTGAATCTGAAAGACTTGCACGCATGCTAGATTTGTACTGATTTTAACTGTTTTTTCGGAATTGCACATCTCATATTGCTTTGCAACTATTTTTTTTGAAACAGGGGGATTCCCATGCCGTCCGCGGGTATGGGAACGTCGTCGCTCGCGACTGGTACGCCGCGCTGCCTGACGCCGTTAGCCGTATTGTAGATCGGGTCGGCTTTGGCACCTTCTGCAGGGGACTCTCCAGACTCTCTGCTTGTAGACCTCTTCTTGCCGCCCTGGCAGAGAGTGTTGGGACACCACCGATTCATTTCACTTCAGCGACTGGGGACATGACTGATCCCCTTACGACTTCTCGATGCTCACCGGCATCGGGGTGGGGTGATCCGATCCCCTTCGATACAGACATGGATGAGTGGACCGCAGCCCAGGTCTACTTGCTCGGCGAGGTGCCGCCACTTGCTCGTCCAGGGTTCGTCCGCTACTCCTGGTTCGAGGTGCAGTTCCGAGTGCAGCCCGCGCTGGTGGACGCAGCTCCGATGACCCAGGAGGCCGCTGAGAGATATGCGCGCGGCTTCCTCATGTTCTTGCTGGGGACCACCCTGTTTGCCGACCGGGCGAACACAGTGCCCCTCTGCTGCTCAGCGCTTTGGTGGACGTCGAGAGGATTGTGCAGTATGACTGGGGGGGCGCGGCTTTGGCCACCCTTTACGGTTATATGAGCTCAGTCTCTCGTGGCAGTGGACAGCTGCTAGGAGGCTACTGGCGAGCCTGGGAGGTATGTCTTCTTCTCTACTTTATATTTCTGCTTACATTCTCTGTACTTTGCACACTGCGCACACTGTAGTCCGCTTCCCACGGATTGCATATTGTACACACGGCACACACATACTCTGCTTTACACTGACTGTACACTGTTCACACTGCACACTCTGTTCAATACACTGCGCAACACACGGTTTTCTTATTTCTGCTTTATTCTGCATCCTGCTTGATCTGATAGTCATACTGACGTCTGTTTTGCAGCTGTGGGTGTACGCCTACTTCCCCAGACTAGAGCCAGTGCCGGAGACGGAGACCCCTCTGGTCGTTCCTTTCTCCCGCCGTACGATGGGAGGTGCACTCGGAGGCCCCGAGACACATTCAGCTTCTTCCGCCGTTTCTTCGACACCATCACCCCCACCGAGGTATTGTTTTTCTTACAGTCGGTTTAAACTTCGCTTTCAAGCGTACATTTCTATATCAGTAATAATCAACTGTATTTCATTTCAGGTCACCTGGCAGCCGTGGGCTCCACTACCAGCGGTGATACGAGATCGGTATGCCGGCGCCATCGAGACCTCGCGCTACCGGATTTTGCTGGAGGGCCCGGTCTGTCGGGCTTGGTACCTGGGGGAGCGTTTTCTGCGCCAGACCCTCGGGTTGCCAGAGCAGATAGTCCCGGTTCACCCTCCCGAGCACATGAGGGATACCGAGAGGTTTTCTGTGCAGCAGATGGAGGACTACACCCTCGGCTGGGACGAGGACGGCTATAGGGGCGAGGGCGACTACTCAGAGTACGTCCGGACCTTCTTGATGCGGCCTTTGAGCGGGGGCTCCCGAGCTGATCCAGCGAGACCTGCGGCGCCAGCGGCCCGGGCAGAGGCAGGAGCAGGAGTGGGGTCGTCACAGAGGGCTCGAGCTCGCGGCAGGAGGGGAGTGCAGAGGGGACGAGGGACGGGCTGGCCCGCTCTGCCTACCATGGTGACATACAGGGGGAGTGGGGAGACCTACCAGATCCCTTTTGCTCCTCCTCCGGCTGGTCATGAGTTGGCCGGCATTCCCGACTTGCCTCCGGTATGTATTACTTTATTTCTGCATCTTGCATTGTTATTTCATTTCAGTTCATTCAAATATCCCACAGAATACTGATGTATTTAATACTTTTGCAGGCTTCCTCCGAGTATACCCGTCAGTCTGTGGAGCTGAATGCCTCCCTGATGGGGATGCAGCGGACTCTCGACGCTTGGCCGTCTACGCCTGCCGGTATGTTCTTCTGACCACAGTCTCAAATCACACTCTGTTTCGCACAATCTGCTACACTGCACAAAAATCTGATAAACTGCTCACGGCTTTCATACACTGTACTCATACACTGCATTCTGTACTGATAAACTGCTCACGGCATTCACACACTGTACTCATACACTGCATTCTGTACTGATAAACTGTCACGGTTTTCTGATGTGTTTGTTCTTTGTATTTTCAGCCTCCTTTCCCGATCCCTCCAGTGGGTGGCGCTGCTCCAGCTGGGCCTCCCCTCTCTACTCGGGATGGCAGGATATTCCCTCGCACTAGAGGGGGACGTGGTCACGTGGGGAGCAGCTCACGAGCTCCAGTTCCAGGAGATGGTGAGTCGGAGGCGGGGACGGAGTCATTTGCGGAGGAGGCCGGGGACAGCTCGGGCTCGGGCTCCGACAGTGACAGCTCCGACGATGCTTATGTGCTTTTGCCCAGGAAGAGGGCGAGGACTGATCCTTAGGCATGAGGCCTGCTGCTGATGATGATGATTTGCTGCTTCTTTTCTTTATTTCTTTTCTTGTACTTTTCTCTTTTTGGTAGATAGAGTACTATGTACTGCCGCAGGCAGATTTTTTTGCTTTCTTCAAAAGTTGTACTTTGAAAGAGATTATATAAAACAAACTTTTTGTCTGAAAAGTGTTTTATTTACATATCTCATACTTCGCACTGCATTGCATCATATTACATCTCATGTAAACGAAATTGTTTTGCTGCTGAAATGGCATTTGCACTGTAACAATCGGATAACCAACCAACTAACAGCAAACAACTCATACAAACTGCTGCTCAAACTGAACACAGCCACATTCCGCTGGGGATTAATCTGCATACAGCCCATAACCCAACATTGGTCCATTCCGCATACGGCAAACTTTGAACAAACAGCCCAATCTGACAAGCCGGATCTCACGAAACTGAATGAATTGAAACACACTCGGATGTCCCAAATTTTCCATTTCTTCTCTTACCTGGCATGGATGTAGAGAATGGCACGGCATTCTGAGCACCGACGATTTTTTGAAAAAGGGGTTTCACCGGGTATCGAGCCTACAACTGACACAGTGGAAAGGACTCAAGTGAAGAAAATAAGGCACACGACCTAAACACAACGAGACACTCGAAAAGACTCAAAACTAAATTGAGACCGACAAATCAAAAGACACGACACACAGACATGTTTAAAACAAAACCTTGAGGAGCCAGTTCCTCCGGGTATTTCCCACCCTTTCTGATTTGTGTGATTCTCACGCCACTCGGCCCTCAGCTCGGTTTTTCTCTCAAAACCCTCTTGTTCACTTTTCTCTCGGCTTACACCTCTCTATTCTTTACTCTCTCATTTTCAATCCCTCCCCAGGGTGGTTGATGGACGAATAGAAAGTCACAAGTTCACGCCCAATATTGTTAGCTCACGGCTATTTCTTCTGATAGAAGAGCGCCTTTCCGGCGAGCGTGTTGACGGGGGAGACAGAACACCTGGCTCAACTGTGCCCCTAGTTCGCTACTTTGACCATTTTTTTTTTTTTCTAAAACAGTTTTGATCAAAGAGTCAGATTAACGCACTTGCAATTTTTGATTTGAAAATCATGCAATCAGGCTGTGCGCACTGAAAATTCCTTTTGGGTCCAAACATGGTCCAATTTTGAAAAATGAAATAGTTTTCGAGAAAATAAGTCAACTTCAGTGAAAATTTTCAAAAACTATTTTTGCAAACAGTGAACGCTCAACGAGCGCAGAACTTACCCTTGAGATGCGCAACCTCGGATCGGAGGCAATGGGAAATTGCCCCTGGCTTAAAGGGGGATAAGGAGGCAACGGAAAGTTGCCCCTAGTTTGGATGACGACTGAGGGCAACTTTGGCAATAGATGGCAACGGAAAGTTGCCCCTTGTTTGGATGATGCCGCGGCATGCTCATTGATGATTGAACTCGACCGGGCTCTCAGGCGCGGAGCGGGCGAAGACAGCCACAAACAATATATGGACACAGTCACCTTGAAGTTGGTGACTGGGTTCCAGAAGGAAGTTGATCACGCAGCTCCAATTGTTGCAACGAGACATCGGATTCGAGGAAGCATGGGTAATCAAAACCATTACATGGACTGAGACGCTATGAGCGTTGGGGGCTGGACTTCAGGATGAAGTTGCCTACGTATCCCAAACATGGGAATCAAGCCTTACGTAGTTCCGGTCAAGGTACACTCGGGTATTTTAACCTTCACTGTTTAGGCTCTAACTTTTGCCAAGGCCCAATGCGGGTTTTCGACCTTGCGAGCTATGTTTTTTTTTTTTTTTTTTCTTTTCTTTCTTTTTTTTTTTCTTTTCTTCTTTTTCTTTTTTTTTCTTTTTTTTTTTTCTTTTTTCTTTGCTCTAACTTTTGCCTGGGTCGCCCTTCCGGGTTTTCGGCCCAGCGAGCCTCTCAAAGGGTAAAAGTGTAGCAAGTCCATGCCAAATGGTTTTGAGATTGAAGTCTCCATCCAGGAGAGTGGCTGTTGATTTGCAGAAAGATCCATCTTTGGCTCTTCGAGCACATCGGATATTTTTGCCCCTAGTTCGAGGGGTACTTCTGTTCTAGCTTTGTGAGCTTCTTTTGACGACATCTGATCCTCTTGATCTGACTTTGGTGCCTCTTGTTCGAGGGCTGCTTCAAATGGCCACACAGGCGTTTCATGGCACTGAATGTTTGAACAGGTTCCGGTTTGCAACAGATAGATCGAGTCTTGAGGCTGAGAGCGATCCTGGCTACACATCTCAAGAGCGATTCCACACAAGTCTTCGCGAGACTGCACAAAATATTTTGTTTTTGAAAGTTTTCAAGAAAGCGACAAATCGCTCGTGCTGAAGATAGTGTGGAACCAGTCTGGGTCAGGCCAGGGTCCTTCTCAGTACTCACGCTGATAAGCATGATTTCATTCATAAAAAGCTTAGCATGCGCTTTCTTTTCTCAAATGATCAAAATTTTAAAAACCCGAGGAATTACTTCCTCTTCGTTTTCATCACCACAGTGTTAAAAGGGTTTTATGAAAGCTTAGGTCATTATACGATGTTCAAGGCACAAGAGAGCAGGCGATATGTACTGTCGTTCCATTCACACCCTCTGGTAGCAACTCAAATAGCAACAAACGGAACGTGATAGCCACGGCTGTTTCATTCAGATTTGTTGGCATAACTGGCTCCCTGACAGAAACAGACTCAAAAAGAAAAAACAACTGTTTATAAAACAAAACGGTGTTTGAGGCAACAACCCCGAAATCACCTGGTACTCTATACAAGAGGGACTGACTCATTACAATTAGACAGACCCTTAAGCAAAAGGAATGTCTCAAAACAATGAGACAGGTCAAGACAAAACAAAGACTGACTCGACACCCAAGTCAGAATTTACAAGGTTAGCGTTGGCAGATGCTCAAAAATGCGTGCCAAACGCCACATCCAAAAAGTACCAGACACTGCCCAGGCAATTCATCTGCTGATTATATACTCACGGTATCTGTGTCCTCCGTATCTGTGTCCTCGTACTCCAAGAACTCTGTAGTGATGGATTTGGCCGAGGTGGGCGGGAGGATAATCTTGTTATCAATCAAATCTTGTACCTCGTGACGGAGGCGGAAGCAGTTATCAGTAGCATGGCCTGACTGCTGGTGGTACGCACAGTACTGAGTGGCATCATGGCCTGCTGGAAGGGGTTTGGGGAGTGGCCTAGGATCGAGGGGTGTAAGATGCCCCTTTTTGGCCAAGATCAGAAGTGCCCTAGACAAAGGCATGTGGAGAGGATGGAAGGCCCTGCGCCCTCGGGGCAGGTACTTTGGAGTCTGAACACTCTTGCTAGATGCACTAGCGAACGGATCAGCGGGTGCGGCTTTGGATTTCTGATTCTTTCCGGATGCAAGGCTGGAAGCGGGAAGAACTGTTTGGCATGACGGGGCCTATCCCGATTCTCTGATTGACTGGAACTGCCCTCAGGCGGAGTGGGGAAAGCACCCTCCACAGCTTTTGTCATAACTGCAGATACCTGTTGCTTGTTCATCCCCTGGCTTTCAAAGCCTCTACTGCCCACAGCAGTTGTTCGATAGGGTCGGCATCTGCCTCCATCTTGCCTTTATCTCTGGCCTCGGCCTGATTCAGAACTTGGTTTGATGCGTCGTTACCATAACTGGAGGTCATCTCCGGTTGGTTGAGTTCAATCACAATTCGTCCCAGCGGGGGCTCCTGGGGTACAAAGCTTCCGACGTATGGTGCGGCTGGCGGCGAGCTGTCATTCCATAGGCGAGATCCGTCACGGATCTTTGAAGATCACCTATCATCCCCATTAGTTCAAATGTAGTGGGCTCGCGAGCCTGATACAGCTGAGGGGCCCAAACCGGGTGCGCAGCCGGCGATCTGGGCGGATGCGGCATGTCAACGGTAGTCTCATCTTGTAGGATGATCCCCTGATTCAATGCGGCCGTCATGACCACAAGCTCTTCTGGATTCTGCATCATGCTAAATTCTGCTGCCTCAGCAAGAAAACACTAGGTTCTAGCCCTCTCTGAATCTCTGAACTGAAACAGAAAACAAATTTCAGCCCCAGACAGATCAAACACGGGTGTAGCCAAACAACGGTACTATACTGCTGATCACTGTTCCCCAGATTCACTGTTCAAAACTGAACTGATACCGCGGATATAACTGATTCCAAACTGATACTGGTGCCCTCGGGCCAAATACCAATATAAACTGATATGTGCGTTCTCCCTGCAGAGATGCATTCTAAAAGCACATAGCAGATAAAGAGAGCCAATACACCCCTATGTTGGGGTAGGGTTTCCCTGTCCTATTTTGTCAGGAGCTAGGGTTTCACTACGCACGCAGCGGTTTCAAACAACCTAATCGGGTAAAGCAACCTGTCCTAGTTTGGAATGGTCACTATGGATTCCGAATATGCACTAGGTCGAATGGTCAAAAAAGGGTGCCCCGGTAAAACCGGGGTTTGTGTTCCCATACTGGCAGAGCCCGCAACCGGTCAGCCTTATGGACATGCCTTGACAAGACAAGCCTCCGGCAAACCGCTCAGGAATAGCAGATGGCCAACACGGTGTCCTAGGCGCACCAATGCACATGCAATGCAAAGAAAACACATAAGTGTAGTCAAAACAGGATATCACGAGTTCGAGTCAAGCTCTCTAAACTCCCCAGCAGAGTCGCCAGAAACTGTAGCACGTCCGCGGGGCCTCGGCTACAGTTCGGACTCTCCTTTGTGTCGCGGTTCTAAATCTGAACCAAAGAGTCCAACTCTGGCAAATCGTTTTGAAGAAAAACAGATTTTTGAAAAAGTAGTGCCAAACATGGACTGCTTTGCCAGATTACAGAGTCGCCACCTAAATATTTTTTAATGGGAATTTAGGAAACCCTGACTCGGTGCCGAAGGCCACGTGTCCGTCATCACCAAAGTGACTTGGCTCGGGAGCTTGGGTACGATCGGGGAAGGTCAGCTATGAGCACCCCCTTTCGCCCGGTCCGAAGACCGGCCTCTACTAACCGTGATATCCTTTTGAAAACATTACATGCTTCTTATTCCAATTATTAGCCTAGAATTACTATGTTATGCGCACAGCAAACAAGTATAGACTAGATTGCCTAATTTGGAAATAAACATTGCATATCCGTTTTGTCTCGAAAAACGTGTTGGTTTTTGCTACTCGCAAGTAGGCTAAAATACGGATTTCAATGAGTTGTTCCAACTCACAATCCAACCTCCACCCACAGGCATTCAAACAGTTTATCACATAAGCATTTAGCCGCATGGCAATCCTATTGTCATGGCAACATTCACACGCATGCGATATGCTAAAGCAAAAACTTACATCGTACTCCGTGCCAAAACAATAACCCGGTTAGCAAACATGCATGACCTAGTTCATGTTAAGTGGCTAATGCATCGCATACAGGATGTAATCTAGACAGGCTCGGCTACCCTAAGCATGGCACATGAAATGCAACAACTATCACGTATTCAATTTGGAATTGAAATACATGCAGTTTGCATGATGTGCCGAGCCCGATGCATGTAAACAAATGCATGAATGCACGCATGCATTGCATAAGGTATGCTAAAATAAGTGCCCTAATCTACCATAAGCAGGTAAATAAAAGGGATAGAAAGAAATGGGGATTGGAAGACATACACCCACTCACACACACTTATTACATTTTTGCCCTCACTCGGAGGGACCAATAATAATACAAATAATTAACTACGCAAGCTAATTAATTATTACAAATTCACTAAATTAATTAGACAATAATTAATCTAATTAAAACAGTAAATGCCTCGGGAGGAGGGCCCAAATGCAGCGCGGCTCGGAATTGGCTCGGAATCGCACTGTCATGCAAGTGTGCCTCTGTTTTCCCTGCTATCCTCCTCAGAAAATTCCAAAGTCCCAAGTGCCTCTCAGGGCACTGGGGAGTACCACCGGCTGGGTAAACACCACCGGCTGAAGGAGGGCCACCGGCACTGAATTCCATCGGCTGAACACTGCCGGTCGGCACTAAAAGTGCCGGTCGGCACTTAAACCTGCAGAACCTGCAACTCACAGCAGCAGAGGGCAAAACTTGCATGGCAATGCAATTCAAGGCATGTATGCACCAAACACACTCCCTATCATGTTATTGACTCGAAGGGGCATGTGCCTCGATTCCCGGACCACCAATCGCGCATTTCCATGCATGATGGCCCTAAGAACCAAGAATGCAACTTTGATTTCAAATGCATGCAATGCAAACAAGCAAACAAGGGTGCTCAAACCTCTATCATACTTCATTTCAAGAGGCTTAACATGCGTGCAAATGTGATGCAACCCTAAGCATGTTATCTATCATGCAAAATGAACAATGTGATGCACTTATGCAAGGCACACAAGCAAGCATGCAAACCAATGGGGGAATGGTCTTACACATGAGTTAGGCAACTCAAAAAGGCCTAAAATCAGTAGCCAAATGTTAAGTCAAGAGGGCCAAACACACATGCACACATACACATGTTAAGGTACCAACACTTAAGCATAACAACAGCATTCAAGCACACTTGAAGTGAGTTAAACATGGATTATTGGCATGCATATAAAGCTCTGAAAATCATGCAAAATATGATGCCAAATCATGCAACAAAGCAAGCCAAAGCATGCAACAAATGGTCCAAGTCTTGAAACAAGCCATGAAGGCTTAAACCAAGGCCGAGTCTATCAAGCCTCACAAGGCTAAGGGGACTCAAAACAGGTCACAAGCAGACCTAAACAAAGCCTAAGGGGCATCTAGATGGCATCTAAGAGGCTCAAGCACAAAGGCATACAACATGACCAAAACATGGAGCATTTAACATTAGCTTAAAAGTCGCAAAGAGGCATGCAATGTAAACATACAAGCATTAGGGGACTGAAATAGCATATGAAATGGTTCCAAACCATCAAAACAATGCAAGCAAAGCATGCTACGCATTCATACTCTTAAGGCCAACAAACCAAATGCAAAGGAGCTATGTAATGCATGATGAGATTGACCAAAACAAGCATGGACAGAGCTAAATCATAACAAAATAAGCATACAAGCTTCACAAATGCAAGCTTAAAACATGCTAGAAATGGAGGCATACAACTTAAGCACATTAAGCATAAAGGCATTACAAGGCAACTATACTAAGCATGCATAGGAGACCAAAACCAACTTGAAATCATGTTATAATGGCAATATAAGCATGGAAAACAAGTCAAACATGCTCAACACACACTCAAGCATGAAGCTCATAAGGAAGCAAAACTTGCCCTTTTCAAGGACATCAAGGAGAGGGGGTGGCCCTCCCCTTTCTAGGACTTTAAGGCACCATCTCCACCACTGAAATCCCTCAAGATTTCAGTGGTGGAGAGGTCCAAGCACACAAGTCCCGGATCTCTCCAAAATAGCACAAAAATGTGCCCTTTTCAAGGCCTAAAGGGGGTCAAACTTCCCCAAACCACAAAACACCCTTAATATACAACAAAGAGGGTTAAAAAATAGAACTTTTTTATGCCAAACACTAAGCTCAAAAACTGTTTTAAACTAGGTAAAAACAAGGTACAAAAAAAGGGGAAAAAGAGGACTAGATCCTTACCCTTGTAGCCTTCTTCCAAAAGATGGTGTAGTCCTTGAGCTCCAAACCAGTCAAGAACACTCAAAACACCCTTAGAACCTCAGTTGCAAGGAGAAGGTGAGACACTAGGTGCTTGTGTGCAATAGTGTGAACTAAGGCACCTAGTGTACTAAATAAGCAAGAAAAGAGAGATAAGATAGATATATGATCTAACCTAAAACCAGAGCTTGGTCTCTCTCTAAAATGGCTGAAACCTCTCAAGAATCCAACCTAAGCCAAGAGGAAGAGCCTTCCTCTTATAGAACTTGTAAGACTTACAAGCTAAGCAACTAAGGGCTCATCCCTCCATACACGTGTATGGAGGGGAAGCAAATTGCACACAGCTGTCTGAAAATATCTCAGAAAGCAAGTGCACAGTAGTCGGCAGGGCAAAATGGTCATTTTGCCAAAAAGAGTGCCGACCGGCACAAAATAGTGCCGACCGGCACAATATAGTGCCGATGGCAACTCTAGCCAGCCGGTGGCCTCTAGCCCCAGCCGGTGGGTGTAGGGATGCCTCACAAAGCATTCCCTGCCCTCCCAAGGCAAAACACAAGTGTTTGGTGCAAAACCAGACACAAAACGGTCGAGTTCGGAGGTCCTGAGGCAAGGCGCGCGAGCCGAGAACTCCGGGAACTCCAAATGAACACAAACATGGATAATCACCGAGTGTTCCAACGGTGACGTCCAAGTCTTGAGGACGGTCAAAAATGGGGTGTCTACAAATGTAAACCTTGGCTCAAACCACCACACACATGCGCGTGTCGCTGGCTAGCTGAGCCGATCCGTGTTGGGCGACTATGAATCGGGTCAATTCTAACATTAATTTTTTGGACAAAATTTATTTGAGTTTTTTTTTTCAAATTCTTACGAGAAAATTATTTGAATTTCTTAACAAATTTCATTTAAATTTTGCACCAATTTTTTCTATCGAAACAGAGCCCCTTTCCGGTCTAATTTCTAGCAGGTTCAAACAGGTTGAGCCGGTAGACATATTCAAACAATTCAGACCTGTTCGGTTTAAACTGTATCTGTTCAGAATAGATTGCATCTGCTCAATTCAAAATCTTATCTGTCCGAATAGGTACCACTTGCCTATAAATACCTGGACCATTCCAGCAGATTTCCACATCCGCAAATTCATTTGTTGCATTATTGTTCTAGAAAATTGTTCCAGATTTTGCTCTTTGCATTATCTATTCTTCATATTATTTTTAGGAGAAATATTAGAGAGTATAAAAACACAGGTTTTGTTTGCTGTACAAATTGTTTAGAGTGCTACTACAATTTGTGAAGCTCATTGTTTCCTGGGAGATAGACGCCATTTATCCGTAAGTACCGTAGCGGGTCGAATTTATCTTAAGGATAGAGTGTCACACACTCAACATGATCTTTTTGTACTTTTACATTTCGGCAAAATAAATTCTGTAAGTAATTTATTTTTATTTGTTTGATTTGTTTCAAATTATTTATTTTACAAAGAAGATTGTTCCAACACTCTCTACATTTACCTATACCAAATTAGACCAAATCCTTGATTTCTTCAAACCCATTAGAGTTTTGATCATAGCTCCTTCATCAAAGTTGGAAAGTTCTTCAAGGGCTATGTTTTGGGTAGTGGAGATCGAGTTTCGACACCGTTGATTTTAGGTCATCTCTCTCTTTCCTTCTAGAAGTTGAGGTAGGGATTTTCTTAGAGTTATATATATATATATATTGCAAGATTATGTTGATTTTGGAACTCTCCTTAGTGGTATAGAAATTTGATTTTTGGCTCAAGTTTGTTGATGATTTTAAAAGTAGGTTTACACCTTGTTTTCAAAAAAATTCTTGAGTGCTTGAACTACATTGTGAGGAAAAATGCTTTGGAGAGATTCTTTCAATAAGATGAGGAAATGTCTAGTTTTGATGAAAACCTAGAAATTTGAGATTTTTGGAAGAGATGTTGAGAATTCATGGGTGTTTACCTATTATAGTGTTAAAATGAAAAAATGATTGAAAATTTCATATTGTTGTATTTAAATGAGAAATTCCATGGAATATGAAAATAGTTGGTTTTGAAGTTTATTGTTCAAAAATGTGGGCATTGTCATGAAATGACTAAATTGTTGAGAATACATGAAATGTAGAAATGTGCTACTCTTTTGATAGATATAAATGAATATATGTTTATCTTGTGAAATTGCATTGGAAAGAGAAATGAGAATTTTGATTACAATGGAAAAATTGTATGGAAAAATTGAAAATGGAAGAATATTATATCACATTGATATATGTTGCATTGGCATTTCAATTCAGTTGGTTGTTACAAATTTTGAATTGGGATTTGAAAACTTTTTCATTGAGAAAGGAAATTGATTTGTTTTTGGGGTAAATACGTTGGTAAGTATGGATACGGGGTGTAGATGAAATGGATTAAGTTGGCCTGAGTGTCCAAGGTGAAAGACTGAAAACACGCGAGGAGGAAGTACCACGTGCCTTTCGGTTAGCTACCGGTAAAGTGGGGATTTGATAGTGCTAGTTATGCCTACTTGTAGACACCAACCTAGGGATTACCTGAGTTGTATTTACCGCCCCTTGAACTTGATTTAAAATGTCCGTATCAAGTTCGGAAAGCAATTTTCTCAATGTTTTCTGTTTTCACCTTTAGTTGGTGATATCTGGATCTAAGGTTTATCTTAGAGAACACTTGCTCTCCTTGAAGTTGATCAAACAGGTCATGTATTTAGGGTAGTGGGTACTTCTTTTTGACAGTTACCTTGTTCAACTCACGGTACTCAATACATAACCTCAACGACTTGTCTTTCTTTTTGACAAATAACACTGGAGCACCCCAAGGTGATGTGCTTGAGCAGATAAAATTCTTGTTCAATAGTTCTTGGAGTTGAGCTTTTAATTCCTTCAGTTCAGAAGTGGACATTCTGTATAGGGTTTTAGAAATTGGTTATGTCTCAGGTACTACATCAACGGTGAACTCAATTTCCCTATCAATTAATTCCTCAGGTAGGTCAGTAGGAAACATATCAGGAAATTCACGACTATAGGTATCATTTCCACATTAGCACTATTTGAAGACTCAGTCAACACACAACACAAGTATCCCCGACAGCTTTTTCTTAACAATTTCTTGGCTTTAATAAATGAAATCAAATACGGCAAAGGAACCACCCCATTTCTAGTAAAAACATACTCAGGCATACTAGGTGGTCTAAACACAATAGATTTATTCGCACAATCAATAGTGGCGCAGTATTTAGTCAACCAATCCATACCCAGAATACAATCAAAATGATCAATGCTCAGGGGCAACAAATCAACATACAATGTCATATTACCAATCATAATATCACATGCCGGATAGACATAAGCCATATCATAGAACCCCCAGACGGTGTAGACACAGATAGTTTATAGTTCATAGATTCTAACGGTCTAGTTAATTTCTGAGAAAAAACATGCGATACAAATAAATGCATGGAACCAAAATCAATCAGCACATAGGTATTCTGAGCACAGATAGAAATTATACCTGACTCCACTGACTCAATATTCTGTACATCCCTAGGTATTAATGCTATGGGGGCCGAGATTCGGGAGTCGTAGAGGTTCCAGATAGTCGAATCTGGTAGAGTCGAGGTTTGAAGCACTCAGTAATTGGCTCGAAAGCTCAAATCCAACTCTACTAAGCCAAATAACCGATTAAGTGAGAGGCCGAGTAGGGATCGGTCCATTATAAAATGTGCCGAATATGAGGTGGGGAATGGACCTAATCCCGAGGCCCAAAGAAGAAAAGATATAAATAGAAGAAACATCAGCCAGAATCTGGTATGTGAGAATTACTATGCTTAACTTAGAACACAAGCATTCTTGAGTGTAGAGACTAACTTATCCGTCGGAGTGCTAATTCTGGCACCCCCGACCGGAGTGTTTATCCCATTTCAGGTAACTACCAGCGGATCTCGAGCGCTCCCCAGGATCAGAAGAGTATTTCCAAACCACTTCTCCACAATTGGCGCCGTCTGTGGGAATACTCAAGCACATCCATGGCGAGCGTGACGAAAGATCCTCCGACAGTCACTGTCGACCCTATATCGCAAGATGAAACCACTCCAACAAACATGCTTGGAACAGAGACTATCGCCGCAAGACGTGCCTTAAATTTCGCCTCACCCTCGACTTCGGAGCACGAAGTAATGCAAGCGCTCCTGGAACAAGCAAAGCAAAACGAACAAAGATTGGAGAGCATGATTGCAGAGAACGAACATCTCCGTCAGGATTTGGCCTTGGAGGTTGCAAAGTCCAAACAAGCTGCATACCAAAGCCCAGAACGACCCGAGAGGGCAGCTGGTCGACGATCTCGAGCCCGACAACAAGATATTGATAGCAACTCCGACTCATTATCCTCGGAGCCCAAGAAGGATGGACGATATGAAATTTCTAGTTCTTCTGAAAAGAGTCCCTGTACAAGGCTTAGGCGAAGGAGAAACAGCTCGGGTGACAATCAACATGATCCTTTTGTACGACAGATCGCAAAGGCAGTCCTACCCAAGAAATTCAAAGCACCGTCATTCACCCTATACGACGGTACATTGGTACACGATGGCCAGCTACAACCGTACGTCCGAAAAGGCAACCCAACCAAAGCAACAGCCTTGACACAGGATTCACGTTCGTTCTACGTGATCCGCATGATATACAGCCTGCCAATGTCATCGGCGGTGCATGTGATTCAGTCGAAGTCTAACCCTCAAGAGCAACTCACTCCGGCTAAACGGCCCCATGAAGCCGAGGTTATCACTTTTGATGATTCGGATTTGGCCAGAGTAACACTGCCCCACAGTGATCCCTTGGTAATTGAGTTACGCAAAAACCGATTCACAGTTGAGTGCGTACTCATCGATCCAGGGAGTACATCAGAGATTATGTACTGCAGGACATTCACCAAACTGGGCTTCTCCGAATCGGATCTCTCTCCGGCCCCTTATCCACTTTTTGGCTTCAATGCCAATCCAGAGTACCCGTTGGGGAAAATCAGACTTCCTGTTCGAGCAGGTTCCTGAACAGTGGATGTGGGATTCTTGGTTGTCAAACTGCCGTCGCCGTATAATCTCATCATGGGGGCAATCATTGTTGCATGCTATGCGAGCCGTGCCCAGCACCTATCATCAGCTGCTCCGCTTCTCGACAGAACGTGGTATTGAGAAAATCGGTGGCTCCTAGAAATCGGCACAAGCATGTTATCTCCTTGCTGAGAAAAATGCCAAAGGAACTACAGGTGAATTCCATTGAGTTGCCGGATCGAGAAAGCCTCGACGATGTTGGGCAGCCCCCAAATGAAAAGGCAACAGAAGACTTATCACGAGTTCAAATCGATGGAAGCCCAGGCAAGTTCTTCATGGTTGGCGCCCCCTTGAATCAGGCTGATAGACAGCAGCTAATATCTTTCCTGCTCAGCAACCTCGATGTCTTTGCATGGACTCCGTACGAGATGCCGGGTATAGATCTGTCAGTTTCACAACACCATTTGAATGTCGATCCTAAGTGTAAGCCGATCATTCAGAAAAGCCGGCGGTCGGCTGCAGAACACACTACCGCCGTTGTTGAGGAAGTTGACAGGCTGCTTGACGCCAGAGTAATTAGGGAGGTGACCTACCCTACGTGGCTCTCTAATACAGTGGTGGTGAAGAAGAAAAATGGGACTTGGCGAGTGTGCGTCGACTTCACGGACCTAAACAAAGCCTGCCCAAAGGACTATTTTCCTCTTCCTAGGATAGACCAGCTTGTAGATGCTACGGCACGCCATCAGCGTATGAGTTTCCTTGATGCCTATAGAGGTTATCATCAAATCGCTATGCATCTGGAGGACCAAGAGAAAACTGCATTCCTCACCCCAAGAGAAACTTATTGCTATAAGGTAATGCCTTTTGGGCTGAAGAATGCAGGGGCAACCTACCAAAGACTGGTCACCACCATGTTCAAGGAGAAACTCGGCAAAACTATGGAAGTGTACATTGACGATATGGTGGTCAAATCCAAAGAAAAGCAGAATCATATAGCCGATCTGGAAGAGACATTTAGCATCCTACGCAAATATGGAATGAAGTTGAACGCTTCCAAATGTGCGTTTGGTATCGGCTCTAGCAAATTATTGGGCTACATTGTCAACCATAGAGGCATCGAAGCCAACCCAAGGAAAATCACAGCAATCCTGGAGCTCGGCTCCCCCTATTCTGTAAAGGAGGTTCAAAAGTTGATGGGGATGGTTGTCGCACTCAACAGGTTTATCAGCCGGTCCACAGATCGCTGCCGACAATTCTTTCATACACTACGGCAGGGCAAGGCCTTTGAATGGTCTGCCGAGTGCGAAGCCGCTTTCAACGGCCTGAAGACCTACCTCCGCTCAGTACCACTCCTGACAACACCCTCTGCTGGCGACCCGCTCATTTTGTACCTGGTAGTTTTGATCGAGCCATCAGCACTGTATTGATAAAGGAAGAACAAATTATCCCCTTCGATCAGTATTACGCAGTGCGGAAGCGTCTGGACGTGTTTCAAAGTGGGCTCTGGAACTTGGCCAGTACGATATTCAATTTCTACCCAGAACCTCAATCAAGGGACATGTGATTGCCGACTTTATCGCCGAATTCACTAGGGGCCTCACCGACTTCAAGTCAGATGAAATTCGACCAAAGCCGAATTGGAGGATTTATGTTGAGGACATCTGGCAGTTGTATTGTGATGGATCGTCCAATCAGCGGGGCAGTGGAGCCGGAGTTGTAATCATGACCCCTGACGGCGCAATAATTGAGCAGGCCGTCAAGCTCGGCTTCGAAGCATCAAATAACGAAGCCGAATATGAAGCCCTTTTAGCCGGTTTGCGGAATGCGCATATTCTAGGTGCTCGGCGTCTGCTTGTGTTTTGCGATTCAAAACTGGTGATCAATCAGCTAAAGGTGGAGTACGCGGCAAGAAACGACTGTATGGCGGCCTACATGAAAACGGCCAACTCCCTGTTGGCAAAATTTGACCATCATGAGTTGAACCCGATAACACGTGATCAGAACACCCATGCAGATGCCTTGGCTAGCCTAGCCTCCACAATCAACTTAGAGATAAAACGGACCACCGAAGTAGGATTCATCCCAGAGCCAAGCATTGCCCCTTCGGAGGAAGTCCAAATCAATGTTATAGAATCTGCACCAAGTTGGATGGATCCCATTGCTGAATTCTTATCTTCTGAACAACTCCCAGAGGACAAGAAAGAAGCACATAAGCTGCGAAACAAAGTCATGTGATACTACTTGGATCAGCAAGGAAGGCTTTATAAAAAGTCACTCTCTGGCCCATATTTGGAATGTGTGCACCCAGACAAAGTTGGCGAGCTTCTAACTGAGATACACGAAGGCATTGTGGTGCCCATTTTGGCGGACGCTCTTTGGCCCATCGAGCTATAACGCAGGGGTATTATTGGCCGACAATGAGAGTGGACGCCAAGTGTTATGCAAAAAAGTGTGAACAGTGCCAGAAATTCTCCCCGTTAAACCATCTGTCTGCTGAAGAGTTGAACTCTATCACCAGTCCTTGGCCGTTCGCCCAGTGGGGGCTTGATATCGTAGGACCATTACTGAGGGGCCCAGGGAACAAGCGATACCTAATCGTTGCAACAGATTACTTCACGAAATGGGTCGAAGCAGAGGCATTAACACACATTCGAGATGCTGACGTTAAACGCTTTGTGTGGAGGAACATCATAACACAATTTGGCATTCCCAGAGCTCTTATCTCAGACAACGGCACCTAGTTTGATTGTGGCGTATACCGAGAGCTGTGCAGCAAATATGGCATTCGGCCTTACTTTTCTACGCAGGCTTATCCCCAAAGCAATGGCCAAGCCGAAGCCTCTAATAAATCCATCTTGGACGACATCAAGAAGAGGCTGGAGAAAGCCAAAGGCAAATGGGTCGAAGAATTGCCGAGTGTACTCTGGGCTCATCGAACTACACTAAGAAGATCGATTGGAGAAACGCCGTTTGCCCTATGCTTTGGAACTCAGGCAATCTTACCCCTGGAGATCGGCTACCCGACACTCAAGTCGCAAGTTTTTGATACGGGCCGAAACGACATGATGCTGGCTTTGGATTTGATTCTAATCGAAGAATGAAGAGACCGAGCCCTTGCGTCCATGGCACGGTACCAGCAACAGCTGGCAAAGTCGTATAATCAACGCATTCAGCTGCGCCGCTGTACACCAGGAGAGCTTGTCCTGAAGAAGGTGCTCCCAACTGATAGGAAACTTGCCGATGGAAAATTAGGTCCTAACTGGGGCGGTCCCTATCTGATTGATTTGATCGCTGGAGTAGGGGCATATCGGCTCAAAGACATGTCCGGAAGGAGTCTGCCATGACCTTGGAATTCCACACACTTACACAAATTTTATCATTAGCCCTACTTGTGGGACATGATGCTTGTTCTGAACTGTTCGCCATGTACATCTCATTTTCTGTAATACAAAGATTCCCCTTCACCTACCACAGAATCTAGTTCAAAGATGTTCCAATTAAAGCCTCTGGATTCGGAGCGCCCTTTGTGGATATCACGATTGGCCAAATAAAGTCTCCGGATTCGGAGCCCCATCGGCGAATGACACCTTTGGGCCGACTAAGCCTCCGGATTTGGAGCGCCCTTCGTGGATATGACAATTGGCCGATTAAAGCCTCCGGATTCGGAGCGCCCTTCATGGATATCACGATTGGCCAAATAAAGTCTCCGGATTCGGAGCCCCATCGACGAATGACGCCTTTGGGCCGACTAAGCCTCCGGATTCGGAGCGCCCTTCGTGGATATCACGATTGGCCGATTAAAGCCTCTGAATTCGGAGCACCCTTCGTGGATATCACGATTGGCCAAATAAAGTCTCCGGATTCGGAGCCCCATCGGCGAATGACGCCTTTGGGCCGACTAAGTCTTTGGATTCGGAGCGCCCTTTGTAGATATCACAATTGGCCGATAAAAGCCTCCGGATTCGAAGCCCCATCGGCGAATGACGCCTTTGGGCCGACTAATCCTCCAGATTTGGAGCGCCCTTCGTGGATATCACGATTGGCCGATTAAAGTGTCCGGATTCGGAGCGCCCTTCGTGGACATCACAATTGGCCAAATAAAGTCTCCGGATTCGGAGCCCCATCGGCGAATGACGCCTTTGGGCCGACTAAGCCTTCGGGTCGTGCATAACATAATGATGTCGATTAAATCAGGTCGATCAATATTCATTTACTCGTTTGAAATATGTTTATTCAAACATGTATATAATAAAACACATGCAAGCACATATGCGCCGAACAAAAATATTGAAAATAAAGTTCTGTTTTATTTGACCAACCAATAAATACATAATTCTAGACGCGATCCGCGTTTGAACATTACAACGAATATTTTTATTCGGCATCGCACCTATCATCACTCTTTTCAACTTCAAAGGTGGCAAAGGGCAACTGATCACGATGATCCAGGTCACATAAGTTGGAATCGACACCCTTTGCTCGGAGAGCCTCTGCGGCCTGAAGAGCCGCGATCCAACCATGCTTATAACCCCGATTCTCGCATCGGCAGACCTCCTCAGCAAGTGTCTCTTTCGTTTTGTCAATCCCAACCTTCCAACCAACATGGAAGCCCTCCTCCTAACCTTTGGCCCTCGCATTTTGTACGGCAAACATGCCTGCCATATCTCGATCGGCGATGGCAAGACTCAATAACCGTTGGCTAACCCTCTCATCCACAATCGGGTTAGATTGACCTGCCGCATGCGGATAGGCGACTTTAACCTTCCTAAGCTCCCTAAGCTCGCCCTCGGCTTTCTCCGCATGAGCCTCTGCACTGCGGACCCGTTCGTCCATTTTCTCCATCTCCCGCCGCGCGGCGCGCAGACGCATGCCGACTTTGTAGGCGGTGTATAGCCCCTTTACCACCCCATGAATACCTTCTCAAAACACTTCCAAATCTCGTCGTCCAACCATCGATTGTTGGACTTCCGGTGGAAAGATCTGTCGAGCGAACTCGACTGCTACACTCGGATCATTAACGATGGAATATGCCTCAGTCATCGGTTTATTCCCTATGAACACCGCAAAACTCAATGGTCGTGGCGTCGCGTCTGACTCATTCCCCGGTCATAGTCGCGGGGAGCTTCCCTGTTGATGCTTCTCTCTTCGGGGTGATCTGCTTCGACGGCTTGGAAGTTGACGTTTTTCGCTTTCCTTGGACGTCCTTCCTCCCATACGCACAGGCTCGCTGCTGCGATTCATCGCAACATCTAGCTCAGCTAGCGTTCGTCCCTCTCCTCTGCTGTTGAAGAACAGTCTGTTTGACATTCGCTCTCGCCCCAAGCTAGTTCAAATCGAATCTGAATAAGAATAAGTGGACCCACTGGCGCGAAATCACCCCATTTATTCGTAGGTATGCAGCGACCTCGAGGCAATTTCATTAAAGCTTTTGGCAGTCTCCAAACGACGAAGGCCGATTGATATGTGCCACAGCCACTTCATGCACTAAGTTCTGGCTTGTAAAAACGGCCTAATTATCTAAACGGCAACTATGAGAGACGCTTGAAGTCCATGCACTGGCTGGGGCAAGGGCAGATTTATTAATCTAATCGGCCAAGCATCTTGGCCCCATGCCGATTGATATGTGCCGCAGCCACTTCATGCACTAAGTTCTGGCTTGTTAAAATGGCCTAATTATCTAAATGGCAACTATGGGAGACTTGAAGTCCATGCACTGGTTGGGGCAAGGGTAGATTTATTAATCTAACCGGCCGAGCATCTTGGCCCCATGCCGATTGATATGTGCCACAGTCACTTCATGCACTAAGTTCTGGGTTGTTAAAACGGCCTAATTATCTAAACGGCAACTATGGGAGACTTGAAGTGCATGCACTGGTTGGGGCAAGGGCATATTTATTAATCTAACCGGCCGAGCATCTTGGCCCCATGCCGATTGATATGTGCCATAGCCACTTCATGTACTGATTTTTTGCTTTTTAAATGACCTAACTATCTAAACGGCCTAATCATCTAGTCGGCAAGTATACAAAACGTTTTATCCAAAACAGCAACCAAACAATTTTGTTCATTAGTAACAGCAAATTACAAAATGAATTTTCATTAAGTAAATTGGGCACAAATTGTAACCATTTTACATATGAAAATTACTAGACAAAAAGCTGTAAAAAGCTAAAAACTACAAGCAAATCCTAAAAAAAAAAAAAACAAAAACAAGGGCCGCCCAAATTAGTTCTCGGAGTCAGACTCCAGCAGCTCAACATCCACTTGCTCATATGGAATTGGCGTAGCCAATGTCGCATCTGCAGCAGCAAGGGCTTTGAGCCAGCGGTGTTTAAATCCCTGATTCTGAAATTTGGGGACTTTGTCTACATATTCCTCCAAAGCAGATTTTTTTCCCAGCATCGAATGCGCTGGAATCCTTCAGGTCGGCTGTTTCCTTCACCGCCTTTATCTCTTCCAACCCAACCTCCAATTTAGAGATCGCCTCCTGGGCCAATTTAAGCGCGTCGTCAATCACATCTGCCCTCTTCTCGGCGACTGATCTCAATTCTTCAGCATTGCGGGCTCTCTCCATCTTGGCCTCAGCACGGGCGCCCTCCAATTGTGCCCTACTCCTTTGGCCCTCAACCTCTACTTGTAAACGGCCAATTAGCTCGATGGCATAGTGATAGCGGCGATCCATGTCGGCTATCCTTCCGACGGCCCGCAAAACAGGAAGTTAAGAACAAAATAATATTTGCATAAAGAGAAAAGACAAAGTGCAGATATATACCAAAAAAGCCGATTGCGCAGCCAACCCAATTGCAACCAAATCCAGCTCTGCCCGAAAAGTCACCCTGTCAACAGGTAGTGAAACGGACGTCACCAAGCTAAGTGCAACCGCTGGGTCTTTGATCACCGAAGCATTGGAGGAGATCGGCATATTCTTTATCTTGGGCTGAATAACAAAAGGTACGATCTCATCCGACTCCTCCAAACGAGGTCATTCGTCGACACGGTCTTCTTCTAAGCTGGCCTCGACATCGGCAGGGCGCTTCTCCACCCTTTGCTCAGCTGCAACACTTCCCTGCACAAAAGGTTCCGCCTCGGTACTTTCGTTCTTTGCCGTCTCCTCAATAACAGGCAAGGAGGACTAGGACTAAGACTCGGCATCCCGAATCTTCTCCGCCCTTCGCTGCGTGGCCATCCTTTTCGCGTTCGCCTTCTTGGCAAGTTTAGTGAGGCTCAACCCAGCCATATCTTCTGGGAACACGACGGGAAGGTCCTCCAGACCGTGAAAAATATCGTCAAGCGGATGGTCCTCTCGACCCGAGGTGGACGGAGATTCAACCGAATTGAGGCCGGCTTCTTCAAATGCTAACTTCAAAGCCTCGTCAACCTTAGTTTCAGATTGGTCTGACTCGACAGCCTCAGCAACTTCCGGTCGCTCTGAATCTGATCTCTTGCAACCGACTTGTCTGAAATTTCTAAAATCAGTTAAGATAAGGGCGACAAGAAACTCCTCACCCTTCGGAATTGGGATGTTTTCCACTGCCGAAAAGGTCGTATAAGTCGGCTCATAGCAGAGCAGAACTTGGGCAGCCCTCCCCTGCTTTTGAAGACTCGATCGGCCGAAATACTTGAGCGTAGTCTTGATTTTCGAAAGGATGGCGTCGTCAGTCGAGGTCAAGACTTTCTTCAAATCGTTTCCTGCAAAAGCAAAACCATGAGGTCCCGAAAATAAGGTTTTATAAATATAACAAGTAAATAAATAAAAGAAGATACTCGGCCACTTGGTTCGCCCCTCTGTCTAGGAATACGATCAAGGCGGTCCTCGCCTTCGCCGAATTCCCAGTTTCCTTGGACGACGACCATAACATCATCGACTCGCTGCCCAGAGCTAGAAAGCATAGTCACTAGTTGATGGTCGATGTCTTTGGCCCTAAGGAAATAACGACCGTGCCGACTAGTAAACTTGGCCAAGGCGTAGCAATGCCGAATAGCAGGAATGCCAAGGTTAAGCCCAAGGCGGCAGTTTAGTGTGATAATCCCCATCACGACCCTAAAGAAGTTGACGTTGGGTTGGGAAGGGATTAACCCCCAATGGCAAAGCATGGCCCTAAGGAGTGGGTGAAGGGGGAAGCAGACCCCACTCTCTGCGATTGATAGAAGAGGGAAGACGATCGTGGTTTCATCAACCCTCTCCATATCGAGGGTGTCGTCTGCCACAAATGACAGAGGGACGTCATCAGGAATGGAAAAATGGCGTCGGAAGCCAGAAATTCGATCTGGGGAGAGGAGATCTTTTAAATGTTTTGCCATTCCCCCCAGCCAATAGGATTATGCTAAGCCAAAAAACAAAGCAGAGAATGAGAGAACTTACAAGAGGCGATGGAGATAGAGAAGAGTAGGAAGTTGCAGAGGTAGTTCAGGAGGTAGTCCAGCAACGTGCGTCTAAAAGCATGTATGTATTTGAAAAGATGTTGAAATTTTAAATCACAATAAATAGAAGTGTACGAGGAGGCGGGAAGTTGAAATGACAACCAAGAAGCGTGTGTACAGACATTTGCGTTGGAATGCGGTCAGCCGCCGGATTTTGGCTCTGACTCTTCGAGTTCGAAGCCAAACACTCAGCCAACTAACGTTAGTGGAATGCTTGGGGGGCAATTGTGGGGGCCGAGATTCGGGAGTCGTAGAGGTTCCAGATAGTCGAATCTAGTAGAGTCGAGGTTCAAAGCACTCGGCAATTGGCTCGAAAGCTCAAATCCAACCCTCCTCGGACAAATAACCGATTAAGCGAGGGGCCGAGTAGGGATCGGTCCATTATAAAATGTGCCAAATATGAGGTGGGGGATGGACCTAATCCCGAGACCCAAAGAAGAAAAGATATAAATAGAAGAAACATCAGCCAGAATCAAGTATGTGAGAATTACTATGCTTGACTTAGAACACAAGCATTCTTGAGTGTAGAGACTAACTTATCTGTCGAAGTGCTAGTTCCGGCACCCCCGACCGGAGTGTTTATCCCATTTCAGGTGACTACCAGTGGATCTTGAGCGCTCCCCAGGATCAGAAGAGTATTTCCAAACCACTTCTCCACAAATGCAAAAACCCGGCCTTGTCTCAAAGTTTCTCCTCCAGTATTGGCTTTCGTATTGGTTCTTGGTGCAGGAGTAGATCCAGCTGAACTTGCCATAGGACGGGCAGTCGTATCAAGTCTCATCGAGCAATCTCTAATCATGTGGCATGCCTTGCCGCATCGAAAACAAGCACCAGATGCATGGTGACACATACCCTTATGTTTCCTTCCACAATCTAGACAAACCGGCATAGACCCACTGCTTTGGCTTGAGCTACTTGACGATCCAGTATTTTGCTTCTTCGGAAATGCTTAGCTCTTCTTGAAATTGAATCCGGCCCTTTTACCTCTCCATTCAGTTGTTGGAGTTGTAACTTGTTTTTTGGCTGCTAGTATGGCCTCTGCCGTCAATGCCCTATCAAGCACTACATAAGTAGGCAATTTCAATACACCCGCTCGATTATACATGTCCAGGTCTAAGCCCCCTTCAAATTTTTGGGCCTTCTTATAATCTGCGTCGACCATATGAGAAGCAAATCTGGCCGCTCAGTAAAGTTAGCCTCATATTCAGCTACGGACATTCTGCCTTGTTTCAATTCTTGGAATTCGAAAACTTTTCGGTCTCTAAAGCATTGGGGAAAGTACTTGTTGTAGAAAATCTCATTGAATTGAGCCCAGGTCATGTTCCCATTACTGTTTCGGATCAATAACTACCATCTTCGAGCTTCATCTTTAAGAGTGTAGGTGGCCAATAAAACCTTCTGAGCCTCAGTATAGGGAAACACTTCAAATAACTTCTCTATTTCTAGTAACCATGTCTCCGCTTTCAATGGTTCAATACCACCCAAAAAAGTTGGCAGTTTCATATTCATGAATTTTTGCGTTAGGTTGGTGATGTCATTATTATGCAACTCAACAAGGACCGAAAGGGGCGGAGGAGGCATCGGTTGTTGTCTTTGTTGCTATGCTATTGCTTCAGTTAGAGCGTTAATCATTTGTTCCATTCGGCTCATGCGAGCCTCTAAGGATTCACTTGTATCATTACTTCTTGCATCCTCCATTAGCTATAGGTAAACACAACAATAATAAACACAGGCAAGTAAACCCTTCCATAATGTTTAGAATATTCAATTTCAGTTCATATGTTTCATTTATATGAGGTCAAGTTGAATTAATGTTCAAATCCAGTTGTCACAGTAATCAATGCACACACTCACACATACACATGAATGTCCCTACTAATTTTCTAGGACATCCTATAGCTCATATGGACTCGTGTGTGCGGTAAGACGTGTGCTCTGATACCACTCTGTCACGACCCAAACCCGCCCCTATAGGCTTAGCGTCGTAACTGACCAGTAATCCATGGATTATCAAAGGCCTCTTGACAGAATGTCGTATAACAAGGGGCTGCAGAAGCAAATATATAAACATATATAGTCCACAGAGCTGTGCTGACATGTATGAGACAGAATTTTCAAAACAAACTTATATATATATGTGTGTGTGACATCATAAATACAATAGTTTTATGTTATCCATTTACAAAGATAAAGTTAAAAGGGAACCTAACCCAAGTACAGATAGACAGAACAAAACCAAATAAAGTCTTGACATGGACCTCTCAAACGAACCTCCTCGGAAGGCGCGTGGTTGGCTGACAAAAGAGAATCTTATGTAGTCAACTCTAGGCCTGGTCACGTGGCTGATCACGTATATACATAATATAAATAGTAAGCGGGAATCCAGTGAATAATAACAGAGTAAAGGGTTTAAATGAACGATGTCCCTAACAGATTCAAAAATAAGAATTCAAATAAAAAACAGATGCATATTCATATTCTTGTTCAAACTTCATACGGAAATCAGAATTCATGCTTAGTCATACATGGTACATCCATTAGCGTTATCTTGCTTGTTAGTTCTATAAGGAACCTCCGGTACCGGGAACTTGTAATATACTTGAGCCATGGTATTGTTACCCCTGGGCAAGGGCCATGAGACCACGGTATTATTACCCCCGAACAAGGGCCTTGCTTAAAAAGGCACGGTATTGTTACCCCCGGGCAAGGGCCTTGTGCTAAGGATGCCACGAATACATTTCAGAAATTTGGACAATCATTCATTCATACAAAACATCACATTTCAGAAAACTGATCATTTCATAGCATCAGAAAATAATTAAAGTTAAACATAACTTTATAGAGTTATTACTCACAGATGGCTCCACTTGCAGAACAGACAAATCAGATAACTTGTGGCGTGTGACCTACACACACATAGCAGAAACACATAATGAAACACACACTCGGTTGATACTTAACTTCTTTCGTTTCATTCTTAGTATGTTTCTAAATCTTAGCCTTTTATTGAGTCTTAAACATGGCCTAAGAATGCCTAGGATGAAATATGAATGCCAAAATGCACTTTGGGACTCTTAACCAAACTTGCTGAAAATAAGGGTCATGCTCGAGCGCAACTTCCCTCACTCGAGCGGCCTACAAACTTTGACAAAGTACTGGTTGTATGAAATTTTCACTCGATGGCCGCTCGAGTGTGAGACTGAGGTCCCCGCTCGAGCGCAACTTCAATCGCTTAAGCGATCTGTAAAATGTGAAAACTTCTAGGAGCTCGTATTTCTCGCTCGAGCAAACTTTTGGTCGCTCGAACGGAGGTGCAAGATCGCAGAGTGGTCGCTCGAGCGCAGATTATGCCGTTCGAGCGGAAGTGCAGAATCTGGATTTTCCAGATTGCACTCCCAAGCTTCAAACTTGAATTACATCCTTCAAAACTCATCTTTTTCGGCCAAATTTCCAGAAAACATTTAGAAACTTGTAAAATACCATGGTTTGAAGATCATTTCATGAAATTAGGGCCCAAAATTATGTCAATTGTTCAAAATCCACCTAAAGACTTTAAGAACATAGCATGAATACTATATGCATGAAATGGTTTGAGCTTCAAGTGTCCAAAACATAATCAAATGAGGTGTTTAGCTCAAAAACATGTTGAATTCTTAAACCATAGCTAAAACATGAACATGCATGGGACAAATTCTTAGACAACATGCTCTATTTGTTATGTGATGTACATGCATGCATGCATCTTCTTCTTTCTACATCAATCAACTTAATTCTTGCTTCAATTCACTTAGTTCTTTTGAATACATGTGGTAAGTACTCCAATTACACAACTAAAGGCTTGATTTCTTACCTTAGGGGTCCAATTTTATCTTAGATGTGTTGATGTTTGAGCTCACAAGTCAATTCTTTCAATTCCCTTTCAAGACTCTCCAATTCTCAAGCTTAGAGTCCAATCTTCCTGCTCCCTCTCTTACTCTCACGTTTTGCCACCAAGGATGAAGATATGAGAGTGTAAAATGTGAGTGAGGGTCCATTAATGCCTTATATAGGATAGTGCAAGGAGATGAAACTGAAGGAATTGATAGTGCGGCTCTTTATTGAGAAAGATAATCGCAGTTCTGACAAGAAGGCAGGCAATCACATCATACAAGCCAAAGCGAATGTTGTGGAACAAGGACAATGTTCTAAATTCAATAACAGAAAGGGGAAGTATGTTGGAAAGAGTCCTAAGTAAGGCTTCCAAGAGTTAAACAACAAAAAGTTCAAAGACAAGTGTTTTGTGTGTGATAAAGATGGACAACGAGCGATGAATTGCCATCAACGCAAGGACAACATAAGTTTTAGGAAGAAACCTACACAAGCACATGTGACCAAAGTTGACAACCTTTCAGATAGGTTGGTAAACATCAGTCTTTTTGCAATTGTCTGTGAGACCAAATTGTTTGGACAAGTGTGAAGTTTGAGCTTAGGCAAAACTTACTAAGGCGTCATTCAATAAAGTAGAGAGAAGTACTAAACCTTTGGGTTTGATTTATACAGATATTTGTGATCTGAAATATGTTTAAACAAGAGGAGGTAAAATGTATTTCATTACTTTTATTCATGATAGCATGCAATATTATTATGTTTACTTGCTGAGAAGTAAAAAATGAAGCCTTAGAGGCTTTCAAGCAATGCAAAGTTGAGATCGAGAACTAACTTGGCAAGAGAATTAACGTTGCCAGAAGTGACAGAAGTGATGAATATAATGGTCCATTTGAGAAAGTATGTTTTCAATTCAAAATTATTCATCAAACCATTGCACCTTATTCTCCTCAATCAAATGGAGTGGTTGAGAGAAAGAGCTGAACTCTAAAAGAGATGATGAATGCTATGTTGATAAGTTTGGGTTCACCCTAGAACTTGTGGAGGGAGGCACTTCTATTTGCAAATTTTATTTTAAATAGAATACCCCACAAGAAGATAAGTAAAATACTGTAGACACCCCATTTTTGACCGACCTTAAGACTCAGACGTCATCGATTGAGCGCTTGGTGATAGTGCATGTTGTGCTTGTTCGAGTTTCCGAAGTTTTCGGCTGAGTGCCTTGCCTCCAGGCCTCTAAACTCTTTGTGCTTTGGCTCGGTTTACGGACCAAGCCTTGTTTCTCTTCCCTGGAGGGAGGGAGAGGTCTTGTAGACCACCTCTTTGTGGTCGTAGACCACTTTTCGTGGTTGCAGACCACTTTTCTTGCTTGGAGACTAGTTTCCGATTTTCGGAGCCTTTGGCCGCATGCCTTGTCTTGGGACCGCTTAACGTTCTCTGTTTGGCTTGGTTTTTGGACCATGCCTTGTTGCCTCTCCCTAGAAGGACACTATGGTCCGGGAGACCACTTTTTGTGGTCGTAGACCACTTTTGATGCCGGTGGACTAGTTTTCGAGGCTCCCGGCCGCACGCCTTGCCTCCCAAACTTTCGTCTTGCATCCTTTTTGGCTTGTTTTTGGTACAAACCTTGTTTTCCTTGTTTGGAAGGTGGTATAAGGGTGGGAGACCAATTCTTCCCCTTGGAGACCACTTTCCTCCCCGCCAGCCAGTTTTCTGGTCGGCCAACTGGTGTTCTTGGTCTTTGGACCACCTTTTCTAGTTGGTGTAGACACCCCATTTTTGACCGACCTTAAGACTCAGACGTCATCGATTGAGCGCTCGGTGATTATGCATGTTGTGCTCGTTTCGAGGTTTCGGAGTTCTTGGCTGAGAGCCTCACCTCCGGACCTCGGGACTCTTTGTACTTTGACTTGGTCTGCGAACTAAGTCTTGCTTTCTCTTCCTGGAGGGAGGAAGAGGTCTTGTAGACCATCTCTCAGTGGTCGTAGACTACATTTTTTGGTCGTAGGCCACTGTTCCCGTTTGGAGACTAGTTTTTGATTTTCGAAGCCGTCGGTCGTACGCCTCGATTCAGGACCGCTTAAGATTCTCCGTTTGGCACGTTTTTTTGAACACACCTTGTTTCCTCTATCTAGAGGGACACTGTGGTCCGGGAGACCACTTTTGTGGTCATACGCCACTTTTTGTGCACAATAGCCAATTTTCGAGGCCCCTGGCCACGCGTCTTGCCTCCCGAACTCTCGTTTTACATCCGTGTTTGTTCGTTCTTGGCTCGAACCTTGTTTCCCTTGTTTGGAAGGTGGTACAAGGGTGGGAGACCAGCTTTCTCCTTGGAAACCACTTTTCTCCCCGCCAGCCGGTTTTCTGGTTGGGAAACTAGTTTTCTTGGTCTTTGGGCCACATTTTCTAGTTTCCCATCCCACCATTGGCTTGCTTTCAGTGTGGAGACCACCAATTACCTTGGCAGACCACCTTTTTTTTTGGGAAACCACTTTGGGTGGTCAACCAACCACTGAAAGTAGCAGGCCGACCACCTTTTCTGGTCTGCAAGTTTCCTTCTGTTTTGTTTGACTGAATGGATGCCAGCTGTGCCAGCTGGAGGTCACAGACTGTATTCTCCATACACATGTATGAAGGGATTGCATCCAAGTTTAGCTTCTCCAAGAAGCTTGAACCCTTTGTTTCTTCTATAAGAAAGGCTCTCCCTCTCCTTGAACCAGGTTCAGAAAATTTCCTACGGCACAAACACATATCTCTCTCTATATCTCTATATTTTGAGCCAAAAGTGTGTATTGTTCTTGACCTTTAACACCCCAACTCTTAGCCATACATCCTTACCATTGAACTGAGGTTCCTAGAGGTTATTTTTAGAGGTTAAAAGGGTGGTTTTCGGCTAAGGAACTTGTTAGTTTTGCTGAGCTTCAAGGGTAATCTCTTTTCTCTCTTTTTAAGCTTTGTCTTGATCACTCTCTTAGCCATACTTGCATGCTTATTTCAGCCTTGTTGTCAACTGAAAAAGCTCCATATTTAAGTGTTTTTCATGTTTGTTTAAGGCCCTTTTGGTGCTGAGGGTCATCTTCCCTCTTGCAGGCCCTATTTGGCCTTGTTTTGTGCCATGCCATAAGGCCTTTGAGTTAATCATTGCATGGCCTTTTAGCCACTGAAATCTAGTGGATTTTCTGTGGTTGGCATGTGGTTTTGAGGCCTTAAATCAGAGAGGGGTGACCCTCTCTCTTTTGGTCTTGTTTGCTTGCATTTTTGGCCTATCAAAGGAGCATATGTTTTCATACTTTCAAGGCTCGGTACAGGCACTTTTTGGTGACTTTTAGGGGCTTCCTTGACTCTATCTATGGCTGGTTTGGTCACCTTGGGTTTGCCTCTTGCATGTGTAGAGTAATTCCTTTTGTGGCTTATCAAAGTAGCTTGTCATTCTTGCATGTATTGGTCATATTTCAGTGGGTTTTTGGTCATCATTTGGCATGCCATGTCTCTATTTTTGGCTGGTTTGGTAGCCTCTCACATGCTTCATATGCTTGTAGTGTAAATCATGTTTACTAACTTAGAATGCATGATGTTTTGGACCGCTATTCTAGCATATTTTGGCCATGCTCCAACCTGGTTTTGTTCATATTTTGGGCTGCCTTAGTTCTATTTTGAGGCCTCTTGGTCAAAAGATGCTTGCCATACATGCTTGTAGTGTAATAGCCTTGACTAGCTTCAAGTTTTGAAGTCCCTTGCATGCTTAACTTGAGGTATTTTCATGGTTTGGCATCATTGAGCATGATATTTCAGAGCATATAGGGCTGTCACACTTCCATCTTTTCCACTCTTTAAGTGCCCTTGAGAGTTGTGCTTTTATACCCTATTTTGTGAGCCATTGCATGAGCTTCATTTTTGTGCCTTTCAAGACATCATCCCAACTCATTTTGCTACTGTTTTGGGCCTGCATAGGGTCTTTTTGGAGTTGGTTTGGCCATTTGACCATTGCCTTGCATGCCTATAGTGTAATACACTTCACTAGTTTCGATGCTTGAGCCATTCAACATGCATTACATGAGTTGTTTGCATAATTTGAAGTCATTTAGTATGCCATTTCAGAGCTAAAACATGTGTCATTGCACTCCATATTTCATCCTTTCAATGTGTTTGGAAAGTTGTGTTTTGTGCCTTAGACTTGGGGTTGTTGCATTGTGCATGATCGTATGTGTTTTGATGCCTTATTTCCATCATCTAATGGCCACTGATTTGGGTGTGGCTGAGGCCCATCCATTTTGGTTTAAGTCCATTTTGCATTGAGTATGCCATTGTAGTTCATAGCATTGAGTATGCCATGTTGTCGCATGATTGATCATTGCATTGTGCATGCCTTGTTCATCTCGTTGTGTATGTTAGTTTCTACGTGCAATGTGTATGCTAAGTGTCATGTGCATTGAGTATGCCATTGTTAGTTCATAGCATTGTGTATGCTAGTTGCATGTTTGCATGTTATCCCTTGCATGTTTGCCTGACTTAGTTGCATTGCATTAAGATTGCATGCTAGAGTTGCATTGGTGCATACCTTGTTTGTTGCATCGTGTTTGGAATAGGGGTTAGTCCAAACACGAGGAACGAGGGATGTTTCATGCCTGAAATGATGAAACGTTCCTCGATTCCCGGTCGCCAACACTTTTGACTACCCATAATGGAGTTATTGGCTTTAGGTGCTTGTATGTGCATTCATTTCACATTGAGTCGTGCAATTCGACTCCTCGGCCATCATGCATCGAGATGCATGATTGGTGGCCCGAGGGTCAAAGACTACACTCCCTTGAGCTTATGCAATGATGGGGAGAGTGGTCGTGCACACATGTGTTGCGAATACTTTGCCATCTCTCCCTCTTGCCTTCTGTTACAGAAAACCAGAAACCAGGGGCAGAAACTAGTCGGCCAACCAGATTTAGTGGCTGGCCGACCACTTTTTCTAGTTTTTCACCACAAAAGTGGTCGGCAGGTGGTCTCCAAGGCCAATAGCTGGTCGGCAGCCTTCCCACAGATTCCCAAGGTGGAGTTTCAGCCTCCTGGAGCTTTGTGCAGTGTTCTGAGGTCAATTACAAACAGAGGCAAGTCGGGGCGTCGTGAGGGATTTCTGAACAAGGCAATTCAAGCATGCATGCATCCTTTGTCATTCAAAGCAGAGTTGGGCCATCCCACATTCATTTAGTTTGCATGCTCATTTAGATTGCTTACTTAGTTAATGTTATGTAATAAGTAGTTGTAACTTGTTATTCATTTCGTCGTGTAATAACTAGTTTCATTAGATTAGCTTAGATTAGCTAGCTGGTTCTGTATTATTTATTCATACCCTCCGTCGAGAGGGCAAATTTTGTAATAAGTGCGTGTGCGTGATGCATGTCTTCCAACCCCCACTTCTTTCTCCTTTTTTATTTACCAGCTTACGATGGTTAGTTTTAGGGCATGTTTCAATTAGCATCCTTATACTCGCATGTTTGCATCCATTCATCTGTCTTGCATGCACCAGGCTCGGCGCATCATACTAACTGCATCGTATTGCAATTCCAAGTTGAATGCGTGTTATCTGTAGTATCTCATATGCCATCTTAGAATAGCCGAGCCTATCTTAGTTGCATTTTGCATGTGTTGCATTAGCCATCTTAAACATGAATTAGGATCATGCATTGATTTCTAACATAGCTTTTGTTTTGGCTTGGAGTACTCGGTAAGTGTTTATGCTTTAGCATCCTTGCATGTGTACGAGTGACTGCCATGATAGCATGCTTGCCATGAGGCTATCTGCTTACGTGATATAATTGCTTGAATGCCTGTGGGTGAAGGTTGGATTACTTGAATTGGCACAATTCATTGATTGCGAGTTTTAAGCCCACTTAAGGGTGAAAAAATCCGCATTTTAGCCTACTTGCAAGTAGCAAACGGCTTTCAAAAACAAACATGAGATGTTTTGTTCCAACTCAGGCGACCCAGTCTATACTTGTATGCTGTGCGCATCACATAGTAATTCTAGGTTAATAACCAGAATAAAAGCACATGTGCTTTCAAAAACAAGATATCATTTTAGTAAAGGCCGATCTTTGATTGGGCGAGCAGGGGTGCTCATTGCATGACCTTCACCTCTCGTACCCAAGTTCCCGAGCCGAGGCAACCTTGGTGATGACGGACACGTGGCCTTAGGCACGAGTCAGGGTTTCCTAAATTTCCCAAAAAAAAATATTTAGGTGGCGACTCTGTATTGGCAAAGCAGTGTATGTTTGACACTTCTTTATTAAAATTAGTTTTTCAAAATAATTTTCTAGATTTGGACTCTTTGGTGATTTATCAATCTCGCATTGCACTTTGTAAGATCAGATTAAGAACCATGACATTGAGTCCGAACTGTAGTGAGCCCAATGAACAAAACGGGATTTTCCGGGATGTTTGGGTGCGTCTACAGTCGGCCACGACACCACTACCTTGCTTTCATGCTGCTGACCGTCTCCCACTATGGCCGACCACTTTCTTTTTTGGCCGACCACTTCCACTGGTCGGCCGACCAGTGTAAGTAGCTGGCCGACCACTTCAAGTGGTCGGCAGCTTTTCACCAGCTTCCTGGAGATATTTTCTCTCCAGCTGTCACAGCTGGAGGCACAAAAAACATCCTCCACACACATGTATGGAGGGATGGCTTTGAGCCCTTAGCTTCCTCAACAAGCTTGAGGCTTGGTTCTCTATATAAGAGAACCTCCCCCCTCCTTATCCAGGTTCAGAATTTGGTGGCTTGAACTATAGATACACACTTGTCTCTATATTTACTTGTTTGCTCTTGTTTTGTGCCTTAAAGTGTAGTTTTTCCATACTATTGCACACAAACATACACTCAAACACCATCCTTTTGTTGCTGAGGCTTCTTGCGGTTTGTTTTAGAGTTTTTGGACTAATTTGAGCTCAAAGAATTTGCTGGAGTTACAGCTTTGAAGTGGTTCAACAAGGGTGAGAAACTAACCTCTTAAACCCTTATTTTTGCTTAAGCTTTTGGCCCTACTTGCATGTTGTTTTAGGCCTAACTTCCTACTGCAAAAATTAGCATGTCTGTTTAAGGTCCCTTCTGTGTTGGGGGTAGTCTACCCCCTCTTGTGCCATGTTAGGCCTTGTTTTGAACCTTCCTTTTAAGCTTTTGGGACCACCTTGTTTTGGCCTTCTCATCACTGAAACTCAGAGGAATTTTAGTGGTGGAAATGGTGCTTTGAGGTCCCAAATAGGAGAGGGTCCCTCTCCTTGTGTCTTGTATGCTTTCTTCATTTGCCTCATGTTTGAGCATGTTTGTTAAGCTTATGTTGGCTCCATCTTAGCATGTATTTGGGGTTATTTTGACATGGCATACCACTGTTTTGATTTGGTTTTGTCATCCCTTGCATGCCTTATACACTTGTAGTGTAAATCTTGCAAACTAGTCTTGTATGCTTCATGAAGTAGCATGTCTTTCTAGCTTGTTTTGAGTCCATCTGAGCATGTTCTTGGTGTTGTTTTACCATGATATACCTCTGTTAAGGTTTGGTTTGATGGCCCCTTGCATGCTCCATACACTTGTAGTGTAATTCCATGAACTAGCCTAATGTGTACCATGCTTTAGACTATTATTCTAGCATGATTTTGGCATAACTCTAAGAAGCTTTTGTCCATGTTTTAGCATGCTTAAGCTTTGATTTATGTTTTTTTGGTCATGCATGCCATGCTTTGTATAGCTATAATGCATTCTAGCTTGTTAGTTTTGTGTATTAAGTCCACTAGCATGCATTACTTGGACTATTTGGATGATTTGGCATCATTTGTTATGTGATTTTAGTGTATGTGTCATGGTCATGCACTCACATCTTTCACTTATTCCATGCTTTGAAGGGTTGGTCCTTTATGCCTTAAACATGGGTCATTGTGTATGCCTTCTTGCCCAAGCTTGTGAGCTATTATTTCAATGTGTTTTTGGGGTTATTTTTCCATGATATAACTCTGATTTTTGTTGGCGAAGCCATCCCATGCTTGGTCTTGGTAGGTGCAGTGTAATCCTCCCTATTACCTTGCATGATCCATGCTTTATGCTCACCATGCTAGCTTATTTTGGCTTCCTTCCATACATGTTTTAATATCATTTTGACATGCTCTAGGACTATTTTGGGTTGCCTTTGCCATATGCTTCATGTATTGCATAGCTGTAGTGCAATTGGCCTTGCTAGCCTTGTGTTTTGATGCCTCTTGTGTGCTATCTTTGAGCTATTTGGATGATTTGGCATCATTTAATACTTGATTTCAGAGCATGTAACATTGTCATATTCTCATGCATATAACTCTTTAATTGTGTTCAAGGGTTGTGCATTGTTGCTTTGTTTAAGGCCTTGCATGTATGCCATCTTGCCTAGACATTTGAGCCCCCATCTTAGCATGTTTTGGTCCTTGTTTAGACCTACTTGAGCTCTGTTTGTGGCTGGTTCATGCATTTATGCCATGTATTGCATGCCCCCTTTGTAGTCCTCTTTGCTAGCTTTAATGCTTAGGACCCTTGCATGCCTTACTTGTTTTGTTTGGATGGTTTGGCACTATTTCTTACTTAATTTCAGAGCATTTAGTGTTGTTACACTTCCACATTTGTCACTCCTTGAGCACTCTTGAGAGTTGTGCTCTTAGGCGTATTCGGTGGGCCAATACATGTGCATGCTTGTATATGCTCTTGTGCCTTCATTTTTCATCATTATGGCCACTGATTTTGGGCATTACTGAGGTCTATCCACATTCGGTTTAAGTCCATTGAGCATGTTCGTTTTCATGTTGTTGCATGCTTATGTTGTCTTGCATTGTTTATGCGTGCATTAGCATTGTTTGCATGTCATTAGCTTTGTTAAGTTGATCATGTCACATTGCATTGAGTATGCCACGTTGTTCTTCGCATTGTGTATGCCATGTTATTCTTTGCATTGTGTATGCCATGTAGTTGCACTATGTTTGCATGCCAATGTTACATTACATGTTTGCATGCATGTTGTTGCTTGCATTGTGTTTGGATTAGGTGTTAGTCCAAATATAAGAAACGAGAGACGTTTCATACTTGAAGTGATGAAACGTGTCTCAATTCTCGATCGCTGACGCTCTTGATCAAGCATGATAGAGTTTTAGGCTTTATGTGTTTATGTGTGCATTCATTTTACATTGAATTGTGCAATTTCGCTTCTCGGCCATCATGCATTGAGATGCGTGATTGGTGGCCCGAGGATCGAGAACCGCACTCCCTTGAGATCATGAAATGATAGGGAGGGTGATTGTGCACACATATCATGCAAATACATTGCCATGCCCTTTCTTGCTCTCTGTTGCAGCAAACTGGAGAAGTGTAGCAAAAACTGGTCGGCCGACCAGTAAAGCTAGCTGGCCGACCACTTTTTCTGGTCTGCAACAAAGAAAAGTGGTCGGCAGGAGGTTGGCAACATCAACAACTGGTCGGCCAGGTTCCCATGGTGGAGTTGAAGCTTTCTGGAGCTTGGTGCAAGGTTCTGAGAATAGTTGCAAATAGAGGCAAATCGGGGCATCGCGACGGATTTCGAAACGAGGCAACCAGCCATGCATACCCTTCTCCCTCTGAGGACATTGCTTTACTGCCATACTTAGCTGCTTTCCTTAGCTAGTTTATGCTTTGTTTTGTACTTAAATAGTTAATGCGTTTAGCTATTTGATTTGTGTTATAATAACTAGTTAGTTAACTTGTTAGTTAATTTGCTTCGTTTTGTACTTAATTAGTTAGCTTGTTAGTTAATTAGTTTTGTAATGTAATAATTAGTTTAATTAGCTTAGATTAGCTAGTTACCTTCTTATTCAAACCCTTCGTCGAGAGGGCCAATTGTTGTAATAAGCGTGCATGTGTGTGATGTATGTCTTCCAACCTCCATTTCTTTCTCCCTTTTACTTAACCACTTACGATGGTTAGTTTTAGGGCATGTTTCAATTAGCATCCTCATGCTTTGCATGCGTGCATCCATTCATCTGTATTGCATGCACCGGGCTCGGCGCATTATACTAATTGCGTTGCATTTTAATACATTTACTTGAATACGTGTTCAACAACATGTTATCAAGTTGCATTTCACATGACATTCTAGGTAGCCGAGCCCATCTTAGTTACATTGTTGCATGTGTTGCATTATCCATCTTAACATGAACTAGGATCACGTATGATTTCTAACTAGTTCTCCATTTTGGCTCGGAGTACACTGTGAGTGTTTACGCTTTAGCATACTGCATGTGTGTTAGTGTTTCCTGAAAGCATGCTTGCCATAAGGCTAACTGCTTATTTGATTTAACTGCCTGAATACCTGTGGGTGAAGGTTGGATTGCTTGAATTGGAATAATTCATCAAAAACCACGTCTTAGCCTACTTGCGAGTAGCACCTCTAAACCATTTTCAAACAAACGAACATGAAATGTTTTGTTCCAACTTAGGCGATCTAGTCTATACTTGTATGCTGTGCGCATCACATAGTAATTGTAGGTTAATAACCGGAATAAGAACACATGTGCTTTCAAAAAACAAAATATCATGTTAGTAAAGGCCGATCTTTTGATTGGGCGAGCGGCGGTGCTCATTGCATGACCTTCCCCTTTCATACCCAAGTTCCCGAACCGAGGCAACTTTGGCGGTGACGGACACGTGGCCTTAGGCACGAGTCAGGGTTTCCTAAATTTTCCCAAAATAAAACATTTAGGTGGCCACTCTCTATCTGGCAAAGCAGTCCATGTTTGGCACTTCTTTATTAAAATCAGTTTTCCAAAATGATTTGTCGGATTTGGACTCTTTGGTGATTTATCAGTCTCACATTGCACTTTGCAAGATTAGATTCAGAACTGTGACACGAGTCCGAACTTGTAGTAGCTAGGAACAAACGAATTCGTGCCCTCGTGCACGGAGCTGGGAGTTCTCAGGGCGGTCTACAGTTTCTGGCGTCTCTGCTGGGGACTTAGAGAACTTGACTCGAACTCATGATATCTTGTTTTGACGGCACTTATGTGTTTCTTTACATTGCATTTGCATTGGTGCGCTAAGACACCGTGTTCGCCGTCTGCTATTCTTGAATGGTTTGCCTGAGGGCGCGTGCCTGTAGACACCCCATTTTTTACTGCCCTCAAGACTTGGGCACTACTAATGGTTTACTTGGTGATGAAAGGTGTGCAGGGAAAAGGTGCAGTTTCTTCGGCAAGGAGAGAGACAAATCTCAACTTCACACCCCATTTTGGACCGAAGCTATTTTGAATGGTTTTTAGACCTTAAAACCCTCTCTTTCAAAACTTTTTTTTGAAATAAAGTTTCTGCGATGTTCCGAAGCTCGCATTTTGTCACACGTTGTGGTTTTTGGTAAACTGAGCAAGGACAAAGTGGAAATGAATGAAAGAGAGATGGAATCTTTGAAAAATCTTTCAAAACACCTTGCTTAGGGGTTTGAAGTTGAAGAGAAGAGGAGAAGAGGGGAGAAAACAAGTTGGAGAAGAGGTTCGGCATGAATCCGGGTAAAAGAGAGTCGAGCAGTCCTCGCTAAATCAAGCTCATCTATCTATACACTTGGAGTTAAGCTATGAGGCCATAACCATTGGAAAGAAGACTCCCGGGGCTTCATTTTGCACTCAAGAATCTCTCAAAACCAAGTCCGGGTGGGGGAGGTATGATTGGTTGAAGTTGGGCATCATCCCGGTTGGATCGAGTCTGCGCGGCTTCACCAAAAAGGGCATAACTTTTTCCACAGAAGGAATTTTAATGCAAGGTTTGCGCCATTGGAAAGCTAACTTCCGAGGCTTCAATTTGCATACCCACTGGCCATTTTTTGACCTTGGAATCATCTATCGGAAATCTATTTTGCCGACCGGCAGAAAATAGTGCCGACCGGCACTTTATTTTGGCCGACGACCAATTTTTCTGGCCGGTTTGCACCCTTTGCACCCTCCAGGGCTGGTGCATCCCAGCTGTGCCAGTTGGAATGCACCAGCACACTCCCCCATGCATATATGTGGCTATTTTGCACCCTTTTGCACCTTTGAACCCCCTAAAGCTTCTAGAAGCTTGAACCCTTTGGCCAAGCTTCTTGGGGAAGCTTGGCCAGCTGTATTAGCTTCCTCTAGAAGCCTAGAACCCTTTGCCCCTTTTGGCATAGCTTCTTGGAGAAGCTTGGGCACTTTTTGTTGCCTATATAAGCACCCCTCCTCTTCCTTTGTGTGGGTTGGAGATTTTGAGCAAGAAAACCAGAAGATATATGCTGATATATCTGATATATACACACATATCCCACGTCCCTCTCTATATCTATCTTATCCAAGCCTCCAAACACCTTTGTTCTTGCACCATTTGCCCTACAACACCTAGCACAACACCTCCATCCTCCATTCCAGCACTTGGGAGGCCATTTGCAGAGCTTAGGAGCACCTAAACTTGGTCCAAGAGGTGCTGGTTTGTTGTTCTTCAAGGATAAGCATCTATTTCCCGTAAACTTGCATTTTTTAGCTTCATTGGTTAGCCTTATTTACAAGTATTTTTGGGCTTCGATGTAAACTGTAAAGAGGCTTTTTTTGAGCCCTTCTTCAACATTGAAGAAGGGCTCAACACTGTTGGGGACCTCCATGTATGACTTGCTTCATTACCCCTCTTTGGTCCCCATTTTTGCATGTTTGTTTAGCTTATCTTTCTTCTGTTTTTCGGCCATTATCAGAACTGAGAGTGGCCATATTTTGACCCCCTTGTCATGTTTCATTAAGGGTCTTTGGCTTTTTGATGAATTTTTTGTATACTTCATGTTATAGCCCTTTGTTGGCCTATTTCTTGCATAGCATCTTTGGCATATTTGTATACTGATTTGGGGGTTGTCATCTACTGAAAGTAGTCATATTTTTGGTCCCTCTTCAGTGTTGTAGAAGGGTCTTTTTCTGTTTGGGCTTTGCATCTTACACTTGCTTTGTAATGCTCTACTTTGTCTAGAAATGTGTCATGGGTTTAGCCTTGTATATCCTCATGTTTTGACTTGACTTATTGAAGATTTTGGCCATGATTTGTCTTGTTTTAGGTCTGTTGGCCACTGGTTTTACCATTTTTGGCATGCTTAATGTAGTTGCTTTGCATTGTTGCTTGTAAGCCTTGAGGATGTGATCCATGTATATGCGTTGGATAGGTTATTTAGATGATTTGGAATCATTTAATATGTTATTTCAGTCCCTATACCAGGTTTATATGTCTCCATTTGTCATGCCTTTCATGCTTTGAAGTATTGGTCTCTTATGCTTTAAAAAGGGTGTTGTGCATGCTTGCATGTTTAGAGCATTTTGGGGCTGTCATACCAAGGTTTTTGGGTGTATTTATGCATGATGGAACTCTTTTTTTGCTTACATAATTCACGTCATGAGTGGTCTTGGTAATGGTGGAGGAGTGTTCCCTTTTGGTGCCCTAGACTTGGCCCCATTTGGTTTGCATATTGGCATGTACATTGGTCACAATCTTGGGTGTTTTGCCACTGTTTTGGGTTGGTTTGAGGGCTGCCCCATTGTAGTTAAATCCACCATTGCATGCTTGCCTCATGTTTGTTGCTTAATTGATTCATTAAGTGTTGCTACATGTTAGTCCTATCGCCTAAATTGCCCATGTTTGCATTGCATTTGCACCTTGCATGTTGCATTACATTTGGCATGTTGGCATTTTAGTATTAGGTTGCATCATGGAGCCATGTTTGCATAACATGCATTGCATTACTTGGTTTGGGGTGTCAAACCAAGTGTAAGGGTTGAGATGAGTTCATACTACAAGTGATGCAACTTGTCTCAACTCATGGTCACTAAGGCCCTTGATCTTGACATGATAGGGACTTAGTTCTCATTTGTGTGTTGCATGCATATTGACATTGAAATGCAATCTTGGTTCCTTAGGCTATCATGCACCAAGATGCATAATTGATGGCCCAAGAACCAAGGGTCATGCTCCCTTGAGTCCCAAACATGATAGGGAAGCATTGGCCATGCTTACATATGCCTAAAAATTCATGCCATGCACTGCTTGTCTGCTGCTGCTGTCAAAACTGTCTCCTGCAGGAATTTTGTGCCGACCGGCATTATATAGTGCTGACCAGCACTATATGGGTGGCCGATAACATCATTGACAGCCGGTGACTATTGTACACGGCCGGTGGCCATCCCTCCCAGCCGATGATGTTCTACAATGCTCATAGAAGGTTCTCTGGGACTTTGACAGTTTTCAGAGAAGAAAAGGCAGTAAAACAGAGGCAACAGTGGCATGGTGCGAACTTTCCGGGCGAGTCGGATTCGAGCATGCATCATTCGCATATCCCGAGGCAGGGCTGAGGCCCCCTTCTTTTTACATTTGATTTAATTTGATAATTAGAAATTTCTGTAATAATTTATTTATTCTGTATTCGGACTGTATTATTTTTGGACTGTATATTCTTTTGGTCCCTCCGAGAGACGGCATAATTGTAATAAGTGTGGGTGAGTGTGTGTATGTCTTCCAACCCCCATTTCTTTCTTCCATTTTATTTACCTGCTTATGATGGTAGATTAGGGCATATTTAAAATTAGCATACCTTATGCAATGCATGCGTGCATCCATGCATTTGTTGACATGCATCGGGCTTGGTACATCATACAAATTGCATTGTACTTCAATTCCAAATTGAATACGTGTTATTTGTAGCATTCCATATGCCATGTTTAGGATAGCCGAGCCTGTTTAGATTACACCTTTGCATGTGTTGCATTAGCCACTCAACATGAACTAGGATCATGCATGATTACTAACTAGTTTTCTGTTTTGGCTTGGAGTACTAGGTAAGTTTTTATGCTTAAGCATAACACATGCGTGTGAATGTTGCCATAATAGCATGACTACCATGAGGCTAAGTGCTTAGGTGATATAACTGCTTGAATGCCTGTGGATGGAGGTTGAATTACCTAAATTGGAACAATGCATTAAAAACCGTGAGTTTTTAAGCCCACTAGTTAGTGGCAAAATCATCTTTTCTAAAGCCCACTTAAGGGTGGCAAAACCTGCATTTTAGCCTACTTGCGAGTAGCATACCGTTTTCAAAACAAACATGTAGTGTTTTGTTCCAACTTAGGCGATTTGGTCTATACTTGTTTGCTGTGCGCATAACGTAGTAAATCTAGGCTAATAACCGGTATAAGAGCATGTAATGTTTTCAAAATCGGATATCACGATTAGTAGAGGCCGGTCTTCGGATCGGGCGAAAGGGGGTGCTCATAGCTGACCTTCCCCGATCGTACCCAAGCTCCTGAGCCAAGACTACTTTGGTTATGACGGACACGTGGCCTTCGGCACCGAGTCAGGGTTTCCTAAATTTCCCATTTAAAAAATATTTAGGTGGCGACTCTGTAATCTGGCAAAGCAGTCCATGTTTGGCACTTCTTTTCAAAAATCTGTTTTTTCTCAAAACGATTTGCCAGATTTGGACTCTTTGGTTCAGATTTAGAACCGTGACATTTTGAGTCCTTTGAACTGTAGTGACCCAATATCGAACCGGAACGGGGGGGGGGCTCGCACTCCCTCCCCGGGATGCGTTCGGGGACGTCTACAGTGCCATAAGGTTGACCGGTTATGGGCTCTGCCATGATGGGAACACAAACCTTGGTTGTTACCGAGGCACCTTGTTTGACCATTCGACCTAGTGCATATCGGAAACCATAGTGACTATTCCAAACTAGGACAGGTTGCTTACCCGATTATAGGTTGTTTGAAACCGCTGCGTGCGTAGTGAAACCCTAGCTCCTGACAAAATAGGATAGGAGAACCCTATCCCAACATAGGGGTGTTTTGGCTCTTACTTGCATGATATTTGTTGTCGGAGTGTGTCTCTACAAGTTGTGTGTATCAGTTTGCAAGTCTGGGTATCAAGCCCGCGGGCATCAGTATTTTGGGGGAATCAGTTTTACCTAAAGGTATCAGTTTACAAGCAAAATTCTGGGCAGACTTCAGTAAAAAGCATAGTCATTCAGCTATGCTTATATCTGTTTTGGTGAAATCAGGCTGAGATGCTGTCTGTTTTCTCTTTTGCAAGGTTGTCTAGGAACCATAGCTTCAGAAGGCTCCAATATTCCCCGGGTACATTGGACTTGTGCTGATAGACTTTGTTAGGTCAGAAATTCAGTTCAGAGCAGCCAGTGTTTTCCTTTGCTGAGGCAAGGCAGAAAAAGGTCAGTCAAGGCTCACTGGTTCATCTGATTTGACAATCACCAGTCATATCACTTTCGTTCAAACTTAGCAAACCGTAATGGCGCAGAGCTCGGAAGAGGTTGTGGTCATGGCAGTGACATTAACCTAGGGAATCACCATGCAGGGTGAAACCGATGCTGAAATGCAACGCCCATCTGGGGCACCTACCACACAGCCAGTCTTGGAACCCCAATCATCTCAAACCCGTGAGCCCACCACTTTTGAGCTGATGGGAATGATCGGCGATCTTCAGAGAACTGTGGTTGATCTAGCCTTTGGACTATCGGCTTCGACCCAAACCTTCAACCAAGCTAAGGCGAGTGGAAAGAACAAGGTAGGGGCAGGCATTGATCCCTATGAATGCCTTCTATGGTTTGTTGAGGCTTTGAAAGCCAAAGGACTGAACAAACAGCAAGTGCTCGCAGTTGTTGCAAAAACTGTGGATAACACTTTCATCACTCAGAATGAGAGCAGTTCGAATCAAGGGGAAAATCGGGAAAAGGGCCGTCGTACCAGAAACGATCCTGTTAGCTCTAATCTTGCACTTGGAAGAGATCAGAAAACCAAGTCAGCATCTACCGACCCCTTTGCTAGTGTGCCCAGCAAAAATCCACAAACCTCGAAGTATCTACCCCGAGGTCCCAGGGTCTTCCATGCCCTCTATATGCCTTTGTCCAAGCCTCTTCAAATCCTTGTTGAAAAGGGCCATCTCAAACCTCTTGAGCCTCGACCTCTCCTTGGTCGTCTTCCTCCCAGTCATGATACTACCCAGTACTGTGCATACCATCAATAAACCGGTCATAGCGCTGACAATTGCTTCCGTCTTCGCCACGAAGTACAGGATTTATTTGACAACAAGGTCGTCATCCCACCAGCTCAGCAAGGTCTATCGTCATTAGATCAATGAACCTAGGGAATAATGTGATGTGATCGGGGAAGATCAGCCACCCGCGGATGGCATCCAGTTTACTCCGGATGTGGCAGATGGCCCACACTGTTTTGAGCATTGTGCGGGTGCTAGTTTTTGTACTTTCTGACTTGGGTATTGAGTCAGTTTTGTTCTGTTGTCTAGATTCTGTCTCGTTGTTTTGAGTCAGTCTTTTCATACTGAGTCAATTTGGTCTGTCTTGTTGAATCGAGTCAGTCCTGTTTTGTTAGAGTCGGGTGATTTCGAGGTGTTACCTCGGATATCACTTGCTCGTTTTGTGTTTGTCTTTTCACTTTCTGTTTCTGCCTTGGAGCCAGTTGTACCCACAGATTTTAATGGAACAGCAGTGATTTTCATGTTTTTGTGTTTGTTTCTGCCTTCAGCCAGTTGCGCCAACAAATTCGAATGAAACGGCAATGCATTTCACCTGCTCTTCTGTGCCTTGAAATTATTGTGTTGACCTAAGTTCTTCAAAACTTTTTGAACATTGTGATGAAAACAAAGAGGAAGGAATTCCTCGGGTTTTGCAAAAATTTGATCAACTGAGAGAAAGAGAGGCGTGCTAAGCCCTTAATGAATGAGATCATGCTTATTAATGTGAGTACTGAGAAGGATCCTGGTTTGATCTAGATTGGTTCTACATTGTCTACAGCACGAGCGACTAGCCGTTTTCTTAAAAGATTTCAAAAAATGTTTTGCGCCGTCCTACGAAGACCTGTGTGGAATCGCTCTTGCGATTGTGCAGCATAGGATCGCTTTCAGCCTTGAGACTCGACCCCTTTTGCTTTGAAACTTTGAACTTGGATTCAGAATGTTCAACGGTCAACCGTAATGTAAGTCTTGTATGCCCAGATTTGAAGCAGCCCATGAACCAGCGGCAAGAAAAGTCAGATCAAGAAGATCAGATGTCATCAAAAGAAGCTTGCGAAGCTAGATAAGAAGCAGCCCTTGAACTAGGGGCACAAAAATGTCAAATGTGCTCAAACATTCAAAGGATGAGTCCTTTTGCAAACTAATGAAGATTGGCAAGAATGCCAAATCCCAAAAGGGAGGAAAGAAGAAAGACTTGTTAAAGGACAACCGAGTTCCTATCCACAACACTAGGGGCAACTTCAGCCCCCAATTGGATGGACTCCTACATCATTGTAGACGTCCCCGAACGTCCCGGGAGGGAAATCCCGTTTTGTTCATTGGGGCTCACTACAGTTCAGGACTCAATGTTACGGTCCTGTATCTAATCTCTCAGAGTGCAATGCAAGACCGATGAATCATCAAAGAGTCCAAATCCAGCTAATCGTTTTTGAAAACATATTTTTTTGAAAGAAGTGCCAAACATGGACTGCTTTGCCAGATACAGAGTCGCCACCTAAATATTTTATTTTGGGGGGAATTTAGGAAACCCTGACTCGTTGCCTAAGGCCACGTATCCGTCATCACCAAAGTTGCCTCGGCTCGGGAACTTGGGTACAATTGGGGAAGGTCACTTCGTGAGCACCCCCGCTCGCCCGATCAAAGATCGGCCTCTACTAACCATGATACCGAGTTTTGAAAACATTATGTGCTCTTATCCCGGTTATTAGCCTAGAATTACTATGTGATGTGCGCAGCATACAAGTATAGACTGGATCGCCTTAGTTAGAACAAAACATTTCATGTTTGTTTTTGAAAGCGGTTTACTACTCGCAAGTAGGCTAAAATGCGGATTTTGCCACCCTCAAGTGGGTTTAGAAAACATGGTGATTTGCCACTATCTAGTGGGCTTAAAACTCGCAATCAATGAATTGTTCCAATTCAGGTAATCCAACCTCCACCCACAGGCATTCAGACAGTTATATCACATAAGCACTTAGCCTCATGGTAAGCATGCTATCATGGCAGTCACTCACACACATGCAAGGATGCTAAAGCATAAACACTTACCGAGTACTTCAAGCCAAAACATAAACTAGTTAGTAATCAATGCATGATCCTAGTTCATGTTGAGATGGCTAATGCAACACATACAAGAATGCAACTAAGATAGGCTCGGCTATTCTAAGATGGCATACGATGATGCTATAGCTAACACGTATTCAACTTGATATTGAAATACAATGCAGTTAGTATGATGCCCTGAGCCCGGTGCGTGCATGATAGATGAATGGATGCAAACATGCGAGCATAAGTATGCTAATTGAAACATGCCTTAAACTAACCATCATAAACTGGTAAATAAAAGGGAGAAAGACGTGGGGTTGGAGGACATACATCACACGCGCACACGCTTATTACACAATTGCCCTCGCTCGGAGGGTCCGAATAAATATTACAAAACAAATAAATAACTGACTAGTCTAGCTAATTAAATATTACAAAAGCTTCCAACTAATTAACAAATTAATTACAGAAAGAAAGGTGGCCGTAGCCCCGCCTCGGAATGCGTGAATGATGCATGTTTGACTCGCCTTGCTCGAAAACCCGTACCATGCCACTGTTGCCTCTGTTTACACTGCCTTGCTCCTCTAAAAATTATGAAAGTTCCCAGAACTGCTTTGAACTTCATCCTGAGTGTTGTGGAGTGCCACCGGCCAGAACAAAAGGCCACCGGCCATGGGAATGGGATTATTGGCCAAATATTGTGTCATCGGCTGGACACTGATGCCCAGTCGGCACTAAAGATGGCCGGTCGGCCATTTATTCCTGCAGAATCCCTTGAAGAACGCTTCAAGAACAGCAAGTGCAGCCCTATTTTCTGATCAAACCAGTCCAAAACCTCCATGAACAACCTCTCAACACCTCAAGAACCGAAGTATGGTGTAATACTATGTGTTCTAGTGCAAAACTAAGAACAAATCACCCTTTTAGACCCTCTAACACACACAAATGAAGAGAGAGAGGGAGATATAGAGAGAGAGGGTGATATATATCAGAGATATATGTAATTAGGTCTGGTTTTGCTGAACCTCCTCAAAGGAGAGGGAGGGTCTCCTTATATAGACAAGGCAAAGTGTTAAGCTTCTTAGAGAAGCTAACAAAAGGGTCAAGGCATCTAAGGGAAGCTAAGGCAAAGGGGCCAAGGCTTCCTAAGGAAGCTGGGATAGGGGTGCAAGCTTCTTGAGGAAGCTAAGACAAAGGTCCAAGCTTCCTCAAGAAGCTAGGCCAAAAGGGTGCAAATTCCTCCATATACGTGTATGGAGGACAAGTCTGTGCATTCCAGCTGGCACAGCTAGCATGCCCCATGCCTGAAAAAGGCAAAAAGGAGGTGTCGGCCAGAAAAGGAGTCCATCGGCCAAACATATGGTCGGCCGACCACACAAAGAGCCGACCGGCCATCACCGATGGCCAGTGGAAATAAAACAAGGCCGGTGGCCCTAAGCCAAGGCCAGTGGGTACCAGGGATAGCTAACAAGCTATTCTCTACCCTCAGGTGCAAGAAACAAACAAGTGTTTGGTCCAACCAAGCAGAAGAAAGTCGAGTTGAGAGATCCCGAGGCAAGGCGAGTAGCCGAGACCTTCGGGAACTCAAAACGAACACAAACATGGATGATCACCGAGTGTTCAAATGGTGACGTCCAAGTCTCGAGGACGGTCAAAAATGGGGTGTCTACAGCTGCCCCGCCTTGACAGAACTCGAAAGTCACAATAATGACAGGAGTGAGTGCCAAAGCCCAGAGACGACCCATTTTTGACAAGGCCGAAGACTTAGACAAAGCATGCAAGAAAATAAAGAGATGTGCCCGAAGGCGGGGGGCAAAATGCGACTGACAATGCAAGAAGCTGAACATAACTTACGATCACGCAAAGAAAGCTGTAATGAAGCATGACAATGCAACAGTTTTAAGCTAGCAAACACAAATCCAACTACACTACAATGCAAAATGGATGCGAGAGAATTACATGATTCTCGCTGTGTTTAACGCGGAGAATACAATACCTGTGTGGTTTGTCTGGTCGCTCCAGCTTCAAATGAACCATACATACAATATCGTGCCTGTAGGAGAAAGGAAACTTAACAGGTACAATATTGTTAGCAGTATGCATAACAATGCAATTGAAAGTGCGCGACAACGCAAATTGAGTGGGAAGCGTAACAATGCGACTTGGGGCAAGCACAACGATGCTATGAAGGCACAAACACATGTAAGTAAAGAGCACGTGACAACGTGCACAATGTGTGGGGATGTAGACATATGTAAGTAAAGCATACGCAACAACGTATACAATGTGTATAAAAGGGAACTTGAACACATGTAAGTAAAGCATAACGCGACAATGCATGCAATGTGTATAAAAGGGAACTTGAACACATGTAAGTAAAACATAACGCGACAACGCATGCAATGTGTATAAAAGAAACTTGAACACACGTAAGTAAAGCAATACGCGACAACGCATGCAATGTGTATAGGAACTTGAACACATGTAAGTAAAGCATGCTGTAATGCAGGCAATGTGTATAGCAGGAATGAACACATGTAAGTAAAGCTAGCGGTAACGCATGCAATGTGTAACCTCGTGTGAGATGCATAAACACATGTAAGTAAAGCATGCTGTAGCATGCAAATCGTGATGCTACCATGATAAGTGCTGTATGGCTGATATAGAGGAATGAACACATGTAAGTGAAGCAAGCGGTAACGCATGCAATGTGTAACCTCCTGTGAGATGTATAAACACATGTAAGTAAAGCATGCTGTAATGCAGGCAATGTGTATAGCAGGAATGAACACATGTAAGTAAAGCAAGCGGTAATGCATGCAATGTGTAACCTCCTGTAAGATGCATAAACACATAATATGAACACATGTAAGTAAAGTACACGCAGAAATGTGGACAATGTGTAACCACCTGAAAGATACGTATACACATGTAGGTAAAGCATGCAATAATGCATATAATGTGTATAGCAAGAATGAACACATGTAAGTAAAGCAAGCGGTAACGCATGCAATGTGTAACCTCCTGTGAGATGCATAAACACATGTAAGTAAAGTACACATGGAAACATATGCAATGTGTAAAGCAAGCAAGGTATGAACACATGTAAGTAAAGTACACGCAGAAACATGGACAATGTGCAACCACCTGAAAGATACATATACACATGTAAGTAAAGCATGCAATAATGCATACGATGTGTATAGTTGAAATTTGAATACATGTATAACCAATTGGAGTATGGTAAAGGCATGTTATTCATGATGTCTGAGATGCAAATTCAGAACAAAACCAGGCATTGTTCAACGCAAGGCGAGTAACGAGCGTGACAATCATAGTCATATCGAAGCAATGTAATACAACATGTTTAAAGCGATTAGCGGACTTCGCGAGGTACAAAAGGATACGAGAAAGGATGCTCCTTGCACGCACCTGTAGACGTCCCCGAACGCCCCGGGAGGATGACTCCCGTTCTGTTCGTTTTTGCGGGTCTACTACAGTTCGGACTCAAATTGTCACGGTTCTAAATCTGAACCAAAGAGTCCAAATCTGGCAAATCGTTTTTGAGAAAACAGATTTTTGAAAGAAATGCCAAACATGGACTGCTTTCCTAGATATAGAGTCGCCACCTAAATGTTTGTTTTGGGAAATTTAGGAAACCCTGACTCGGTGCCGAAGGCCACGTGTTCGTCATCACCAAAGTTGCCTCGGCTCGGGAACTTGGGTACGATTGGGGAAGGTCACTTCGTGAGCACCCCCGCTCGCCCGGTCAAAGACTGGCCTCTACTAACCATGATATCTTATTTTGAAAACATTGTGTGTTCTTATACCGGTTATTAGCCTAGATTTACTATGTGATGCGCACAGCATACAAGTATAGACCAAATCGCCTAAATTGGGGCAAGACATTATGCATTCATTTTGAAAAATGGTTTGCTACCCACAGGTAAGCTAAAATGCAGGTTTTGCCACCCTCAAGTGGGTTTTTAGAAAAGATGGTTTTGCCACTGACTAGTGGGTTTAAAACTCACAGTTTTAATGCATTATCCCAATTTGGGTAATTTGACCTCCATCCATAGGCATTCAAGTAGTTATATCACATAAGCAGCTAGCCTCATGGTAATCATGCTTTTATAGCGGCATTCACACGCATGTGATATGCTAAAGCATAAAAACTCACCTAGTACTCCAAGCCAAAACAGAAACTAGTTAGTAATCATATGCATGATCCTAGTTCATGTTTAAGTGGCTAATGCAACAAAAGCAAAGATGCAATCTCGACGGGCTCGGCTATCCTAAGCATGGCATGTGAAATGCTACAACTATCACGCATTCAATTTGGAATTGAAAATACAACGCAGTTTGTATGATGTACCGAGCCCGATGCATGTAAACAAATGCATGGATGCACGCATGTATTGCATAAGGTATGCTCATTTTCAATATGCCCTAATCTACCATCAGAAGCAGGTAAATAAAAGGGAAGAAAGACGTGGGGTTGGAAGACATGCACACACTCACCCACACTTATTACACAATTGCGCCCTCACTCGAAGAGACTAAAAGAATATACAGTCCCAAATAGTACAGTCCAAATACAGAATAAATTATTACAAAGATTCTAATTATCAAATTAAATCAAATGTAAAAAGAAGGGGGCCTCAGCCCTGCCTCGAGATGCGCGAATGATGCATGCTCGATCCGTCTTGCCCGGAAAGCCCGTACCATACCACTGCTGCCTCTGTTTTCACTGTCCTGCCTTTCCAAAGACTGCCAAAGTCCCAGAATACCTTCTATGCACACTACTTCACACCATCGGCTGGATGAAATGGCCACCGGCCATGTAAAATGTCTGTCGGCTGCTTATGAGGTTGTCGGCCACCAATACATTGCCGGTCGGCACTCTTTACTGCCGGTCGGCAAATAATTTCTGTAGAATCTGGTTTTTGACAGCAACAAGGACAGACAGTGTATGGCATGGAATTTTGGGCACATGTAAGCATGGCCATGCCCCCTATCATGTATGGGACTCAAGGAAGCATGGCCCTTGGTCCTTGGGCCACCAATTACGCATTTTGATGCATAATGGCCTAAGGGGCCAAGATTGCAATTCAATGTAAAGATGCATGCAACACACAAATGAGGACCAAGATCCTATCATGTCCAAGTCAAGGGCCTTAGTGACATGAGAATTGAGACGTGTTTTGTCACTTAAAGTACAAATACCTCTCATCTCTCACACTTGGTTTGACACCCCAAACCAAGTAATGCAATGCATGTTATGCAAACATGGCTTAACAATGCAACATGATACTAAAATGCAAGGCATGCCAAATGCTATGCAACATCATGTTAAGTATACAAAATGCTAGAGCATACGAGATGCAAATGCAATGCAAACAAGGACAAATCATGTAATAAAACTATCATGCTACCACACTTAATGAAGCAAGTATGCAAAGAACATGAGACAAACATGCAAAAGTGGGCTTAAACCATAAAGGGGCAGACCTCAATCCACCCCAAAACAGTGGCCAAAAAGTGCCTAAAATGGACAATTATTCATGCTAACATGCAAACCAAATGGGGCCTAAGACTAAGGCACAAAATGGAGCATTACACCATCACTAACAAGACCATTCATAGCATGGGATGAGCAACCAAAAATAGATGTGTAGCATGCAAAAATAAGCCACAAAAACACATGACATGGCGACCCAAATACCTAAACATGCAAGCATGGCCAATGACCACCCTTTAAGGCACAAGATTACAACACTTCAAAGCATGAATGAGATGATAAATGGGGACATATAAACATGGTATAGGGACTGAAATAACATATTAAATGATTCCAAATCATCTAAATAACCTATCCAATGCATATACATGGATCACATCCTCAAGGCTTACAAGCCACAATGCAAAGCAACTACATTAAACATGCCAAAAATGGTAAAACCAGTGGCCAACAGACCTAAAACATGACAAACCATGACCAAAAGCTTCAATAAGCCAAGCTAAAACATGAGGATATACAAGGCTAAACCCATGGCACATTTCTAGGCAAAGTAGAGCATTACAAAGCAAGTATAAGATGCATGCTAAGGGCTAAAAATCTGACCAAAAACAGAAGTATAACATGCTCCAAAACATTCAAATAAGCTCTGAAATGAAGGCATATAAGACTAAAAATGCATGTTGCCCTCTAGGCTAAAACAATGGGGCAAAGAGGGACAAAGGGGAAAGGGGTGTCCCTCCCCTATACAAGACTTCAAACCACCTTCATCACCACTGAAAATCCACTGGATTTCAGTGGTGAGAAGATCAATACAACAACATAAGCAAGACTTAAGGAAAAGGGACCAAAAGAGGCCAAACAAGGCCTAAGAGGGAGATTTCGACCCCCAACCACAAAACACCCTTAATGAAAGTTCTTAAGCATAAAAATATAAGACTTTTTCATGTTAAACACAAAGCCTAAATCAGCAAGCAAGACAGGTAAAAACTTGTTGCAAAAATGGGGAATCTAAAGTAAAGTGCTCACCCTTGAAGAAACCTTGAAGAGCAGTTGGTCCAGCCACCCTCTATTGATCAAAATCAGTCCAAATGCTCAAGAACAAACCCTCCAAGCCTCCCAATCTCGAGCTAAGGTGTGATAGTGTGTGTGTGAGTGCAAAAGTAAGGTAAAACTACACTTTTAGGCCTAAAAACACACACACAAGAGGAGAGAGAGGGAAAATCTAGAGAGAGGAGATATATGGCAGATATATAGATACACAAGCTCTGGTTTTTTGTTCAAAAATGGCTAACCCCTAACCAAGGGAGAGATATGATGCTTAAATAGGCAAAATAAAGCCAAGAAGCTTAGTGGTTAAGCAAAGAAGAAAGGGTCAAGAAGTGAAAAGGGGGCTTGGCTTCTTGGAGAAGCTAAGACAGCTGGCCAAGCTTCTCCAAGAAGCTTGGCCAAAGGGTTCAACCTTCTAGAAGGTTTGGGGGTTCAAAGGTGCAAAGGGGTCACTCCCATGCACGGGGATGAGTGATGGTGCATTCCAGCTGGCACAGCTGGCACGCACCATGCCTCAGGGGTGCAAAGGGTGCACGCCGGCCACCAAAAGGGGTCACCGGCCAAGAGAAGTGCCGGTCGGCTAAACATAGTGCCGACCGGCCATTGTTTTTAAGAAACAATGGCCGGTGGTACACATATGCAGCCGGTGATGGTAGGGGAGGGCTGGTGGGGTGTGGGGATGGCCAACAAGCCATTCCCTGCCCTTCAAGGCAAAAACACAGGTGTTTGGTGCCAAAACCATACACGAAGCAGTCGAGTTAGGAGGTCTTGAGGCAAGGCGCGCAGCCGAGACCTCCGGGAACTCGAGATGAACACAAACATGGATAATCACCGAGTGTTCAAACGGTGACGTCCAAGTCTTGAGGACGGTCAAAAATGGGGTGTCTACAGCACCGAACATCGCACACAGAAGACGTGTTTCGAGGTCAACACGAAGACGGGTTAACATTCCAAAGGGCACTTTCTTGCACTACCTCAAGTAATGAAGGTGCCAAACCGTATAATTGACCCGAACAAGGGTGCAGGAGGTGTACCGACCACAAGAGGAGGTTACTGGTATCAATCCCGATACTCTGCTGCCTCGCCCTCCTTTTGTTTTACTTTCCTTTTTCACCGTTAGTTTTAAGCACATTGCACTGCCTCAGGCAGGTTTTCAAAAGTTGTATATTTTTTTGAAAGTACATGATGGAAATGAAACAGCTATTTCATTTAAAAGATGTTACATTTGTACTTTCTACGCATCGCATCGTGTGGCATAACAATGTGAATGAAATCAAACTTTGTTTGAAAATTAAGCCCTTGCCTCGTAATAATCAGGTAGTGAACCGACTAACAACTCGATAAGCAAAACAAAGAAACTCGATGAGCTAACCAAGTGTGAGTACAACTCGATAAGCAAAACAAAGATTTGAAGAAATGAAATACAACTCGACAAGCAAATGTACAACAACTCGATAAGCAAATGGGCGTGACTCTGTAAAAATCATCATCGGAGGGCATTGGAAGTGGTGCCAGTCCCCAAATTCTCAGCACGTTCAACACATAAACAGCTCAGGGGACAAGAAGGAAGACCACTGGCCACAAGGGAAATCCACCAGCCTCCAGATATGGCCATCGGCCAACATATTTGACCCACCGACCAAAAGTGGTGGTCGGTCGGCATCATTTTTGGCCGGTCGGCCATGGATGGCAGGAACCACCAGAATGCCGACAGTTGTCCCCCACTCACACCTTATCCCCTACAAAAGCCTCAACCTCGTAGTTTTCTTCAAATCAACATTGATTTGCTCCAAATGGAGGAGTTCCTTGCCCAAAATCTCATAGCTTGGATTGCCGACTTGGACGGCTTGGAAAGGCTGAATTTCTGAGGCTTTGGCATAAATGCACTATTCACTCTGAGTCGTACTCCGCTGCACTTTCTGTTCCTCTATGCCGCGACAAGGTTTTGGAACCCGGTAACACATGTCTTTAGCTTTGGTGGGCAAGAGGTATGTCCTACCTTCGAAGATTTCCAAGTTTTGATGGAATCTGAGCGCAACGAAGAAATCTTGCCCCAACTTCGCTTCGGCCATGCCCAAGCTTTAGGGCGAATGTGTGGGCTCACGATGCATGACGCTCGATCTTTGATTGGTGACGGAATGCTGGATATTCCGAGTTTGGTTTGCCGGTTTTCTGATGCCGGTGACCGCGGCGACCATCATTGGCAGGGTTTTCGGCGACACGCCCTCTGTTTGTGCATGCTATCTCATTTCTTGCTCGCCTCGGGCTCCGGAGGATCTAGTGTCCGGTTGATCGAGGTTGCCCAAAGCTTGAAGGAGGGCAAAAGCTGCATTGCCATGACATTGGCTGAGACATTGATGGGTTTAGACGCTTTCTATCGCCGAGAGACGACCAAATTTGCGGGGAGTCCACTATTGCTGCAGGTAATGTTTCCCACCCAATATAACATATGTATTGCTCACATCACTCGGCTCTCGGGCTCGGTTTTCTCACAAAACCCTTTTCTTACTTTTCTCTCAGCGTACACCTCTCTATTCTTTAATCTCTCATTTTTCATCCCTCCCCAGGTGTGGCTAATGGAAAAGTTTCAAGTTGTGGACTCTTGCCCGGTATATTCAGCTCACGGTTATTTCTTCCAGCAGCGTCTGGTCGATGCCCTTGATAAGGGATGGTGGTTCGATTGGATGTGCAGCTCAGTCGCAAACTGCATTGCTTGGCGGTGTCCTTGGCTCAACCTACCGGCAATGAGTTACAGCATGTCTGGGCAGACTGGGATTCAGTTGATTGGCTTGACACACTGCGTGCTCTACTTTCCTTTCCGGTTCCAGCACCAATTCAGCCATGATCAAACTTGCCCGCCAGAGGGGATAGAGTACCCTGCTGCATTCCCAATCCGAGGCGCGCAGCTTGCTCGGTATGCCACGGCATGGAGGACGAGAGAACTTCTGGCCCCCGCTCCCACTTTCAGTTGCATCCTGTCAGATGAGTGCATAGATTGGCTCAATGAGGAGGCACAGATTGGACCCACTTTAGCGTCAGCAACTTCAACCAGCTCTGGGAGGGGGTGCAGGAACACCTGACTTAGCTATACTCCGGATTTATTGCTTTATTAGTACTTTCAAGTTTTCTTTATGAATGTAACCAAAAGAAACTTCAATTTGTATGCAAGAGCAGGAAGACTTTGTAATGAAATCAATAAAATTGAAGGTTGTGGGTATTGAAAATTTTCTGCTTTGGTCCAAAAATGGTCTAAGTTGTAAAAAGATTAATTTGAACAAAGGCAACTTTTATTAAAACTTTTCAAAACCATTTTCGACATCGATCAGAACTGGACACGCCTGAGATCGGTCACTGAGATGCACAACCTCGGATCCCAGCAACTGGAAAGTTGCCCCTAGTCTGAATAGTACCATGGCACTGGACAACAACGGAAAGTTGCCCCTAGTTTGAAAAGCACTACACTGAAGATTATAACCGAATTCTTGAATGCTGAATAGACAAAGATGGCCGAGATGATCAAACGGACAAAGTTGATCGAGGAAAAGTTTATGGCTGAACTTCAGGATGAAGTTGCCTACGTATCCCAAAGATGGGAATCAAGCCTTACGTAGTTCAGGCTCGGGTTCACTCGAGTATTTTCACTCTCCTTTTACGCTCTAACTTTTGCCTTATAAATTCAAATTTTTTGTGCTCTAACTTTTGCCTAGGTCGCCCTTTTGGGTTTTCGGCCTAGCGAGCCTCTCAGGGGTAATATTTCTTCAACTTGTCCATATTGATCGGCTGGGAGAACTCTAGGCCATCTAGGTCCATCAGAACCACAGCTCCACCTGACCAGATAGACTTAATGATGTAGGGACCAATCCAATTGGGTCTGAACTTGCCCCTTGGGTCGTGGATGGGAGCTCGGTTGTCCTTGAGCACCAAATCTCCTTCTTTTAGATTTCAAGACTTAACTTTCTTGTTAAAAGCCCTGGCAATTCTACGCCGATAACCTTGAACATGGTACAGTGCTTTCAGTCTGTGCTCGTCAAAGAGCATGAGTTCTTCAAATCTACTCTGCTGCCAATCTGCCTCGGCTATCTGACACTCAGCCAGCACTCTCAAAAATGGAACTTCAATGTCGATAGGTAGAACGGCCTCCATCCCATAAACTAATGAATACGGAGTCGCCCCAGTAGATGTTCTAATTGAAGTCCGGTAGCCCCACAGAGCCAACGGCAACTTATCTGGCCAATCCCGCTAGGTTTCCACCATCTTCTGCAGTATGTGTTTGATATTCTTGTTGGCGGCCTCGACCGCTCCATTGGTCTGCGACCGATAGGTGGATGACTTGTGAAAAGCCACGTTGTATTTTTCCAACAAATCAATCACTTTCTTCTTGAAGTGGGAACTGTTATCTGAAATGACTTCGTTCGGGACCCCATAGCGACAGATGATTTGTTCCTGATGAATTTCGCAACATGTGACGCCTTTAACACCGCATAGGATCAGGCCTCAACCCACTTTGTGAAATAATCTATCGCGACCAGAATGAACTCATGCCCATTAGACCCCTTCAAAGTGACAACCCCGATCATATCGATTCCCCAAACTGAAAATGGCCATGGCGAAGTCATGTTGTATAGCTTCGACGGCGGGATGTTCATGCGGTTTGCATGGATCTGACATTTGTGGCATCGCCAAATGAAGCCGATACAATCCTCCTCCATGGTAGACCAGTAGTAACCCTGCCTGAGGATCTTCTGAGCTAACATTACCCCGTTCATATGTGCACCACATTCTCCTTCATAGATGGCCTCCATCAGGCGTTTTGATTCTTCAGCTTCAACGCATAGCTTATGCATTCCCAGGTGACCTCTCCTATACAATTTACGTCCGCAGATGATGAACTGAACGACCATTCTTCTGATTGCTCTTTTATCCTTGGCATTTACCCCTGGTGGATATGCTTCCTTCTCCAAGAAATACCAAATATCGTAATACCAGGGGTTCTCATCTTGAACCTCATCTATAGTAGCAATCGACTCGTAAGCCGGCACAAATTTTTGGTCGATAATGACTGGACGCATCCGGACTCCAAATGGGATGTCTATCATGGAAGATAGAGTTGCTAGTGAATCTGCAAACCTGTTATTCTCTCTTAACAAATGAGTAAAATTTAACTTCTCAAACCGAGGAATTAACAAATCCAAGGTCTGGTGATACATAATCATCTTTTCCTCTTTGACTTTCCAATCTCTTTTCTCTTGAGATACAACAAGGTTCGAGTCCCTGATGACGTCCAACCGTTTTGCCCCTAATTCCAGGGCTGCTTCTAGACCGGCAATGCATGCCTCATATTCTGCTTCGTTGTTCGAGACTTTGAATCAGAGTTTGAAGGCTAGAGGGATACAGGAATTGTTGGGTGCTATCAGCAACACCCCTATTCCATACCCATACTGGTTTGACGCTCCGTCAAAGTACATCATCCAAGTTTCATCGTCAATATGCAAAATGGCCTCATCTGGGAATAAGTACTCAACTGTTTCACCTCCTTCCATTGGATGATCGGCTAGGAATTCTGCTACTGCTCTTCCCTTAACTGACTTGCGCGTCACATATTTCAGATTGAATTCGGAAAGCAACAGCAACCAACGAGCTAGCCTACCCGTAAGTGTCAGTTTCTCGAAAAGATATTTGACGGAATCCAGTGGTGAAACCAACATTACGGAGTGAGCTAACAGGTAGTGCCGTAGCTTTCTCGTAGCCCATACCAAGGCTAAGCAAGCCTTCTCCAACGGTGTGTAGCGAGTTTCATATTCTAGCATCTTCTTGCTCAGATAGTAGATGACTCTCTCCACCTTGTCCTCTGATTCTTGCGCGAGCATGCAACCCATTGTAGTCTCAGTTACCGAAAGGTACAAAATCAACGGTCTCCTCGGCTCTGGTAGTGACAACACAGGCGGGTTCTGTAAGTATTCCTTGATCTGTTCAAAAGCCGCTTAGCATCAGCCGTCCTATTGGAATTTCTTCCCTTTCTTCAGGAGACCAAAAAATGGTTCACAAGTCAAGGTTAATTTTGAGATAACCATCTTATGATTTGCACTTTACCCAGAAAGCCTCGCACCTCCTTTTCAGTCCTTGGTGGTGGCATTCTAAGATGGCCTTGATTTTGGAATGGTCGACTTCGATACCTCTCTGTGTAATCAAGAACCCCAGCATTTTCCCTTCTGTGACACCAAACGTACACTTCTGGGGATTCAACCGCAACCGAAATTCTCTGATCCTTTGAAAGAACTTTTGCAAGGCAGTGTAGTGGTGTAGACACCCCATTTTTGACCGGCCATAAAACTCAGACGTCACCGATTGAGCACTTGGTGATGCTGCATATCGTGCTCGTTCAGAGGTTTCAGAGTCTCGGCTGCGAGCCTTGTCTCCAGACTTCCGGATTCTTTCATGCTTTGCTTCGGTTTACGAACCAGGCTCGATTTTCTCTGTTTCTCTTCCAGAAGGAAGGGAGAGGTCTCGTAGATCATCTCTCAGTGGCCGTAGGCTACGTTTCGTGGTCGTAGGCCATTTTTCCCATTTCGGAGCCCGGTTCCCGGTTTTCGGAGCCATTGGCCGTGTGCCTCTGTTCGGGACTGCTTAACCACCTCCATTTGCTCCGATTTTTGGCATGCATCTTATTTACTCCCTTTTGAGGGACACTGTGGTCCGAGAGACCAACTTCGTGGTCGAACACCACTCCCGGTGCCTAACTGTCAGTTTTCGGGGCCCCGGACTGTGCGTTTCGGCCCCCGAACCTTCATTTTGCATCGGTTTGAGTTCATTTTTTGCAGGGACCTCTGTTTCATTGTTGAGAAGGTCGTATAAGGGTGGGAGGCCAGTAATTGTTTCAGCAACCAGTTATATTCCTTCATCGCCCTCCGTCGCCCGTTTTTCTCACTTGGAAGCCAATGTTGACCACCCTAAGGCCACTTTTTCTTCCCCTAAACCACATATTTGTGTTGTAGACACTTGGGAGGCCACCCATATCACATGGCCGGCCACTAATTGTCATTGACCCTTTTGAATCCCTCCTAAAAGTGGCCTTTTTTCTCTCTTGGTTCACTGTCTCCAGTTTTTGACCACATATTTGTGTTGAGCACACATGGGAGGCCACCAATATGTGGTGGCTGGCCACTAATCTGCATTGGACCTTTTGACCCTTGGCCGGCCGGCCATGGGGAGAGCCGGCCGGCCACCTGCAACCTTGATAAAGGGCCGGCCATGATCCTCATTGATGGTACATTACAAATACACATTTTATTTCCCTCCAGATTTTGTATTCGGGGGGCCAACTTTTGCGGGAAAACTTGAATTGTTTTCCCCCCCATTTTTCCCCCTCTTTCTCCCCCTCTTTTGCCTATATAAACAACCCCCAGCCCTTGTCTTGAGGGTTAGAAATTTTGTGTTTAAGCCTCTTGTATTGGAGCTCTCTCTCTTTACACTTCAACCCTCCAAACCTCCTAAACCTTACACCATTTCTACACCACCACTAGCACCACACCACCACCTCCATTCCAGCCACTTGGACCTACTTTCTAGAGCTGAGGAGCACCATTTCTTGTGCCAAGAGGTTGTCAAAGATTGGTCTACAAGGGTGAGTCATTTTTCCCCTCTTTTGAGTTCATTTTTGCATGCTTTCTTAGCCATTCTTGCTTACACTTTTAGGCTCTGACCCTAACTGAAAATAGCATTTTTCTGAGCTCTTTTTAATGTTTGTTTAAGGGCCTCTCATTGTTTGAGGCTTCCTTTTTGCACTTGCTTCTTTACCTCTCTTGTATGCCTATTTCTTGTGTAGTATTTTTGTCCTATGTATAAACTATTTTGAGCTCTATCATAAACTGTAAAGTGGATTATTTTGAGCCCTTCTTCAATATTGTTGAAGGGCTCATCACTGTTTGAGGCTTCCATTTTCCACTTTCCTTTATATCCCTCTTTTGGCCTTATTTTTGCATGATTTGTTAGCCTCTTGTGCTTCTGTTTTTGGGCTCTGGTCCAAACTATAAATTGCCTTATTTTGACCCCCTCTTCATGTTTCATTAAGGGTCTTTTGATGTTTGAGGCTTTCTCTTTGCTCTTTGTGTTTAAACCTCTTTTTTAGGCCTTATTTTGCATAGTATTTTAAGCATTCTTGTGCACTGTTTTGGGTCTGGTCATCAACTGTAAAATGCCATATTTTGGGCCCCTCTTCAACATTGTTGAAGGGCCCTCCTGTGTTTGAGGCCAGAAACCATCACTTGGTTCTTTGTCCCTCTTTTGGCCCATTTCTTGCATAAGAGCTTAACCATACTTGTGTTTGTTTTTGTGGCTTGTGATAAACTGTAAAATATCATATTTTGGGTCCCTCTTCAATGTTTTAGAAGGTCCCTTCTCTATTTAAGGTCAGAAGCTTCTACTTGCTTCATTATCTCTCTTTCGGAGCCATTTTTGCATGTTGGTTTAGCCCCATTTGTGTTCACTGTTTGGCCTTGCTTAAAATTGTAAATATGCTTTTCTTGGGGCTGCCTTCATTCTTTCTTCACACTTCATGTTCAAATAATGCATGCATTGCATAGCCATAGGTCATTCCATGTACATAATTTCATGTTTCGGTATTCATTTCATGCATCGGGTGCCATTTTGCCATGTTTCGGGGCTGTTTTGCATCACTATTTGCTACTGAAATTTTCATGCTAGTATGCCATATTCCAGGCCTTGTCATGTCTTGTTAGAGTGGCATTCCGTGCCTTAGGTTCGGCCCTCGGTTTGCGTGCACGTGTGCACGCATTTCGAGTATCTCATTTCCATCTAATGGCCTCCTATGTGAGTGTGGTTGAGGCCCAATTGTGTTGGTGTAAGTCCATTATGCATTGTGTATGCCGTTTCATTTCATAGCATTGTGTATGCTAGGTTGTATGTTAGTGCATTGTGTATGCCATGTTACCTCGTGCATCGTGTATGCCATTTCATAGCCTTGTGCATGTTAGGTTGTATCTTAGTTTGCATTCATGCATATCATGCATATTGCATTGTGTTCGGGATAGGAGTTAGCTCGGGCACGGAAAACGAGGTACGTTTCGTACTCCAAGTGACGGAACGTGTCTCAATTCCCCAGTCACCGACACTCCGGATTGTCCATGATGGAGTTAGGTCTTAGTTGTATTTTCATGTGCATTCATTCCATATTGAGTTGTGCAATTCGACTCCTCGGCCATCATGCATCGAGATGCGTGATTGGTGGCACGAGGATCGAGACATGCATACATTTGTGAAAATACATTGCTATGCCCCTTTCCTACTCTCTGTTGCAGCAAATCAAGAATCAGCAGTCTTCCGGGGCTTGGCGCGCTTTCCAAAAATCATTGCAAAACAGAGGCTAATTGGGGCATCACAGTGGATTTCCGCGCAAAGGCAACCCGGATATGCATCATTCATCATCTGAAGAAGAATCGAGGCAGTCCCTAGCTTGCATGCTAGTTTACAGTTTTTCCTAGTTAATTTTGTTAATTAATTAGGAATTTGCACATATTTTGGACTGTATTATTTATTTGGACTGTACTATTCGGGACTGTATATTATTCTTTCGGACCCTCCGAGTGAGGGCAATGGTGTAATAAGTGTGCGTGTGTGTGATGTATGTCTTCCAACCCCATGTCTTTCTTCCCTTTTATTTACCTGCTTGTGATGGTTAGATTAGGGCATGTTTCAATTAGCATACAGTATGATAGCATGTTGCATTCATTCATCTGTTTTGCATGTACCGGGCTCGGCGCATCGTAGTAACTGCATTTGTATTTCAATTCCAAGTTGAATACATGATAGCTGTTACATCTCATATGCCATGTTTAGAATAGCCGAGCCTACTATAGTTGCATTTTTGCATGTGTTGCATTAGGCATTTCTGTATAGTTAAGATCATGCATGATTTCTAATCGGTTTCTGTTTTGGCTTGGAGTACTCGGTGAGTTTTTATGCTTTAGCATCCTTGCATGCGTGTGAGTGACTGCTATGAGTAGCATGCTTACCATGAGGCTATGTGCTTATGTGATATAACTGCCTGAATGCCTGTGGGTGAAGGTTGGGTTATTTGGATTGGAACAAATCATCAACTGTGAGTTTTAAGCCCACTAGATAGTGGTAAAACCATGTTTTCTAAGCCCACCTGAGGGTGGCAAAATCTGTATTTTAAGCCTACTTGCGAGTAGCAAACCATCTTTCAAAAAACAAACATGAAATGTTTTTTCCAATTCAGGCGACCTGGTCTATACTTGTATGCTGTGCGCATCACATAGTAAATCTAGGCTAATAACCGGAATAAGAGCACACAATGTTTTCAAAACTAGATATCATGGTTAGTAGAGGCTGATCTCTGATCGGGCGAGCGGGGGTGCTCACGAAGTGACCTTTCCCAATCGTACCCAAGTTCCTGAGCCGAGGCAACTTTGGTGACGACGGATACGTGGCCTTAGGCAACGAGTCAGGGTTTCCTAAATTTCCCAAATTAAAATATTTAGGTGGCGACTCTGTATCTGGCAAAGCAGTCCATGTTTGGCACTTCTTTCAAAAAATCTGTTTTCTCAAAATGATTTGCCGGATTTGGACTCTTTGGTTCAAATTACGAACCGTAACACAAAATCGAGTCCGAACTATAGCGAGGTCCCCCGCGGGCCTGTCTACAGTTTCTGGCGACTCTGCTGGGGAGTTTGGAGAGCTTGACTCAAACTCATGATATCTGGTTTTTACTACACTTGTGTGTTTCTTTGCATTGCATTTGCATTGGTGCGCCTAGGACACCGTGTTTGCCATCTCCTATTCCTGAACGGTTTGCCGGAGGCTTGTCTTGTCAAGGCATGACCATAAGGCTGACCGGTTATGGGCTCTGCCAGTATGGGAACACAAACCCCGATTTTACCGGGGCACCCTTTTTGACCATTCGACCTAGTGCATATCGAAATCCGTAGTGACCATTCCAAACTAGGACTGGTTGCTTACCCGATATAGGTTGTTTGAAACTGCTGCGTGCGTAGTGAAACCCTAGTTCCTGACAAAATAGGACAGGGAAACCCTACCCCAACATAGGGGTGTTTTGGCTCTCACTTATCTGTTATGTGCTTTTAGAGTGCGTCTCTACAGGGAATGCATGTATCAGTTTATGAGTTTGGGCATCAGGCCTGCGGGCATCAGTCAGTGTTTGAGAATCTGTTATCTGCGGGTATCCGATTCAGTCTTTGGGGAATAGTGATTCAGGGATAGTGATCAATATTTGAGGACAGTGTGTATTCAGCTTATCAACCGTGTGTTGTATGCCCGACTGTGTGTTGTGTATTTATTTTAAGCTATCATGCTGTTCATTTATCTGGTTATTTATTTCCTTTTCGCTTTATTTATCTTTTGCTAGGGCAGTTTCAGCACAATTGCTTCCAACCCAGTAGATATTCCCCAAGCACTTTGGACAAGAGGTCGTCGGCTCAATCCTTCTGAGGATCTGGTTGACGGACATCCAGTGTTCTATTCTCTAACCCCTGTTGTTAGGAGAAGGCCAAGGAAGCGCAGTGTATCTGAACAGAGGTTGCCAGAACAGTGGGTTACTCCATCAGAGGACAGTAGGACTGAGGTCTCAATTGTTGCTATAGAAATAGACATACCAGTCAGTCGGATGGATCAGCAAAATACATCAGGAATGGAAGCTCTGATGCACCAAATGCAGGAGAGCATGAGACAAATGCAGGAGGACGCTGCCCGCCAAGCGGAGTTCTCCAAATAGAAGGCCACAATCATGGCCCAGCAGGCCGAGCTAATCACTAGACTGCAACAGCAAAATGCGGCCTCTGCTTCACATCAAGTTCCTCCTCCACCAGGGGCCCCATTACTCGAGCAGGCACCTGCTGTCCAGAATGCTCAGCCAAACACCCAGAACACCTTACCCAACGTCCAGAACATCCAAAAGGACACAAACCTTCCAACGGGGCCAGCTCCGCCCCCGCTTCCACCTCAACTGTCCAAGACCCATACACCCAACCACCCAGACTCTCCCTTCGAGTTCGAAATAGACCATACAGCTCTGAAACTGAGCAAGCTTAAGAAGCTTTTCAAGAAATCACAAGAAGTAAAGGCTATTCCGGATATCGGGGACGGATATACCGATGTGGCCGTAACATTGCCAGACAGATTCAAGATGCCGCAGATTGATCGTTTCGATGGATCCGGGGATCCTATGGTCCACCTCCGGTTATTCTCAGATATACTGCGGCCAATGGGCCTAACTTGACCACAAAAGCTTTCGTTGTTTGGCCGAACCCTGTCGGGTGTGGCCGCTATCTGGTACGCAAAGTTGGAGGATGAGGTAAAAAGAAGTTGGGATAAAATGGCCGAGGCCTTTATCGCACAGTACTCGTACAATACCCAGATCGAGATTACAACTCGTGATCTCGAAACAACGAGGCAGGAGCCCAAAGAGACGTTCTCAGATTTTGTAACTCAATGGAGGGCGAAGGCATTGATGATGACTTTGAGGCCCACTGATAAGGACCAAATCAGGATGATTGTGCGCAATCTCCAACCAAAATTGATGCAGAAGATGATTGTACTCCCCTTCCCCACCTTCTCAGATCTACACGAGATGGGGGTACAGATCGAAGATGCAATGAAACAAGGTCTGATCGACCAGGATAGGGAGCAACCTAGGAGGACTTTCAGCCGTAACAACAATGCAGGCCCGAGTGGCGCGGCAACTGCACGAGCTTCAGAGGTGAGCATGGTCACCACCATTCCCCCTCCCCTTCCTAGACCCATGGCAGCCACGCCTTTCTCTGGCGCATCTGGAAGCAATACCCAAACCCCCAAATATCAACCCAGAGGCCAAAGAACCTTCACACCCCTATATATGCCCCTGTCCAAATCTCTGGGGGTATTAATCAGGAAGAAACATTTGACGCCCCTAGAGCCGAGGCCACTACCAAATCCACTCCCTCCCTCTCACGACCCGGCAAAATACTGCGCGTATCACCAACAGCACGGTCATGACACCGACCGTTGTTTTAGATTGCGTCACGAGATCTAGGATCTTATTGACAAGCAGGTGATCGCGCCTCCTGACAAACCCAACGTCACAACAAATCCTCTCCCACCACATAACCAAGCTCCTCCTCCCAACAGAATCAACTTCATCCAAACTGGGGTTGCGTCTTACGACCCTAGTATCTATATCACCCCATCCCACCTACCTAAGCCGGAGGTGATCCTCCCTGTCTGCACTGGCTTGTGCATGATGGACATCTCCACAACCCAATCTGAGCCAATAGTGGTGACCACCGAAGATGGGACAGGGCAAGTTTCAGAGGAAAGTGGAGTTGATGAGTCTGGGATTGAACAGTCTGGGAATCTCGCTGGAGGAGCCCACGATCTAAGTGAATACATCCAGTCAGTGGGCCAGTCTGAGCTGCGTGTGGGGCTGCCAGAAAGAGCAGAATTATGTGTAATTCAGGGGGACAGATTTGAACGGGGAACGGATAATCTAACAGCTGTAGGAAAGGACCTTGCCAACCTCCAGTTCTTCAGTGACCAAGAATCAGCGGATGCGGCAATCAACTGGTTCGAGTATGAGGAGTCGGCAGAAGCTACCGGATGGTTAGATGATTAACCAGACGTTGTAGAATTTCAAACAGAGCAGGGCCCAGTAGGGGCGAGGGCATCAATGGTGGCCGGAAGGGCCGAAAGTCAGAATACACCGCCGGAGAGCGCCGGCACTAAGAATTTCGCTCAGAATTTGGGCATTGTAAATACAAGGAATATTGAACAACCAGCTGTACTGACGCAGGTACTGACGCAGTTGGAACAACAAAGATTTGAGGATTCCGAGAGAATCAGAAAAGCTAAGGCCCATGTGGGGTCGAAAGTGCTATGGGCACGGGAACAAAAAATGTTGCAGGCATGTGGACTGAAGATACTGCGAGTACGATCATACCGGAGCCGGACAGGTGTCTGTCGGCTGCCGACGGAATGTGGTGGGAAGACGATGATTTATGTCTTGCCCACACAGATTAGGATTGGGGAAGTAATCAGCCAGATGATACCTGGTATATCGATGAGGTCGCTCATATGACAAGAAGCGGGCGGTACTTCAAGCCCCCGCACCTAGACCAACCTGAGGCATCCGGGAAAGACAAGGAAGCTGAAAAACAGAGGGAGAAGCAAATTGAAGAAGAAGCTGTGCTTAAGCAATTGAAGAAGATACAAGCAGACATCTCCATCTGGGGACTGCTTATGGCGTCGCGAGTGCACAGACAGGCTGTCCTATCTGCTATGGATAAGGCCAAACTCTCTATAGATACTACACTAGAGCAGCTGGTTGGGCTGGTTTTTCCGGGAGGAGGTTCCCCGGCATTAACCTTTTCAGACAAAGAACTACCGCCTGAGGGCACAAATCATAACAAACCCCTCTACGTTTCCGTGGAATGTAAAGACAAGTGGATACCGGTGGTACTTGTTGATACCGGGTCCGCCATCAATGTCTGCCCAGCCAGAACAGCGTATGCAATCGGGTTGAAGCCCGCAGACTTCGTGCCGACTACTCAAGTGATCAGAGCATATGACAATACTAGTAGGGAAGTGATGGGGACTATCAAAATTCAGACCCAGGTTGGTCCAGGACAACACAACATCAAATTCCATGTCTTGGACGTTCCCGCAACCTTCAATCTACTCTTGGGGCGGCCGTGGTTGCACCAAGTGAAGGCAGTCTCTTCCACTTTACATCAGATGTTGAAGTACCCTCATGGGAAGGGTGTGGCTATTATTTTCGGGAATTCATCGATCCATCCACCGCCAGAAGTGTCCACACCAGTCTTGGAAATCGAGCATGGCACAGAGGATGTGTTCTTGTCAGGGTTCACTTTGGCTGAGGCCCGGGTGGTGCAGAATATCATGGCTGTGAATGAGGGAGTGTACGTCAGTGCTCAATCCGTCTACCTCATGAACAAGCTATAACACATTCCCGGGATGGGATTAGGAAGGAGCAGCCGAAAAGGCATCGCAGCATTGGCCGAGGTGCCACACAACCCTCATACCTTTGGTTTGGGTTATCTGCCCACCAAAGAGGACTGGGTGAGGAAGGGAAAGGAAATGGCCGGAAGAGCCAGAGCAAAGCAGGCTGGGAAGCCTTTTGAATTAATGCATAGGCCCATCCAGGGTACCCTGAACGGATGCTTCGTCCGGGAGGGGGAGGACTTTCCATTTTGTGGCTTCCTAGAGTCATGGCTAAACGCGGAGAAGAAGCGCGTGCTAGGTTTCGAGATCTTCTTCGACCTGCAACTACTCGGGGATGACGTTGCCGAAAAGCAGATAGACCCATCAGCTGAGGTTGAGCAGTATAAAGCAGGGGATGCCGAGGGCGCTGAAATCGGAATGGGGGTAGCATTGGCATGTCTACTTTTAGATCCTCTGATCGACCATAAGTGCTTGGGGGATAACTTCTCGGTTTCCATGATTGAGGATGAAACGGCTTTGGGCCTACCAGCGACTATCTTGGATGCATCTATCGCACCCTCTCTCACTTGGCAATACGAGGAAGGATTTTTGTCCAGCAGCACCGGGTCAGGTAGTGAGCCGGAATCTGATTCCATCGAATCTTACGAGTCGAAATCAGGTTCCAGCTCGACTGAGTCTGAGTCTGGTAATCCTGGGGATGATAACCCGGATGCCACAGTTATGTCCAGGTCGTCTTTTTCTTTTTCATTTGAGTCTGTTGTAACCGAGAATTCGGACGATTTGAATGTGCTTAATGAGAATCAAGTGACTGTGGTTTCTGAATACTTTTCTGTTCCCTTGATTTATTGCATTAATTCAGACTTTCAAAATTTTGATGAAAACGATGAGGGTGAAGTTCCTCCCGTTTTGCAATGTTTAATTGAGCAAGAGCAAGAAAGATTTGTCAAACCCTTAATGGATGAAATCACTACCATGAATATTGGTACTGAGGAGGACCCGCGGCTGGTCCAGATCGGGTCCACGTTGTCTTCGGAGGAACGCGAGCGCTTAGTCGCTTTATTAAGAGATTTCAAAGATGTTTTCACGTGGTCCTACGAAGACATGCCTGGAATCGATCCTGAGATTGTACAGCATCGGATCCCCGTTGACCTCGAGGCCCGACCTGTCAAGCAGAAACTCTGGAGGATCCGCCTGGACTGGGCTCTCAAGATTAAGAAAGAGGTCACCAAGCAAATCGACGCAGGCTTCCTGCTGGTATTCGAATACCCGACTTGGTTGGCGAACATTGTTTCGGTGCCGAAGAAGGATGGCAGGATTCGGGTGTGCGTGGATTTTAGGGATTTGAACAGAGCCAGTCCAAAGGACGACTTTCCCTTACCGCATATCGATGAGTTGGTAGATTTCACAGCAGGGCATGCTTTGCTCTCATTCATGGATGGCTTCTCAGGATACAACCAGATAGTAATGGCACCTGAAGACCGGGAAAAGACTGCATTCACCACCCCGTGGGGGACGTACTGCTACAGAGTAATGCCGTTTGGGTTGAAGAATGCTGGAGCTACTTATCAACGGGCCGCGACCACATTATTGCACGACATGATCCACAAAGAGGTTGAGGTGTACGTGGACGACATGATTGTCAAGTCCAAAGAGAGAGAGGGCCACTACACCGCCTTGCAAAAGTTCTTCCAAAGGATCTGAGAATTTCGGTTGCGGCTGAACCCTCAGAAATGTACATTTGGTGTTACAACGGGAAAAATGCTGGGGTTTCTGATTACACAAAGGGGCATCGAAGTCGACCCTTCCAAAATCAAGGCCATCTTAGAAATGCCACCACCAAGGACTGAAAAGGAGGTGCGAGGCTTTCTGGGTAAAGTGCAATTCAGAAGACGGTTTATCTCAAAATTAACCTTGACTTGTGAACCACTTTTTGGTCTCCTCAAGAAAGGAAAGAAATTCCAATGGGACGGCCGATGTCAAGCTGCATTTGAACAGATTAAAGAATATTTACAGAACCCGCCCGTGCTGTCACCGCCAGAACCGGGGAAACCGTTGATTTTCTATCTATCAGTAACTGAGACTACAATGGGCTCATGCTTGCGCAAGAATCGGAGGACAAGGTGGAGAGAGCCATCTACTATCTGAGCAAGAAGATGCTAGAGTACGAAACCCGATATACTCCGCCGGAGAAAGCTTGCTTAGCTTTGGTCTGGGCTACCAGGAAGCTGCGGCACTACCTGTTAGCTCACTCCGTAATGTTGGTTTCACGGCTCGATCCTATCAAATATCTTTTCGAGAAACCAGCACTTACGGGTAGGCTAGCTCGTTGGTTGCTGTTGCTCTCCGAATTTGATTTGAAATATGTAACACGCAAGTAAGTCAAGGGAAGAGCAGTGGCAGAGTTCTTAGCCGACCATCCAGTGGAAGGGGGTGAAGCAGTCGAGTACTTGTTCCCAGATGAAGCTATTTTGCATATCGACGATGAAACTTGGACGATGTACTTTGACGGAGCGTCAAATCAATATGGGTATGGGATAGGAGTGTTACTGATAGCACCTGATAAGTCCCGTATCCCTCTAGCCTTCAAACTCTGATTCAAAGTCTCGAACAACGAAGCAGAATATGAGACATGCATTGCTGGTCTGGAAGCAGCCCTGGAACTAGGGGCAAGACGGTTGGACGTCATCGGGGACTCGAACCTTGTTGTGTGTCAAGCAAAAGGAGACTGGAAAGTGAAAGAGGAAAAGATGATGATATATCACCAGACCTTGGACTTGCTAATTCCTCGGTTTGAGAAGCTAAACTTTGCTCATCTACTAAGAGAGAACAACAGGTTCACAGATTCTTTAGCAACTCTATCTTCCCTGATAGACATCCCGTTCGGAGTCCGGATGCGTCCAGTCATCATTGACCAGAAATTTGCACTTGCCTACGAGTCGGTCGCTGCTATAGATGAGGTTCAGGATGAAAACCCCTAGTATTACGATATCTGGAATTTCCTGGAAAAGGAAGCATACCCGCCAGGGGTAAATGCCAAAGACAAAAGGGCAATCAGAAGAATGGCCGTTCAGTTTGTCATCTGTGGGGGTAAGCTGTATAAAAGGGGTCATCTGGGAATGCATAAGCTGTGTGTTGATGCCGAAGAGTCAAAGCGTCTGATGGAAGCCATCCATGGAGGGGAATGCGGTGCACATATGAATGGAGTAATGTTGGCACAAAAGATCCTCAGATAGGGTTACTACTGGTCCACCATGGAGGAGGACTGTATCGGCTTTGTTCGGCGATGCCATAAATGTCAAATCCATGCAAATCGCATGAACATTCCGCCGTCAAAGCTGTACAACATGACTTCGCCATGGCCATTTTCGGTCTGGGGAATTGATGTGATCGGGGCCGTCACTCCGAAGGGGTCGAATGGGCATGAGTTCATCTTGGTAGCGATAGATTACTTCACGAAGTGGGTCGAGGCCCAATCTTATGCGGTGTTGAAGGCTTCGCACGTCGCAAAATTTATCAGAAACAACATCATCTGTCGTTACGGAGTCCCAAACGAAATAATTTCAGACAATGGTTCCCACTTCAAGAAGGAGGTGATTGATTTGTTGGAGAAATACAATGTGACTTTTCATAAGTCATCTACCTATCGGCCGCAGACCAATGGAGCAGTTGAGGCCGCCAACAAGAATATCAAGCACATACTGCAAAAGATGGTGGAAACCTACCGAGACTGGCCAGATAAGCTGTCGTTTGCTCTGTGGGGCTACCGGACTTCAATCAGAACTTCTACTGGGGCGACTCTGTATTCATTGGTTTATGGGATGGAGGCCGTTCTACCTATTGAGATTGAGGTTCCGTCATTGCGGGTATTGGCTGAGTGTCAAATAGCCGAAGCAGATTGGCAGCAGAGCAGATTTGAGGAACTCATGCTATTTGATGAGAGAAGACTAAAAGCACTATACCATGTTCAGGGTTATCAACGCAGAATTGCCCAAGCTTTCAACAAGAAAGTGAAGTCTAGGAATTTAAAAGAAGGGGATTTGGTGCTCAAGGACAACTGAGCTCCCATCCACGACCCAAGGGGCAAGTTCAGACCTAATTGGACTGGCCCCTACATCATCAAGTCTATCCGGTCAGGTGGAGCTGTGGTTCTGATGGATCTGGATGGCTTGGAGTTTTCACAACCAATCAACATGGACAAGTTGAAGAAATATTACCCTTGAGAGGCTCGCTAGGCCGAAAACCCGAAAGGGCGACTTAGGCAAAACTCAGAGCACAAAAAATTTGAAACTACAAAAACTGAGCTCACAAGGTTGAAAACCTGCAAAGGGCGGTCTTGGCAAAAGTTAGAGCGTAAAAGGATAGTGAAAATACCCGGCGAACCTAAGCCTGAACAATGTAAGGCTTGATTCCCATCTTTGGGATACGTAGGCAACTTCATCCTGAAGTTCAGCCATAAACTTTTCCCCGATCAACTTTGTCCATTTTGATCATCTCAGTCATCTTTGTCCATCAGCATTTATCGCGATCTCCGGTATAGTGCTATTCAGACTAGGGGCAACTTTCCATTGCCACACAGTGCCGCGGTACTATTCAGACTAGGGGCAACTTTCCAGTTGCTAGGATCCGAGGTTGTGCATCTCAGTGACAGATCTCAGGCGTGTCCAGTTCTGATCCATGTCGAAAATAGTTTTGAAAAGTTTTAATAAGAGTTGACTTTGTTCAAATTAATCTTTTTACAACTAAGACCATTTTTAGACCAAAGCAGAAAATTTCCAGTACCACAACCTTCAATTTCATTGATTTCAAAACAGAGTTCTCTTGCTCTTGCATACAATTGAAATTGCTTTTTATTACACTCATAAAGAAAACTTGAAAGTACTAATAAAGCAATAAATCCGGGGCATAGTTAAGTCAGGTGTCCCTGCGCCCCCTCCCAGAGCTAGTCGAAGCCTCTGATGCCAAGCTAGGCCCAATCTGCGCCTCTTCATTGAGCCAATCCCAGCACTCGTCAGACAAAGTGCAACTGAAAGTGGGAGCGGGGGCCAAGAGCTCTCTAGGCCCCCATGCTGTATTGTGTCCGGCAAGCTGTGCGCCTCGGACCGGGAAAGCAGCCGGGTACTCAAGCCCCTCTGGAGAGCAAGTCTGATCATGACCAAACTGGCGTAGGAATCGAAACGGAAAGTAGAACACAGAGTGGGTCAGACCAATCAATTGGATCCCGGTCTGCCGGAACATGCTATAGCTCATTGCCGGAAGATTGAGCCAAGGACAGCGCCAAGCAATGCGGTCAGCAGACAAATTGCACATCCAGTTGAACCACCATCCCTCATCAAGTGCATCAACCAGGCGTTGTCGAAAGAAGTAGCCGCGGGCTGAGTAGGCAGGGCAAGAGTCCACAACCTGCAATTTATCCATCAACCATACCTGGGGAGGGATGAAAAATGAGAGAATAAAGAATAGAGAGACGTGCGATGAGAGAACAGTGAGACAAGGGTTTTATGAGAAAAAAAATGAGCCTGAGGGCCGAGTGATGTGAGCAAATACATATGTGAGATTGGGTGGGAAACATTACTTGCAGCAGTAGTGGACTCCCCGCAAATCTGGTCGTCTCCTGACGGTGGAAAGCATCCAAGCCCATCAGCGTTTCGGCCAATGCCATAGCAATACAGCTCTTCCCTTCCTTCAAGCCCTAAGCAACTTCAATCAAACGGATGTTGGGTCCACCCAGGCCGGGGCAAGCAGGAAGTGAGATAGCATGCACAAGCAGAGGGCATGTTGTCGGAAACCTTCCCAATGATGGTCGCCGCGGTCACCGGCACCAGAAAAATGATGAATCAAACCGAGGATATCCAGTTCCCCATTACAGATCAGAGACCGAGCATCATGCGCAGTAAGTCCACACATCCGCCCTAAAGCTTGGGTGTGGCCAAAGCGGAACTGGGGCAAGATCTCTTCATGACATTCAAACTCCATCAAAACTTGAAAATCTTCAAAAGTTGGACATACCACTTGCCCGCCAAAGCTAAAGACATGCGTCACCGGATTCCAAAACCTCGCCGCGGCATAGAGGAAAGGAAGGTGCAGCGGAGTACGGCTCAGCGTGAATAGTGCATTCAACCCGAAACCCCGGCAGTTCAACTTATCCGAGCCATCTAGGGAAGCAATCCAAGATGTGAGATTTTCGACGAGAAATGCTTCCATTTTTGTGCAAAACTAAGATGAATTGAATGAACCACGGAGCTAAGGCTTTTAAAGAGGAGAAGACACTATTCGGGGGACACGTGTCAAAAATTTGGCGGTTGCTGAGCTGAGTGGCCGGCCGGCCACCTTTTCTGGCAAGCCGGCCATTTTCTTTTCAAAAACTAGCCGGTGGCCTCCCCTTTGCAATAAAGCTGGCTGGCCAGCTCCCAAAAGTGGCCGGCCATGCTCCAATGTGTGTCCTTGGCCCTGTTTTACCCTCCGGGAGGAAGTTTCAAGCATTTCCGTGCAACGGGTGTGTCGAAGGCCTCCATTTCCCTCTGTTTCGGATGCGTTCTGTTGCCCAGGTCTTCCGAAGTACACTTTATTTTGTTAAGTTTTGTTTATCGAGTTGTTGTTTTGCTTATCGAGTTGTAAACTTGCTCAGATTTTGTTAAGTCTTAGTAAGTTAAGTTGTTTAGATTGTTGCGTCGGCTCACTACCTAACTTGGTGAATACACAGTGCACATTTCCATTCAAAACTCATTTTGTGCAAAATGGTGCGATACAATGCTGAGAGCATAAAATACAACACTTTTTCAAAAGCTATTTCATTCCATCATGCTTTTCTTGTTACAACAAACAAAAGGCACAAGTTTTACAGAAAATAAAACTGCCTAATAATGTACAATGTGCTACAAATTACTAGCAAAAAGGTAAATAAAACAGGGAACCGCAACATCAATGCTCTCAAGAGCAGGAATAAGAGGCCCTCTTCATCCTCTTCTGCAAAATAGTCTCTGCACCACCATCACCATCCGAGTCAGAGCCGTCATCCTCGGGGTCCCCCTCAGCCTCACCTCCACTCCCGGAACCAAGACCGGAGCCCTCCTCTCTGTTAGCAGATGTCTCCGACTGACGATCGATAGCCTCCTCCTCCTCATCCTCACCGGGCTCCTCCTCTATAATGTGTGCTCTGCGTCTGCGAGACGACCCCCCTCCTCGAGCTCCCCGAAAAGGCCTGGAAGGCCCAGCTCCTCGAAAAGGCCTAGACGGCCCGGCTCCTCGAAAAGGCCCAGATGGTCCACCTCTCCAAGAAGGCCCGGGTGGCCCGGCCTGCGGCTGAGCATATACCGAGGGCATCTGAGAATAAAGAGTTCAATTTGAATACATTAGTTTGAATATGTACATGAGATGCAGATACAAGAAAACTACATGAAGTGGGTACATGTAAATACAGTGTGTAAGTAGGGTGTGTGTCAGATGTGCTCTACACAAGTGGCCTATCAATGCAGTAGAATGTGCAAGATCAGCATACCATCAGAAGTATGATGAATGCCAGCAAACTAAAGGGTACCTGGAAGCCCATGATGGACAACCGCGCCTCCCTCCGCAGGACCATCCCCTCAAGAGAGGCTACCATCTCGAGCACCTGATCCATGTACTCAACAGGGGACTGCAGATGCAAAAGCAAGGGTATCAATAAAAGAATGAACGTCCAAGTATCTGAGTAGTTAGTCAAAGCTGTAAAACATACCGGTGGTGAGTCGGGGTCTCTGACATATCGGTGGCTGGGCATCGGAGGCTCTATCGGGATCGAAATCGGAGAGGTAGTCCCAAATTGCCACCCCATCAGCTTAGTCGGCATATCCGGCCATCCAGGATGATGATAAGTCAGGAGAATCAGGGGAACCAATCCACCCCCACCTCTAGATGTACCAGCCCTGCTGGTGGAAGGGGCGTCTGCAGCCCGAGCCTGGGTCTGGCTCGAAGATGGCATACCGACAGGCCTCATCGTCGGAGTACGGACTCCCGTCAATGGAGGCATCAGGTATATGTGACGGTAAGTAGCATAATCCCCCTCCTCAAGATGAAGTAAGGCATCAGTACCCAGCATAGCACTAACAACATCCCGGGAAGAGAGCCTATCAGCAATCCGCATACTAACTGGGGGTGCTGAGGGAGGGTCCTGAGAAGTATAGCCCCATACCTGATGCAAGAAGCGCTCCCCCAGAAACCAAGCCCTACCAACTGGCCCTTCAAATAGGATCCTCTACTGGGAGGCACCCCGCCCTCCGGTAAACTGGAATCGGAGACCATCACCTAAGGGCGCCCAGGGCTGCCATGTGATCTGCGAATAATCGATGCATAAACCAATCAGAAATCGGGAAAGTACAAGACAAATCAAAGATGAAAACAGAAAGGACTGAGAGTTCTGAAATACCTCCGTCGACCGCACCGTGTCGAAGTACTGCTGGAGATAAAGAAGAGACTCTCGAGGTCTTGGCCGGTGCTGGCCTTCAAATACAAGTGAGAACGGGGTCATGAGGGGCCCCTCTACCACCAACTCCGGGGCCAATGTCGGGAAATACACATAGACCCACAACTGTGGAAAACAGGGCAGAATGTAAATGCAAAGTGCTGAGGGCAAAATACAGAGTGTGGAGTGCGCCGTGTGTGTAATGTACAAGTAATGAGGAGCAGAAATGTAAATCAAGAGGGAAGAAAGTACCTCCCAGGCTCTCCAATAGCCGCCAAGTAAGTCCCCCCGTCCGCGGTAGGTCGCACTCATGTAGCAGTAAAGAGTAGCCAAGCCGGTACCACCCCAATCATACCGTCTGACCTGTGATAGGTCCACCAAAGCACTCAACAGATATAGCCCAACAGTGTTCCCCCTATCGGCGAACAAAGTAGTCCCGAAGAGGAACATCAGAAAACCACGGGCATACTGTGCTGCCTCCTCAGGAGTCCCGGGCTCCATCACCACCCTCCAAAAATGGGAAGAGAACCAGGTGTATCGGACTCTGCCCGAAGATCTATCAACAGGCGGGCGAGCCCCCAGTAAATATATCCAAGCGGCCTCCCACTGGCCCATGTCCTCGTCGTAAGGGATGGGCCGACCTCCCACTTCAAGACCAGTCAATACGGCAAAGTCAAGCGGGGTCATAGTCAAGTCCCCCGTGGTAGAAAAATGGAAGGAGTTGGTGGTGTCCCACTATCTCTCCGCCAAGGCGGCCATCAATGTCCTCCTGGCAGGACAACGAGATAGCCCAATGCAAAAGGGCCCGAACCCCGCCAAGTCAACTAAATCCCGGATAGCCTTCGGGAGCTCGGCATACCAATCTCTCGCTACAGTAGAGCCATATCCCCGCACAATGCGAGAAGTCACCTGCATTCAGAATGAATACATGTTTCAGCATAAAATGAATAAGCTGCGCGCAAATAAAATGAATAGGCTGCATACAAAGTAAAGAAAGTGAGCCGCGTGTTCAACTCTCAATCAGTGTGTGCTGCGTGTTCACCTTACATTCGGACTGTGTGTTCAGAAAATCAGTGTTTGGGCTGCGTGTTCAAATCTCAATCAGTGTGTGCCGTGTGTTTACCTTCAATTTGAGCTGTGTGTTTAGAAAATTAGTGTTTGGGCTGCGTGTTCAACTCTCAATCAGTGTGTGCTGCGTGTTCACCTTCCATTCGGACTGTGTGTTCAGAAAATCAGTGTTTGGGCTGCGTGTTCAACTCTCAATCAGTGTGTGCCGTGTGTTCACCCTCAATTTGAGCTGTGTGTTCAGAAAATTAGTGTCTGGGCTACGTGTTCAAATCTCAATCAGTGTGTGTGCCGTGTGTTCACCTTCTATTTGAGTTATGTGTTCAAGAAAATTAGTGTCTGGGCTGCGTGTTCAAACCTCAATCAGTGTGTGCTGCGTGTTCACCTTTAATTTGGGCTGTGTGTTCAGAAAATCAGTGTTTGGGCTGCGTGTTCAACTCTCACACAGTGTGTGCTGCGTGTTGACCTTCCATTCGGACTGTGTGTTAAGAAAACTAGTGTCTAGGCTGCGTGTTCAAACCTCAATCAGTGTGTGCTGCGTGTTCACCTTCAATTTGGGCTGTGTGTTCAGAAAATTAGTGTCTGGGCTGCGTGTTCAAACCTCAATCAGTGTGTGCTGCGTGTTCACCTTCAATTTGGGCTGTGTGTTCAGAAAATCAGTGTTTGGGCTGCGTGTTCAACTCTCAATCAGTGTGTGCTGCATGTTTACCTTCAATTCGGGCTGTGTGCTCAGAAAATCAGTGCTTGGGCCGTGTGTTCAACTCTCAATCAGTGTGTGCTGCGTGTTCACCTTCAATTTGGGCTGTGTGTTCAGAAAATTAGTGTCTGGGCTGCGTGTTCAAATCTCAATCAGTGTGTGCTGCGTGTTCACCTCTAATTCGGGCTGTGTGCTCAGAAAATCAGTGTTTAGGCCGTGTGTTCAATTCTCAACCAGTGTGTGCCGTGTGTTCACAATCAATTTATGGGCTGAGTGTTCAGAATCTCAAGTGATTGAACTGTGTGTTCAGAATGCAAACAGAATGCACGAAAAATTCATAATATATTGCAGAAAAGGTGAAAACGAAGTAAATACCTCTCGTGCCTCATGAGAGAGGTGATACTCTGGCTCTCGCAGAAGCAAATCCCCGGGCGCTCGCTCGTCAAAATCGGTGAAGTGATAGAAAATAGCCCGCAGAAACTGGTGGTTCGTACCTCTCGAGTATGAAGGGTCGAACCCTCGGAGGCAGAGCCATGATATCGGGATCACCTCCGGCATCCGCAGGACCTCCACCGTGAGGAAAATGACCGACCATTTTAGAAAATCTGCAAAAGGGGCAAAAAATGAGCAAAAATGAGCCAAAATTGGAAAAAGTCAACAAAAGTCAACTCTCGGGAAATGAAAAAAGTCGACAAAAGTCAACTCCTGAGAAAATCTTCCAAATATTGAGACAAACTCACCTCAACTGGCGAAAATGGGAAAAGAAGCCTCGAAATCAAAATTTAATCGGTTCAAAGTGCTTAAAACTGAAAGATTTCGCGAAAACAACTTGCGTGGGACGTTGGAAAACGCCTATAGAGCACAGATCTGAGAGACAAAATGGTTTGGGAAGGTAAAGGAAGTATTTTCGGAGCTGCACTTGTGAGCACAAAGAGTTTGGATGAGTGGATTTAAAGAAAAGAGGGTGAAATGAAAAAATTGCCCGCGGATTTGGCTAGGTGGCCGGCCGGCCACCTTTCCTGGCAGGCCGGCTACCTCCTTGCCTTCCCCCTAGCCGGTGGCCTCCCCTTGGGAAGGGAGCTGGCCGGTGGTGTTCCCCACTTGCCCCCCAAGGTCTCTGCAAATTTTTAGAAGGATTGGAGTCCCCGGGACCGGAAAAAGTACAAGAGAAGTGCACTTTCCGTCGCGAAATTGCTCCGCTGGAACTTCAGCTTCAACTTCTGACGTGTGTCTCATCATTACTCATCAAAATCAAGGTGTATCCTTTTTGAACATGTTGTAACCTCTCCGGGAGGTGAACCGGAGGCCGCGATCGAGTCGCCCTCGCCGAAACGCGCATTTCCTTGCTCGCTGTTTTGTGACAAACACGCATCCTGATTTACGCTTATTCTGCATTGTTGTGCACGTAACTTGCATTCTCATGCGCGTACTTGCATTGTTATGCACGTCTCTTCGATATCACCAAGCCTCCGTGCTCAAACTCGCGTCGCCACGCGTGTTCTCCCTGCATTGTGATGCACTTTTCTACCGGCACTGCATTTGTCTGCATTCAGGATCACATTGAACATATGTTGTCAGATTTGTTGTGCTTGTTGAGTTTCTTTCTTTTGCAGGCACGATATTGTATGTACGGTTCATTTGAAGCTGGTGCGACCAGACGAATCGTGCAGGTATCGTATCTTCTCCGTGTGAGACGCGACGAGAATTGAATAATTCTCTGCATTCCTAACTGCATGAATTATAGTTGTTGCTTTGCATTCTTGCTTAAAACTATTGCATCTATTTGCAAATACTTGCTTCATTACAGCTTGCTGCATTTGCACGATCATCAAGTCACATCTGGCCTTGTGCATACCGTTTTGCATTTTGCCCCCTGCCTGCGGGCACGCCTGCGGGCACATCTCTGTTTATCTCACCTGTTTGTCTAAGTCTTCGGCCTTGTCAAAAATGGGTCGTCTCTGGGCTTTGACATTCATTCCCGTCACTTATGACTTCCGAGTTCTGTCAAAGAGGGGCAACTGTAGACACCCCATTTTTGACCGACCATAAGACTCAGATGTCACCGATTGAGCACTTGGTGATGCTGCATATCGTGCTCGTTCAGAGGTTTCAGAGTCTCGGCTGTGAGCCTTGCCTCCGGACTTCCGGATTCTTTCATGCTTTGCCTCGGTTTACGAACCAGGCTCGATTTTCTCTGTTTCTCTTCTAGAAGGAAGGGAGAGGTCTCGTAGATCATCTCTCAGTGGCCGTAGGCTACGTTTCGTGGTCGTAGGCCATTTTTCCCGTTTCGGAGCCCGGTTCCCGGTTTTCGGAGCTGTTGGCCGTGTGCCTTGGTTCGGGACCGCTTAACCACCTCCATTTTCTCCGGTTTTTGGCAGGCATCTTATTTACTCCCTTTTGAGGGACACTGTGGTCCGAGAGACCAACTTCGTGGTCGAACACCACTCCCGGTGCCTAACTGTCAGTTTTCGGGGCCCCGGACTGCGCGTTTCGGCCCCCGAACCTTCATTTTGCATCGGTTTGAGTTCTTTTTTTGCAGGGACCTCTGTTTCATTGTTGAGAAGGTCGTAGAAGGGTGGGAGGCCAGTAATTGTTTCAGCAACCAGTTATATTCCTTCATCGCCCTCCGTCGCCCGTTTTTCTCACTTGGAAGCCAATGTTGACCACCCTAAGGCCACTTTTTCTTGCCCTAAACCACATATTTGTGTTGTAGACACTTGGGAGGCCACCAATATCACATGGACGGCCAGTAATTGTCATTGACCCGTTTGAACCCCTACTAAAAGTGGCCTTTTTCTCTCCTGGTTCACTGTCTCCAGTTTTTGACCACATATTTGTGTTGAGCACACATGGGAGGCCACCAATATGTGGTCGCCGGCCACTAATCTGCATTGCACCTTTTGACCCTTGGCTGGCCGGCCATGGGGAGAGCCGGCCGGCCACCTGCAACCTTGATAAAGGGCCGGCCATGATCCTCATTGATGGTACATTACAAATACACATTTTGTTTCCCCCCAGATTTTGTATCCGGGGGGCCAACTTTTGCGGGGAAACTTGAATTGTTTTCCCCCCCATTTTTCCCCCTCTTTCTCCCCTCTTTTGCCTATATAAATAGCCCCCAGCCCTTGTCTTGAGGGTTAGAAATTTTGTGTTTAAGCCTCTTGTATTGGAGCTCTCTCTCTTTACACTTCAACCCTCCAAACCTCCTAAACCTTACACCATTTCTACACCACCACCGAGCACCACCCCACCACCTCCATTCCAGCCACTTGGAGCTGCTTTCCAGAGCTAAGGAGCACCATTTCTTGTGCCAAGAGGTTGTCAAAGATTGGTCTACAAGGGTGAGTCATTTTTCCCTCTTTTGAGTTCATTTTTGCATGCTTTCTTAGCCATTCTTGCTTACACTTTTGGGCTCCGACCCTAACTGAAAATAGAATTTTTTTGAGCTCTTTTTCATGTTTGTTTAAGGGCCTCTTACTTTTTGAGGCTTCCTTTTTGCACTTGTTCCTTTACCTCTATTGTATGCCTATTTCTTGTGTAGTATTTTTGGCCTATGTATAAACTTTTTTGAGCTCTGTCATAAACTGTAAAGTGGCTTATTTTGATCCCTTCTTCAACATTTTTCAAGGGCTTATCACTTTTTGAGGCTTCCATTTGCCACTTGCCTTTATATCCCTCTTTTGGCCTTATTTTGCCATGATTTGTTAGCCTCTTGTGCTTCTGTTTTTGGGCTCTGATCCAAACTATAAATGGCCTTATTTTGACTCCCTCTTTATTTTTCATTAAGGGTCTTTTGATGTTTGAGGCTTTATCTTTGCTCTTTGTGTTTAAACCTCTTTTTTAGGCCTTATTTTGCATAGTATTTTAAGCATGCTTGTACACTGTCTTGGGTCTGGTCATCAACTGTAAAATGCCATATTTTGGGCCCCTCTTCAACATTGTTGAAGGCCCCTCTTGTGTTTGATGCCAGAAACCATCACTTGCTTCTTTGTCCCTCTTTTGGCCCATTTCTTGCATGAGAGCTTAACCATACTTGTGTTTGTTTTTGTGGCTTGTGATAAACTGTAAAATATCATATTTTGGGTCCCTCTTCAATTTTTTAGAAGGGCCCTTCTCTTTGTAAGGTCAGAAGCTGCTAGTTGCTTCATTATCTCGCTTTCGGGACCATTTTTGCATGTTGATTTAGCCCCATTTGTGTTCACTGTTTGGCCTTTCTTAAAACTGTAAATATGCTTGTATTGGGGCTTCCTTAATTCTGTCTTCACACTTCATGTTCAAATAATGCATGCATTGCATAGCCATAGGTCATTCCATGTACATAATTTCATGTTTCGGGATTCATTTCATGCATCGGGTGCCATTTTTCCATGTTTCGGGGCTGTTTTGCATCACTATTTGCTACTGAAATTTGCATGCTAGTATGCCATATTCCAGGCCTTGTTATGTCTTGTTAGAGTGGCATTCTGTGCCTTAGGTTCGGCCCTCGGTTTGCGTGCACGTGTGCACACATTTCGAGTATCTCATTTCCATCTAATGGCCTCCTATGTGAGTGTGTCTGAGGCCCACTTGTGTTGGTGTAAGTCCATTATGCATTGTATATGCCGTTTCATTTCATAGCATTGTGTATGCTAGGTTGTATGTTAGTGCATTGTGTATGCCATGTTACCTCGTGCATCGTGTATGCCATTTCATAGCCTTGTGCATGTTAGGTTGTATCTTAGTTTGCATTCATGCATATCATGCATATTGCATTGTGTTCGGGATAGGAGTTAGCCCGGGCACGGGAAACGAGGTACGTTTCATACTCCGAGTGACGGAACGTGTCTCAATTTCCCAGTCACCGACACTCCAGATTGTCCATGATGGAGTTAGGTCTTAGTTGTATTTTCATGTGCATTCATTCCATATTGAGTTGTGCAATTCGACTCCTCGGCCATCATGCATCGAGATGCGTGATTGGTGGCACGAGGATCGAGACATGCATACATTTGTGAAAATACATTGCTATGCCCCTTTCCTACTCTCTGTTGCAGCAAATCAAGAATCAGCAGTCTTCCGGGGCTTGGCGCGCTTTCCAAAAATCATTGCAAAACAGAGGCTAATTGGGGCATCACAGTGGATTTCCGTGCAAAGGCAACCCGAATATGCATCATTCATCATCTGAAGAAGAATCGAGGCAGTCCCTAGCTTGCATGCTAGTTTACAGTTTTTCCTAGTTAATTTTGTTAATTAATTAGGAATTTGCACATATTTTGGACTGTATTATTTATTTGGACTGTACTATTCGGAACTGTATATTATTCTTTCGGACCCTCCGAGTGAGGGCAATGTTGTAATAAGTGTGCGTGTGTGTGATGTATGTCTTCCAACCCCATGTCTTTCTTCCCTTTTATTTACTTGCTTATGATGGTTAGATTAGAGCATGTTTCAATTAGCATACAGTATGATAGCATGTTGCATTCATTCATCTGTTTTGCATGCACCGGGCTCGGCGCATCATACTAACTGCATTTGTATTTCAATTCCAAGTTGAATACATGATAGCTGTTGCATCTCATATGCCATGTTTAGAATAGCCGAGCCTGCTATAGTTGCATTTTTGCATGTGTTGAATTAGGCATTTCTGTATAGTTAGGATCATGCATGATTTCTAATCGGTTTCTATTTTGGCTTGGAGTACTCGGTGAGTTTTTATGCTTTAGCATCCTTGCATGCGTGTGAGTGACTGCCATGAATAGCACGCTTACCATGAGGCTATGTGCTTATGTGATATAACTGCCTGAATGCCTGTGGGTGAAGGTTGGGTTATTTGGATTGGAACAAATCATCAACTGTGAGTTTTAAGCCCACTAGATAGTGGCAAAACCATGTTTTCTAAGCCCACCTAAGGGTGGCAAAATCTGTATTTTAAGCCTACTTGCGAGTAGCAAACCATCTTTCAAAAAACAAACATGAAATGTTTTGTTCCAATTCAGGCGACCCGGTCTATACTTGTATGCTGTGCGCATCACATAGTAAATCTAGGCTATTAACCAGAATAAGAGCACACAATGTTTTCAAAACTAGATATCATGGTTAGTAGAGGCCGATCTCTGATCGGGCGAGCGGGGGTGCTCACGAAGTGACCTTCCCCAATCGTACCCAAGTTCCCGAGCCGAGGCAACTTTGGTGACGACGGACACGTGGCCTTAGGCAACGAGTCAGGGTTTCCTAAATTTCCCAAAATAAAATATTTAGGTGGCGACTCTGTATCTGGCAAAGCAGTCCATGTTTGGCACTTCTTTTAAAAAATCTGTTTTCTCAAAACGATTTGCCGGATTTGGACTCTTTGGTTCAGATTACGAACCGTAACACAAAATTGAGTCCGAACTGTAGCGAGGTCCCCTGCGGGCCTGTCTACAAGTGGCCCTCTCTTTATTTGGACTTGACAATCATGTCGTCCACGTACACCTCAACCTCTTTGTGGATCATGTCATGCAATATCGTGGTCGCGGTCCATTGATATGTAGCTCCAACATTCTTCAGTCCAAATGGCATCACCTTGTAACAGTAAGTCCCCCACAGGGTGGTGAAAGCGGTCTTTTCCCGGTCTTCAGGTGCCATCACTATCTGATTATAGCCTGAGAAGCCATCCATGAACGAAAGCAAAGCATGCCCCGCTGTGAAGTCTACCAACTCATCGATATCCGGTAAGGGAAAGTCGTCCTTTGGACTAGTTCTGTTCAAATCCCTAAAATCCACGCATACCCTGATCCTACCATCCTTCTTTGGCACCGGAACGATGTTGGCCAACCAAGTCAGGTATTCAGAAACCAGCAAGAACCCTGTGTCAATTTACTTGGTGACCTCTTCTTTAATCTTGAGGGCCCAGTCCGGGCGGATCCTTCTGAGTTTCTGCTTGATGGGTCGGGCCTCGGGGTCAAGAGGGATCCGGTGCTGTACAATCTCCGGATCGATCCCAGGTATGTCTTCGTAGGACCACGCGAAAACATCTTTGAAATCTTTTAATAAAGCGACTAAGCGCTCGCATTCCTCCGAAGACAACGTGGACCCGATCTGGACCAGCCGTGGGTCCTTCTTAGTACTAACATTCACAGTAGTGATTTCATCAACTAAAGGTTTAACAAATCTTTCCTGCTCTTGATCAATTAAGCGTTGCAAAACCGAAGGAATTTCTTCCTCATTGTTTTCATCAAAATTTTGAAAGTCCTGATTCAAGCAATAAATCAAAGGTACAGAAAAGTACTCAGCAACCACAGCCACATTATTCTCATTAATTACTTCCAAACCATCCGATTCTTTTGTTACAACAGACTTAAAAGAGAAAGAAAAAGACGACCTAGACAGGACTGTGGCATCCGGGTTATCACCCCCAGGAATACTGGACTCAGACTCAGTCGAGCTGGAATCCGATTCCAACTCACAAGACTCGGTGGAATCAGATTCCGGCTCACTACCTGACCAAGTACTACTTGACAAAAATCCCTCCTCGTACTGCCAAATGAGGGAGGGTGCGATGGATGCATCCAAAATATTTGTTGGTAGGCCCGCAGCCGTTTCATCCCCGATCATGGACACCGAGAAGTTATCCCCAAAGCACTTCTGTTCGATCGGAGGATCTGAAAGTAGACATGCCAGCGCTACCCCCATTTCACTTTCGGCGTCTTTAGACTCTACTTTCTTGCTCTGCTTAACCTCAACTGTTGGGTCTGCCTACTCTTCGGCAACGTCATCCCTGGATAACTGTAGGTCAAAGAAAATCTCAAAACCTGGCACGCGCTTCCTCTCCGCGTTCAGCCACGGCTCTGGGAAGCCACAAAACGGAAAGTCCTCCCTCTCCCGGATGAAGCGTCCGTTTAGGGTACCCTGAATGGGTCTATGCATCAGCTCAAAAGGCTTCCCCACCTGCTTCGCTCTGGCTCTCCCAGCCATCTCCTTACCTTTCCTTACCCAATCCTCTTTGGCGGGCAGATAACCCAAGCTAAAGGTATGGGGGTTGTGTGGCACTTCAGCCAATGCTGCAACGCCCTTCCGGCCGCTCTTTCCCAATCCCATCCCGGGGATATGTTGAAGCTTGTTCATGAGGTATACTAATTGAGCACTGACATACACCCCCTCATTAATAGCCATGATGTTCTGCACGACCCGGGCCTCAGCCAGGGTAAAACCCGACATGAACACATCCTCCATACCGTGCTCAATTTCCAAAACTGGCGTAGAAACTTCCGGCGGTGGATGGATCGATGAATTCCCAAAAACAATGGCTACTCCCTTCCCATGGGGGTATTTTACCATCTGATGCAAGGTGGACGAAACTGCCTTTACTTGGTGCAACCACGGCCGCCCCAAAAGTAGGTTGAAGGTCGCGGGAACCTCTAAGACGTGAAAGTCTACCTCATGCTGTCCTGGCCCAACCTTGGTTGGAATTTTCACTGTCCCTATGACTTCTCTGCTCGTGTTGTCATATGCCCGAATCACCTGGGCTGTCGGCACAAAGTCTGCGGTCTTTAAACCGATTGCATATGCAGTCCTTACTGGGCACACATTGATGGCGGATCTGGTATCAACAAGAACCACTGGAATCCATTTGTTTCTACACTCCACGGAGATGTAGAGTGGCTTGTTACGGTTCGCACCCTCAGGTGGCAATTCCTTGTCGGAGAAAGTCAACATCGGGGTAGCGCCTCTCGAAAAAACTAAGCCCACCAGCTGCTCCGGCGTGGTTTATATCGAGAGCTTGGCCTTGCCCATGGCCGATAAGACAGCTTGCCTATGCACCCGCGATGCCATAAGCAGTCCCCAGATGGAGATGTCTACTTGTATCTTTTTCAATTGTTTGAGCACAGCTTCAATTGTTTCAACCGTTTCATCTTCAAGTTGCTTCTCTTTTTGCTTTTCTGCCTCCCTATCTTTCCCAGACGCCTTTGGCTGATCTAGATGTGGGGGCTTGAAATACCGCCCGCTTCTAGTCGTATGATCGACTTCGCCGATATACCAGGTATCGTCTGGCTGGTTGCTCCCCCAATCCTCATCCGTGTGGGCAAGACATAGATCATCGTCTTTCCACCACATTACGTCGGTAACCAACAGACACATGTCCGACTCTAGTATGACTGTTCTCGTACTCACAGTACCCTCCATCCGTATGCTCGCAGCATTGTCTGTCCCTGCACAAACAGCAATTTCAGTCCCCACGTGGGCTTTAGCTTTCCTGATTCTCTCAGAATCCCCAAACCTTCCCTGTTCCAACTGCGTCAGTACACTTGTTTGTTCAACAATTCCTGTATTCAAAATGCTCCAATCTTGAGCGAAATTCTTGACACCGGTGCTCTCCGGCGATGTATCCTGATTTCCGGCCCTTCCGACTACCACTGTTATTCTTGCCCCTGCCGGGCCCTATTCCAACTGAGATTCTTCGACAACGTCTGGCAAGTCATCAAGCCACCCGGTGGCCTCTACTGATTCCTCAAAATCTGACCAGTTGACGGCCATGTGCCCTGGGCCTTGTTCGTTGAAAACTTGGAAGTCAGCCAAGTCCCCTTCCACAACCGCTAAGTCCTCTGACCTCTGATCAAATCCATCATCCTGTATCACACAAAGTTCTGCCCTCTCTGGCAATTCCACACTTGACTTAACCTGGCCTGCTGACAGAATGTAGTCACTCGGACTGTAAATTTCTTCGGCAAAACTCCCAGATTCCTCAGATTCTAACTCGACAATCCCATTCTCCTCTGAAATCTCCCTTATCCTGTCTTCGACAGTCACCATCATTGGTTCGGGTTGGGTTCTGGAGATGTCCAACATGCACAAGTCAGTGCAGTCAGGAAGGAGCACCTCCGGCTTGGGTAGGTGGGATAGAGTGATATATATGCTAGGATCGTAAGACACGACCCTAGTCTGGATAAAGTTGATTCTTTTTGGAGGTGGAGCTTGGTGGTGCGGTGGGAGAGGGTTTGTTGTGACAATGGGTTTTTCGGGAGGCATAATCACCCCATTATCAATGAGATCTTGAATCTCATGACGTAATCGGTAGCATTGGTCGGTGTCATGACCGTGCTGTTAGTGAAATGCGCAATATTTGGTTGGGTTGTGGGTAGGGGGAAGTTTTTCCGGCAATGGCCTCGGCTCTAGGGGCTTCAAGTGCCCTTTTCTGATTAAGACCCCTAGAGCTTTGGATAGGGGCATATATAGTGGAGCGAAGGTTCTTTGGTTTTTGGGCGGGTATTTGGCTATTTATGTATTGCTTCCGGACGCACCGGAGAATGGCATGGCTGCCATGGTTCTTGGAGGGGGGATGGTGGTGACCATGCTCACTTCTGAGGCTCTTGTAGTTGTAGTGCTGCTCGGGCCCGCATTAGTATTGTGGTTGAAGGTTCTTCTGGGTTGCTCCCTGTTACTGTCAATTAAGCCTTGCTTCAATGCATCCTCAATCTGTACTCCCATCTCATGCAGATCTGAAAAGGTAGGGAAGGGGAGCACGATCACTTTCTGCATCAGTTTGTGTTGGAGGTTGCGCACAACCATCCGTATTTGATCCTTATCCGTTGGCCTAATGGTCATCATTGAAGTCTTGGCCCTCCAGCGGGTCACAAATTCTGAGAAGCTCTCCTTAGCCTCCTATCTCATCGTCTCAAGATCACGGGTCATAATCTCGATTTGTGTTATATGAGTATTGTGCAATGAAGGCCTTAGCCATCTCGTTCCAGTTTCTCTTGACATCATCTTCTAATTTGGTGTACCAGATGGCCGCCACACCCGATAGGGTCTGGCCGAACAGAGACAGCTTCTGTAGTCTGGTGAGGCCCATCGACCTTAAAATATCTGAAAACAACCTCAAGTGCACCATGGGGTCCCCGGACCCATCAAATCGATCAATTTGCGGCATCTTGAATCTGTCTGGCAGCATCATAGCTGCGTCGGTATACTCGTCCTCAATGTCAGGGATGGTCTTGACTCCTTGGCATTTCTTAAACATCTTTTCCAATTTGCTCAGCTTTAATGCGGTGGGGTCCACTTCGGACTCGAAGGGAGAATCCGATACATTGATAGGCGTGGGCGCCTTGGATAGTTGTGGTAGAATCGGGGGCGGAGCCGGCCCCATTGGAACATCTGTATCCTCTTGGATAAACTGGACATTTGGTGTCTCCTTGGGTATCGGAACCCTTGGTGGGGGAGGGGCTTGATCTGAAGCAGATGCCCCGGCTTGCTGTTGTAGCCTTATGATTAACTCTGCTTGTTCAGTCATAACCGTGGCCTGTTGTTTGGCGAACTCCGCCTGCTGGACAGCGTCTTGCTACATAGTCTTCATGCTTTCTTGGAGCTGGCGCACCATCTCCTCTAAACTTGCCATACTGCTCTGATCTAGCTGTATTGCCAGTATATGTTCCCTCTCTACGGGAGAAACAGGACTCTGATTCCTACTGTACCTAGGCGGGATGGACGAAGCCCTCTGAACTATCTGTCGAACTGATATCCTCTGCCAAACTGCCCTCCGTCAGGTAACCGGGGGTAAAGAATGATACACTGGTTGTCCGTCTACCAGATCCTCAGATCGATGGAGTCAACGACCTCTTGTCCAGAGTGCTTGGGGGATATCTGCTTGGTCTGAAGCAATTGTGCTAAACTACCTAGCAAAAAGATAAATAAAGCAGTAATAAGGAAATAAACAACCAGAAAAACGGACAGCATAACAGCGTAAATCAACACACAACACACAGTTGGGCATCACAACACACGATTGATAAGCTGAATACACTGTTCTCAGTCATTGATCATTGTTCCCAGATTACTGCCCCCAAAACCGAATCTGATACCCGCAGATAACTGATCCTCAAAACACTGGTGCCCGCAAGCCTGATGCCCAAACTTGCAAACTGACATGCGCATTCCCTGTAGAGATACACTCTAAAAGCACATAGCAAGTAAAAGAGAGCCAAAACACCCCTATGTTGGGGTAGGGTTTCCTTGTCCTATTTTGTCAGGAGCTAGGGTTTCACTACGTACGTAGCGGTTTCAAACAACCTATAATCGGGTAAGCAACCTGTCCTAACTTGGAATGGTCACTATGGATTCCAAATATGCACTAGGTCGAATGGTCAAAAGGGTGCCCCGGTAAAACCGGGGTTTGTCTTCCCATACTGGCAGAGCCCGTAGCCGGTAAGCCTTATGCCACGCAGCCTCCGGCAAACCACTCAAGAATAGCAGATGGCAAACACGGTGTCCGAGACGCACCAATGCACATGCAATGCAAAGAAACACATAAGTGTAGTCAAAACAAGATATCATGAGTTCGAGTCAAGTTCTCTATACTCCCCAGCGGAGTCGCCAGAAACTGTAGACGTCCCGAAACGTCCCGGGAGGGAAATCCCGTTTTGTTCATTGAAGCTCACTACAGTTCAGGACTCAATGTTACAGTCCTGTATCTAATCTCTCAGAGTGCAATGCAAGACCAATGAATCATCAAAGAGTCCAAATCCGACAAATCGTTTTTGAAAATAGATTTTTTTTGAAAGAAGTGCCAAACATGGACTGCTTTTCCAGATACAGAGTCGCCACCTAAATATTTTATTTTGGGGGGAATTTAGGAAACCCTGACTCGTTGCCTAAGGCCACGTGTCCGTCATCACCAAAGTTGCCTCGGCTCGGGAACTTGGGTATGGTTGGAGAAGGTCACTTCGTGAGCACCCCCGCTCACTCGATCAAAGATCGGCCTCTACTAACCATGATATCAAGTTTTGAAAACATTATGTGCTCTTATCCCGGTTATTAGCCTAGAATTACTATGTGATGTGTGCAGCATACAAGTATAGACTGGATCGCCTGAGTTGGAACAAAACATTTCATGTTTGTTTTTGAAAGCGGTTTACTACTCGCAAGTAGGCTAAAATGCGAATTTTGCCACCCTCAAGTGGGCTTAGAAAACATGGTGATTTGCCACTATCTAGTGGGCTTAAAACTCGCAATCAATGAATTGTTCCAATTCAAGTAATCCAACCTCCACCCACAGGCATTCAGGCAGTGATATCACATAAGCACTTAGCCTCATAGTAAGCATGCTATCATGGCAGTCACTCACACACATGCAAGGATGCTAAAGCATAAACACTTACCAAGTACTCCGAGCCAAAACAGAAACTAGTTAGTAATCAATGCATGATCCTAGTTCATGTTGAGATGGCTAATGCAACACGTACAAGAATGCAACTAAGATAGGCTCGGCTATTCTAAGATGGCATACGATGATGCTACAGCTAACACGTATTCAACTTGATATTGAAATATAATGCAGTTAGTATGATGCGCCGAGCCCAGTGCGTGCAAGACAGATGAATGGATGCAAACATGCGAGCATAAGTATGCTAATTGAAACATGCCTTAAACTAACCATCATAAGCTGGTAAATAAAAGGGACAAAGACGTGGGGTTGGAGGACATACATCACACCACACACGCTTATTACACAATTGCCCTCGCTCGGAGGGTCCAAATAAATATTACAAAACAAATAAATAACTGACTAGTCTAGCTAATTAAATATTACAAAAGCTTCCAATTAAATAACAAATTAATTACAAAAAGAAAGGTGGCCGCAGCCCTACCTCAGAATGCGTGAATGATGCATGCTTGACTCGCCTTGCTCGGAAACCCGTACCATGCCACTGTTGCCTCTGTTTACACTGCCTTGCTCCTCTGAAAATTATGAAAGTTCCCAGAACTGCTTTGAACTTCATCCTGAGTGTTGTGGAGTGCCACTGGCCAGAACAAAAGGTCGCCGGCCATGGGAAAGGGATTATCAGCCAAATATTGTGTCATCGACAGAACACTGATGGCCGGTCGGCACTAAAGATGGCCGGTCGGCCATTTATTCCTGCAGAATCCCTTGAAGAACACTTCAAGAATAGCAAGTGCAAACCCCTTTTCTGATCAAAACCAGTCCAAAACCTCCAAGAACAACCTCTCAACGCCTCAAGAACCGAAGTATGGTGTAATACTATGTGTTCTAGTGCAAAACTAAGAACAAATCACCCTTTTAGGCCCTCTAATACACACAAATGAAGAGAGAGAGGGAGATATAGAGAGAGAGGGTGATATATATCAGAGATATATGTAATTAGGTCTAGTTTTGCTGAACCTCCTCAAAGGAGAGGAAAGGTCTCCTTATATAGACAAGGCAAAGTGTTAAGCTTCTTAGAGAAGCTAACAAAAGGGTCAAGGCTTCTAAGGGAAGCTAAGGCAAAGGGGCCAAGGCTTCCTGAGGAAGCTGGGACAGGGGTGCAAGCTTCTTGAGGAAGCTAAGACAAAGGTCCAAGCTTCCTCAAGAAGCTAGGCCAAAAGGGTGCAAAGGGTGCAAATTCCTCCATACACGTGTATGGAGGACAAGTTCGTGCATTCCAGTTGGCACAGCTGGCATGCACCATGCCTGAAAAAGGAAAAAAGGAGGTGTCGGCCAGAAAAGGAGTCCATCAGCCAAACATATGGTCGGCCGACCACAAAAAGAGCCGACCGGCCATCACCAATGGCCGGTGGAAATAAAACAAGGCCGGTGGCCCTAAGCCAAGGCCGGTAGGTACCGGGGATAGCTAACAAGCAATTCTCTACCCTCAGGTGCAAGAAACAAACAAGTGTTTGGTCCAACCAAGCACAAGACAGTCGAGTTAAGAGATCCCGAGGCAAGGCAAGTAGCCGAGACCTTCGGGAACTCAAAATGAACACAAACATGGATGATCACCGAGTGTTCAAACGGTGACGTCCAAGTCTCGAGGACGGTCAAAAATGGGATGTCTACAATCATCAGCGAACAACAGTCACTCTCCTGGATTCAGATGGCCTCGAGATCCTAAAACCATTTGACATGGACAAAGCTACACTTTTACCCTTAAGAAGCTCACGGGGCTAAAAGCCGGAAGGGCGACCCAGACAAAAGTTAGAGCAAGAAAAAGAAAAGAAAAAGAAAAATGCAAAGAACAAAGAAAAGAAGAAATGAAAGGAAAAGAAAAACAGAGCTCGCAAGGTTGAAAACCCAGAAAGGGCGACATTGGCAAAAGTTAGAGCGTAAAAGGAGAGGTTAAATACCCGAGTGTACTTTAACCCGGAACTACGTCAGGCTTGATTCCCATGTTTGGGATACGTAGGCAACTTCATTCTGAAGTCCAGCCATAAACACTTCGAAATCGATTGTGTCCATGTAATGGTTCTGATCATCTTTGTTTTCTCTATATCCGAGAGTATGGTTGTGATCGTCACTTTGAGGACTGATTACAGTGTGCTGCGGTGCTATTCAAACAAGGGGCAACTTTCTGTTGCCATACAGTATGCTGCGGTGCTACTCAAACAAGGGCAACTTTCCGTTGCCATACAGTGTGCTGCGGTGCTATTCAAACAAAAGGCAACTTTCCGTTGCCATACAGTGTGCTGCGGTGCTATTCAAACAAGGGGTAACTTTCCATTGCCGTACAGTGTGCTGCAGTGCCATTAAGACAAGGGGCAATTTTCCTTTGTTTTGGATCTGAGGTTGTGCATCTCAAGAGTAAATTCTGTGCTCGTCGAGCAGTGGCCATTTGCAGAAACAGTTTTTGAGAACTTTTAAGGAAGTTGACTAATTTTCTCTCGAAAACTATTCATTTTTTTCAAAACTGGACCATTTCTTGGACCCGAAAAGGAAAATTTTCAGTGCTCATAGCCTGAGTTGCATGATTTCAAATCAAAAAGTTGAACAAGTGTGTTAATCTAACTCTCATATTGGTCAAAATTGTTTTAGTAGAAAGCAAAAAAAAAAAAGGTTAAAATGATGAACTAGGGGCACAGTTGAGTCAGGTGTTCTGTCTTTTCTCCATTGTCAACACACTTGCCAGAAAGGGCACTCTACTTGCCAGAAAAGGGCACAACTGAAGCTAATAACAGAGGGCCGAAATCTCTCTCATCCTCCGAACAGCAAGGTATCAAGTCAAGTGCGAAGCATGATCTGAAAAGGGTGCAGGATATTCCACTCCTTTATCCGAAAAGGTCTGGTCACATCTGAACTGGCCAAGGGCATCATCAGCCGATGTCAGCTACATATTTGCTACACACCCAGTTGTGGCACAACCCTTCTGTGCAAGGAACTCACTGGCTGTGAGCGAAAAAAGAAGAATCTAGCAGAATGCTAGGGGCAAGAGCCCGCAACCTCCTATTTATCCATCAACCACCCAGGGAAGGGACAAAACATGAGAGGTTGAATAATAGAGAGATGTACGATGAGAGAAAAAGTGAGAAAATGGCTTTTTCAAAAAAACAGAGCCTGAGGGCCGAGTGATTTGAGAATCACAAATAAGAAAGGGTGGGAAACATACTCGAAGAAACTGGCTCCTTGCGAACTGAGAGGTCTCTTTCCATTGGAACACGTCTGAGTGTCATGTGTGTTGTTTTGTTTGTCTCGATTCTTGCTTTGAGTCGTTTCGAGTGTTACTTGATGTGTTTAGGTTGTTTACCTTTTGTTTTTCGTTGTTGAGTCATTTTTTGCTGTGGCCAATCGTAGGCTCAATACCCGGTTAAGAACTCATTTCTCAATTTCAAATTCAGAAATAAAATCGTTTTGTGCTCGGAGTGCTGTGCCATTCTCCACATTTGTGTAAAACAGGATTTGTTCATTCATAGAAAAAAAAAAAAAAAAAGACCGCAGGGTTCAACCCCGGTCATGTGAGAATAGTAAAACTAGGACCTGTCTGAAACTACATAGGTTCCAGACTACAAAGCAAAAGAAAAGAGTGAAAATTTGGAGCATCTGAGTTTGTTTCAACTTCGGCAAGTCCTGTCATTGCATCCTGTATGTTCAGAACGAGCTATGTGTTTAGAGTGAACAGTGTGCTGTATAAGCTGTGTGCCAAATAAACCGAGTACTGTGTTATGAGTTGCGTGTCCAGAATGAGCAGTGTGCTGTACGAGCTGTGTGTTCAAAGTGAAGAGAATACTGTGTTGACTGTTTCAAGCCAGGATGGCAATCAGAAATGCTCTCCCTGAGCATCATTCCATGCCAGGGGCATCTTGGCTGTGTTTACGATGAGTTCCTAGGAGACCAACTGCAACTATGGAAACTAGAGTTCGAATGGCTGATGCCTAGAACACAAAGGTTTGGAATTTTCAAGACTAAAGTCTGGTTTTAAATACCCAGGGGTGTATCCCTGACTTGAAATCTGTATGGAAGCCGCATAGATTGAGGTAGCGGGTATGTGCCTCGGTTCTTGATACTGAACCAACCTAGTATGTCACCGTTGGAGAATAGGAAAAGTTGTGAATATGATAAGGAAGGAAAACGGCATTTGTAGCTTCTACATGCAGAAGTTACCTCTTGTCAGCATTTCAGGAGCTTTGTACTGTGAGTTGAAGGTAAGAGTTCGAAGAACACACAAGGGGAGATCCCCGTCCGAGTAGAGCGGTTCACCGCTGCTCAACTCTTTTTTTATGAGGTGCTTTTTAAAGCACCACTTTGTTTGTTTCTTGCATTCCCTAAGCATCATGCATTGCATTGCTTGTATCGCATCATCACACTTATTACATTTATTTGCATATTGTGTTATCGTTTATCCTTTTACGCTGAGCGGCGTTTAGGATAGTTGTCCTCCGGGGCTTTCTCAGGTTGCGTCCTGTACGCGCCTGATTGTTTGTTTACCTCTTCTCATGATTTCAACGTGGTTAGAGTTTGTTCCCTTCCTCACACGATTTCAGCGTGTTTGGAATTTATCTCAGGTTGCGTCGTGTACGCACCTGGGCGGGTTGTCTTCGGTCCTCTTCTTACAATTTCAGCATGGTTAGAGTGTTCTTTTCCTCACACGATTTCAGCATGTTTGGAATTTATCTCAGGTTACGTCGTGCATGCACCTGGGTGGGTTGTCTTCAGATCTCTTCTCACGATTTCAGCATGGTTAGAGTGTTCTTTTCCTCACACGGTTTCAGCGTGTTTGGAATTTATCTCAGGTTGCATCGTGCACGCACCTGGGCGGGTTGTCTTCGGACCTCTTCTCACGATTTCAACGTGGTTAGAGTGTTCTTTTCCTCACATGATTTCAGCGTGTTTGGAATTTATCTCAGGTTGCGTCGTACACGCACCTGGGCGGGTTTTCTTCGGGCCTCTTCTCACGATTTCAGCGTGGTTAGAGTGTTCTTTTTCTCACACGGTTTCAGCGTGTTTGGAATTTATCTCAGGTTGCGTCGTGCACGCTCCTGATTGTTTGTTTTCAGACCTCTTCTCACGATTTCGGCGTGGTTTGAGTGTCCCCTTCCTCACATGATTTTTAGCGTGTTTGGGATTTGTTTTTCCCTCTCTCATGATTCCAGCATGGTTAGAGTGTGTCACCCTTTGCATTTACTGTACTATCTGTTTCATCGCACTATTTTGTGCACCTTACTTGCATTGAGCATGGATTTTATCGCGCTATTTTGTGCATCGCACTATTTTGTGCACCTTACTTGCATTGAGCATGCATTTTATCACGCTATTTTATGCATTGCACTATTTTGTGCACCCTACTTGCATCGAGCATGCATTTTATCGCGCTATTTTGCGCATCGCACTATTTTGTGCACTTTACTTGCATAGAACATGCATTTTATCGCACTGTTTTGTGCAGCTTATCATTCGCGCTATTTTGCACATCGCACTTGTTAGTGAATTGCATTACATTTGCACTGTCATGCGCACCTCACCTGCACTTGTTAGTGCATTGCGTTGTCGCGCACTCTTAGGTTGCACTGTCATGCACCCCTCCATCCGCATTGTTATGCGCATGTCTTAGGTTACAATGTAGTGCACCTCCCCACCCGCGTTGTCATGCACATCTTAGGTTGCATTGTTATGCACCACTCTATCCGCATTGTTATGCACTCATCACTTGCATTGTTATGCTTGTTTCACGTGCATTGTCATGCACTTTTCACTTGCATTGTTATGCACTTTCAATTGCATTGTTATTGTACACAGAATGTGCACTTTTCACTTGCGTTGCCACGCACTTTTCACTTGCATTGCTATGCACGCGTTTATCTCATAGTGGAATTGTACCATGTTATAACATGGGACATATGTTTCTAACTATATTGTACCTGTTGAGTTTCTTTCTTTTGCAGGCACGATATTATGTGTACGGTTCATTTGAGGCTGGTGCGACCAGACGGTATTGTATTTACTTCGCGTGAGACGTAACTGTAGACACCCCATTTTTGCCCGTCCTCAACACTTGGACGCCATCGTTTGAACACCCGATGATCTTCCTTGTTTGTGTTTGTTTTGAGTTCTTGAAGGACTCGGCTGCGCGTTATGCCTTGAGATCTCTCAACTTGACTGTTTTGTGCTTGGTTGTGGACCAAGGATTTGTGTTTTGTGCTTCTAAGGGTAGCCGGTGGCTTGTCAGCCATCCCTTAAACCCACCGGCCATGGCATGAGGCCACCGGCCTTTATTTCTCTCTACCGACCATTTGTTTGGCTAGTCGGCTCAAATTTTTGGCCGGTCGACCATTTAGTTGGACAATGGTCTCCTTCTCTGGCTAGTGCCCCATTTTTGCCTTTTTCAGGCATTGTGCATGCTAGCTATGCCAGCTGGAGTGCATGGACTTGTCCTCCATACACGTGTATGGAGAAATTGCACTCTTTGCACCTTTTTGCTCAAGCTTCTTGGAGAAGCTTGCACCCTTTGCTCAAGCTTCTTGAGGAAGCTTGACCCTTTGTCTTAGCTTCCTCAAGAAGCTCAGACCCTTTGCCTTAGCTTCTCTTAGAAGTTTGACCCCCTTGACCCTTTTGTTTAGCTTCTCTTAGAAGCTTAACACTTTGCCTTCCTCTATATAAGGAGACCTTCCCTCTCCTTTGAGGAGGTTCAGCCAATCAGAGTTATATAGCATATATACACCGCTCTCTCTCTATATCTCCCTCTCTCTCTTCATTTGTGTGTGTTAGAGGGCTCAAAAGGGTGTTTTGTTCTTAGTTTTACACTAAGACACCTAGTGTTACACCATACTTGGATTATTGAGGTGTTGAGAGGTTGTTCTTAGAGTTTTGAGTTGATTTTGCTCAGAAGAAAGGGACTGGACTTGCTGTTCTTCAAGTGCTCTTCAAGGGTGAGTTAGTTACTTTATATTCCCCATTCTAGCACTAGCTTTTAACCCACTTTTCATGCTATTTTGAGCTTTGTGTATAACTAATAAAAACTCTGATTTTTCATGCTTAAGATGTTTCATTAAGGTCTCATTTGTGTTTGAGGTCGACCTCCCCCTCTTAGGCATTGTTTGGCCCCTTTTGTGCCTTCTTTGGTTGAGCTTTGAATACTTTTGTGCATTGGCCTTCTCACCACTGAAATCCTGAGGATTTTTAGTGGTGAAGAAGAGGTTTTGAGGTCTTGCATAGGGGAGGGACACCCCTCTCCCTTTGTGTCTCATTTGTTCATGTTTTTGGCTCATAAGGGTAGCATGCATGCTTAGTTGTTTTTGGCTCCATTTCAGAGGTTTTTGAGTGTTATTTGGTCATATTATACCTCTGTTTTTGGTCGAATTAAGGGCCGCTTGCATGCATAATATACTTGTCTTGTATTCCTCTATTTTGCCTAGAAATGCATCTTTCCATTAGACCATCATGCTTGTATGTTTTTTCCTTGCTTTGTGAAGCTTTTGGTCATATTTCATGATGCTTGAGGTCTGTTGGGTATTGATTTAATCATGTTTACCATGTTTGGTATAGCCTCTTTGCATTTTAGCGTATGAGCCTTGAGTGTGTGAGTCATGAGCATGCTTTAGTTGGGTTGTTTCAGTGATTTGGAATCACTTCTCATGCTATTTTAGTCCCTAATCCATACTTGTATGCTTGCATTCATCTTCCCTTTCATGCCTTGAAGAGTTGTCCTTTTATACCTTAAAATGAGTCATTGTGCATGCCTCTTGGTTTGAGTCCTTTAGCTGCCATATCAGTGAGTTTTAGGGCTCCTTTTTGCATGTTAAAACTCTGTTTTTCATCACATAATCCATGCCATGTTTGGTTGTGGTGGTTGTAGTAAAATGCTCTCTTTGTGGCCTAAAATCCCCATTTGTTTTGCATCCATTTCTTAGCATGTTTTGACCATGTTCTATGCATGCTTTAGTCTTGTTTTGGAGTGCCTTGGGACTGTTTTAAGCCATTTTGGTCTTTTGGGGTTTGGTTGACATAGCTATGGTTTGGACCCCTTTATTGGCTTCAAGTTTTGGTCATTATTGCATGCCTTATTTGCATAACATGGTTGATTTGGCATCATCCTCTATGCATTTTCAGAGTTTAACATGTTGGTCTAATGTCCATGTTTATCATCTTTTGAATGTTCTTGAAAGTTACCTTTTGTGCCTTAGCTTTAGGCCCATTGGTGTGCATGTTTGCATGAGCATTTATCCATCATTTGCATCATCTTTGGCCACTGTTTATGGCAAGGCTGAGGTCTGCCCTTTGCGGTTTTTAAGTCCACCATTGCATGTTTTGACATGTGGCATTACTTTGGTTTCATGCTCGCATTGTCTCATCTTTGCACGTTTGCGCGTTGTTTAGCTAGTTGCATTCCATATCCTAACTCACATGATAGGTTGCATTGCATTGTATCTTGCATGTTTGGCACATTACACTTCGCATATTTGTTACCTTGGCCTCATACTGCATGCTTGAGACATGTTGCATACTTGAGTCACATTGCATACTTGCATTAAATTTTGCTTGGTTTGGGGTGTCAAACCAAGCATGAGGAATGAGGGGCATTCGTACTCAAAGTGACGCAATGCGCCTCAACCCTCGGTCACCGATGCCCTTGATCTCAACATGATAGGGCGTAAGGCACTCATTTGTTTGTTGCATGCATTTACATTGATTTGCAAGCTTGGTGCCTTTGGCCATCATGCATTGAAATGCGTGACTGGTGGCCCGAGGACCAAGGGCCACACTCTCTTGAGTCCATAGCACGATTGGGAGAGTGACCATGCACACATTGCTTTGAAATTCCCATGCCATGCACAGTCTGTCCTCTGCTGCTGTCAAAACAAGGTCCTGCAGGAAGTAATGGCTGGCCGGCCACTTAGAATGCCGACCGGCTACCAAAGTCTAGTCGGTGGTTCAATTTTTGGCCGATGGCCACATTCTCATAGCCAGTAATGCTCTATCATGGCCGGTGGCATCCCACAACACTCAGGAAGTTATTCAGAAGGGTCCTGGAAACTTTCATAATTTTCAGAGGAGTAAGGTAGTGTAAACAGAGGCAACAGTGGTATGGTACTGGGCTTCCGAGCAAGGCGAGTCAAGCATGCATCATCCATGCATTCCGAGGCAGAGCTGCGGCGGTCTCCTTAGTTTCATATTTAGGCTGTTTTTTGTAATTAATTTGTTAATTAATTAGAAGTTCTGTAATAATTAATTAGCTAGGATAGTTGATTCATTATTCGGATTGTATAGTTTATTCGGACCCTCCGAGGAGGGCAATGTTGTAATAAGTGTGTGTGAGTGTGCATGTTCTCCAACCCCCATTTCTTTCTCCCTTTTATTTAACCGCTTACGATGGTTAGATTTAGGGCATATTTCAATTAGCATCCTTATGTCATGCATGTTTGCATCATTCATATGTCTTGCATGCACCGGGCTCGGTGCATCATACTAACTGCATTGTACTTCAATTCCAAGTTGAATACGTGTTAGTCGTAGCATCTCACATGCCATCTTAGAATAGCCGAGCCTATCGTAGTTGCATTTTGCATGTGTTACATTAGGCATTTCTGTATAGTTAGGATCATGCATGGATTTCTAACATAGCTTTTGCTTTGGCTTGGAGTACTCGGTAAGTGTTTATGCTTTAGCATCCGTGCATGCGTGTGAGTGACTGCCATGATAGCATGCTTACCATGAGGCTACGTGCTTATGTGATATAACTGCCTGAATACCTGTGGGTAAAGGTTGGATTATCTAAATTGAAATAATGCATTGACTGTGAGTTTTAAGCCCACTTGAGAGTGGCAAATCATCATGTTTTCTAAGCCCACCTGAGGGTGGCAAATCCACATTTTAGCCTACTTGCGAGTAACAGACCGTTTTCAAAACAAACATGAGATGTTTTGTTCCAATTCAGGCAATCCAATTTATACTTATATGTTGTGCGCATCACATAGTAAATCTAGGCTAATAACCGGAATAAGAACACATAATATTTTCAAAACTTGATATCATGGTTAGTAGAGGCCGATCTTTGATCGGGCAAGCGGGGGTGCTCACGAAGTGACATTCCCCAATCGTACCCAAGTTCCCGAGCCGAGGCAACTGTGGTGATGACGGACACGTGGCCTTAGGCAACGAGTCAGGGTTTCCGAAATTTTCCCAAAATAAAATATTTAGGTGGCGACTCTGTATTTGGCAAAGCAGTCCATGTTTGGTACTTCTTTCTAAAAATCTGTTCTCCAAAACGATTTGCCGGATTTGGACTCTTTGATGATTCATCGGTCTTGCATTGCACTCTGCGAGATTAGATACAGGACCGTGACATTGAGTCCGAACTGTAGTAAGCCCAAATGAACAAAATGGGGGGATTTCCCCAGAGACGTTCGGGGACGTCTACAGTAGCGAGAATTGTATAATTTTCTTGCATCCTTTCTGCATGTGATGTAGTTTGGTTCGTATTCGCTTGCTTAAACTGTTGCATTTATTGTGTAAAATTGCTTCATTACAACTTTCTTTGCATGATCATAAGTTATGATCGGCATTGTGCATGTCATTTGCATTTTGCCCCTGCCTGCGGGTGCATCTCTTTGTTATCTTGCCTGTTTGTCTAAGTCGCCGGCCTTGTCAAAATTGGGTCGTCTCTGCGCTTTGACATTCACTCCCGTCACTTCTTGACTTCCGAGTTCTGTCAAAGAGGGGCAACTGTAGACACCCCATTTTTGACCAACCTTAAGACTTAGACGTCATCAATTGAGCACTCGGTGATAGTGCATGTTGTGCTCGTTCAAGTTTCCGGAGTTTTCGGCTGAGTGCCTTACCTCCGGGCCTTTGAACTCTTTGTGCTTTGGCTCGGTTTGCGGACCAAGCCTTGTTTCTCTTTCTTGGAGGGAGGGATAGGTCTTGTAGACCACCTCTTTGTGGTCGTAGACCACTTTTCTCGCTTGGAGACTAGTTTCCAGTTTTCGGAGCCTTTGGCCGCGCGCCTTGTCTCGGGACCGCTTAACGTTCTCCGTTTGGCTTGGTTTTTGAACCATGCCTTGTTGCCTCTGCCTAAAGGGACACTGTGGTCCGGGAGACCATTTTTTGTGGTCGTAGACCACTTTTGATGCCGGTAGACTAGTTTTCGAGGCTCCTGGCCGCGCGCCTTGCCTCCCGAACTTTCGCCTTGCATCCTTTTTGGTTTGTTTTTGGTACAAACCTTGTTTTCCTTGTTTGGAAGGTGGTATAAGGGTGGGAGACCAGTTCTTCCCCTTGGAGACCACTTTCCTTCCCGCCAGCCAGTTTTCTGGTCGGCCAACTGATGTTCTTGGTCTTCGGACCACCTTTTCTGGTTGGCCACCACACCACTGCCTTGCTTTGATGTTGCTGACCATCTCCTACCATGGCCGACCACTTTCTTCCTTGGCCAACCACTTCCACTAGTCAGCTGACCAGTGTAAGTAACTGGCCGACCGGCAGCTTTTCACCAGCTTCCTGGATATATTTTCTTTCCAGCTGTCACAGCTGGAGGGCACAAAAAACATCCCCCATACACGTGTATGGAGGGATGGCTTTGAGCCCTTAGCTTCCTCAACAAGCTTGAGGCTTGCTTCATTTGCCTCATGTTTGAGCATGTTTGTTAAGCTTATGTTGGCTCCATCTTAGCATGTATTTGGGGTTATTTTGACATGGCATACCACTATTTTGATTTGGCTTTATCATCCCTTGCATGCCTTATACACTTGTAGTGTAAATCTTGCAAACTAGTCTTGTATACTTCATGAAGTAGCATGTCTTTCTAGCTTGTTTTGAGTCCATGTCAACATGTTCTTAGTGTTGTTTTACCATGATATACCTCTGTTAAGGTTTGGTTTGATGGCCCCTTGCATGCTCCATACACTTGTAGTGTAATTCCATGAACTAGCCTAATGTGTACCATGCTTTAGACTATCATTCTAGCATGATTTTGGCTTAACTCTAAGAAGCTTTTGTCCATGTTTCAGCATGCTTAAGCTTTGATTTATGTTGTTTTGGTCATGCATGCCATGCTTTGTATAGCTATAATGCATTCTAGCTTGTTAGCTTTGTGTATTAAGTCCGCTAGCATGCATTACTTGGACTATTTGGATGATTTGGCATCATTTGTTACGTGATTTTAGTGTATGTTTCATGGTCATGCACTCACATCTTTCACTTATTCCATGCTTTGAAGGGTTGGTCCTTTATGCCTTAAACATGGGTCATTGTGTATGCCTTCATGTCTAAGCTTGTGAGCTATCATTTCAATGTGTTTTTGGGGTTATTTTGCCATAATATAACTCTGATTTTTGTTGGCAAAGCCATCCCATGCTTGGTCTTGGTAGGTGTAGTGTAATCCTTCCTATTGCCCTTGCATGATCCATGCTTTATGTTCACCATGCTAGCTTATTTTGGCTTCCTTCCATACATGTTTTAATATCATTTTGACATGCTCTAGGACTATTTTGGGTTGCCTTTGCCATATGCTTCATGTATTGCATAGTTGTGGTGCAATTGGCCTTGCTAGCCTTGTGTTTTGATGCCTCTTGCATGCTATCTTTGAGCTATGTGGATGATTTGGCATCATTGAATACTTGATTTCAAAGCATGTAACATTGTCATATTCTCATGCATATCACTCTTTAATTGTGGTTCAAGGGTTGTGCATTGTTGCTTTGTTTATGGCCTTGCATGTATGCCATCTTGCCTAGACATTTGAGCCCCCATCTTAGCATGTTTTGGTCCTTGTTTAGACCTACTTGAGCTCTGTTTATGGCTGGTTCATGCATTTATGCCATGTATTGCATGCCCCTTTTGTAGTCCTCTTTGCTAGCTTTAATGCTTAGGACCCTTGCATGCCTTACTTGTTTTGTTCGGATGGTTTGGCACCATTTCTTACTTAATTTCAGAGCATTTAGTGTTGTTACACTTCCACATTTGTCACTCCTTGAGCACTCTTGAGAGTTGTGCTCTTAGGCGTAGTTGGTGGGCCAATGCATGTGCATGCTTGTATATGCTCTTGTGCCTTCATTTTTCATTATGACCACTGATTTTGGGCATGACTGAGGTCTATCCACATTCGGTTTAAGTCCATTGAGCATGTTTGTTTTCATGTTGTTGCATGCTTATGTTGTCTTGCATTGTCCGTGCGTGCATTAGCATTGTTTGCATGTCATTAGCTTTGTTAAGTTGATCATGTCACATTGCATTGAGTATGCCATGTTGTTCTTCGCATTGTGTATGCCATGTCATTCTTTGCATTGTGTATGCCATGTAGTTGCACTATGTTTGCATGCTAATGTTACATTACATGTTTGCATGCATGTTGTTGCTTGCATTGTGTTTGTATTAGGTGTTAGTCCAAACACGAGAAATGAGAGACGTTTCATACTTGAAGTGATGAAACGTGTCCCAATTCTCGGTCGCCGACACTCTTGATCAAGCATGATAGAGTTTTAGGCTTTATGTGTTTATGTGTGCATTCATTTTACATTGAATTGTGCAATTTGGCTTCTCAACCATCATGCATTGAGATGTGTGATTGGTGCACCGAGGATCGAGAACCGCACTCCCTTGGGATCATAAAATGATAGGGAGGGTGGTTGTGCACACATATCTTGCAAATACATTGCCATGCCCTTTCTTGCTCTCTGTTGCAGCAAACTGGAGAAGTGCAGCAAAAACTGGTCGGCCGACCAGTAAAGCTAGCTGGCCGACCACTTTTTCTGGTCTGCAACAAAGAAAAGTGGTCGGCAGGCGGTTGGCAACATCAGCAACTGGTTGACCAGGTTCCCACAGGTTCCCATGGTGGAGTTGAAGCTTTCTGGAGCTTGGTGCAAGGTTTTGAGAATAGTTGCAAACAGAGGCAAATCGGGGCATCTCGGCGGATTTCCAAACGAGGCGACCGGGCATGCATACCCTTCTCCCTCTGAGGACATTGCTTTACTACCTTACTTAGCTGCTTTCCTTGGCTAGTTTATGCTTTGTTTTGTACTTAAATAGTTAATGCGTTTAGCTATTTGATTTGTGTTGTAATAACTAGTTAGTTAACTTGTTAGTTAATTACCTTCATTTTGTACTTAATTAGTTACATTGTTAGTTAATTAGTTTTGTAATGTAATAATTAGTTTAATTAGCTTAGATTAGCTAGTTAGCTTCTTATTCAGACCCTCTGTCGAGAGGACCAATTGTTGTAATAAGCGTGCATGTGTGTGATGCTTGTCTTCCAACCTCCATTTCTTTCTCCCTTTTACTTAACCACTTACGATGGTTAGTTTTAGGGCATGTTTCGATTAGCATCCTTATGCTTCGCATGTGTGCATCCACTCATCTGTATTGCATGCACCGGGCTCGGCGCATCATACTAATTGCATTGTATTTTAATACGTTTACTTGAATACGTGTTCAACAGCATGTTATCAAGTTGCATTGCACATGACATTCTAGGTAGCCAAGCCTATCTTAGTTGCATTGTTGCATGTGTTGCATTAGCCATCTTAACATGAACTAGGATCACGCATGATTTCTAACTAGTTCTCTGTTTTGGCTCGGAGTACACTGTGAGTGTTTACGCTTTAGCATACTACATGTGTGTTAGTGTTGCCATGAAAGCATGCTTGCGATGAGGCTAACTGCTTATTTGATTTAACTGCCTGATTGCTTGTGGGTGAAGGTTGGATTGCTTGAATTAGAATAATTCATCAAAAACCGCGTCTTAGCCTACTTGCGAGTAGCACCTCTAAACCATTTTCAAACAAACGAACATGAAATGTTTTGTTCCAACTTAGGCGATCTAGTCTATACTTGTATGCTGTGTGCATCACATAGTAATTCTAGATTAATAACCGGAATAAGAACACATGTGTTTTCAAAAAATAAAATATCATGTTAGTAAAGGCCGATCTTTTGATCGGGCGAGCGGGGGTGCTCATTGCATGACCTTCCCCTCTCGTACCCAAGTTCCCGAGCCGAGGCAACTTTGGTGATGACGGACACGTGGCCTTAGGCACGAGTCAGGGTTTCCTAAATTTCCCCAAAATAAAACATTTAGGTGGCCACTCTGTATCTGGCAAATCAGTCCATGTTTGGCACTTCTTTATTAAAATTAGTTTTCCAAAATGATTTGCCAGATTTGGACTCTTTGGTGATTTATCAGTCTCACATTGCACTTTGCGAGATTAGATTCAGAACCGTGATACGAGTCCGAACTTGTAGTAGCTGAGAACAAATGAATTCGTGCCCTCGCGCGCGGAGCCGGGAGTTCTCGAGGCGATCTACAGTTTCTATGCGTTGTGGAAAGGTTGGAAACCTACCTACAAAATGTGGGGGTGTTTGGCAAAAGTGGCGATCCCTAGTCCAAAGATGACTAAGATTGGATCAAAAACCGTTCATTGTGTATTCATCAGTTATGTAAATAATAGTAGTGCATATCAATTTCTGATTTATAAATCTAAAAATCCCGATATGCATGAGAATACTATTATTGAGTCAAGGAATGTAATGTTCTTTGAACATATATTTTCTGTGAAGACAATTGCAGAGTCTTTGACTCCGAAAGTTGAAAACATAAGTTCTATCAAGATGACTTATGATGTTGTTATGAGTAACAGTGAGGACCAAGAACATCAAGATGAAAATGAACCTAGACGGAGTAAGAGGGCTAGAACTTTAAAATCCTTTGGTCTTGATTTTTTGACGTATTTGTTAGAAAATGAGCCTAAAAGCTTTAAGAAAATGATATTAGGTCCTGAAGCACCTTTGTAGAAAGAGGTTATGAATAGTGTAATTGAATCCATTATGCAAAATCATACTTGGAAATTGATTGATCTCCTTCTAGGATGTAAACCACTTGGATGTAAATAGACATTCAGGAGAAAAATGAAAGTAGATGGTTCAATTGACAAGTATAAAACGGAACTTGTAGTCAAGGGGCATCGACAAAAGATTATTTTGATACAGATTCCCTTGTTACAAGAGTAACATCCATTCCAATGCTAATAGCAATTGTGACGTTGTACAATTCGGAGATACATCAAATGGATGTTAAGACAACTTTCTCAAATGGAAACTTAGATAAAAAGATCTATATGGAACAACTTGAGGGGTTTGTAGTTCCAAGCCAAGAGAAGAAAGTCTGTAAGCATGTAAAATCTATTTATGGGTTGAAACAAGCGTCGAAGAAATGGCATGAGAAATTTGATCAAGCCATGATTTCGGATGGGTTTAAGATAAAGGAATATGACAAGTGTGTCTATATAAAAAAAATAGACGAAGACTATGTCGTAATTTATCTTTATGATGACATGGTCGTTATTGGGAGTAATAATGACATGATAAAGTCCACAAAGAAGATGTTAAACAAAAGGTTTGACATAAAGGACTTAGGAGTTGCAGATGTAATTCTTCAAATGAAGATTACAAAAAAAACTCTTGATAGATATGCTTTATCTCAGTCTCATTATGTTGAGAAGATTCTGAAGAAATTTGGTGAGCATGACAATCGTCTTGCTAAAACACCTGTTCAGATGGGTCTTCATTTGTTGACAAATACAGGTGAAAGCATATCACAATTAGAGTACTTCCATATTATTGAAAGCTTGATATACTTTATGAATTGCACTCGGCCTAATATTTCTTATGCCATAAGCAAGTTGACTAGGTATACAAGTAATCCAGGGAAAGAGCACTGGAAAGCTATAGTCAGAGAGCTTAGATATCTAAGACATACCAAAAGATATGGCTTACAGTATACTTGATATCCAGCAGTACTAGAGGGTACAGTGATGCAAATAGGATATTGGAAATGAAAGACTAAAAATCCATGAGTGGATATGTCTTTACCCTAGAAGGCAATGCAATCTCTTTGAAATTATCCAAACAGACATGCATGGAAAAGTCTATAGTGGAAAATGAGTTTATCGTGTTGGATAAAACTAGAGAAGAAGTGGAGTGGCTTCGAAATGTCCTAGAAGTGATTACAAGGTGACCTAAAACTGTGTTAACTATATGCTTTCACTGTAATAGCGAAACAGAAATACAATAGGCACAAAGTGTGCTATATAATGAAAAGTCTAGACATATTCATTGAAGACACAATACCGTTAGACAATTACTTTCACATGAAATTATTTCAGTTGAGTGTATAAAGTCAGAGGATCCATTGACTAAAAGGCTAGCCAGAAAGTAGTTGTATTATTTATCATTTAAGCTTATTATTTAAAGTCACCATAATGGCAACCCAACTTAGTTGACTGGAGATCCCAAGATCTAAGTTCAAAGGGACAACCGAATTATGGATGACTCCCATATTAGTAAAGGAAATTATATCTTACCTAGAGATTATCTCCTACCTATTTTTATGATAAGAAAAGTGATACCTGCAGCGTTTGTATGGTGAGCTTTGCTTTTAATGACTATATTTGTAAAGAAATTTCAGAAAAAGTCAAATGTGTTAGAGAAAATCAACATAAAAGTAAATTTCTTTTATAGAGAAATTTCAAAGAAAGAGAAAATCAACATGAAAGTGAAAATCCACATGAAAGTAAATTTCTCTTACATTTGCAAAGAAATTCAAATGTGTTAGAGAAAATCAATATGAAAGTAAATTTCTCTTACATTTGCAGAGAAATTTCAAATAAAGTCAAATGTGTTAGAGAAAATCAACATGCAAGTAAATTTCTTTGACTACATTTGCAAAGAAATTTTAGAGAAAGTCAAATGTGTTAGAAGAAATCAACATGTAAGTAAATTTTTCTGACTACATTTGCAGAGAAATTTTATATGCAAGTCAGATTGCAAGTGTGTGATGGCAAAAAAAGATCAATATGACAGAGAAAAGTTGACGAAAAAAAGGAAATAACAGAAAAAAAAATCAAATGTGCTAGAGAAATAACATGCAAGTGTTGAATGTGTCTAGTGAAAATCAAATACACAAGAGAGGAAATTTATATGATTACATTTGCAAAATAATTTTATTCAAGTCAGAGAAATTTCATATGCATAAGAGAGTATTAAGTGTGTAAGTGTATAGTAACTAGAGAAATACTCAAAGAATTTCACACACAAATCTATTTTGGTATAATTCATTGATCGTACACAAATACTATTCCCAACCAAGAAAAATAATTATTCATAAAAAATTAATTATTTAATGATTGATGCATGCAAAAAAAAATTTAACTTAAAAATATTTGAATCACAAACAATTCTAAATTTCATTAAAAAAATTAAATCATCAATCAAAATAGTTTGATATAAAAATATTATTGGATCATATGAATCCTCAAAGATTCCTTGAGATTCCTAACATAAATTTTAAAATAAGGTTTCATTTGGGATGTGGGTGGTGTTTTTTGATTTTTTGGTTTTTGACTGTTTTAGCATGAGGCTAAAATAGTCTTGTGATTGACTTTTGACTTTTTGAATTTTATAAGAGAAAAATATAATGATTATGATTGGATGTGACAACTTTTAAGTCTGGGACTAAAAAATTTATTTTATCTTTTTATATCTATTTAGTCCCACCCATCCTAACCACATGCCTAACCAAGACTATGAAACTCCGAAAACCCAATTATTATTATTATTATGAAAAAAAAATATAAGGAAAATATTTATTTTTGGCTTGATGGCCAAGTAATCATTAATTAATCAAAGTACACTAGAGCTGGTATTACAACGCACCACCAACACAAAAATATAAAGCCCTGTTTCAAAATATTTTTCTTAAAACTCATTTTATTTAATTTTCTCTTTTTAAGACAAAAAAACTTTTTTAGTGTTTTATGTTTGTCAATTAATTTGTAATTTTTTTAAAAAATAAAATACTTATTTTGAAAATAGAAAATATTTGAGACTCCAGAAAGTCCCACATCCAAATGATATAATAAATAAAAAAAATCCCTCCAATTTTGTGGCAAATTTTGTTGATGTTCAAGACCCCAAAAAAAAAAAAAAAAAAAGTGAAGATGTTGAGATTCTATAACAGTGAGCTAATCTGGTAGCTAATGAGGTTCAAAGGTTTTAATTTTTTTCTTTCCACTTCGTACTGTATTTTCTTTTAATTAATCAAGATGCAGATGCATCCAGTATTTGAATCCACACAAACTAATAACATAAAATCCACAATGACAACTACTTCAGCAATGGATGAGAAAGGCCTAAACAATGGCATCCAAATCAGATTCAAAAATTACCTTGGACTTTTCTTATTGACATGGGTAAGCCCATTAAGGATATGGCCCACCACTTAAGCACAATCCAATAACTAAAGCTCAACATTCTTGGAACCCAATGCCAAGCGCCAATGACATCTAGACACTTAGGCAAGTGAAAAGACTAGCCACATCGTAGACAAAAAATCTGCAAAATTATTGCACCACATATCCGCCTTAATGAGTTCCCCTGCAGCATTTATTACAATAACCCTTCACACGGAACAAACAGCCTCACCATGAACAAGGCAAGCTAGAACATAACTTTCGGCCAGCATACGGCTCGGAGTGGACAAGGAAATGATAAGCAAAGGATATAAGAGGCCTCTAAGATGAAGAAAAAGTTAAGTTCTCTATCACCATCCAATCTTCACCTTTCCATCATCTCTCTCTTCTCTATACTTGATCGTCGGAGGGTTCGCTGGGGGACTCCCCGTTCCCCTTTGAACTCTTGTACAGGTCTCTCTGTGAGCTCGACAACTCGGGTAACGTTTGAGAAGCGTAGATCAATCCGCCCATTCCATCTAGAACATTAGTATCATCAGTTGGCGCCATTGTGGAATTTTTTCGCTCCGTGTGGCAATTGTGCTCATTGTCGCCGGAGACCCCTTCCTCGAATAATCCCACATGCCACCCCCAAGGTGGATGGTCACAACTAATCCATGGCTTCTCAACACAACATTGTCGACCCCCAAGCCGACCTTCCTAAACCAACATCCACCGATGTATTTCACAAAGCTTACCAACAGCATTAACCGTTTAGCGAACAAAACCAAGCCTTGATCATGCCTTGCTTCAAAGAGATCTTCCCGTTCTCCTCCACCACCTCAAGATGTCCTCCAACTGAGAACGAGCCCGAGCCATTCCATCCAGCCAACTTGGAAGGCTTACGACCCCTTTCCCCAGATGTGAACCCGCCACCTCGGCCCCACTTCCATCGTCCAAGCACCCCCCCGGGGAGAGGCCAGTAGCGTCCAGTCCTATACAACCCTGACCCATGATTTAAAATTAATCCGTATTTTGAATTATGCTACTAAAATTAAGAAAAATTCTAAGTCGATTATATGTCCCATTCACATCATTTTGTGTCTATATCTGTTTGAAAGTAGAAAGATCTATTCATGTTTTTTTCGATTTGCGAATTAAAAGCCTTATCGGTGTCCAAATCAGAAATTGACTTGATTTATGTGCTAATTAGGATTTATAGAAATTTATGGTAGGTTTAATTAAAATTCGGTTTGGAGCGATTAAATTTGATTAAAATAATACCATTTGATTAGTTTTGATAAATTACTACCTATAAGGCCATTTTGTCACTCCACTCATCTCCTTTCCTTGATTTCAAAGCACTTTGAGCCTATTCTAAGGAGAAAAATGTGAGAGAGGAAAAGTAGAGGGAGGTTGAGCTCAAATAAAGAATTGACTAGGAGATTGAAGACAATTTGAAGCTTTGGGTTAAGATCACACTTGGAATCAACCTTAGGTAAGAACTATACTCTTAAACTTTGTATTTGAGGCATTAAGTAAATGAACTCAAGAAAGTTAGGTGGTCAATTAAGCTAAGATTGGAGAATTGAAGCTCAATGCATACATGCATGTGTAATTCATGGCATTTGAGGTTATTTTCCTAAGGAATTCTTGCATGCATGTGTAGATGCGCCCGAACATCTTGGGAAAATCCCGTTTTGTTCATTGGGCTCACTACTGTTCGGACTCAATGTCACAGTTCTTAATCTGATCTTGCAAAGTGCAATGCGAGATTTATAAATCACCAAAGAGTCCAAATCCGGCAAATCGTTTTGAAAAACTGATTTTTTAGAAAGAAGTGCCAAACATGGACTACTTTGCCAGATACAGAGTCGCCACCTAAATATTTTATTTTTGAAAAATTTAGGAAACCGTGACTCGTGCCTAAGGCCACGTGTCCGTCATCATCAAAGTTACCTCGGCTCGGGAACTTGGGTACGACAGGGGATGGTCATGCAATGGCCACAAAATAGGGTATAAAAGCACAACTCTCAAGGGCACTTATATGCTCTGAAATATCATGCTCAATGATGCCAAAACATGAAAATACCTCAAGTTAAGCATGCAAGGGACTTCAAAACTCGAAGCTAGTCAAGGCTATTACACTACAAGCATGCATGGCAAGCATCTTTCGACCAAGAGGCCTCAAAATAGAGCTAAGGCAGCCCAAAATATGAACAAAACCAGGTTGGAGCATGGCCAAAATATGCTAGAATAGAGGGCTAAAACATCATGCATTCTAAGCTAGTAAAAAAGATTTATACTACAAGCATATCGAGCATGTGAGAGGCTACCAAACAAGCCAAAAATAGAGTCATGGCATGCCAAATGATGACCAAAACCCACTGAAATGGAGCTAATGCATGCTAGATTGACATGCTACTTTGATGAGCCACAAATGGGATTACACTACACATATGAGAAGCATGCCAAGGGTGACCAAAGCAACCATGGACAGAGTCTAGGCATGCCCTAAAAGTCACCAAAAAGTGCTGAACCAAGCCTTGAAAGTGTGAAGATGTATGCTCCTTTGATAGGCCAAAAATGCAAGTAAACAAAACCAAAAGAGAGGGGGTCACCCCTCTCTGGTTTTAGGTCTCAAAACCACATGCCTACCACTAAAAATCCACGGATTTTAGTGGTTAAAAGCCAAGCAAAGACTAGCTCAAAGGCCTTAAGGCATGGCACAAAATAAGGCCAAACAAGGCATGCAAGAGGGTAGAAGACCCTTAGCACCTAAGAGGCCTTAAAAAAACATGTTAAAAACTAAAAAATGAAGCTTTTTTTAGATGAAAACAAAGCTCAAATAAGCATGCAAGTATGGCTAAGAGAGTGATCAAGACAAAGCTTAAAAAGGGAGAAAAGAAGTTACCCTTGAAGCACAGCAAAACCAGCAAGTTTCTCAGCCAAAAACTAGCCTTTTAACCCTCAAAAATGTCCTCCAAGAACCTCAGTTCAATGATGAAGTGTATGGTTAGGAGTTGTGGTGCAAAAGTGAAAAACAACACACTTTTTAGCCACAAAATATAGAGATATAGAGAGGGATATATATCTATGCCTTAGGGAAATTTTTAGAGCCTGTGGAATGGAGAGGGAGACCCTCTCTTATAGAAAAACATAAGTTAAAGCTTCTTGGAGAAGCTTAGAGCTTGGATCCAATCCCACGTGTATGGAGGATGCAGTCTGTGCCCTCCAGCTGGCACAGCTGGCATCCACAGACTCTTCAAAATCTATAGGAAGGTCGCCGACCAGTTAAAGTGGTCGGCTGACCACTTTTCTGAGAAAGTGGTCGGCCAGCCACTTTTTCTGGTCGGCCAGCTAGTTTTTCTGGTCGGCAGGAAAATTTTGCTTTCCAGGTCCAACTTCAAATGGCCATAACTCCTTCATCTGAACTCCTTTTCAGTCATTCTTGTGTCCAAATTGAAGCCCCAGAAGTAATATTTCCAATGGTGGAAGCCTTGCATCAAAATTTGAACTGGGAAAAAAGTTACTCCTGTTTTGGTGAAGCCGCGCAGTTTTGGTCCTACCCGGATTCATGCCGAACTTCTCCCAAACTAGTTTTCTTCTCTCTTTTCCTCTTTTCTTCAACTCCAAACCCCTAAACAAAGTGTTTTGAAAGATTTTTCAAAGATTTCATCTCGCTTTCATTCGTTTCCACTTTGTCCTTGTTCGGTTTATCGAAAAGCGCAACATTTAACGAAATGCGAGCGTCGTAACATCGTAGGAATTTTGTTTTCAAAACATTTTGAAAGAGAGGTTTTCAAGGTCTAAAATCTTTTGATCAAGATTGTTTCGGTCCAAAAGGGGTATGAAGTTGGGATTTGACTCTCTCTTTGCCGAAGAAACTGAACCTTTGCCCTGCACACCTTTCTCCACCAAGTAAACCATCAATAGTGCCTAAGTCTTACGGGCGGTCAAAAATGGGGTGTCTATAGCATGTCTTAATCAAAGCTTTGTTTTAGAAATTCTTCATGTTCCATGTCATATTGTCATAGTTGATCATGTTTTCAAGTTGAACATTGCATTTGGTCATGTTTTGGGAAACTTTGGTTCAAAGAATTGCATTCAAGTCATGTTCATGAATTATTCCCAAGTTTCAAGTTGATTTTTGCTCAATTGGCATGCTTTTGGGCCATGATTTCTTATTATGATCCTTTAAACATGTTGTTTCATGAGTTTCTAAGTGTTTTCCAAAGTTTTGGGCCCAGAAAATTGAGTTTGATGCATTGGAGATTGAATTTGAGCTTGGTGATAAAATCTGAAAATTCCATAAATTTGACCCACACTCGAGCGAGGAACTTCACGCTCGAGGGTGCACTCTGAATACATGCACTTGCGCTTGAGCGTCGATGGTTACGCTCGAGCGTGAAATGCATATACCTAGAAGTTTATGTATTTTGCAGTCTGCTCGGGCGAGGGTCTAAGTCTCACGCTCGAGCGGAGGTCGAGCGTCTGTCGAGCATGAAAACATGCGACTAGTACTTTTTCAAAAGTTTACAGTCTGCTTGAATGGGGAAAGTCACGCTCGAGCGGAGCTTCTTTGTCTGCATGTCCCCTCGAGTGAGGAAAGCCACGCTCGAGCGTGGACCTTATTTTCAGCAAATTTTGAAAAATGTTTTCCAACACATTTTTGCATTCTCATTCCATCCTAGGCATTCCTAGGCCATGTTTAAGACTCCATAATTAGGATTAAAGACTAGAAACGCACTAAGAACAAACGAAGTAAGCTATGTACATTCGAGCGTGTGTTTCTGATGTGTTTCTGTTATGTGTCATGTAGGTCACGTGCCGTATACCGTTTGACTAGTCTGCTCCGTCTGTCTGCCTCGAAGCCAACAGTGAGTAATAACTTAGTAAAGTTATGTTTAGCTGTATTTATTTTCTGCGTGATAAAATAAGATATGTTTTCTGAAGTGCTATGTTATGTACAATGAATGATTGTCTAATTTCTGATATGTATTCATGGCGTCCTTAGCATCATGTGATATGTGTTAGTTGTTACCTAGCATCGGAGGTTCCATTATGGAACTTAAAATGTCTGCACTCTGTTACCCATACCGGAGGCTCCATCATGGGGCTCAGCATGTTTATTCTCTGTTACCCGGATCCGGAGGTTCCTTTATAGAACTGGTTATTTATAACCCCCACGTGTTCTGTATCTGCTCTGCAACTGTTCTATTACCGCTAATGGATGTACCACGTATGCTTAAGCATGACTTATGATTTCTGTCTGTGATCTGGACAAGATTATGAATTTGATACGAAACTGAATTATGATTTCTGAATCTGTACGGACTCGTTCATTAAAACCCCTTTACTCCGTTATTATTCACTGGGCTTCTGCTCACTATTTATATTATGTATGTAGGTGGGGCAGCACATGACTAGGGCCAGAGTTGACGGCCTACATTCTGTTTTGTTAGCTAACCTTTGCGCCTCCCGAGGAGGTTCCTGATGAAGTTCGGTTTTGTGGCTGTTTTTGTAACCTGCATTAGACTATGTTGTTGTTAAGTTGTGGGCGAGACTTTTGTCCTGAACGCCTAGGTGTGTTGTGTATATATATCATGTGAGTTAACTTTGCTCGCATTTTGTAAAAGTTTCAAGCTTTGCTGTCTCAAGTATGTTTCCACAGCTCATTGGACCTTGTCTATTCTGTATATTTGCTTCCGCAGCCCCTATCTATTTGTTAATCTGTCATGAGGCCTTTGGTAATCCAAAGATTACTGGCCGGTTGCGATACTAAACCTATAGGGGCGGGTTTGGATCGTGACAGAGTGGGATCAGAGCACGTATTCTACCGCACACACAGGTCCATATGAGCTTAGGATGTCCTAGTAAGAATTAGGAGCATTCCATCTGCATGTGTGAGTGTGTGGTAATCCAAATGGATATGAAAACTGAATGTAAATTTGGGTAAATGAATTGAAAGAAACGAATAAGATTATTCCTATGTTTATTATCATTTGATGTCTTTATAGCAACATAGAGAATGCAATGGGAAATGATGTAAGTGAAACCTCAAAGGCTCGCATGAGCCGAATGGAGCAAATGCTTGCGGCATTAAGTGAAACTATGACACAACAGCAAAGACAACAACCTTTTCCCCCTCTACCTCCACGGCATAAGCCGAAGCAGATAATAATGACATCATCAACTTGACACAGAAATTCATGAAGATGAAACCGCCGACATTCCTTGGTGGAATTGAACCGTTGAAAGCAGAGACGTGGTTACTTGAAATGGAAAAGCTATTTGAAGTGTTCCCTTGTTCTAAAGTCGAGAAAGTCCTCCTAGCCACCTATACTTTGAAGGATGAAGCCCGAAGGTGGTGGTTACTAATTTGAAGCAACAATGGGAATATGATGTGGGCACAGTTTAATGCAATCTTCTATGATAAATATTTTTCCCAATGTTTTAGGGATCGGAAAGTGCCAGAGTTTCAAGAACTTAAACAGGGAAGAATGTTTGTAGCTGAGTATGAAACCAAATTCACCGAACTAGCATGGTTTGCTCCACGTATGGTGGATACTGATTACAAGAAAGCACGAAAATTTGAAGGTGGACTGGACTTAGAAGTGTTTGATCGGGTAGGCGTATTGAAATTGCCTACTTATGTGGAAGTCTTAGATAGATCCTTAATGGCAGAAGCCACCCTAGCCGCTATGAAACAAAGTAAAGCCCCAACAACTACAACAACTAATTGGAGAGGAAAAAGGCCTGGGTATGGTTTTAGAAGAGGCTGGTCTCATGTGAGTAAGAAGCAGAATACGGGGACTACAAGCAGCTCGAGTTAGAGCAGTGGGTCTATTTTGGTTTGTTTTGATTATGGAAGAAGGCATAGGGGTGTGTGCTACCGAGTATCCGGCACCTGTTTCCGATGTGGCCAGGCAGGTCATGTAGTGAAGGATTGCCCATTTGGGTCTGAGAATACTAGCCGTCCTATGGTGAGTTCAGCTGGGTCTGCTTCTACAGCCAAAACAAATGCAAAGGCTAATACTGGGAAAGAACCTCTGAGACAAGGCCGAGTGTTTGCCTTAGTGCCCGGTGACATACAGAACACCAATACTGTGATGATAGGTATACTCCCTGTATGTTCTAAAAATGCATGTGTACTGATAGATTCTGATTCTACACATTCTTTGTATCGCATGCTTTCTCTCGGAAATTGACTAGACCATTAGAACTTATGACATATGTATTATCTATATCTACACCGTCTGGGGGTTCTATGATGTGTGCCCATGTTTATCTAGAATGTGATATTATGATTGGCGATATGATATTATATGTTGATTTGTTACCCTTGAACATTGATCATTTTGATTGTATTTTGGGGATGGACTGGTTGACCAAATACTGTGTTACCATTGACTATGCAAGTAAATCTGTTGTGTTTAGGCCACCGGGTATGACTGAATTTATTTTTACTGGGAATGGGGTAGTTCCTTCCCTATATCTAATTTCGGCTATGAAAGCTGTAAAACTGCTTAGGAAGGGATGTAGGTGTTACTTGTGTTGTATACTGATTGCATCATCTGACGGTACTGATGTCGAAACTATCCCTGTTGCTTGTGAATTTCCCGATGTGTTTCCGAATGACTTACCTGGGGACTTAGTTGATAGGGAAATTGAATTCACGATTGAGGTGTTTTCGGGAACACAACCTATTTCCAAGACTCCCTATAGAATGTCTACCTCAGAATTGAGAGAACTAAAAACTCAACTTCAGGAATTACTGAACAAAAAATTCATCCGTCCGAGCACTTCACCCTGGGGTGCTCCAGTCCTATTTGTCAAAAAGAAAGACGGATCTTTGAGGCTGTGTATAGACTACCGGGAATTGAGCAAAGTAACTATCAAGATCAAATACCCTTTGCTCGGCATAGATGACTTGTTTGACCAACTTCAGGGAGCCCAAGTATTTTCCAAAATTGACCTCAGATCTGGGTATCACCAATTAAAAGTTAAGGCTGAAGACATAGAGAAAACCGCGTTCAAAACTAGATATGGACATTATGAATTTTTAGTAATGCCATTCGGGGTGACCAATGCACCTACCGCCTTTATGGACCTTATGAACAGAGTGTTTAAATCATTTCTGGATGAATTTATTGTTGTGTTTATTGATGATATCCTGATTTACTCCAAAAGCAGGGAAGAACATGAGAATCACTTGAGAACTACTCTACAGACCTTGAGAGAAAAGAAATTATACGCTAAATTGTCCAAATGTGAATTCTGGCTTGACAGTGTGGCATTTTTGGGCATGTAATCAACAAGGATGGTGTTTCTGTTGACCCTCAGAAAATTGAAGCTATTGTGGACTGGCCTAAACTGACAAATGTGACAGAAGTTAGAAGTTTTCTGGGACTTGCAGGTTATTACAAGAGATTTGTGAGAGACTTTTCCAAAGTTGCCATGCCATTGACCCAGTTAACTCAAAAAAATGTGTCATTTGATTGGAACGAACAAAGAGAGGCAGCCTTTCAAGAGTTGAAAACCAGGTTAGTAACTACACCAATTTTAACTTTGCCCAATGGCACTGATGGGTTTCAAGTTTACAGTGATACTTCCTACAAAGGTTTGGGATGTGTGTTAATGCAAAATGGAAAAGTGATTGCCTATGCTTCCCAACAACTCCGACCTCATGAAAAGAATTACCCAACACATGATCTTGAATTGGCAGTGGTGGTGTTTGCTTTGAAAATCTGGCGTCACTACTTGTATGGGGTAACTTGTGAAGTGTATACCGATCATAAGAGCCTCAAATATTTCTTTACCCAAAAGGAACTGAACATGAGACAAAGAAGGTGGCTAGAATTGATTAAAGACTACGATCTACAGATTCTGTATCATCCGGGGAAGGCAAATGCCGTGGCAGATGCCTTGAGCTGAAAATCCATAGCAAGTTTGTCATGTTTCCTGCCTAATCGAAAAGAGTTGTTAGATGACCTGGAACGGAATGGGATTGAAATTGTTTTGCGAAAGCAAGGTGGGACTTTAGCTGCTATTTTTGCTCAACCTACAATTATTGAAGAAATCAAACAAAAGCAATGTGAAGATGAGTACTTGAAAAGGATCATAGAGGAATTTGATTCGAAGCCGAGGCCGAGATTTGTGTTTGAGAATGACGTGGTGAAATTTCAGGACCGTCTTTGTGTACCCGATTGTTGTCACTTGAGAAAACATGTTATGTGTGAAGCCCACAATACTAAATTTTCTATGCATCTAGGGAATACGAAAATGTATCATAATTTGAAATAGAACTTTTGGTGGCCTGGGATGAAAAAGAGTATTGCAGATTTTGTGGCTAGATGTCTACATTGCCAACAGGTTAAAGCTGAACATCAACGACCCGCTAGTTTGCTACAACCACTCCCAATACCAGAATGGAAATGGGAGCACATAACTATGGATTGCATAGTGGGTTTGCCTCGTTCTTCCCAAGGTATGGACTCTATTTGGGTTATAGTTGATCGTTTAACTAAGTCTGCTCATTTCCTACCTGTTAAATCTACTTACAATGCTGACAAATTGGCCAATATTTATACGACTGAGATTGTGAGATTGCATGGAGTGCCAGTATCTATTGTATCTGATAGGGATTCAAAGTTTGTGTCAAGATTTTGGCAGAGTTTGCAACAATCTTTCGAGACAGAACTAAGGTTAAGTAGTGCCTATCACCTACAGACAGATGGACAAACTGAACGAACCAATCAAATCCTGGAAGACATGCTTAGAATGTGTGTATTAGACTTCCAAGGAAGTTGGGAGACCTATTTACCATTAGCTGAATTTGTGTGCAACAACAATTACCATTCAAGCATTGAAATGGCTCCTTACAAAGCTTTATATGGAAGAAAATGTTGTTCTCTGATATGTTGGGCTGAGGTAGGTGATAGACCTTTGTTGGGACTGGAACATGGGCAAGAAACAACCGAGAAGGTGAAACTGATCCAACAATGTCTGAAAACTACACAGAGTCGGCAGAAGAACTATCCTGATGTCCGAAGAAGAGACAAGGAATATGAGGTTGGCGATCATGTGTTTATCAAAGTGACCTCGATGAAGGGTCAAACTCGGTTTGGTGTTTAGGGCAAATTGGCGCCAAGATATGTTGGGCCATACGAAATCCTTGGAAAGATCAATTCAGTAACGTATCGGGTAGCCTTACCTCCGGTAATGGAACACATGCATAATGTATTTCATGTATCGATGCTTCAAGAGTATTTGAGAGATTCGCTCCATGTCATTGAATCGACGCATGTGCTCCTGAAGGACGACTACACTTATGAGGAAAGACCTATCCAGATTGTGAACCGCAGGATCAAAAGATTGAGAAACAAAGAAATACCGTTGGTAAAAGTTGATTGGAAAAACCATGGAGGAACCTATACAACTTGGGAAACAGAAGAAGACATGATGAAGAGATATCCAGATTTGTTCCCATTGGACCCAATGTTGTTCCAGAATGAAGGTAATTCGAGTTTGGGGGACCAAACTCTTTTAAGGGAGGAAGACTGTAACAACCCCAACCCATGATTAACATTAATCCGTAATTGATTATGCCTGACTAAAATTGAGAAGAAATTCTGAGTCGATTATATGTCCATTGCATCATTTTTTGTCTATATCTGTTTGAAGTAGAAAGATATGTTCATGTTTTTGTTTCGATTTGCGAATTGAAAGCCTTATCAGCGTCCGAATCGAAAAATTGACTTGATTTATGTGCTAATTAGGATTTAAAGAAATTTATGGTAGGTTTAATTAAAATTTAGTTCGGGGCGATTAAATTTGATTAAAATAATGCCATTTGATTAGTTTTGATAAATTACTACCTATAAGGCCATTTTGTCACTCCACTCATCTCCTTTCCTTGATTTCAAAGCATTTTGAGCCTATTTTAAGGGGAAAAACGTAAGAGAGGAAGAGTAGAGGGAGGTTGAGCTCAAATAAATAATTGACTAGGAGATTGAAGACAATTTGAAGCTTTGGGTTAGGATCACACTTGGAATCAACCTTAGGTAAGAACTATACTCTTAAACTTTGTATTTGAGGCATTAAGTAAATGAACTCAAGAAAGTTACGTGGTCAATTAAGCTAAGATTGGAGAATTGAAGCTCAATGCATAATGCATGTGTAATTCATGGCGTTTGAGGTTGTTTTCCTAAGGAATTCTTGCATGCATGTCTTAATCCAAGCTTTGTTTTAGAAATTCTTCATGTTCCATGTCATATTGTCTTAGTTGATCATGTTTTCGAGTTGAACATTGCATTTGGTCATGTTTTGGGAAACTTTGGTTCAAAGAATTGCATTCAAGTCATGTTCATGAATTATTCCTAAGTTTCAAGTTGATTTTTGCTCAATTGGCATGCTTTTGGGCCATGATTTCTTATTATGATCCTTTAAACATGTTGTTTCATCAGTTTCTAAGTGTTTTCCAAAGTTTTGGGCCCAAAAAATTGAGTTTGATGCATTGGAGGTTGAATTTGAGCTTGGTGATCAAATCTGGAAATTCCAGAAATTTGATCCACGCTCGAGTGAGGAACTTCACGCTCGAGCGTGCACTCTGAGTACATGCACTTCCACTCGAGCGTCGATGGTTACGCTCGAGCGTGAAATGCATATACCTAGAAGTTCATGTGTTTTGTAGTCCGCTCGAGCGAGGGAATTCACACTCGAGCGAGGGTCTGAGTCTCACGCTTGAGCGGAGGTCGAGCATCTGTCAAGCGTGAAAAACATGCAACCAGTACTTTTTCAAGAGTTTACAGTCCGCTCGAGTGGGGAAAGTCACCCTCGAGCGGAGCTTCTTTGTCTGCATGTTTCATCGAGCGAGGAAAGCCACGCTCGAGCATTGACCTTGAATTTTTTTTCCAACACATTTTTGCATCCTCATTCCATCCTAGGCATTCCTAGGCCATGTTTAAGACTCCATAATGAGGATTAAAGACTAGAAACGCACTAAGAACAAACGAAGTAAGTTATGTGCATTCAGGCGTGTGTTTCAGATGTGTTTCTGTTATGTGTCATGTAGGTCACATGCCGTATACCGTTTGACTAGTCTGCTCCGTCTATCTGCCTCGAAGCCAACAGTGAGTAATAACTTAGTAAAGTTATGTTCAGCTATATTTATTTTCTGCGTGATAAAATAAGATCTGTTTTCTGAAGTGCTATGTTATGTACAATGAATGATTGTCCAATTTCTGATCTGTATTCGTGGCATCCTTAGCATCATGTGATATGTGTTAGCTGTTACCCGGTATCGGAGGTTCCATTATGGAACTTAAAATGTCTGCACTCTGTTACCCATACCGGAGGCTCCATCATGGGGCTCAACATGTTTATTCTCCGTTACCCGGATCCGAAGGTTCCTTTATGGAACTGGTTATTTATAACCCCCACCTGTTCTGTATCTACTCTGTATCTGTTCTATAAGCGCTAATGGATGTACCACGTATGCTTAATCATGACTTATGATTTCTGTCTGTGATCTGGACAAGATTATGAATTTGATATGAAACTGAATTATGATTTCTGAATCTGTACGGACTCGTTCATTAAAACCCTTTTACTCCGTTATTATTTACTGGGCTTCCGCTCACTGTTTATATTATGTATGTAGGTGGGCCAACACATAACCAGGGCCAGAGTTGACGGCCTACGTTCTGTTTTTTCAGCCAACCTTTACGCCTCCCGAGGAGGTTCCTGATGAAGTTCGGTTTTGTGGCTGTTTTTGTAACCTGCATTAGACTATGTTGTTGTTAAGTTGTGGACGAGACTTTTGTCCTGAATGCCTAGGTGTGTTGTGTATATATATCATGTGAGTCAACTTCGCCTGCATTTTCTAAAAGTTTCAAGCTTTGCTATCTCATGTATGTTTCCACAGCTCATTGGACCTTGTCTATTCTGTATATTTGCTTCCGCAGCCCCTATCTATTTGTTAATCTGTCATGAGGCCTTTGGTAATCCAAAGATTGCTGGCCGGTTGCGATACTAAACCTATAGGGGCAAGTTTGGGTCGTGACAAGCCCCCAATGCATTCTGGTGGTGACAACGCTCCTCTTTGGGATGCGGAACTCCGAGCCATGAAACTCTAGCTTCAAGGAGTCATGCAGAACATACAAAATAAACCCTCTACCACTGCCAACTCACCATTCGTTGCCTCCATCAGGGACAACCCCTGCCTCCTAAGTTCAAAATGCCCTCGATCGACTCTTTCGACGATACAACGGACCTAGTCGATCACTTGGAGACCTACAGGACCCTCATGATCCTCCATGCATTCCCTGATGAGATCATGTGTCGGGCTTTCCCCGTAACACTTAAAGGGTTGGCCCGACTGTGGTTTAGTCAACTACCGACGGACTCTGTCTCTACTTTTCAGCACCTAAGTGACTCCTTTCTCAGCCACTTCATTGGTGCCCAGCGCCAACGGCGTCCGACAACTTAACTCCTAAACATCCGCCAGATGGAGGGAGAGTCACTGCACAGCTTCGTCACCCGCTTCAACACCAAAGCCTTGCAGGTGGCGGAAAACGATGACAAGGTCATTCTCACGACTTTCATGGCCAGTCTACAATCATCCGATTTTCTTTTCTCCCTCTCAAAAAACCCTCCATCCTCCATGGCAACCCTTCTTTCCAAAGCCCAAAAATATATGAACGCCGAAGATTCCCTAGCCGCCCAACAAGACTCCACAACCAAAAACCCTACCCCCAGAGAGAAGAGAAAGGACTCTGAAACCAGAACCACCCAGTACACATAGAAAACACCTCAGTATACTGACCGACCTACCCGGGCCGAACGGTCGGTACCTACCCGACCGCCCGACCGGTTTGAACGGTACACTCCCCTCAATTCCCCTATTGAACAAGTTTTGAACCAGATCCAACGTGATTATCCCTTGAAATGGCCACAACCATCGCGGTCACCTTCCAACTTGCGGGACCAGTCCAAGTATTGCTGTTTCCATCAGGACCACGACCACAATACCGAGGAGTGTGTTAACCTTAAAGACCAGGTCGAGAGCTTCATACGCCAGGGGCGTCTCAGTCGGTTCACTGCGGCCCGCCCTCACCAACGTCCAAGGACCGAACCTACCAAAAATAACCACCAAGACACCCCTCATCGACGACCCAACCAACCTAAACAAGGCAATGATCAACCCCCACAGCAACCCCGAGCATAAGGCAACCCTGCCCCCCCAGTTGGAGAGATTAGAGTTATAGCTGGCGAGCTGGCATGTGGTGGACCATCCCGTTCGGCCCAATGAGCAGAACTCAGAAAAATCCGGCGGGGCACCGGTAAGGAGGTCGCGACATTGGACCGCCCCTTCAAACACCCCAAGCAGTGGATGGAGCCCATCACCTTTACAGAGGCCGATTGCATAGGCATCCGTTACCCCCATGATGAACCCCTCGTCATCTCTGCTCTCCTATCCAATTACAAAGTCAGACGGGTGCTTGTCGACAACGGTAGCTCTTCAGACATTATCTTCCTAAACACCTATCGCCAGCTCAAGGTCAGAGGAGAAAGTTTGTCCCCTCTCCAAACACCATTTGTCGGTTTCACTGGGGATAGGGTGACCTCCATAGGCTCTATCGACCTCCCTATTACCATCAGAGAGTACCCAAGGCAGACCACTAAGTTACTCACTTTCCTCGTCGTCGACTGTCCCTCTGATTATAACATCATCCTTGGCCGTACCGCCTTTAACGCTTTTCAAGCTGTCACATCCACATACCATCTGGCCATGAAATTTCTTACCGACCTTAGAGTCGGCACCGTGAAAGGAGAGTAGACTGTGGCCAGAGAATGCTACGTCACTTCACTCAAAGAGGTCAAGCTGAAGAAGACTATGATCATCGAAGGACTCGACGTCAGAGATGAAGACGAGTCAGTTCGAGGGGAACCAGTGGAAGAACTTGTTGAACTCCCCATCGACCCCACCAACCCAACAAAAACAGCCAAGATCGGCAGCCAACTATCCTCCCAGGCCAAGTCCGACCTTATAACCCTCCTAACTGAGTATAATGATGTGTTCGCCTGGACCCATTCCGACATACCGGGTATTGATCCCTCTTTCATCACTCATCATCTCAACATCGAGCCCCATTTCTGACCCTTCTGCCAAAAGTAGCGCATTTTTCACCCGGAACGCAAAGCTCTTATTGCTTCTAAGGTGGATAAGCTACTGGAGGCACAGTTTGTCAAGAACGTGGACTACCCCAGATGGCTATCAAACGTGGTCCGGGTCCGTAAAAACAATGGTAAATGGCGACTCTGTGTCAACTACTCCAACCTCAATTGAGCTTACCCCAAAGACAGTTATCCCCTTCCTCGCATAGATCTGCTTGTCAACGCCACAGCTGGACATCAAATGCTCAGTTTCATGGACGCCTTCTCTGGCTACAATCAAATCCTAATGCACCCGTCTGACCAGGAACATACCTCTTTCATCACTGACCGGAGAACCTACCACTATCGTGTCATGCCATTTGGGTTGAAAAATGCTGGAGCAACTTACCAACGGTAATGCCGTTTTTCATCACCAAATAGGTCGGAACATGGAAGTGTACGTCGATGACATGCTTGTTAAGAGCAAACTCTCCTCTGATCATCTGGCAGACTTACGAGAAACCTTCAACACCCTGCGTAAGTATCAAATGAAGCTGAATCCGGAGAAATGTGCCTTCGGCATCGGATTTGGGAAATTCTTGGGTTTCATGGTCAGTCAACGGGGTATCGAGGCCAACCCCGAAAAGATTAAGGCCCTGATAGAAATGCAGTCACCCAAAATGGTTAAAGAGGTTCAAAGGCTTACTGGCAGAGTCGCCGCCCTCAATCATTTTATTTCCCGTGCAACAGATAAGTGCCTCTCCTTTTTTAAAGTCCTTCGACAAGCTTTCGAGTGGATGATCGAATCTGAAGAGGCTTTTTAGCAATTGAAGCAGTGCATGGCCAACCCCCTCTGCTCTCTCAGGCGCTCACAGGCGAACCCCTTTTTCTCTACTTAGCCGTATCAACCATCGCAATCAGTGCGGCCCTCATCAAGGAGGACGGCTCAGTCCAGCGTCTGGTTGATTACATTAGCCAGGCCCTCAGGGGAGCAGAACAAAACTACCCATTGTTGAAAAAAATGGCCTTGGCCTTGGTCATAGCCTCAAGACGACTCCGACCTTACTTCGAAGCCCATTTCATAGTGGTCCTCACAGACCAACCTTTTAAGAAGATAATACAACAACCAGAGTTGTCCGGCAGACTTATGCAATGGTCTGTCGAGCTTAGCCAATTTGAAATCTCCTACCAACCTCAAACAACGATTACAGGGCAGGCTGTCGCCGATTTTATCTTGGAATTCACCAATCCCACTCCAACCACGATCTCCCCACCCAGGCAATCCAACATTGAGGTCGAAGATTCTCACTCTTGGACCCTCAATATTGATGGCTCCTCCTGCAAAGAAGGCAGTGGGGTTGGTCACATCCTCACCACTCCCGAGGGTGGTTATTTCAAGTGTGCTCTCCATTTCTTATTCGACGCAAGCAATAATGAGGCTGAGTATGAAGCCTTGATAGCAGGTCTTCGCCTAGCCCGTGACATTGGTGTCAGCCATATCCAAGTGTTCAGCGATTCTCAACTGATCGTCGGACAAATTACAGGAGAATTCGACACAAACGAAGACACAATGCGAGCTTACAAGGATATTGCACTCCCCTTTGTTCGTCTTTTCAACACTTTCCACATCAAACACATCCCTCGGTCAGAAAACTCCAAGGCAGATGAAATGGCTCAATTAGCTTCGGCCGAGCAGCCAGAGCTCAGCCGTGGCGTCTGCCTTGAATACCTGCCCCACCCAGCCATTTCACCAAACCAGCAAGAGGTCCACTTCCTCCAAAACAAACCTATCCCATGGGCAGTAGACATCCTTCTATTTTTAACAAGTGAGGAGTTACTAGACGACAAACAACAAGCCGCCAAAGTCAGGGCCCGGTCGTCCAATTACATCTTCATCAGTGGCCTCTTGTACAAACGTGGATTTTCACGACCATACCTCAGATGCCTCAATCCTGCTCAAGCGACCTATGTGATGAGGGAAGTCCACGAGGGTGTATGTGGTAATCATTCGGGTGCCCGGTCACTAGCCCATAAAATACTTCACACCGGTTACTTCTAGCTCACCCTCAACCAAGATGCCACTGAATTCATGCTTAAATGTGATAAATGCCAGCACTTTGCCAACATCCCCCATACTCCTCCTACAGAACTGATCACACTTTGCAGTCCCTACCCATTCACCAAATAGGGGATCGACTTAGTTGGCCCATTACCCACCGGTAGGAGCCAAACCAAGTTTGCTATCATCGCCATTGACTACTTCACTAAATGGGTGGAAGCGGAACCCCTTGCCACAATTACCAAACGGAACACAACCAGATTCATCTGGCAGTCGATCGTATGCCGATTTGGCGTCCCTTAAGCCATCGCCTCAGACAACGACAAGCAATTCGACAATGCCAAGTTCAAAAAATTCTGTGCAGAGCTTCACATTCAGCCATGTTTCTCTTCTCCAGGTCATCCCCAAGCCAATGGGCAAGTTGAGGTTACCAACTGTTCTCTTCTGAAGATCATCAAAACTAAGTTGGAAGCCGTTAAGGGACTCTGGACTGAGGAATTACCAAACGTACTCTGGGCCTACCGCACTACCTCCCGAGCCCCCACTAGGGAGATCCCCTCTCGCTTAACATACGGCACTGAGGCGGTCATCCCAGTGGAAATCGGCCGGCCAACCCCGAGGGTTTTACACCCGGATCCAGAACTAACCGATGCATTGCGACGAGCTGACTTAGACCTGATCGAAGAGCTCCGTGAGACCACTGCCGTCAGATGGGCCTCATATCAACAGAAAATGAGAACACATTACAATCGCAAAGTCCGACCGAAGGAGTTCGCAGTAGGGGACCTAGTTTTGCATGAGGCAACTCTTGGCACCAAAAATCCTACCGAGGGCAAGCTGGCAGCCAAGTGGGAAGAACCATACATTGTTAAGGCCAGACCTCACCCAGGCATTTACTGACTCCAGGATATGGAAGGCCAAGACCTCCCCCATCCCTGGAACGCCGAACACTTGAAGCATTATTTCCAGTAAGGTGCCATGTCCTATTTTTGTGTTGATCAATTGTTGTATTTTCTTTTGACAATTTACACACTTGATTGTTTCTATCCTTTTCCTACATGGTGTAAACTGGTAATCAATTGGCTACGCATTAAATGACAATGATTTTACATCTCTGTTATCTGCGTTGTGTTTCAATAACCACCTTTTAGACTAAGTTGACTAAAGCCTCAGCCAGACTGAGCACAAAGAACTCAGCCAGACTGAGTTGACTAAAGCCTTAGCTAGACTGAGCACGAAGAGCTCAGTCAGATTGAGTTGACTAAAGTCTCAGCCAGACTGAGCACGAAGAGCTCTGCCCGACTGAGTTGACTAACGCCTCGGCCAAACTGAGTATGAAGAGCTCAACCAGACTAAGTCACCTAAAGCATCAGCCAAACTGAGCCTGAAGAGCTCAACCATACTGAATTAATTAAAGTCTCAGCCAGCCCGAGCATGAGAAGCTTGGCCAGACTGAGTCAACTAAAACCTTAACCAGACTGAGCATGCAGAGCTCAGCCATACCGGGTTAATTTAAGCCTCAGCCTGGTCTCAGCTGCCGCCATACTCAGTTAAAGTCCAGGTTCATGCCCATTCATTTTCACTACAAGTCAGCCCATTCATTTTTAAACTTTTTAAACATACACGTCATCATTTTTACAATTTTTACATCACAACTTACTTACAAATTACACACTTCACATACAAGTTTCATTTTTACAAGTTTCATTTTCTGCTCAACCATTTTCATTATTCCAAGTTTACAACTCAGAAGCTCCAGGACAACAATAATGCACAAGAAAACTCTTTGTTTTATTAACAACCTCACACTGGATTACAAAGACCATTCTTCTACAATTTTTTGTAGAAGTTACATATATAAAAAAAAAAAAAAAAAACCCACAACAAACAAAAACCAAGCTTTTTACACTAAATTACAAAAGTCATTCTTCTTCACTGGAGACCAGATCTCCTTCTTCAATCCCCTCGTCTAAGGGGGTCTGGGCAACGTCATCCTCATGTATCTTCACGCAGCTGAAGTCCACGTCTGGGAACAACTCTTCCAGCTTATTCTTGAAGGTCATCCATCCGCTGTCCCAGAACTCAGCCATTTCATGCTTGTAGAAGTCCGACCGCTGGAAGCTCTGGATTACTTCCTCTTCACTTCTGCTTCCAGCGGCCGCTCCCGACGGCCCAACCCCCCCCATTCCCTTCTCTCGCCAAGCTTCTGGCGACTGCGGCATCGATGGCTATCTGAAATTCGGCAGACTCCTTGAATTGCTCCACAACCGCCTTGCACAGGTCGGGGAACGCCGCTCTCTCAGATGCCAATTTGGCCATTTCCTCCGCCAGAGCCTTCTCCAACTCAGCGATCCGCTGATCTGCTTCTTCCTTGTCCTTGATCGACTGAGCGCGCAGATCCTCATTATTGGACAAAGCCTCTTCCCACCTTTCATTGGCGGTGGTGCAGGCTTGTCGGACCAACTCTAGCTCCTTCTTCTCGCCTGCCAGTTCGAACTCCAGCGATATCACCTTGCGGCGCTCTGCTTCCAGCTCTGATCTGGTTGAGAGGAGCTCCGTTCCAGCACGCTCTGCTGAATAGCCCTGCACCACCGCCAATACTTCCATCTTCTTTGCCCTTTGCACACTCTCCAACCCCTTTGCGCATATACTCCAGGCAACTTTCTTCCAGCCCGCTGTCTCCTCTGTTAGTTTCTGGAGCTACCCCTTCACCCCTTCCAGCTGAACCCTCAGCGGCTCGACCTCCATCTTCACCCATGCTGCTTTATTCAAGAGGGCGGCCGCCAAGGTCGTGGCTTCCATCTGGGCCGAGCACAACCCTCTTAGGAGGTCGGCCTCTCCCAACCATGCCATCGAGTGCACGATAGCGTCCTCCAGCACTCCAACTAGGCGGTCGGCTGCGACCCTGGCTTTCCCTCCTTCGTCCGCCGAACGACTCGCCAGCCTGCGCGCATGGTATAATGCGGTCGTCAGCGTGACACTCGTCCCTGGAGTTCTGGTCCCAGTGACACTCGTTCTTGGAGTGTTGGACCCAGTCTTCCCTTCGCTTGGACTGGGGGTTACTTCTGGTGCAGGAACCTCCACCACCACCTAGACAGTCCCCAAGTGTTCTTCCAGCACCTGGGCACTTGGGCCCTTCTCTTCCTTCGCAGCTTGGATGGTCTCCTTTTCAGGAGCCTCCCTCACCTTCCCCCCCTCCAACTTCTCCTTTTCTGGAGCCCCCTCCATCTAACTCTCCTTCAACTTCTTCAAAACTGGGGCATCCTTACTGCCCTTAGTGGCAGCTCTCTTTTTCTTTTTCTTCAGCACTGCCTCCACCTCTTGTTTGCACCTCTCCTTCAGTGGGTCTACTGGTGGTGGCAATGGGGCAAAGGCAGTCAGCTTTTGTCCCCCAACAGCTTGGGACGCGGTCAGACCCACTCCTTCATCACCAGTTTTGGGGCAGGCCCTAGCTTTATCTCCTTATACTTGTCCGCTTTGGCGAATAATCTTCTGTCTTTTGCCTCCTCCACTTTCCTCCGCACCTCTAACTCCTCTACTGCAGGATCCTCTTCCATCGGCTGCGGTCCTAACCCTACGGCATATAAAGCTGAAGGACGGACCAAGTCATCCCATTTAACACCCTCCTTCTCCCTCCACTCCTTCACCATTTTGACCCTACCTTCTGCATCCGCTCCCAACTTCGGCTCCATCGACTTCGTAAGGACCTTCCATGTCATGCGCACTCCCTCCGCCCCATTTGCCGATACATAGAACCACCTCGGCCTCCACCCTTTCATAGACGAAGGAAGCCCGGCTACTAACCCCTTGCCCGCCATAGCCTACAGGGTCACCCACGTCTCTTGCTGACCGGATGCTTTATAGCAAGAAAATAACTCCTCAATACTAATGATCAACATTCTTGGAACCCAACGCTACACCAAACGCCAATGACATCTAGACACTTGGCAAGTGAAAAACTAGCCACATCAGCAGACAAAGATCCTGCAAAGTTATTGCACCACACATCAGCCATTAATGAGTTCCCCTGTATCATTTATTACGATAACTCTTCACGACGGAACAGAACCAGCCTCACCATGAACAAAGAAAGCTAGAACATAGACTTTTGGCCAGCATGACGGCTCGGAGTGGACAAGGAAATGATGAGCAAAGGATATAAGCAGGCCTCTAAGACGAAGAAAAAGTTAAGTTCTCTATCACCATCCAATCTTCACTTTCCATCATCCTCTCTCTTCTCTAACTTGATCGTCGGAGGGTTCGCTAGGGGACTGCACGTTCCCCGTTGAACTCTTTTGCAGGTCTCTCTGCGGGCTCGACACTCGGGCAACGGTTTGAAAAGCGTGGATCAATTCGACCAATATGCCTTCGTATATCTCGAAGAAAAATGCCTCGACCTTGCTGGGATGGACCATTTCAGGTAAGGTCCTGTGAAGGATTTTTTGTACAATGCCAGTGATGGAGTGAGCCAAAATCGCTGTGATTTTGCTCTAATTTTGTTGGCTTCTTTCTTTTTTTCAGGCAAGATGCCATCTTTTAAAAATACTATGATGGGCCTAGTTTAGCACCACATGCCTCGGCTGCTTCGGGTTCCTCAATACTTGGTCTAGGTAGGAAGTTGATCAGTAATGGTTGTGGGATAGATGTATCTGCCATTGAAGCAAAACCTGCCAGCTTATCTGCTCTACTATTTTCTTCTCGGCCGATTTGCTCTATCCGGACTACTTCGAACTTCATGATCTCCTTTCTGACTAACTCTTGGTACTTAGCCATGCTATCATTTTTTGCCTCGTAGTCGCCTGAAATTTGGTTTACAACCAGCTGGGAGTCACTGTATACCATTGTAGACACCCTATTTTTGACCGTCCTCAAGACTTGGACGTCATCGTTTGAACACTCGATGATCATCCATGCTCGTGTTCGTTTTGAGTTCTCGGAGGTCTCGGCTACACGCCTTGCCTCAAGATCTCTCGACTTGTCTTTTTTGTGCTTGGTTGTGGACCAAACACTTAAGTTTTTGCTTCTAAGGGAAGAGGGTGGCTTGTTTGCCATACCCTCAACCCACCAGCCAATGCTTGTAGCCATCGGCCCTGTTTTCTTTCCATCGGCCAAAAGTATTGGCCGATCGGTGCTATATTTGGTCGGCCGGCACTTATGTTGGTCAATCGGCCATTTTTTGTGGCCGAACCCTGTTCATCTGCTTTATGCAGATATTTTGTGCCAGCTGGCACAGCTGGCATCCACAATTAACCCCCTCCATACACGTCTATGGAGGGACTTGCCCTTTGCTTAGCTTCCCCAAGAAGCATTGCAAATTGGATTTCTATAAGAGGGGAGGCCCTCCTCCCTCCTCAGATGGTTCTAAAATTAGGGATAGAAGAAGTTGTATCGCTCTATCTCTATATCTTCTTATCTCTATCATTTGTGTGTATTTGTGACCTAAAGTGATTTTTGTTCACACTATTGCACACAAACACCTAGCATTACACCATCCTTGGTTGCTGAAGTTCTAAGAAGTTGTTGTTAGAGTTCTTGGAGTGGTTTTGATCAGAGAAAGGAGCTGGTGTTGTGTTCTTGAAGGTGTTCTTCATGGGTGAGCATTCTTGCTTTAGATACCCCTTTCTTGCTTAGGCTTTTATCCCTTCTTGCTTATTGTTTTAAGCTTAGCAATTAACTGATAAAAGTTCTATTTTTACTTTCTTTTGAACTTTGTTTAAGGTCATTTTGAGGTTTGGGGTTGTTTGGCCCCTTCAAGGCCTTGTTAGGCCTTATTTTAGGCCATCCCTTTTGGCCCTTGCTTTGAGCTTTGCATGGCCTCTCTACCACTGAAATCTAGAGGATTTTCAGTGGTGGAGAGGTGGTTTTGGTGTCCTAAATAGGAGAGGGTCATCTCCTCTCCTTGTTGTCTTCAATACTAGCATAAGTGGCTTATGTTGGTGGCTTGTATGCCTAGCTTGTTTTAGCTTCATTTCAACAAGTATTTGGTGTTTTTTTGCCATGATTTACCTCTATTTAAAGTTCATTTAGTGGTCTCTTGCATGCACCATATACTTACCTTGCAATCCCCTCATTTGCCTTAACATGTATCTAGCATTTAGACTATCATGCTTGCATGTTTTGGCTCAACTCCATGAAGCTTCTAGCCTTGTTTTAACACGCCTGAGCTCTTTTTTTTCATTGTTTTGGTCATGCTTACATTGTTTTATATAGCTACCATACAATCTAGCTTGTTAACTTTGGGTGTTTGAGTCACTAGCATGCTCTATTCGGATCATTTCAGTGGTTTGGCATCACTTGTAATATTATTTCAGTCCATATAGTATGCTCATATACTTGCATTTGTCACTCCTTTAATGCTTTAAAGGGTTTGTGTTTTATGCCTCATGAATGTGTCGTTGTGTATGCCACCATGCTTAGGTCTTTGGGATGCCATCTAAGTGAGTTTTTGGGCTTACTTTGACATGCCATAACTCTATTTTTCATTGCTTAAATCATGCCATGTAACGCCCTCAAAAACAAACCCATAATATATAATATTAACATGCGGAATTATAAGGAAATAAAGCATCTTATTCCATTCATCAGAGTACCATGAAATAAAAACATCATAATAAATGCCCTACGGGCTTACATCTTGCCAAGCCAACACTTGGACACAATTTCATGAGTTCTAACTCAAAAACAAATAAAGCCCTGGGCTTGAATGTTTACATAATCCAAATAAAGCAACTAAAATAAATAAAACAGGTCTTCAAGTCCAAATCCTCACAAGCTAAGTCTTTGGAGGTAGTGAACCACCTGAACCTGAAAATGAAGTTCCCATATAGGGTGAGCCACAGCCCAGTAGAAAAATACTAAACCAAGCATAAGAATTAACTAAAGCATTAGCATTCGATACATGGTTGACACAAAATAATCAATTTCCAATTTCATGACACGAATGTCTATATTGTCTATGACATACTGTCTATGACACCTTTCACTTTCCAATATTTATTCAACTTTCCAATTATATCATTATGGCTCAGAACCTGGCCAACTATAATAGTGATCCAGATGTCACAAAAATAAATGAGACTAAAGCTCAAACCACAACACTTCCATACTTCAAACTGATACACATTATAAGGATGTATCATAAAACACTTCAATATAAATAAGCACACATAAAAGTGATGCTAATGGAGTCCATCCCCTATCTTCTCCCAAACAAATCCGGTTTAGAGGTCCATCCCCTATCTTCCCTAAACCGTGGAGTTCATCCCCTATCTCCTCCAAACAAAATGCATATGCAATGAAACACACAATTGCCATATACAACACATAATCAATACAAGCAATGTTCTGTATTAATTCAACAGTCAACATAAGTGACATAATTCCAGTTATACCTAAGCCACATGCAAGGTCTACAACAATCAATGGCTATCCTCCACCGATAGCCCAAAACAGTTATTTCTAAACAAGAAATAAATACAACTATGAATGTAAATTCAACAGTCTCATAGGTAAGTATTTAAACTACCCAACTATATCATTAATCTCATAATTTCCCCAACTTCATGAATTAAACCCAATTCCACATTTTTCCCTTAAATTAATTATACAAATTAATCTAAGCCAAAACCCTAAGGTTTCTCCCAAAATTATCAAACTACCCCCACATACCAAAATACCAACACTTAGGATTAAAGCGTATAAATGGAGTAGGAAATCCCTACCTCGAAGCAAGAACCCAAAAAGAAGAAGACGGAGATGATAGCCCAAACTCCAAAGTGCTCCAAATCAACAACCGTTCAGATTAAATGGAAGCCCTCGACCCACTCTACCTTTTTAATGAAGGAACTAGGTTAGATACTCACTCTAAATAGATGAAACCTAGGAGAGAAGATGAGTTGGGAGAGAGAAAACTCGTAATCTAGGGTTTTATAAACTGAAAGGGGCTGAAAAACTGTTTTAAAACGCCTAAACACGATTTTATACCCAGCCGCCCCGCTCGAGCGGACAAACTCCCGCTCGAGCGGACACTCACAGACTCCCGCTCGAGCGGACACTCCCACGCTCGAGCGGCGGATGCACACTCCCAGCATCTCGACAAACCAGGTCCCCGCTCGAGCGTCCAAATCCCCGCTCAAGCGTCACTCACACACTCCCGCTCGAGCGGCCCAACTCCCGCTCGAGCGTCCAACCCTGCACAAGAAATACTGGATGGGTGTTTTTCCCGCTCGAGCGCCAAAACCCCCGCTCGAGCGGACAAGCCAAAATCTGGGCAACTAGTTTTGGTTCCTAAGCTCAACCAACCTGTTCCAAACCCGCCCAACACATCCTATAACTCCAAATAAGAAAATATAGGACGACAACAACCATTACACAAAGATAGAATCTACGGAACCTAAGTCCGGATACGAACATCGAATGGGAAAAGACCGGGGTCGCTATAACCTCCCCCCTTAAAAGAATTCGTCCCCGAAATTAAGCATAAGTTTGTAAAAACAAGTTTTTCTCAATTCCCATTGATATTATAAAACAATAAACAATAACTTGACCCAATACCGGTCACTTCATCTCTTATCAAGAGGCATCCCACAATATGTATAAATCAACATATATTTCAACCTGCATCAATATTATGCATTATTCCTTTCAATGTTAACAAATTCCATATCATATTCAATCTCATGATATAAACAATACATTCAATATATAAATGTTATATTCCACTTCCATAAAAAGGCAAGTTCAAAATGCTAACATTAAATCCAAAACATTCTCAATGTTTTCCAACTTAAGACATATATAAAATTCTCAAGTTCAACAATATTACAAAAAATCTATATATATAAGATTTCTAATCACTAAACATGTCCGGATATTTCTCACGGACTTCCAATTCACGTTCCCAAGTGGCTTCCTCCATTCCGTGATGCTTCCACAAAACTTTCACCAAAGGGATGGTTTTGCCTCGCAAAACTTGATCCCGCCTATCCAAGACTCGAATTGGTCTCTCCTCATATGAGACATCCTCATGAACAACTAAGTCAGTCCAATCCAGTACATGCGATGGATCCGGCTCATACTTCCGAAGCATACTCACATGAAACACGTCATGAACTCCGGATAACTGCGGTGGCAAAGCTAAACGATAGGCAGCCTCGCCAATCCTCTCAAGGATCTCAAGGCCCAATAAACCGAGGGGACAACTTCCCGCTCTTCCCAAACCTCATCAAGCCTCGTTTAGGTGATATCTTCAGAAAGACATGATCACCACCTCAAATACCAAAGGTCTCCTCCTACGGTCAGCATAAGATTTCTGACGACTCTGGGCTGTAACAAGTCTCTTACGGATAAGCTCAACTTTCTCCGTCGTTTCCCTCACCAACTCCGGACCCAACAAAGGTGCATCACCCACCTCGGTCCAACAAACAGGAGATCTACACGGTCGGCCATACAAGGCCTCAAACGGTGCCATACCGATACTAGACTGAAAACTGTTGTTGTAGGCAAACTCCACTAATGGTAAGTGCCTCTCCCACGACCCACTAAAGTCGAGAACACAACCCCGAAGCATATCCTCAAGGATCTGAATAGTACGCTCGGACTGCCCGTCAGTCTGAGGATGATAAGCCGTGCTAAGGGTCAACTTAGTGCCTAAGGCACTCTGCAAACTCTGCCACAACCTGGCAGTAAAACGAGGATCTCTATCTGAGACGATCGTCACTGGGACCCCGTGCAACCTCACTATGTCCCGAATGTACAAGTCGGCAAGGTGATCTACCGAATCTCTCACGCGCATAGGAATAAAGTGCGCCATCTTAGTCAACCGATCTACAACCACCCAAATAGCATCACTACCCCGCTGAGTCCTCGGAAGACCCACAACGAAGTCCATAGTGACATGCTCCCACTTCCATTCGGCAATAGGCAAGGGTTGCAACAAACCCGCTGGCCTCTGATGCTCGGCCTTCACTTGCTGACAAGTAAGGCACCTAGATACGAAAGCTGCCACATCCCTGTTCATACCCCGCCACCAAAACTGGCGGCCCAAATCCCGATACATCTTAGTACCTCCCGGATGCACCGCAAGGCGTGAATGATGAAACTCTCGGAGTACCTCCTCTCGGCAAGACTCCGGCACAAACAGACGGTCTCGGTATCTCACACTCAAGTCGGGATACACCGTCAAACCCTTCTCAACCTTCCCATTGGAAATCTTCTCTCGGAGAGATTCTACCTCAAGATCACCCCTCTGAGCCTCTAACACTCGAGTCACAAGTGTAGGCTGTGCAACCACAGAAAACAAGGCCGCAGCCTCTACGGATTCGCCCAGATGCAAATCAAACTCCCCAACTGCACCCAACATCTCCCACTCCCGGATGGCTATACTAGCTAAGTCACCAACAGATTTCCTACTAAGGGCATCGGCCACAACATTGGCCTTCCCCGGATGATAGTGCAACTCGAAGTCATAATCCTCAATGAACTCCATCCACCTCCTCTGCCTCAAATTCAAGTCTTTCTGTGTAAACAGATATTTCAGACTCTTATGATCCGAGAATACCTCGAACCTCTCACCATAAAGATAATGCCTCCAAATCTTCAAGGCAAATATCACAGCTGCTAACTCTAAATCATGCGTAGGGTAATTCTTCTCATGAATTTTCAACTGACGTGAACCATAGGCAACCACTTTCCCCTCTTGCATCAACACACCCAGACCCTCTCGTGAGGCGTCACAATAGACTGCATAACCCAACCCTCTCTCCGGAATAATCAAGACTGGAGCGGTGGTCAGTCTAACCTTCAACTCCTGAAACGACTTTTCACAAGTCTCACTCCATACAAATTTGACTCCCTTCCGAGTCAATCTAGTCAACGGTGAAGCTAACCTGGAGAAATCTTTCACAAACCGACGGTAATACCCAGCTAATCCCAGAAAACTGCGGATCTCAAACACACTCTTAGGCTGTGCCCAATCTTGCACTGCCTCAGTCTTGGATGTATCAACAGACACCCCTTCCCCAGAAACTACATGGCCTAAGAACTTCACCTCTTCTAGCCAGAACTCACACTTCCCGAACTTAGCATAAAGCTTATGGGCTCTAAGTAACTCTAGCACCACTCTCAAGTGTGCCTCGTGCTCCTCCTCTGAAGGTGAATAAATCAAAATGTCGTCCACGAAGACGACCACAAAACGATCCAAGAATTCCCGGAAGATCCGGTTCATCAAATCCATAAACACTGCCGGTGCATTGGTGAGCCCAAACGGCATCACCAGAAACTCATAGTGGCCATACCGCGTACGGAATGCCGTCTTCGGAATATCCTCCTCCCTGACCCTCAACTGGTGGTAACCCGATCTCAAATCTATCTTAGAGAAACAACGGGAACCCTTCAACTGGTCAAACAAATCATCAATACGGGGCATAGGATACTTATTCTTAACCGTAGCCCGATTCAATTTCCTGTAATCAATACACAATCTCAAAGCACCACCTTTCTTCTTAGCAAAGAGGGCCGGTGCTCCCCACGGCGAAACACTAGGACGGATATAGCCCTTATCTAACAACTCCTGGAGTTGAACCTTCAACTCAACTAACTCGGGCTGGGGCAAAACGGTAAGGTGCCATAGAAATCGGCGCCGTGCCGGGCACTAAATCAATAGAGAACTCAATCTCTCGCTGAGGTGGCAAACTAACAAGATCCTCGGGAAAAACGTCCGAATACTCACAAACCACCCTCGGCAACACAATCTGGGTCTCATCACCCTCACTAATCGAAAGACTAGCAAGTAGACCACTAAGCTCACTCCGCCCTCGCGGATCATAACCCGGTGGCAAAACACTACCAACCCGGTCCCCCAGAAAACGAAAACACTCCCCGTTCACGGTACAACAAGTGACCCTCTGACGGTAGCAATCAATAACTGCCCGGTATGACGACAACCAGTCCATACCCAAAATAACATCAAAGCCCTTCATGGGCATAACTACAAAAGAGAAAGGGATTCTATGATCATCGACCTCTATATCACAACCCCTAACACCTTGTTTCAAAATCAATTCACCCCCAAGAGGTGACACTACACAAATAGGAGAGCTAACTGTGCTAACTCCAACTCCAAAACAGATGCAAATGCAGCAGACACAAAGGAATGAGATGCACCCGTATCATCAAAACACTAGCAACTGAATTGCAAAACAAGAAGGTACCTCTCACAGATGGAGCCGGTACAGATCCTGCGCGTAACAGCATACACGCGCCCAGATGACCTCTGATCAACCTGCTCACCCCTAGACTGCTGCACAGACTGGGACGAAGAAGCCCCCTGATTGGCCCTCGAGGCCTGAACTGACTGAGCAGGCAGCTGACTCTGAGTCTGCCTCGAACCAGATGCACCAGATGTGCCACCCAACTGTGGGCAACCTCTTCATGTGCCCCGGCTGACCGCACTGAAAACAAGAGAGCGGCTGGCCTCTACCCTGACTCTGGCTCTGAGATCGAGCCGAAGAAGATGCTGCTCTCTGAACTCCTCCCCTCTGAGGACAAACTGGAGACTTGTGACCCAGCTGGCCACACTTGAAACAGGTAATGTCTCCCTGACTGCCTTTCCCAGAACTAGCACTCGGCACTGGAAAAGTGGATCTAGAAAAACTACTCTGAGGCTGCTGAGGAGTGAAACCTCTCTGCCTCCTGCCATCACTCTGGCCATCCTGACTCCTCTTGGAGCCTTTCTGCCTTTCCCCCTCTTCCTGCATCATAGTCTCGGTATGGGCTGCTGCATCAACCAATCGCCCAAAATCCCTAATCATAGATCCGACAACTCTCAACATGAGGCCACGCCTCAACTTCTTCTCAAACTCAATGCAACGGCGTTCCTCAGTCGCCACCAACTCAGGTGCAAACCTGGACAAACTAGTGAATGCAGCCTCAAACTCGGCCACTGATAAACTGTTCTGCTCAAGATGGCGGAACTGATCTCTCAACTTCTCCTGAACAGCTGGAGACAGGTACTTCTCCTGAAAAGCATCAACAAAAGCCTTCCAAGTACCTCCAATACGACCCTTGGTGAACTTCCACCACTGACCCGCATCCCCTTTCAGCTGGAAGATGCCAAGGTCACCTTCAACCCCTCGTCTTCGATGCCTAGCATCTCAAACGTTTTCGTTGTCTGTTCGAGCCACTCATCGCCTTAAGCGGCTCTAGGATCACCCAAAAATCCGGATTGGACCGGAAGAACTCCCTCTTCAGAAAAGAAGGTCCTGCATCTGCAGCAACACAACCTGGGCTGGATTCGCAGCCCTCAGAATGTCAACTGACGCCTGAAATGCCCCTGCTATCCCTTGGGCCAAAGCACCCATAAACTGCTGTCCTACTGGCTCGGCCACATTGGCCTGGCCAACACCCTCCTGAACTGCCGGAATTTCCTCCGGTATAGGCACTTCCTGCCTGGCCTGCCTACCACGCCTACCACGACCTCGTCCTCGTCCTGACATCCTAATAAAGGAAACAAAGACGTTAGCACTCTAAATAATGTGCCAAAATATAACACTCACGTCCTAATACATTGGACAACAATAAATCACACCACGTAAGCACATAATCACATAAGCACCTACGAATTTCATTCCTGGATAATGATAGTCCCGAGGCGCCACTAAAGTTCCGGTTGGAAACAACATTGATCAAGTGCCTTTCCAACAAGACTTTCAGAGACTCAAGGATCCAATCAACATCTAGAAACTACATTCCATACCCACATAGTCACATAAACATGTTATCATATAAGCATGTAAATTACACTAAGTCTCTATCAAACGAGACGAACCCATTGTGATACTAATCACTTCCCACGTACCCAAAGTATTCAAACCCGGTACGCTCTGATACCAAGTTGTAACGCCCTCAAAAAAACCCATAATACATAATATTAACATGCATGCGAATTATAAGGAAATAAAGTATCTTATTCCATTCATCAGAGTACCATGAAATAAAAACATCATAATAAATGCCCTATGGGCTTACATCTTGCCAAGCCAACACTTGGACACAATTCCATGAGTTCTAACTCAAAAACAAATAAAGCCCTAGGCTTGAAAGTTTACAATTCAAATAAACTAAAATAAATAAAGCAAGTCTTCAGTCCAAATCCTCACAAGCTAAGTCCTTGGAGGTAGTGAACCACCTGAACCTGAAAATGAAGTTCCCATATAGGGTGAGCCACAGCCCAGTAGAAAATACTAAACCAAGCATAAGAATTAACTAAAGCATTAGCATTCGATACATGGTTAACACAAGATAATCAATTTCCAATTTCATGACACGAATGTCTACATTGTCTATGACATATGTCTATGACACCTTTCACTTTCCAATATTTATTCAACTTTCCAATTATATCATTATGGCTCAGAACCTGGCCAACTATAATAGTGATCCAGATGTCACAAAATAAATGAGACTAAAGCTCAAACCACAACACTTCCATACTTCCAACTGATACACATTATAATGATGTATCATATCAACAACAATAGCAATATAAATAAGCACACATATGAGTGATGCTACTGGAGTCCATCCCCTATCTCCTCCCAACAAATCCGGTTTAGAGGTCCATCCCCTATCTTCCCCTAAACCGTGGAGTTCATCCCCTATCTCCTCCAAAAAATGCATATGCAATGAAACACACAATTGCCATATACAACACATAATCAATACAAGTAATGTTCTGTATTAATTCAACAGTCAACATAAGTGACATAATTCAGTTATACCTAAGCCATGCAAGGTCTACAACAATCAATGGCTATCCTCCACCGATAGCCCAAAACAGTTATTTCTAAACAAGAAATAAATACAACAATGAATGTAAAATCAACATTCTCATAGGTAAGTATTTAAACTACCCAACTATATCATTAATCTCATAATTTCCCCAACTTCATGAATTAAACCCAATTCCACATTTTTCCCTTAAATTAATTATACAAATTAATCTAAGCCAAAACCCTAAGGTTCTCCCAAAATTACCAAACTACCCCCACATACCAAAATACCAACACTTAGGATTAAAGCGTATAAATGGAGTAGGAAATCCCTACCTCGAAGCAAGAACCAAAAAGAAGAAGACGGAGATGATAGCCCAAACTCCAAAGTGCTCCAAATCAACAACCGTTCAGATTAAATGGAAGCCCTCACTCTCCTCTACCTTTTTAATGAAGGAACTAGGGATACCACTCTAAATAGATCAAACCTAGGAGAGAAGATGAGTTGGGAGAGAGAAAACTCGTAACTAGGGTTTTATAAACTGAAAGGGGCTGAAAAACTGTTTTAAAACGAAACACGATTTTATACTCAGCCGCCCCGCTCGAGCGGACAAACCCCGCTCGAGCGGACACTCACAGACTCCCGCTCGAGCGGACAATCCCACGCTCGAGCGGCGGATGCACACTCCCAGCATCTCGACAAACCAGGTCCCCGCTCGAGCGTCCAAATCCCCGCTCGAGCGTCACTCACACACTCCCGCTCGAGCGGCCCAACTCCCGCTCGAGCGTCCAACCCTGCACAAGAAATACTGGATGGGTGTTTTTCCCGCTCGAGCGCCAAAACCCCCGCTCGAGCGGACAAGCCAAAATCTGGGCAACTAGTTTTGGTTCCTAAGCTCAACCAACCTGTTCCAAACCCGCCCAACACATCCTATAACTCCAAATAAGAAAATATAGGACGACAACAACCATTACACAAAGATAGAATCTACGGAACCTAAGTCCGGATACGAACATCGAATGGGAAAAGACCGGGGTCGCTATATGCCATGTTTGGTTTTGATTGGTGTAGTGTAACACCCTCTTTGGTAGCCTTGCATGCCTCATGTTTTGGCATTTGTGTTCTAGCTTGTGTTGGCTAGTTTCGAGCTTGCTTTCAGTCTTGTTTGGACCTACCTTAGACTATTTTAGGTCCTCTTAGCCCTTTGGGGCTTGCTTTGTATAGCCATGGTTTGATCCCTTTGGCTAGTTTCAAGCTTTAAGCTTTCTTGCATGCTTTGCTTATGTACTTTGGTCGGTTTGGCACCTCTCCTAACATGATTTCAGAGCATAACATGTTTGTCACATGTCCATGTTTATCCTCTCCTAAGTGTGCTTAAGAGTTTTTCTACTATGCGTAAGTGTTAGGCCAATTGGCATGCATGTTTGTATGTGTTTTTGTCCTCATTTCCATTGCATTTTGGCCACTGATTTGGGCCTATTTGAGAGCTGTCCATTTTGGTTTAAGTCCATCCTTTGCATGTTGTTGCATGCTTGCCCTGCATGTTGTCGCATGCTTGCCCTGCATGTTGTCGCATGCTTGTTGCATATTTAGTACCTTGCATGTTGCATGCTAGTATGTTGCATGCTTATACCTTTGTCATGCTGTCACATGCTTGTCTCATTTTGTATGTTGTTGCATACTTGTCCACCTTTGCATGCCTCGCATGCTTGAATGTTCATGTTGCATCTTGCATACTTGTTTAGGTTACATTGCATTTGGCGTGCTTGTCACCATTAGCCTTGTATGGCATTGTCATTAACATGCTTATGTTGCATTGGATTTGCATCATGCTTGAGTTGCTTGCATGCTTGCTTGCATGTTTAGGTTGACTAGCATTGTATGTGCATCCCTTGCCTCTTGATCAAGCGTGATAGAGGTTGGGGCCCCTTGTGTGTTTTTGTGCATTTCATTTGATATTAATTGCACATTCGGCTCCTTTGGCCATCATGCATTGAAATGAATGATTGATGGTCCGAGGGTCGAGAACCATACTCCCTTGAGCTCATGACATGATAGGGAGGGTGGTTGTGCACACATTGTCTTGCAAATGTATTGCCATGCTCTGTCTGTCCTCTGTTGCAGCAAAAGAAGCAATCAGCAGGAAGGGATGGCCGGTCGGCCATCTTTAGTGCTGGCCGATTAACTATATTTGGCCGAGAGCCTCATTTCTGGTCGATGACCTTCATCCCATGGCCGATGGCCTCATCTTTTGGCCGATGGCCTCTCAGCATGCCCACAAGGTAGTTCAGAAGTGTCACAGAAGCTGGCACAATTTCTAGAGGTGCAGAGCAAGGCAGACAGAGGCAACATGTAGCATGGCGATGGATTTCCGAGCGAAGCCGTCCGAGCATGCATTTGTCCCTCTTCCCGAGGCTAATTTACTGTTTTCATGGCTTAATTAAGTTGTTTAATTAGTTAAGTAGTTTTGTAATTAATTAATTAGCTTGTTAGTTAGTTAATTAGTTAATTTGTATTATTCTTTCGGTCTCTCCGTCGAGAGGGCATAATTGTGTAATAAGCGTACATGTGTGTGATGCATGTCTTCCAACCTCCACTTCTTTCTCCCTTTTACCTAACCACTTACGATAGTTAGTTTTAGGGCATATTTCATTTAGCATCCTTATGCTATGCATGTTTGCATCCATTCATCTGTATTGCACGCACCGGGCTCGGTGCATCATACTAACTGCATTGTATTTTAATTCCAATTTGAATACATGTATCGAATTGTCACATTTCATATGCCATTTTAGATTGGCTGAGCCTACTCTAATTGCATTTTCCATGCGATGCATTAGCCATTTTAAAATGAACTAGGATCATGCATGATTTCTAACTAGTTTCTTGTCTTGGCTCGGAGTACACTGTGAGTGTTTATGCATTAGCATCTTGCATGTATGTGAGTGTTAACATGAAAGCATGCTTTCCATGAGGCTATTTGCTTATGTGATATAACTGCCTGAATGCCTTGGGTGAGGTTGGATTACTTGAATTGGACATTCATCGAAATCTGCATTTTAGCCTACTTGCGGTAGCAAACTTCAAACTATTCCTAACAAACGGATATGCAATGCTTTTATTCAAATTAGGACGATCTAGTATATACTTGTGTGTTGTGCGCATCACATAGTAATTATCTAGCTAATTAACCGGAATAAGAACGCATGTGTTTTCAAAAACAAGATTCAATCTTAAGTACGGGCCGATCTTTTGATCGGGCGAGCGGGGGTGCTCATAGATGACCTTCGCAATGTACCACAAGTTCCTGAGCCGAGGCAACTTTGGTGATGACGGACATGTGGCCTTAGGCACGAGTCAGGGTTTCCTAAATTCCCCCAAAAACAAAATATTTAGGTGGCGACTCTGTATCTGGCAAAGCAGTCCATGTTTGGCACTTTTTTCTTAAAAATCAGTTTTCCAAAACGATTTGTCGGATTTGGACTTTTTGGTGATTTATCAGCCTCGCATTGCACTTTACGGGATTAGATTCAGAACCATGACATTTGAGTCCGAACTGTAGTAGCAAAGCCCCTAAGGGTGCGTCTACAACCATCAGCTCGATGGCCTTCATAAAAAGTGATGAGTTTAAGCCTGCTAATAGTGCTTCATATTCTGCCTCGTTGTTGGATGCTGGGAAGCCAAGGTTGAATGACTGTTCGATTGTTAAGCCATCTGGTGAGATGAGGACTATGCCAAGGCTTGCACCATGCTTGTTGGATGCTCCATCCACGAAGAGTTTCCACATCTCTCCGACGAATAGCTTCCAGCAAGTAGATGTATCAAATGATGTCTTGGGATCACGGGTGTTGTTGATGTTTTGCTCCAGGTCAATGTCTGCTGTTGGGGTTTGATCTTCACTATTTGACTGCCTCAAGTCTCTACTTTTTGATGAGTCCCCACTGGGAATAGCATGGTTTGTTCCTTCCTTTCCGTCCTCAAACTTGTATGGCTTGCAATGCAGCTGGGCATCCTGCAATAGGGGCTACGCAGTTCCCGTGACACTTTCCCCCCTTACTTCTGTTGCGTCGGCCAAGTCGATCGGGCATACATGATGACTTCCTAGTGTGAACTCAGCCACAAAGTCTGCTAAAGCTTGGGCTTTTATTGCGGTTCTGGGTTGAAATTTGATATCGAACTGCCCCAACTCCACTGCCCATTTCAAGATTCGTCCAGAAGAATCTACCCTCTCAAACAAAGGCCTTTAAAGGGAAAGCTGTTACGATGATCACGGTGTGGGCATGGAAATAGTGTGATAACTTTCTTAAGGCCATCATCAAAGTTAATGCTAGCTTTTCCAATTGTAGGTACCTTGTTTCAGCGCCCAGCAAGGTCTTGTTAACATAAAAGATTGGCAAGTGTTGGATTCCTTCCGCTTTGACCAACACTGCGCTAACTGCATGTTGTGAAACTGCTAAGCACAAAAAGAGCTCTTCTCCTGGTATCGGAGTTACTAACAACGGAGGAGAGGTCATGTAGTCTTTCAAGCTTTCTAGGGTGCAGTCACACTCCTCATCCTACTCAAATTTGGCCTTCAGTGCTTGGAAGAATGGTCGACATCTGTCTGACAACTGACTTATGAACCGATTGAGCGCGGCTGTTAGGCCAGTGAGATGTTGTACCTCTTTGACTGTGTTGGGCCTCTCAAGATCTTGGATGGCTTTGATCTGAGAGGCATCAGCTTCTATACCCCGGTTGGTCACTAGAAAGCCTAGGAATTTGCCCAACCCTACGCTGAATGCGCACTTAGATGCATTTAGCCGCAACTTGTGAGAGTTCAAAATTTGAAACATTTCATCTAGGTCCCTGAGATTGTCCTTCTCATCTCTGCTTTTGATCAACCATGTCGTCTATGTAAGCCTCCATTGTTCTGCCTAACAATGGTTCAAACATTTTGGTGACCATCCGTTGGAATGTTGCCCCTACGTTTTTCAGGCCAAAAGGCATGACCTTGTAACAGTACAATCCTCTGGGTGTTGTAAATGACGTGAGCTCCTGGTCCGGTTCGTACATAGCGATCTAATGGTAACCCTGATACGCATCAAGGAAGCTAAGTCGATTATGTCCTGCTGTTAGGTCCACTAGTTGGTCTATCCGTGATAGGGGAAAACTGTCTTTTGGGCATGCCTTGTTGACTGTTTTGTAGTCCACGCAAACGCGCCATTTTCTGTTCTTCTTTGGTACTACTACAGTGTTGGAGATCCACTTGGGATTGTGTACTTCTCTGATGGCTCCTGCCTCCAGCAAGTTTCCCACTTTCTCTGCCACTATTTCCGTGTGGTGGAATGCCGATTGGCTTGTGTGCTGTATAATTGGTCTGGCAGTTGGATGGACATTAAGTTGATGGCAGATGAAATTAGGGTCAATGCCAGGCATGTCGTATGGTATCCAGGCAAACACTTCGATGTTAGAGGTTAAAAATTCCATAACCTCTACTCTCTTAGTGCTGGATAAAGACAAGCCAAGTAAAAAGAATTTTTCTGGGTTCTTTTCATCTATCCTTACCAACCAAGTCTTCTGCTGCCTTCTGTTCTACTGCTTTGCCGACATCTGCAAACAATTCGTTGCTTTCTGGCTCCTCCACCATCTGTACAAACCCTTTTGCAGCACGGCTACAGTTTACCATGACGAAACACTGTTTCGACATGGTTTGGTCTCCTAAGACTTCTTCAATCACCCTGGTTTCATTGGGGAACCATAATGCCTGATGGTAGATTGATGCCACCAATCGCATGGCGTGCAACCATGCTCTTCCCAAGATTATGTTGTAAGTGGAAGGAACCTTCAATACCCAAAACTCCACTTGTTTCGTCATTGTTCCTGCCTTGACTGGCAGGATTATCTTGCCCACTAGCCATTCTGGCATCAAGTTAAAACTGACTAGGGGAGATGTCGCGGGTGCTAAGTCTTTGTCCTCCAATTTTAGCTGCTTGAAGGTCTCGTAATACATTATCTCGCATGAGCTTCCATGGTCAATCAGAATCCATTTGATGTCAAAATTCTTGACACGCAAAGTGACCACTAGTGCATCATTGTAAGGACAATGTAGCCTTGTTAGATCCTTGTTAGAGAAAGAGATGACGTTCGTTGCCTCTATTTTTCCCCTCTTGACGGTGGGTTGTGCACTTAACATTTCCCTCAAGTGCTCAGCCTTTTTTAACATCCCTCTAAGCTCATATACCCGCTTAGGTTCGACAATCCCATGTATAACGTTGATTATGCCTTGAGGTGGGCTATCAACCGGCATCCCGCTTGACCTGCTGTGGTCCTGGGCGGCTGGCTGTGTTCCCCCTTCTATATATTGGTCCAGGTGACCGGCGGCCACCCACTCCTCCAGATGTTGCTGCAATGGTGTGCAATTTTCAGTTCGGTGCCCCTTTTCATCATGGAAGGTGCAACGGTACCTCTCAACATAACCTTTTTGTGCTTCTCCCAACTTGGTTGGCCGCTGGACGAAGGGTTCATCGCGTATCTCGCTAAGAATCCGGCAGATAGGTTTATTGAATACTGTGGTAATGGTAGTGCGGACTTTTAACTTTCTTGTTTGGGGGTCCTCTCTGTTTGCTTGCCTACCTCGCCCATTTTTGCTTGGTTGTTCTACCGTGTTGACTTTTGCTGTAGTCTTTTTATTTGGCATTGCTGGTGTGCCAGATTTTGCTTTGGTGTGGGCACTATCTTCTTCTACCCTTATATGCTGATGCACTCTCTCCATTAGGGCCTCCATCGTGAGAGGTGGCATCATCATCATTGAATCCCTCAACTTGTTACCGACTGGTAAACCTCATTTATACTATGCGATGGCGAGATTTGTAGGGCAATCCCCAATCTGGTTGAAAGTCTCCCAATATCGACTGTTGTAAGACCTCAATGTTTCCTTCTCGCCCATGTCAATGGAGAGTAGCTGGTCAATCTCTACTGGCATCTTGGTATTCGTTCTGAATCTAGTTACAAATGTTTATGCCAATTGTGCCCACGAGGCTATGCTGTCTTCTGGCAACCTTTCGAACCATGTTAGACCCAGGTCGCCAAGGCTGGAAGGAAACATGATGCACATTAGAGCCTCGTTTCGCCAGTATATTGCCATAACCTGGCGAAAGTGGCTTAAGTGCATATAAGGGTTTGACTTCCCCTCATAAGTGGTGAATTTGGGCTGGTGGAAGCCTGAGGGCAGTGGTGCGTTCTCAATTGTCGGAATGAACGGCGAGCTCTGTAACCTTGCTAACAGTTTATCTGCTGGTTCGTAAGCAAGGTGCGGCATTGGCATCCCTACCTCGACACTCCCATACATCCTAGGGGCCAATCCCTGTAAGGCTGAAACTTTGCATAGGTTACGAGCCCTGGTGTCCTTCCATCGGGCCCTCTCCTCTAGCACTATTCGCAAGTCTGCTAACCTGGGCAACTCCGTATGCCAAGATGTCATTTGGTGCGTGTGCGAGGACCGATAACTGCTTCCTTCCGTGTATGACCTTTCAGTCCTCGTTCTCTTAGACCTGGAGTAACGAGTCCTGGAAGTCCTTGATTAAGTGTCGCCTGTTCTGAGGCTCCTACTTTCTGCTTGTGATGGTGTGACTTGTCTGTCACGATCTTTCGAGTGGTAAGAGAGCGTGTTGCCTTTGCACCCCTTTTCCTTCGCCATCCATTTTTCCTTTATCTGGCGCTTCATTGTCTCCATGTCTACCACCATCCTCCTTATTAACTCATCTTGCTCCCTTACGCGATCCTCTAGAACTTGAGGATCCAACCTCCACCTCTGCCTTTCAGGACTTTGAGAGCGACATGGATTGGTTCCCTGTCTCTCCCGTGTGTCCCTCCTAGAGTTCCGTCGCTAGGGTTCTAATTCTGCCATGGGTGGGATAGAAGGTAAACCTTTGCGCCTCCCGCCCCCCTCTGGGGTTTCCCATTGATAGCAGATTGCTGCAAATCTTCATTGTGTGCCATTGATTTCAACTAAAGAGGAAAACTCAATCAAAAGGTTTTGTTCTTTGTGTATTCCCACAGACGGCGCCAATTGTACGAGCACGAAATAATCTTCTCGTATAATCCTGTTGATCAAGTGTGCACTCCTCCAAACGTCGTCGCTTTACTCCCTGAAAACACAAACTTGAGCAAGCTGGCGAGTGTGTGCCGGATACTTCTCCGATGCCTAAGTCAGCAAATAGACAATAGATAAAAAGCTCCGTGTTTCTTAGAGTAAAAAATTGTGATACCTGTACATAGGTCTGTCATGAGATTTTATAGATTCCGCCTGGCACAATCCTAGTAAGACTTCAACTCTCTTTAGTAGAGTCCTCCTAGGAATCACAAAGATAATGTTCATCTTTCTACACCCTCCCCATTACTTAACCAAGTGAGATGGTTTTACCACGATCAAATAACAGCACAACCGAGCTAACACTAGCCTTTCTGACACACTCAGCTCGGTGCTTTCATGGGCAATGCCTAGCTCGACCCTCTGTCCACCTATACCTCGGTTCAAAAACACTCAGACCGAGCTAATAGCAGCCATCTTTCACCGAACTAAGGGGACCAAGGTACAAACTTTGTAGGCCATTCACCTCAGCCCATAGCTTGGTCCATTCCAATATCTAGACCTAGCTCAGCCCTAGTTCACATAAATCACCCTCTCATTGATGGTTATAAAATAATTGCAATCCAAACTTTGGATGGTTGCCAATCCTGTTTTGGTTATATGTGAGTTCTTGTAGGCATGTTGTAAATAATAACATCATATTATTTCACTTGTTATTGATTAACATTAATGTCAATATGCGCATTCTGAACGTAATGTCAATAATTACACTCTGAACATAATATTAATATTCACATTGTAACATTCTGAACATAATGCCAGTAATTACATTCTGAGCATAATGTTAATATTCACATTGTAACATTCTAAACATCATGATAGTAATTACATTCTGAGCATAATGCTAATATTCACATTGTAACATTCTAAACATAATTTTAATATTCACATTCTGAACATGATGTTAATACTCACATTGTAGCATTCACATTGAATATTCACACCATATATTTGGCTGTGAACATTCATAGTCAAATATATAATGTAATGATGTGAAGATTAATATCATGTATACATTAAGTTAGTTTAATAGTTGTAATATGTTATTATTCCATATTTCATCTGTTGTTTTCCTCTAATTTTTTGGTTGTTATCCTTGTTGGAGTTGTTAATTATGATCAAATGATTTGAACTCCCAAAATTTTGTTCATTTTTCAGACACATGAACTAATGACATGATATATGATCTATGTGAATGTTCACATAATTTATTTGATTGTTATTGTTTTATCCTATGTTATATAATGTTCATGTGAATATTGACATCGTGGTTTTGCTCAATGCAACCATGGTCACATCATTCAAATTTTGAATAGTTGTCAACCCTATTTTGGTGACTTGTGAATTCTTGTAGGCATGTTAAATAATAACATTTTATTGTTTCACTTGTTATTGAGTGACATAAATATCTATATGCACATTCTGAACATAATATCAATATTCATATTCTGAACATAACGTTAATATTCACATTGTAACATTCTCAACATAATGTTAATATTCACATTGTAACATCTTTTGGTTCAATATGAATTCCATTATATATAATGTCAATATTTACACCAGATTGTTACGTATTGCTAATGACTCCAAACCGATGACAATACTAACAACACAAGATCGTAACCATCAAAGACATTTAAATTATGTTTTGTTCTTGCAGGTTTGTTGTCGTAATGTGTGACTGTTCTCACTTCTTTATGTCAATGTTGATTTGTCATGTGCTATCACCTCTTCATGTGAACATTTACACCAGCTATTCACATAGTATTTCACCATCACCATCTCATTATTCACATGGCATATAATAATTTACACTTATTATCACTATTCATTTGTGAATAGTAATGTTAAATTTGTTTGTATTTGAACAAACATGCCTTTCCCGTAGATTTGATAGCAAAAGAAAGAGAGGGGAATCCCATGTTAAAGGCAAACACAATCAAACAGCTAGTCCCAAACAAGTGAACATGAAAAGGTCAACTATCGGTCTAATATCACTGGATTGGTGAAACTATTGAAGGCTACAAAATTTACAAATGATCAATTGAAATGCCTTAGGAAAACACCATTTTGGCCCTTATTTGATTGTTTGATCAATAATGAAGTCGACTTCAACCATTGCATGAAATACGATAATGTCATTGTACGTATAGTGCAGACATTCAAGCATCCAATGGAAGGTTTTACATCGGGGACAAGAGCATTCAGATTTTTAGAAGTGATGTATCACTTATTTTTGGGGTGGATTGCGGCACTACGCCAATGGACCTCTCTTATGGTGCAAAACCAACGGCTGGCATCATACATCGAACATGCAAGGATGTCAGTCAATTAAGTGCAGCAAAAATACGTGAAATTCTGAACGAAGCATTAAAAGGCACAAAGAAACAAGACAATGAAGAGGTTGCAAGATTAGTTTGCATGTATGCATGCATGAATCTGTTATTTTCCACGTCTAGAGAAACAATTGGATGGGCATTCTATTCATACATGGACCCATTAGACCACATGATCGAGTATGACTGAGCTGATAGCATCCGGGCAACCCTGATAGGGTCAGTGGGCCAAAACTGGGGAAAACCAAGAGGAGTCACCGGATGTGTTATGTTGTTAATGGTAAATCCTATAAATCTTATTCTATATTTAATATGAACATTCACGGGGTCTGTCCCCTCATGTTGTCAGCAAAACAAATGTGACACACACATTGGTACACACTGGTGGGAAGGTTGGCATAAGTACACACTAATGTGAATGTTCACGACATTGTGGAATGTTAGGAACTTTCACATTAATGTGTATTGATGTAAATATTGACACCAGTGTTTTGCTCATGTTAACACCAAAACAAATGTGGAACACACATTACCAGGCAATGGTGTGGAAGTTGAAATCAATGATGTGAACATTCATGTCACTATTTATTAATGGAAAAAGTCACATTAGTAGACACTGGTGTAAACATTCACATTAGTGTGTTGCTCATGTGAACATTGACAACAGTGCTTATTGATATGAACATTCACAGTTGTGTTAAATATGCTGAAATCAACATTGATGTTTGTTATTTGTGTTAGTACTGGTTATGTGAGCACACAACCATCTTACAACTCCACAAACCTAATGCCATTCCGCTGTGTGTGAAGTGGGACCTCACAGCCTTACATACAAACATGAAGTCCATGTTTTTGGCGAAGCTTGATTTAAATGAGGTAAAAGTACAACAAAAAATGTTGTGAATATTCACATACTGACACAAGGAACTATGTAACAAACATAATGTTTCCAACTCTAGGTATATGGTGGCGAGCTGATGGCATCCTCAATAGAAGCAAAGATGTACCATCGTACCAATTTGAATGCGGAACCCAAGCATGAGGTTTTGTCCAGTGCACCACCAAAGCAAGATAAAAGCAACGACGATGAAAGCAAAGACAATGAAGGCAGTGACAACAACGATGGAATTTCTAGCGATGCAATTGACCTAAATGATGTTAAAAATGACATCAACACCAGCTTTAACAACCCCAATACTGAGAGAGGTATCATCGTAGCACAACTAAGTGAACCAGACATCGTGGAAACACTTATAAAAGAAAACCAAAAAGCTTGGGGTCTTGTATGACAATGGGAAGCAAAATACAAACGGTTGGAAGAATCATGAGAGTTGAGGGCAAGGGTGATCGTTGCACTTGAAGCCAAATTATTCAACCAATCGGGCCCATCCAATATAGACGTGGAGATCAAGTATTGCATGGAGCGAAAGGATACAGAAATTCAGCGATTGACAAAATTGGTCATCAACCTAGAATGCGAAAAAAGATTCTTCAAGACCTTTACGATGATCAGTCCATCCATATTATCATGCAAGTCGAAGCACACAAAGTTTATGACAGCCTTAAAAGCATCCCATTACAGCAGTAAAAGACATTCTCAGCCCACCATCTAGGGTAAAGCGCATCAAGCAGAAGGTAAGGAGAGAGCACCGCTTGGATGACTTTTAATACCTCGACTTGCCTAGCCAAAAGAAAGGAAAATAGGGAGCTGAAGAGTAATCCCATACAGTCCACATTGTACAAGATTTAGACAAACATCCACAAACAAAGCACCCAACAAAATACAAGAAGTTAACATTGACCAACAAACTGAATGTTTGGGCCAACATGAGCAAACTCAACAAGCAGAATATCCAAAATTTGCACAAGAATGGCGGTGATAAGGAAGTGATTATACATATTGAGATTGAATTTATTTTTATATTGATGTTAAGCTTCACATATGTACTTAATAGATTAGATTATTTTATAATTGTGCAATATTAACATTCACATTTTCCATAATCACAATGCACAGGTTGCTTGTGTGGCGAGGGGACTCAAAGTCTAGAAACGTGTATTTTGATGACATCATACACATCATCACGGAAGAATCAATACACAACAACATATGATACTCGTAAATGTGTACAAAGCGTGCGCGCATGTGCACACACACACACACACACACACACACACACACATTGTAAAGACACTAGAAATAATGTACTGCCACCCCTTTGTTTGTGTAGGTGATAGATGCATATGGTGAAATACTACTCGAACTACAAGAGTTGGTCAACCCAACTTTGGAGGATTCACCATTCATCTTTACAAGCACATGTTTGGTAACAACTAGACTATTGGTTTGTTTATGTTTGATGTTGATGAGAATGTTCACATGAACAGTATTTGATTTGCATGTTGAATAGATTTGAATGTTCATCTGAACATTATATGCTTACATTATTGACTTAAATGCTAGACAAATGTGAATGCTAACAACAACATTAATGAATGATTGAGAAGTTAACAGGGGTGAACATTCACATCTGTAATACATTATAGGACTGCTTGACAAATTAATAGATGTGAACATTCACATTATTCACAGTGAACATTGATATAAATACTTGGTACATCATTGTATGCCCATTGTATGCAGAAAGTCATGCAAGAGTACCCCTTACAAGAGAAATAAACTGGTTGATATACATATCAATGACTATCAAGGCCAGAGATACTTTATCTTCCCAATACACCATGACTTCCGCTGGATGATTGTTGTCTACGACATCAAAGACAATCTATGGAGGCATTATATCTCACTACGACCAAGACCTGGCATACATGACCCATATATTGACAAAGCACAAATAGTCATAAGTGGCTAACACATATAATACTTGTCATGATGTATAATATTTGAACTTGCACGTATGCACTATGTTGCTTTGTGCCTAGAAATTTCATTGTTCCCCCTATGACAGAGGGACTACATTGAGGCAGTGGTGCGCAACATCGGACCGTCATCACCACTATGGACCAAATTATCAAGCCAAAATCCATCGTAACCAATCATATCAGTAGATGTTTGTCCTCAGCAAGCATCCGAATCGTAAGCTTCAAATCAATTTGTACACATCTTCCACAACCATTATACACACCTAAATTTCAAAATCTAACAATAACAACTTTGCATTTTCAGGGTGGATTGCGAGCCCGCAGTATGTTACATCATGAGGGTGCATGTATACCGGGAGGAAATTGTTGACAGCCTTAATCGCTTTGAATGGTATCAAATAAGAGACTCATTAGTACACCTTTTTCTAAATCACAAAAAGATAGTGCAATGTGAAAACCTATAGGTGATGGGTGTCCATCTATAACTGTAATCCAAAACTGTTATCCACATTTAAGACAATTTAGTATCAATAGATTTGACATATTGAAGCAGACTAGCTTGATTGTAAATCAATTCTATATCACTACTTGTACTGCTATTTTTTATTCAATATATGTATATGCATTTTGAGGCTATTTCGTGTTGATCATTCACATTGAGATTGTATTTTTTTTTTTTTTGACACACGACATGATGTGAATTTCCACATCATGGAAGGATCATACACATTCTTATGTTTAAAGCTCTACTACATGGATGTGAATATTGCTTAAAGTGTTATTGTAACACAATATGACAGGTGTGAATATGATATTTCTTAACACATAAGTCAATATCGATAGCAAATAATTTGATGATGTGAATATTTCGATAATGTGAATATTCACATCGTAACTTTTGATGATGTGAATGGCAGCAGCGATGTCAATATTCACACCATGCCCATGCATGCATCGTAATATATACAAGAACATATTATTTTTGCTAACAAAAACCACTCACAATTACATTTCGTAATACATATTTGAATATTCACATCTTCTGATTTGATGATGTGAATAGTTACAGTGATGTAAATATTCATGTTACTTTAATGTTGTCAATGGTAACAAGAATGTGAATATTCACACCACAAGTATTCACATAATGTGATTATCTTACACAAGTGTGAAGGTCCACATCATGTACTCATCCTTAAGACACCAACAAAAATGTCAGTTTGCAACCCCCCCCTCAAAAAAAAAAAAAAAAACCACAAATCAAATACTAATGCATTATTAGGTTTGCCAATGCATTATTATGTTTGTCAACACAACGTAATCTTATTGCAACACAATGTTTGACAATATAACACAATCTTATTTCAAAAATCAATATAAGAATCCCATGTAAAATACAATGCTGAAATGAAAAAATGCACACCCTATATCGGCTCCTTGCATGATTTTCGATTTTGGCTTCCTAACTTATCACATCTCCCGCACCTTATTTGCTTTAGTTTCTCACCCCTTGACGGGATTTTATTCTTTTTCGGCCTGCCAGGTGGTCTTTTCACAGTTAGTAGGTATATATGAAGTCCGTGAGACCAAAAAGTAGTTTTTCCACCGACGGTATAGGGAATATAGCACCCAAATAGGCTACACTAGACATCTCTACATGAAAGTAATGTTCCACACAATCATTGAGATTGTAGTGGCTCTTCTGAATAGTAATAACGGCATGATCACATGGAAATCCACTGATTTGCCATTTGAATCAAAAACACGTACGCCTTGCAATATCAACTGTAACAAATGGTAAATAATGAACCTTAAACACATCCTCATTGGCTTTGCTCACCTGCCAAGACCTATTTTCATTGAACGAATCAAGAAGCATTGTTTCGAATGTAGGACAAATAAGCTCATTCCACTTGCTTGCTTGGTCACACTGCGCAGACATTTGCCGCATCAACTGAGTACGAATTGTGTCCGCTATCTGAGTAATAGGAAGATTGCGTGCTTCTTTAATCCAATTATTAAATGACTCTGCCGCATTGGATGTTATCTCCCCATAACGCTTGCCCCTGCATAACATCACAAACATTGTACAATATTGAATTAAATTTCTGCGAAACTGAATATGAAATTTCACAGCGTCATAAAACATAACTGAAATTTCACATTGCTACCATTCTAAACTTGACAAATGGAATACATCAGGAAACTACTATTACCTGAATTATGAATTCACCCAGTGCTCAGGTGCTAACTCCCTGAAAAAACTATGTGCTCGTTGCTTACCCTCCTATTTTAATTTCTCAAGCCTTTCATGGAACCCTACCATAGTTGGCTCGTAAGCACAATCACCCAAACTACTAACGAGGTGGTCCCTAAATCCATTATCAATTCCCTTCATCCGGTCTCTCAAATTGTTCTTCAAGTGTTTTAAGTAATAACCATGGTGAGCTGATGGGAACACCTTCGGCATCGTTTCTAACAGACCAAGATTGCAGTCCGAAATAAAAGTAATTTGACGCTTACCATCAACAACCTTCCCAAGTTTGTGCAAGAACCACAACCAATTGGCCATGGTCTCTGAGTTAACAATTGCAAATGCAACAGGGAATAGATTTACAACACAACACCATTAAACAACTATTCACAATATTCCAATGTGAATAGTAACACAAGTAGTTTACAAAAACACTATAAAGCAAACATATCATGTGAATGTTTATACTGTGTAATGGTTTGTCATATATCCACATTATGCCGCTCAATGTGAATATTTACATGGATACACAGCTAAAAAAATTACTAACCATTGTTTCCATCTTTTGCTGTTGCCGTAAGTAGCTGACCTTTGTACTTTCCTATGAGGAATTTTCTATCTAGGAATAATAAAGGCTGACAAGAATTGTAGCTAGAAATACACATAGCGAATGATACAAAGAAATGGCAAAACTATTGACTACTCTCGTTATAGTCAATATTGACATAACTCCCTAGATTGTAATGCATCATAGCATCCGAATACTACCGCAACTAGTCAAACAATAATAAGTGATCTCCATGAATAACAACCTTTGTGTAGACATCCCATTTTTGACCGTCCTCAAGACTTGGACGTCACCGTTTGAACACTCGGTGATCCTCTTTGTTTGTGTTCGTCTTGAGTTCCCGAAGGTCTTGGCTGCGCGTCTTGCCTCAGGATCTCTCGACTCGACTGTTCCGTGTTTGGTTTTGGCACCAAACACTTGTGTTTTTGCCTTGAAGGGTAGGGAATGGCTCGTTGGCCATCCCCACATCCCACCGGCCTTCCCCTAGCATCACCGGCTATTTATGGGTGCCACCGGCCATGGTTTCTTAAAACCAATGGCCGGTCGGCACTATATTTGGCCGACCGGCACTTTATTTTGCCGGCGACCTCTTTTGCTGGCCGGTGTGACTCCTTTGCACCCTTGAGGCATGGTGCATGCCAACTGTGCCAGCTGGAATGCACCATCACTCCTCCCCATGCAGTTTTTGGCTGGTGTGACTCCTTTGCACCCCCTTTCCTTCTAGAAGCTTGAACCCTTTGGCCAAGCTTGTTGGGGAAGCTTGGCCAGCTGTATTAGCTTCTCCACGAAGCCAAGAACCCTCTGCACCTTTTGCCCCATTCATTTAGCTTCTTGGAGAAGCCTAGAATCTTTGGCTTTGCCTATATAAGCACCCCTCCTCTCCCATTGTTAGAGGTTAGAGCTTTTAAGTCAAAAAACCAGAGCTTCTATATATATACATCTGATATATCATTCTCTCTCTCTATATCTCCCTCTCTCTCATCCTTAGGGTGTGTTTGGAAGCCTAAAAGTGCATTTTGACCTTACTTTTGCACTAACAAACACACCATTACACCTTACTTCGAGTTTGAGAGGCATTGAGGGTTGTTTGTTGAGGTTTTGGACTGATTTTGATCAGTAGAGGGTGGCTAAATCATCTGTTCTTCAAGGTTTCTTCAAGGGTGAGACATTTGCTTTAGTTTCCCCAATCTTGCACTAGTTTTCTACCTGTCTTGCATGCTGATTTTAGCTTTGTGTATAACATAAAAAAGTCTTTTATTTTCATGCTTAACATCTTTCATTAAGGGTGTTTTGGCATTGGGGTTCGAACTCCCCCTCTTAGGCCTCTTTTGGCTTATTTTGGTGCCATTTCTTTAAGCTTTGTTTACTTTGTTGTGTTGGTCTTCTCACCACTGAAATCCAGTGGATTTTCAGTGGTGATGAAGTGATTTTGAGGTCTTGTGTAGGGGAGGGACACCCCTCTCCCTTTGTGTTTCATTTGTGCATGATTTTGGTTCATAAGGATAGCATGCATGGGTAGTTGTATTTGGTACCATTTCAGAGTTTTTTTGGGTGTTTTGGGTCATATTATATCCTTGTCCAATGGTGGTTTGTTGGCCTTTAGCATGCATTTTATACTTGCTTTGTAATTCTCAATCTTGCCTAGAAATGTGCCATGTGTTTAGCCTAGTATATCCTCATGTTTTAGCTTAGATTATTGAAGCTTTTGGTCATGATTTGTCATGCTTTAGGTCTGTTGGCCACTGATTTTGTCATGTTTGACATGCTTGGTATAGTTGCTTTGTATTTTGGCTTGTAAGCCTTAGTTATGTGGGTCATTAACATGCTTAGCATAAGCTTATTATCATCATTTGGTATCATTTGATATCATGTTTCAGTCCATATAATGCGGTCATACATTGTCCTTTCTGCCTCTTCTAATGCTTGGAAGTGTTGTGATTTTATGCCTTGAGATGTGCATTGTGTATGCCTATGTGTTTGGATCATTTGGGATGCCATGTGTGTGAGTTTTGGAACTCATTTTGCATGCTGAAATTCTGTTTTTGGTTGCTTGGTTCATGCCATGAGTGGCCTTGTTAGTGGTAGCAAAGTGCTCCATTTTGTGCCTTAGTCCTTGGGCTTATTGGCATGCTTGTTTGCATGAATGTTTGTCCACTATTTTGGGCATTTTTGGTCACTGTTTTGGGTGGGCTGAGGTCTGCCTTTTGTGATTTGGAACCACCATTGCATGATCATGTTGCATTGGATTCATGCTTGCATGGTATCATACTTGCATGTTTGCATATTATTGACTAGTTGCATTTCATGTCTCGACCCACATGTTAGAGTGTATTGCATTGCATCTTGCATGCCTAGCATTGTGCATTTGCATGTTTAGTTTACATCACATTTTGGCATGTTTATTTACTTAGCCTCATTTGCATATTTGAGCCATGTTGCATAACTTGAGCCATATTGCATACATGCATTACATTACTTGGTTTGGGGTGTCAAACCTAGTGTGGGGGTTGAGGGGTGTTTGTACTTCAAGTGACAAAACACATCTCAACCCTTGGTCACCGAGGCCCTTGACTTTGACATGATAGGGTCTTGGTCCTCATTTGTGTGTCGCATGCATTTTACATTGAATGGCAAGCTTGGTCCCTTAGGCTATCATGCACAATTGATGCCCAAGGATCAAGGACCATGCTCCCCTGAGTTTAATACATGATAGGGAACATGACCATGCTTACATGTGTTTGAAATTCTATGCCATGCACTACCTGTCCTCTGTTGCTGTCAAAACTATTTTCTGCAGGGAGTTTTTGCCGACCGGCAACATTTAGTGCCGACCGGCCATTGGTGAATGGCCGATAACTTCATCAGTAGCCGATGTCATTTTACCATGGCCGGTGGTCATTCCCCTCAGCCGATGGTGTTCTGCGGTGTTCATAGAAGACACCCTGGGACTTTGGAAGTTTTCAGAGAAGCAAGGCAGTGAAAACAGAGGCAGTAGTGTTATGGCTATGGGTTTCCGGGCAATATGGATCGAGCATGCATCATTCGCGCATCCCGAGGTAGGGCTGCGGCCATCTCTATTCTGCATTTAATTTGTTTAAATTAGAGGGTCTGTAATAATTAATTAGCTAAGATAAGTAATTCATTATTCAGTCTGTATTATTCTTTTGGTCCCTCCGGGCGAGGGCGAATTTGTAATAAGTGTGGGTCCGTGTGTGTATGTCTTCCAACCCCACGTCTTTCTTCCCTTTTATTTACCTACTTTCAATGGTTAGTATTAGGGCATATTTAAATTAGCATACCTTATGCTATGCATGCGTGCATCAATACATTTGTCTTACATGCATCGGGTTCGGCACATCATGCTAACTGCACTTGTATTTCAATTCCAAATTGAATACATGATTAGTTGTAGCATTTCACATGCCATGTTTAGAATAGCCGAGCCTGTCTAGATTGCATCTTCGCATGTGTTGCATTAGCCATTCTAAACATGAACTAGGATCATGCATATGATTACTAACTAGTTTCTGTTTTGCCTTGGAGTACTAGGTAAGCTTTTATGCTTTAGCATACCGCATGCGTGTGAGTGTTTCCATAATAGCATGATTACCATGAGGCTAGCTGCTTATGTGTTATAACTGCTTGAATGCCTGTGGATGGAGGTCAAATTACCTAAGTTGGAATAATGCATTAAAACTGTGAGTTTTTAAGCCCACTAGATAGTGGCAAAACCATCTTTTCTAAAAGCCTACTTGAGGGTGGCAAAATCTTCATTTTAACCTACTTGCGAGTAGTAAACCATTTCCAAAACTGACATGAAATGTTTTGTTCCAATTTCGGCGATTTGGTCTATACTTGTTTGCTGTGCGTACAACATAGTAATTCTAGGCTAATAACTGGAACAAGAACACATAACGTTTTCAAAACAAGATATCACGGTTAGTAGAGGCCGGTCTTCGGACCGGGCGAGAGGGGGTGCTCATAGCTGACCTTCCCCAATCGTACCCAAGCTCCCGAGCCGAGGCAACTTTGGTGATGACGGACATGTGGCCATTGGCACCGAGTCAGGGTTTCCTAAATTTCCCAAAATAAAATATTTAGGTGGCGACTCTATATTTGGCAAAGCAGTCCATGTTTGGCACTTCTTTCAAAAATCTGTTTTCTCAAAACGATTTGCCGGATTTGGACTCTTTGGTTCGAGATTAAGAACCGTGACACAAATCGAGGCCGAACTGTAGTGAGGTCCCCCGCAGGCGTTGTTACAGTTTTTGGCGACTCTGCTGGGGATATTTAGAAAGCTTGACTCAAACTCGCGATATCCTGTTTTGATTTCATTTATGTGTTTCTTTGCATTACATGTGCATTGGTGCGCCTAGGACACCGTGTTGGCCATCTGCTATTCCTGAGCGGTTTGCCGGAGGCTTGTCTTTGTCAAAGCATGCCATAAGGCTGACCGGTTGCGGGCTCTGCCAGTATGGGAACACAAACCCCGGTTTTACTGGGGCACCCTTTTCGACCATTCGACCTAGTGCATATTTGGAATCCGTAGTGACCATTCCAAATTAGGACAGGTTGCTCACCCGATTTTAGGTTGTTTGAAACCGCTGCGTGCATAGTGAAACCCTAGTTCCTGACAAGATAGGGTAGGGAAACCCTACCCCAACATAGGGGCGTATTGGCTCTCATTTACTTGCTATGTGCTTTTAGAGTGTATCTCTACAGGGAATGCATATACCAGTTTGCAAGTCTGGGTATCCGGCCTGCGGGCGTCAGTATCAGTATTTTGGGAATCCGTTATCTGTGGGTATCAGGTTCGGACTTAGGGACAATGATTCAGAGACAGTGATCAATATTTGAGGAACAGTGTGTTCAGCTTATTGGCAGCATATTATGATACCCAACATTGTGTTGTATGTTTATTTTACGCCGTTACGCTGTCCGATTGTCTGTTTATTTATATGCTTTATTTATCTTTTTGCTAGGTAGTTGAGCACAATTGCTTCCGACCCAGCAGATATCCCCCAAGCACTCTGGACTAGAGGTCGTCGACTCCATCGATCTGAGGATCTGGTAGACGGACAACCAGTGTACCACTCTCTACCCCCGGTTACTAGATGGAGGTCAGCTAGGCAGAAAGCATCAGTTCAGCAATCAGTACAGAGGGCTTTGTCTACCCCACCTGTGTATAGTAGGGATCAGAACTCTGCTCCTCCCACAGGAAGGGAACATACACCGATAATTCAGTCAGAGCAGAACAGTATGGCTAGCTTAGAAGAGATGGTGCGCCAGCTTCAGGAGAGCATGAAAATGATGCAGCAGGATGCTGTCCGACAGGCAGAGTTTGCCAAGCAACAGGCCACGGTTATGAATGAACAAGCAGAGTTAATTGTAAGGTTACAGCAGCAAGCCGGAGCCTCTGCTTCGCAACAAGTTCCTCCCCCATCGGGAGTTCCAAACCTCGGGGAGACGGCCAATGCTCAGAATGATACAGAACTTCCCACAAGACCACCTCCACCCCCGATCCTCCCCCAAATCCAACCTCAACTATCAAAGACACCCACCAACCTACCAGACTCTCCCTTTGAGTTTGAGACTGATCCCACCGCTCTAAAGTTGAACAAGCTTGAAAAGCTGTTTAAGAGATCCTAAGGAGCCAAGACCATCCCCGACATTGAAGATGGCTACACTGACGCAGCTGTAACGCTGCCCGATAGATTTAAAATGCCCCATATTGATCGATTTGACGGGTCCGGGGACCCCATGGTGCACCTGAGACTGTTTTCAGATATCCTAAGGCCGATGGGCCTCAGTAGACTACAGAAGATGTCTTTGTTCGGCCGGACCCTGTCAGGTGTGGCGGCCATATGGTATGCCAAATTAGAAGATGATGTCAAGAGAAACTGGGACGAGATGGCTGAGGCCTTCATTGCGCAGTACTCATACAATACGCAAATCGAGATTACAACCTGTGATCTCGAGACAACAAGACAGGAACCTAAAGTGAGTTTCTCAGAATTCGTAACCAGATGGAGGGCCAAGGCTTCAATGATGACCTTAAGACCTACAGACAAAGATCAGATTCGGATGATTGTGCGCAATCTTCAACCGAAGTTGATGCAAAAGATGATTGTACTCCCCATTCCTACTTTTTCTGACCTGCATGAAATGGGGGTGCAGATTGAGGATGCCTTGAAGCAAGGCTTAATTGATAACGATCGGGAGCAACCCCGAAGGACTTTCAACCGCAACACTAATGCGGGCCCGAGCGGCACCACAACTACGAGAGCCTCCGAAGTGAGCATGGTCACTACCAACCCCCCTCCGAGAACCACGGCAGCTGCACCATTCTCTGGTGCGTCCAGAAGTAACCCACCAACAGCCAAATACCCACCCAAAAACACCAGAACCTTCGCTCCACTTTATGTGCCCCTGTCCAAAGCTCTGGGGGTGCTAATCAGAAAAGGGCACTTGAAGCCCCTAGAGCCGCGGCCCTTGCCAGAAAGACTTCCCTCTACTCACAACCCAGCCAAGTATTGCGCGTTTCACCAACAGCACGGTCATGACACTGATCTATGCTTCCGATTACGTCATGAGATTCAAGATCTCATCGATAACGGGGTGATTCTGTCGCCCGAGAAGCCCAATGTTACTACAAACCCCCTCCCCACACATAACCAAGCTCCACCACCCAAAAGACTCAATTTCATCCATACTGGGGTAGTGTCCTACGATCCTAGTATCTATATCACACCTTCCCACCTGCCTAAGCCGGAGGTGTTCCTTCCCGATTGCACTGATTTGTGCATGATGGACATCTCCATAACCCAACCTAAACCGGCGGTGGTGACTGTCGAAGATAGGAGAGAAGAGGTCCCAAAGGAGAAGAGGATTGTTGAGCCAGAGTTTGCAGAATCTGGAAGTTGCGTTGAGAAGACATATAGTCCGAATGACTACATTTCACCAATAGGCCAGGATAGGCCATATGTGAAACTACCAACAGAGGGAGAGCTGTGTGTGATCCAAGGGGACAGTCTGGGACAGGGAACAGGTGATTTAACGGCTGTGGGGGAGGACCTTGCCAATCTCCAGTTTTACAGTGACCAAGACTCAGGGGACGTGGCAGTCAGCTGGTATGATTATGAGGAGTCGGCAGAGGCGACGGGATGGTTAGACGATCAACCAGATGTGGTAGAAGGGTTTCAGCGAGAACGGTGCCCGGCAGGGGGAAGAATGTCAGTGACAGTCGGAAAAGTCAAAGAACAGAGTGTATCGCCGGAGAGCGCCGGTGTCAAGAATTTTGCTCGGGATTGGAGCATTTCGAATACGGGAATTACTGAACAGTCGGTTGTATTGACACACCCAGAACATGAGGGATTCGAAGATCCCGAGAGAATCAGGAAGGCAAAGGCCCATGTGGGGACTGAAACTACTGTGTGCACAGGAACTGAGAATGCTGCGAATATATGGATGGAAGGTGCTGCGAGTACAAGAACAGCCATACCAGAGCCGGACAGATGTTTGTCAGCTGCTGATGGAATGTGGTGGGAAGATGAGGACTTGTGTCTTGCCCACACAGATGAAGATTGGGGGAACAACCAACCCGATAACACATGGTACCTTGGAGAGGTCGACCATATGACGCGGAGTGGGCGGTACTTCAAACCTCCACATTACTGTGAATGTTGGTACTGAGAAGGACCCACGGCTGGTCCACATCGGGTCCACGTTGTCTTCAGAGGAACGTGAGCGCTTAGTCGCTTTATTAAAAGATTTCAAAGATGTTTTCGCGTGGTCCTACGAAGACATGCCTGGAATCGATCCTGAGATTGTACAGCACCGGATCCCTCTCGATCCCGAGGCCTGACCTGTCAAACAGAAACTCGGGAGGATCCGCCCTGATTGGGCCATTAAGATCAAGGAAGAGGTCACCAAGCAAATCGACGCGGGCTTCCTGCTGGTATCTGAATACCCAACTTGGTTGGCCAACATTGTTCCAGTACCGAAGAAGGATGGCAGAATTCGGGTATGTGTAGACTTCAGGGATTTGAACAGAGCCAGTCCGGAGGACGACTTTCCCTTGCCACACATTGATGAGTTGGTAGACTTCACAGCAGGGCACGCTTTGCTGTCATTTATGGATGGCGTCTCAGGCTATAATCAGATAGTAATGGCACCCGAAGACCGGAAGAAGACTACATTCACCACCCCGTGGGGTACATACTGCTACAGAGTAATGCCATTTGGGCTGAAGAATGCCGGGGCTACTTATCAACGGGCAGCGACCACAATATTGCACGATATGATCCACAAAGAGGTTGAGGTGCACGTGGACGACATGATTGTCAAATCCAAAGAGAGAGAAGGTCACTACACCGCCTTGCAAAAGTTTTTCCAAAGGATCAGAGAATTTCGGCTACGGTTGAATCCTCAAAAGTGTACATTCGGTGTTACAGCGGGAAAAATGCTAGGGTTTCTGATTACACAGAGGGGCATCAAAGTCGACCCTTCCAAAATCAAGGCCATCTTAGAAATGCCACCACCAATGACTGAAAAAGAGGTGCGAGGCTTTCTGGGTAAAGTGCAATTCATAAGACGGTTTATTTCAAAATTAACCTTAACTTGTGAACCATTTTTTGGTCTCCTGAAGAAAGGAAAGAAATTCCAATGGGACGGCCGATGTCAAGCAGCTTTTGAACAGATCAAAGAATATTTACAAAACCCACCCGTGTTGTCACCACCGGAGCCAGGGAAACCGTTGATATTGTACCTTTCAGTAACTGAGACTACGATGGGCTGTATGCTCGCACAAGAATCAGAGGATAAGGTGGAGAGAGCCATCTACTATCTGAGCAAGAAGATGCTGGATTACGATTACACTCCGCTGGAGGAGGCTTGCTTAGCTTTGGTATGGGCTACCAAGAAGCTGCGGCACTACCTGTTAGCTCACTCCGTAATGCTGGTTTCACGACTCGATCCGATCAAATATCTTTTTGAGAAACCGGCACTTACGGGTAGGCTAGCTCGTTGGCTGCTATTGCTTTCTGAATTTGATCTAAAGTATGTGACGCGCAAGTCCGTGAAAGGGAGAGCAGTAGTGGAGTTCCTTGCCGACCACCCGGTTGAAGGGGATGAAGCAGTTGAGTACCTATTCCTAGATGAAGCCATTTTGTATGTCGAAGACGAAACTTGGACGATGTACTTTGACAGAGCGTCAAATTAGTATGGGTATGGGATAGGAGTGTTGCTGATAGTGCCCGACAATTCCCGTATCCCTTTAGCATTCAAGCTCCGGTTTAAAGTCTCAAACAACGAAGCGGAATACGAGGCATGTATTGCCGGCTTAGAAGCGGCTCTAGAACTAGGGGCAAAACGATTGGACGTTATCGGGGACTCCAACCTTGTTGTGTCTCAAGCAAAAGGAGATTGGAAGGTCAAAGAAGAGAAAATGATAATTTACCACCAGACCTTGGATTTGTTAATTCCTCGGTTTGAAAAGCTGAACTTCACTCATCTAGTAAGAGAGAACAACAGGTTCGCAGATTCACTAGCAACTCTATCTTCCATGATAGACATCCCGTCCGGAGTCCGGATGCGTCCGGTCATCATTGATCAAAAGTTTGTGCCGGCATATGAGTCGATTTCTGCCATAGGTGACGCACAGGATGAGAACCCCTGGTATTACGACATATGGAACTTCTTGGAGAAGGAGGCGTATCCACCAGGGGCAAATGCCAAAGATAAAAGGGCAATCAGGAGAATGGCTGTTCAGTTCATCATCTGCGGGGGTAAGCTGTACAAGAGAGGTCATCTGGGAATGCACAAGCTGTGTGGAGAAGCTGAGGAGTCGAAGCGCCTGATGGAGGCCATCCATGGAGGAGAATGTGGTGCGCATATGAATGGGGTAATGCTGGCACAGAAGATCCTCAGACAAGGTTATTATTGGTCCACCATGGAGGAGGATTGTATTGGCTTTGTTCGACGATGCCATAAATGCCAGATCCATGCAAACCGCATGAACATCCCGCCGTCAAAGCTATACAACATGACTTCGCCATGGCCATTCTCAGTATGGGGAATCGATGTAATCGGGGATGTTACTCCAAAGGGGTCGAATGGGCATGAGTTTATCCTCGTCGCGATAGATTATTTTACACAGTGGGTTGAGGCCCAATCTTATGCGGTATTGAAGGCTTCACATGTCGTGAAGTTTATCAGGAACAACATCATCTGTCGCTATGGGGTCCCGAACGAGATTATTTCAGATAATGGTTCCCACTTCAAGAAGGAGGTGATTGATTTGTTGGAGAAATACAATGTGGTTTTTCATAACTCATCCACATACCGGCCACAGACCAACGGAGCAGTTGAGGCCGCCAACAAGAACATCAAACACATATTGCAGAAGATGGTGGAAACCTACCGGGATTGGCCAGATAAGTTGTCGTTCGCTCTGTGGGGCTACCGGACTTCGATTAGAACTTCTACTGGGGCGACTCCATATTCATTAGTCTATGGGATGGAGGCCGTCCTACCTATCGAGATCGAGGTTCCGTCATTACGAGTATTGGCCGAGTGCCAAATAGCCGAAGCAGATTGGCAGCAGAGCAGGTTTGAGGAACTCATGCTCTTCGATGAGAGAAGACTGAAAGCACTGTACCATGTTCAGGGTTATCAGCGCAGAATTGCCCGGGCTTTCAACAAGAAGGTTAAGTCCAGGAATCTGAAGGAAGGAGATTTGGTGCTCAAAGACAACCGAGCTCCCATCCATGACCCAAGGGGCAAGTTCAGACCCAATTGGACGGGTCCCTACATCATCAAAGCTATCTGGTCGGGTGGAGCTGTGGTTCTGATGGACCTAGATGGCCTGGAGTTCTCACAACCATCAACATGGACAAGTTGAAGAAATATTACCCTTGAGAGGCTCGCTAGGCCGAAAACCCGAAAGGGCGACCTAGGCAAAAGTTAGAGCACAGAAAATTAGAAAATAGAAAAACTGAGCTCGCAAGGTTGAAAACCCGCAAAGGGCGGCCTTGGCAAAAGTTAGAGCGTAAAAGGAGAGTGAAAATACTCTAGTGAACCTAAGCCGAACTACATAAGGCTTGATTCCCATCTTTGGGATACGTAGGCAGCTTCATCCTGAAGTTCAGCCACAAACTTTTCCCCGATCAACTTTGTCCATTTGATCATCTCAGTCATCTTTGTCTACCAGTATTCATCATAATCTCCAGTGCAGTGCTTTTCAGACTAGGGGCAACTTTCCGTTGCCGTGCAGTGCTGCGGTGCTATTCAGACTAGGGGCAACTTTCCAGTTGCTGGGATTCGGGATTGTACATCTCAGTGAAAAATTTCAGGCATGTCCAGTTCCGATCCACATCGAAAATAGTTTTGAAAAGTTTTAACAAAAGTTGACTTTGTTCAAATTAATCTTTTTACAACTAAGACCATTTTTGGACCAAAGCGGAAAATTTTCAGTACCACAATCTTCAATTTCATTTATTTCAATACAGAGTTCTCCTGCTCTTGCATACAATTGAAGTTGTTTTTTATTACAATCATAAGGAAAACTTGAAAGTTCTAATAAAGCAATAAACCCGGGGCATAGTCAAGTCAAGTACCCCTGCGCCCCCTCCCAGAGCTGGTCGGAGTCTCTAATACCAATCTAGGCCCATTCTGTGCCTCTTCATTGAGCCAATCCCAACACTCATCAGACAAAGTGCAATTGAAAATGGGAGCGGGGGCCAGGAGCTCTCTGGTTCTCCATGCTGTAGCATATCGGGCAAGCTGTGCGCCTCGGATCGGGAATGCAGCCGGGTATTCTATCTCTTCTGGTGGACAAGTTTGGTCATGGCCGAATTGACGTCGGATCCGGAACGAAAAATAGAAAACACAGTGAGTCAAGCCAATCAGCTGAATCCCAGGTTGGCAAGTCATACTGTAGCTCATTGCCGGTAGATTGAGCCAAGGACATCGCCAAGCAATGCGATCCGCGGACAAGCTACACATCCAGTCAAACCACCAACCCTCATCAAGGGCATCGACTAGGCGTTGCCTAAAGAAGTAACCACGAGCTGAGTATGTTGGGCAAGAGTCCACAACCTGCAACTTGTCCATCAACCATATCTGGGGAAGGATGAAAAATGAGAGAATGAAGAATAGAGAGGTGTACGATGAGAGAAAACCGAGCTTGAGAGCCGAGTGACGTGAGCAATACATATGAGAGATTGGGTGGGAAACTTTACCTGCAGTAGTAGTGGACTCCCCGCAAATTTGGTTTCTTCGCGACGATAGAAAGCATCCAAACCCGTCAACGTCTCAGCCAGAGTCATAATAATGCAACTCTTACCCTCCTTCAAACCTTGGGTAACTTCAATCAATCGGACGCTAGATCCTCCAGAACCCGAGGCAAGTAAGAAATGAGATAGCATACACAAACAAAGTGCGTGCTGCCGAAAACCTTGCCAATGACGGTCGTCGCGGTCACCAGTCTCAGAAAAACGGCAAACCAAACTCAGAATATCCAGCATTCCGTCACAAATCAGAGATCGAGCATCAGGCACGGAGAACCCACACATTTGTTCTAAGGCTTGGGCATGGCCAAAACGGGGTTGGGGCAGGATCTCTTCATTACGCTCAGACTCCATTAAGACTTGAAAATCTTCAAAGGTGGGACATACCTCTTGCCCGCCAAAGCTAAAAACATGTGTCACCGGATTCCAAAACCTTGCCGCGGCATGGAGAAACGGAAAGTGCAGCGGGGTATGACCCAAAGTGAATAGTGCGTTTATGCCGAAACCCCAGAAATTTAGCTTTTCCGAGCCATCCAAGTTGTTAATCCAAGCTGCAAGATTTTGGGCAAGAAATTCTTCCATTTTGGAGTAAATCAGTGTGGAAATGAGAAAAACTACGAAGCTGGGGCCTTTTGTAGGGGATAAGGTTGAATGAAGGACAGGTGTCAGCATTCTGCTGGTTTCTTCCATTTTTGGCCGGCCGGCCAAGTATGGTGCCAACCGGCCATCACTTTTGGCTGGTTGAGTCTTCTCATGGCCGGTGGCTTTTCCCTGGGGCCGGTGGTCTTCCCTTTGGTTCCCTGAGTTGTTTATGCTCAGAAGTGGGGAATCCCACCATTTCCAATGCCCTCCAGTGATCAATTCTTGCGGGGCCGCGCCCATTTGCTTATCGAGTTGTTGTACATTTGTTTATCGAGTTGTATTTCACTCTCTTTAAGTCTTCGTATTGCTTATCGAGTTGTACTCGCACTTAGTTAGCTTATCGAGTTTTCTCATTTTTCTTATCGAGTTGTAAGTCGGTTCGCTACTTGGTTATTACGATGCAAGTGCTTAATTTTCAAATGAATTTCAGTTTCATTCACATTGTTATGTGATGCCTTGCGATGCGATGCATAGAACGTGCAAATGTAACATCTTTTGAATCCAATAGCAGTTTCATTTCCATCATGTGTTTTGCAAAAATGCGCAGCTTTGAAAAATGATAACAAACCTGCCTGAGGCAGTGCAATGTGCTTAAACTGCCAGTAAAAAAGGAAAAGTAAAACAAAAGGAAAGTAGGGCAGCAGAGTATCGAGATTGCTATTGATAACCCCCTCCTTGTTCTTGAGGACGATACACCACCTGCGCCCTTGTTCAGGGTCAATTACATGGTTTGGCACCTTCATTATTCAAGATATCGCAAGAAAGCGCGCTTTTTGGTAGGCTTTCGAGTTGACCTCAGGCCATATCTCTTTGAGCGACGCTCCGTATGTGCGAGGAACATCCCTTCCCGTATCCTTTTGCATCTTGTGAGCTCCACAACATGCTTCAATTGTATTGTGTTGCAGTGCTTTGCATTACACGCCTCAGGTTTCTATACACATTGCCTGCGTAGACCGCATGCTTTACTTACATGTATTCAAGTTCTTTTCTTATATCCATTACTTGCGTAGACCGCATGTTTTATTATTACTTGCGTAGACCGCATGCATTACTTGCGTAGACCGCATGTTTTATTATTACTTGCGTAGACCGCATGTTTTATCATTACTTGCGTAGACCGCATGCTTTACTTGCGTAGACCGCATGCTTTACTTGCGTAGACCGCATGTTTTATCATTATTTGCGTAGACCGCATGCTTTACTTGCGTAGACCGCATGTTTTATCATTATTTGCGTAGACCGCATGCTTTACTTGCGTAGACCGCATGTTATACCATTACTTGCGTAGACCGCATGTTTTGCTTGCGTAGACCACATGTTTGTAATCAATATCATTATTTGCATAGACCGCATGCTATACTTGCGTAGACCGCATGTTATACCATTACTTGCGTAGACCGCATGTTTTGCGTGCGTAGACCGCATGTTTGTAATCAATATCATTACTTGTGTAGAACGCATGTTTTGCTTGCGTAGACCGCATGTCTATAATCAATATCATTACTTGCGTAGACCGTATGTTTTGTTTGCGTAGACCGCATGTTTTGCTTGCGTAGACCGCATGTTTGTAATCAAATCCATTACTTGCGTAGACCGCATGTTTTGTTTGCATAGACCGCATGTTTTACTTGCGTAGAACGCATGTTATTTCTTGCGTAGACCGCATCTTTATAATCAAATTCATCACTTGCGTAGACCGCATGACTATGATTATTTCATCGCTTGCGTGGACTGCATGCGTATGCTCTCATTCATTACTTGCGTAGACCGCATACTTATGTTCGAATCCATCGATCGCGTGGACCGCATACTTCATTTACACGTGTTCAATATTCATTGCTTGCGTAGACCGCATCCTTTACGTACATGTGTTTGTATCTTCATGGCATTGTCGTGCCTCCCACTTAGTTTGTGTTGTCACACATTGTCAATTGCATTATCTGCATGTTACTAATAAAATCATACCTGTTAAGTTTGTTTCCTTTGCAGGCATGATATTGTATGTACGGGTCATTTGCGGCTGGTGGAACCAGGCAAACCGAATAGGTATTGTATCCTCCGGGCGAGACGTATTGAGAATTGCATAATTCTCTTACATCCTTTCTGCATTGTAGTGTAGTTTGGTGTATGCTAGCTTAAAACTGTTGCGTATGTGCTTCGTTACAGCTTTTCTTTGCATGATCATAAGTTATGCTCGGCTTCGTGCATTGTCTTGCATTTTGCCCCTGCCTTCAGGCGCATACCTTGTTTCTCTTGCATGTTTGTCTAAGTCTTCGGCCGTGTCAAAAATGGGTCGTCTCTGGGCTTTGACATTCACTCCCGTCATTGTCATGACTTTCGAGTTCTGTCAAAGACGGGCAACTGTAGACACCCCATTTTTGATCGTCCTCAAGACTTGGACGTCACCGTTTGAACACTCGGTGATCCTCTTTGTTTGTGTTCGTCTTGAGTTCCCGAAGGTCTTGGCTGCGCGTCTTGCCTCAGGATCTCTCGACTCGACTGTTCCGTGTTTGGTTTTGGCACCAAACACTTGTGTTTTTGCCTTGAAGGGCAGGGAATGGCTCGTTGGCCATCCCCACATCCCACCGGCCTTCCCCTAGCATCACCGGCTGTTTATGGGTGCCACCGGCCATGGTTTCTTAAAACCAATGGCCGGTCGGCACTATATTTGGTCGACCGGCACTTTATTTTGCCGGCGACCTCTTTTGCTGGCCGGTGTGACTCCTTTGCACCCTTGAGGCATGGTGCATGCCAGCTGTGCCAGCTGGAATGCACCATCACTCCTCTCCATGCAGTTTTTGGCTGGTGTGACTCCTTTGCACCCCCTTTCCTTCTAGAAGCTTGAACACTTTGGCCAAGCTTCTTGGGGAAGCTTGGCCAGCTGTATTAGCTTCTCCAAGAAGCCAAGAACCCTCTGCACCTTTTGCCCCTTTCATTTAGCTTCTTGGAGAAGCCTAAGATCTTTGGCTTTGCCTATATAAGCACCCCTCCTCTCCCATTGTTAGAGGTTAGAGCTTTTAAGTCAAAAAACCAGAGCTTCTATACATATACATCTGATATATCATTCTCTCTCTCTATATCTCTCTATATCTCCCTCTCTCTCATCCTTAGGGTGTGTTTGGAAGACTACAAGTGCATTTTGACCTTACTTTTGCACTAACACACCATTACACCTTACTTCGAGTTTGAGAGGCATTGAGGGTTGTTTATTGAGGTTTGGGACTGATTTTGATCAGTAGAGGGTGGCTGAATCATCTGTTCTTCAAGGTTTCTTCAAGGGTGAGACATTTGCTTTAGTTTCCCCAATCTTACACTAGTTTTCTACCTGTCTTGCATGCTGATTTAAGCTTTGTGTATAACATAAAAAAGTCTTGTATTTTCATGCTTAACATCTTTCATTAAGGGTGTTTTGGCATTGGGGTTCGAACTCCCCCTCTTAGGCCTCATTTGGCTTATTTTGGTGCCATTTCTTTAAGCTTTGTTTACTTTGTTGTGTTGGTCTTCTCACCACTGAAATCCGGTGGATTTTCAGTGGTGATGAACCAATTTTGAGGTCTTGTGTAGGGGAGGGACACCCCTCTCCCTTTGTGTTTCATTTGTGCATGATTTTGGCTCATAAGGATAGCATGCATGGGTAGTTGTATTTGGTACCATTTCAGAGTTTTTTTGGGTGTTTTGGGTCATATTATATCCTTGTCCAATGGTGGTTTGTTGGCCCTTAGCATGCATTTTATACTTGCTTTGTAATTCTCAATCTTGCCTAGAAATGTGCTATGTGTTTAGCCTAGTTTATCCTCATGTTTTAGCTTAGATTATTGAAGCGTTTGGTCATGATTTGTCATGCTTTAGGTCTGTTGGCCACTGATTTTGTCATGTTTGACATGCTTGGTATAGTTGCTTTGTATTTTGGCTTGTAAGCCTTAGTTATGTGGGTCATTAACATGCTTAGCATAAGCTTATTATCATCATTTGGCATCATTTGATATCATGTTTCAGTTCATATAATGCGGTCTTACATTGTCCTTTGTGCCTCTTCTAATGCTTGGAAGTGTTGTGATTTTATGCCTTGAGATGTGCATTGTGTATGTGTCATGGCCCGAACCCGCCCCTAAGGGTTAAAGCCATAACCGGCCAGTAATCCTGAGATTACCTACGGCCTCTATACTAATCAAACATAACTCGTCAGAGTAAAGGGGCCAAACGGAATTAAAATTCAAAACTTTGTCCATAGAGCTGTGCTTATATGCACACCAAAACAAAACAAAACAAACCAAACTCATATACGTTAATAACCCACATCATAAGTGCAGTAGTATAAACTTCTTTACCGACAGGATTATCTAGACTGAGTCAACTCATAGCGAACTATATACAATATACACAAGATCCTTGCCAACAAGACAGAATATAAACACGTAACAAAAAGGGCAAGGTTTGGTCTCGTGCGTGAGACACAAGGCTGACTCTCCCAAAACTCCTGCTGTCCCTGGCTGACTTCACTGGGGCTGGGGTTGGTCCTCGCTTGGCTCACCTACAATTACATGAATGAGCGTGAGCGAATGTCCAGTGAGTAATATCAAGTAAACAAGTGCATAAGCAATTATTGGAACAGTTTAACAAACGGCCTTCGGCCCAATCATTTATAGCAATCGGCCTTCGGCCCAGTCATTCATGTCTATCGGCCTTTGGCCCAATCATTCATTTCCATCAGCCTTTGGCCCAATCATTCATTTCCGTCGGCCTTTGGCCCAATTATTCATTTCCATCGGCCTTTGGCCCAATTATTCATTTCCATCGGCCTTCGGCCCAATTATTCATTTCCATCGTTGTTCACCAATCAATTAATGAACTTGGAAAGCTTACACAGAAGTAACACTTAGGCAATAACATACTACAAATATCTCGCCAAGATATTACTCACAGTGATCGGTTGATTGGTTCGCCCTGGAACTCGACCCTACACATGCCATGAACATAAAAAGGGTCACTAACAATTCAATCCGTTCAAAATTCACATATTCCTCTTTAGGCTTTATTATTATCTCATTAACTCATTTACAATGCTTAACATATGCCTAAGAGTGCTTACAAGTGAAAGAGAACGGAAAACAGAACACAAAATGCAAGAACAGAATTTCTGAAAACAGGGTCCCCGCTCGAGCGTGGGATTCTCCGCTGAGCGGAACCTTAAGTCTGCAGAAGTACTGGTTGCCTCAAATTCCCGCTAGAGCGTTAAATCCTTCGCTCAAGCGGACTTCCTGTCTACATAGCTCCCCGCTCGAGCGTAAACTTCCCCGCTCGAGTGGGAATCATGTCTGCAGAAAATACTGGGAGCTTGATTTCTACGCTCGAGCGGCCCTTCCTACGCTCGAGCAGAAGTCAGAATTCTGGAAATTCCAGATTGTGTTCTTGAGCTTTAGTTCAATTTCCCAGCTACCATTCTTGCATGCAAAGGCTCAAATCTCAAATATAATCATACTAACATGGTATAAACACCAAAACACATCATCATGGGGCCTAATTTCAAGGATTAAACACTTGCATGCTTCAAATTGACACCAACTCACTTCTATCATTCATATTCATACATTCAAAGCTCCTATCTCCATAAATTGTACATGCATGTGGTATATCACTTTCATCCTTAGTTCATATGATGAAAAGATGGTCAAGTACATGGCTTTCAACCAAAATACAACATAAGCCATGTGATTCAAGCTCAAATATGCCAATTCCAAACAATTACTTACATGCATGCATATATGGTCTCCCAACTCAACAAAACCAATTCAAAACATGTTCTTCGCCATTAATTAACTTTGAACACACAAGATTACACATTAGACTCATGGATTCAAGAATCAATGCTTACCTAGAAGCCCAATCTATGGTTAATTCTTGAACTAGACTTCAAATCTCCAAGCTTGAGTCACAAATTATACAACTCTCTCTTCTCTCTAACAGCCGGCTCTCTCTCTCTCCCTCAAGTGTATATCTCAGATGTTTTGAGTTGAATAGAGCAAAAGGGAAGGGAGTGTTAATGCACAACAAGCCCCACTAAATCAATATAATAATAATGAAGTAATTTGGGCTCTAATTTATCAATTTAATCAGTTTAAATTGGCCAGAATAAATTTCCAATTAAATTTTACCGTAGGCTCCAAAAATTATGCCAATTGCAATGGCGTAATCAATTTCGGGTTCTGTAGCCGATAAGGCCCTCAATTTAATTTCCGAAGGGGGCTATTCAAACATATATTCCTACGGCGAACAGATATGAATTCAAAATCACATATCATCACATAATGGCGCACAAAATCATGCTAAACACATAACCATAAACAAATTAAGGACCAGTTTAGCACAATACAGAACAGGGGTATCACAGTATGCCTATGTGTTTGGATCATTTGGGATGCCATGTGTGTGAGTTTTGGAGCTCATTTTGCATGCTGAAATTCTGTGTTTGGTTGCTTGGTTCATGCCATGAGTGGCCTTGTTAGTGGTAGCAAAGTGCTCCATTTTTGCCTTAGTGTCCTTGGGCTTTTGCATGCTTGTTTGCATGAATGTTTGTCCACTATTTTGGGCATTTTTTGTCACTGTTTCGGGTGGGTTGAGGTCTGCCTTTTGTGATTTGGAACCACCATTGCATGATCATGTTGCATTGGATTCATGCTTGCATGGTATCATACTTGCATGTTTGCATATTATTGACTAGTTGCATTTCATGTCTCGACCCACATGTTAGAGTGTATTGCATTGCATCTTGCATGCCTAGCATTGTGCATTTGCATGTTTAGTTTATATCACATTTTGGCATGTTTATTTACTTAGCCTCATTTGCATATTTGAGCCATGTTGCATAACTTGAGCCATATTGCATACATGCATTACATTACTTGGTTTGGGGTGTCAAACCTAGTGTGGGGGTTGAGGGGTGTTTGTACTTCAAGTGACAAAACACATCTCAACCCTTGGTCACCGAGGCCCTTGACTTTGACATGATAGGGTCTTGGTCCTCATTTGTGTGTCGCATGCATTTTACATTGAATGGCAAGCTTGGTCCCTTAGGCTATCATGCACAATTGATGGCCCAAGGATCAAGGACCATGCTCCCCTGAGTTTAATACATGATAGGGAACATGACCATGCTTACATGTGTTTGAAATTCTATGCCATGCACTACCTGTCCTCTGTTGCTGTCAAAACTGTTTTCTGCAGGGAGTTTTTGCCGACCGGCAACATTTAGTGCCGACCGGCCATTGGTGAATGGCCGATAACTTCGTCAGTAGCCGATGTCATTTTACCATGGCCGGTGGTCATTCCCCTCAGCCGATGGTGTTCTACGGTGTTCATAGAAGACACCCTGGGACTTTGGAAGTTTTCAGAGAAGCAAGGCAGTGAAAACAGAGGCAGTAGTGTTATGGCTATGGGTTTTCGGGCAAGATGGATCGAGCATGCATCATTCGCGCATCCCAAGGCAGGGCTGCAGCCATCTCTATTCTGCATTTAATTTGTTTAAATTAGAGGGTCTGTGATAATTAATTAGCTAAGATAAGTAATTCATTATTCAGTCTGTATTATTCTTTTGGTCCCTCCGGGCGAGGGCGAATTTGTAATAAGTGTGGGTGCGTGTGTGTATGTCTTCCAACCCCACGTCTTTCTTCCCTTTTATTTACCTGCTTTCAATGGTTAGTATTAGGGCATATTTAAATTAGCATACCTTATGCTATGCATGCGTGCATCCATACATTTGTCTTACATGTATCGGGTTCGGCACATCATGCTAACTGCACTTGTATTTTAATTCCAAATTGAATACATGATTAGTTGTAGCATTTCACATGCCATGTTTAGAATAGCCGAGCCTGTCTAGATTGCATCTTCGCATGTGTTGCATTAGCCATTCTAAACATGAACTAGGATCATGCATATGATTACTAACTAGTTTCTGTTTTGGCTTGGAGTACTAGGTAAGATTTTATGCTTTAGCATACCGCATGCGTGTGAGTGTTGCCATAATAGCATGATTACCATGAGGCTAGCTGCTTATGTGTTATAACTGCTTGAATGCCTGTGGATGGAGGTCAAATTACCTAAGTTGGAATAATGCATTAAAACTGTGAGTTTTTAAGCCCACTAGATAGTAGCAAAACCATCTTTTCTTAAAGCCTACTTGAGGGTGGCAAAATCTTCATTTTAACCTACTTGCGAGTAGTAAACCATTTCCAAAACTGACATGAAATGTTTTGTTCCAATTTGGGCGATTTGGTCTATACTTGTTTGCTGTGCGTACAACGTAGTAATTCTAGGCTAATAACCGGAACAAGAACACATAACGTTTTCAAAACAAGATATCACGGTTAGTAGAGGCCGGTCTTCGGACTGGGCGAGAGGGGTGCTCATAGCTGACCTTCCCCAATCGTACCCAAGCTCCCGAGCCGAGGCAACTTTGGTGATGATGGACATGTGGCCTTTGGCACCGAGTCAGGGTTTCCTAAATTTCCCAAAATAAAATATTTAGGTGGTGTAGACACCCCATTTTTGACTATCCTCAAGACTTGGACGTCACCGTTTGAACACCCGGTGATCATCCATGTTTGTATTCGTCTCGAGTTCCCGGAGGTCTCAGCTATGCGCCTTGCCTCAGGATCTCCCGACTCGACTGTTTTGTGTTTGGTTTTGCACCAAACACTTGTGTTTTGCTTTTGAAGGGAAGGGAATGGCTTGTGAGACATCCCCATACATCATCGGCCATGGCTTGGGGCCACCGGCCCTATTTTCTTGCCACCGGCCATTGGTGATGGCCGGTCGGCACTATTTGTGGTCGGTCGGCCATCTTTGTTGGCCGATTGGCTCTTTTTCTGGCCGAGACCTCTTCTTGGGGAGGCTTGACCCTTTTGAACCCCCTGTTTTAGCTTCTTGATGAAGCTTGAACCTTTTGAACCCTTGGTTTTAGCTTCTTGAGGAAGCTTGAACCTTTTGAACCGTTGGTTTTAGCTTCTCAAGAAGATTGAACCTTTTGAACCATGGTTCTAGCTTCTCCAAGAAGCTTGAACCATTTGCTCTAGCTTCTCCAAGAAGCTTGACCCTTTTTTTAGCTTCTCCAAGAAGCTTGGCCTCTTTAGCTTCTTAGAGAAGCTTGACCCTTTTAGCTTCTTAGAGAAGTTTGCACCCTTTGCTCAAGCTTCTAAGAGAAGCTTGGCCCCTTTGCTTAACTTCCCTTAGAAGCTTGCACCCTTTGACCCTTTTTATCTTAGCTTCTCTTAGAAGCTTGGCACCTTATCTTGGCCTATATAAGGAGAGCTTCTCCTCCCATTTTAAGGGTTAGAAAATCTGATATATATCATACATATATATCACTCTCTCTTTATATCTCCCTCTCTCTACATTTGGGTGGGTTAGAGGGTCCAAAAGGGTCTTGTTCTTGGCCTATTGCACACCACTTCATAGCCACACACTTCCATCATCACTTGGAGGTTCTTGGAGCTCATTTTCAGAGGCTAAGGGACTGGTTTTTGATCCAAGAAGCTGCTGGTTTCATTGGTCTACAAGGGTGAGCCTATAACCCTCTTTTATTTCCCGTTTTTGCACCAGCTTTTATCCTGTCTTGCTTTTTGTTTTGAGCTTTGTGTATAACATAAAAAAGTTCTCTTTTTTTTGTGTTTAAGATACTTCATTAAGGACAATTTTGTGTTTGGGGTCGTTTACCCCCTCTTAGGCCTTGTTTGGCCCCATTTTGTGCTATTTTTGGTGAACTTCGGGACCACCTTGTTTGGGCCTCCTCACCATTGAAATATTGAGGGATTTCAGTGGTGAGGATGGTGGTTTAAGGTCCTCAGAAGGAGAGGGCCACCCCTCTCCTTGTTGTCTTCAAAAAGTCCCATTTTAGCCTCATGTGTGAGCGCCATTTTTAAGTTCATGTTGGCCATGTCTTAAGTGTTATTTGTGCTTATTTTGCCATGATATAGCACTTTTTTTAATTGGTTTAGACACCCCATGCATGCTTAGCATATTTGTCTTGTAATGCCATGAAATTGCCTTAATATGCTTTGTGCTTTGAGCCTTGTTTCTAGCATGATTTTGGCTTAGCTTTGTGAAGCTTTTATGCATATTTTGGCATGCTTAAGGTTGTTTTTGGTTGCTTAGGCCATCTAGGGCTTGCTTTGTATAGCTACCATGCAACCTCTCTTATATGCCTTGAGTATTGACCCCTCTAGCATGCTTTACTTGCTTCATTTCAGTGGTTTGGAACCACTTATCATGTCATTTCAGTCCTCATGGTATGCTTGTATGCTTGCATTTGATGCCCCTTTAATAGTTTATAAGGTTGTCATCTTATGCTCCATGTTTAGGCCCTTGTGCATGCATGCTTGTGTGTGTGTTTTCATGCTTTTGTTGCATCATTTTGGCCACTATTTTGAGCCTACTTGAGGGCTGTCCACTTTGGTTCAAGACCATCCTAGCATGTTGTTGCATGCTTGCCTTCTATGTTGTTGCATATTTGGCCTTGTTCCATGCTTGTTACATTGCATTTTGCATGTTTGACACATTGCACATTTGCACACTTAGCCTCCATGCCTAGGTTGCATTGTATAGAGCATGCATGCTTTGCCTCTTGAATTGAGTATGATAGAGGTTGGGCTTTATGTGTTTATTTGGTTTGCATGTCATTTGAAATTAAAATGCACAACTTGGTTTCTTGGGCCATCACGCATTGAAATGCGCGATTGGTGGTCCGAGAATCAAGGAACATACCCCTTTGAGTCACAAACATGATAAGGGATGTGTCGGTGCACACATTTGCTTGAAATGCATTGCCATGCCTTGTTTTGCCCTCTGCTGCTGTCAAAATAGATTCTGCAGGAAGATTTGGCCGGCCGGCCATCTCCAGTGCCGACCGGCCATCCATCAGTGGTCGATGTCTTAATTTGTGGCCGATGACCATTTCCCTTGGCCGGTGGCCATTCCTCTCAGCCGGTGGTGTTCCACAGTGTCCATGGAGCATACCTTGGTAATTGTGCAATTTTCAGAGGAGCAGAGCAGGGAAAACAGAGGCAAACTTGTGCATGGCAGTGGATTTCCGAGCAAACCCGAACACGCATGCATTGGACCCTCTTCCCGAGGCCTTTACTGCTTTCTTAGCTTAGTTAATTTGCTTAATTAATTAGGTGGTCTGTAATAATTAATTAGCTGGTAGGTTAATTAATTTGTATTATTCTTTTGGTCCCTCAGAGCGAGGGCGAATTTGTAATAAGTGTGGGTGCGTGTGTGCATGTCTTCCAACCCCCACTTCTTTCTCCCTTTTACTTACCTGCTTTTGATGGTTAGTATTAGGGCATATTTAAATTAGCATACCTTATGCTATGCATGTGTGCATCCATACATTTGTCTTACATGCATCGGGCTCGGCACATCATGCTAACTGCACTTGTATTTCAATTCCAAATTGAATACTTGTTAGTTGCAGCATTTCACATGCCATCTTTAGGGTAGCCGAGCCTATTCTAGCTGCATCCTGTATGTGATGCATTAGCCATTTTTAACATGAACTAGGATCATGCATGATTACTAACTAGTTTCTATTTTGGCACGGAGTACTAGGTAAGCTTTTATGCTTTAGCATACCGCATGCGTGTGAGTGTTGCCATAATAGCGTGATTGCCATGAGGCTAGCTGCTTATGTGATATAAACTGCTTGAATGCCTGTGGATGGAGGTTGAATTACCTAAATTGGAATAATGCATTAAAACTGTGAGTTTTAAGCCCACTAGATAGTGGCAAAACCAATCTTTCTAAAGCTCACTTGAAGGTGGCAAAATCTGCATTTTAGCCTACTTGCGAGTAGCAAGCCATTTTAAAGCAAACATGAAATGTTTTGTTCCAATTTAGGCGATTTGGTCTATACTTGTTTGTTTGCGCATAACATAGTAAATCTAGGCTAATAACCGGAATAAGAACACATAACGTTTTCAAAATTGGATATCATGATTAGTAGAGGCCGGTCTTCAGACCGGGTGAGAGGGGGTGCTCATAGCTGACCTTCCCCAATCATACCCAAGTTCCCGAGCCGAGGCAACTTTGGTGATAACGGCACGTGGCCTTTGGCACCGAGTCAGGGTTTCCTAAATTTTCCATAAAAAAATATTTAGGTGGCGACTCTGTATCTGGCAAAGCAGTCCATGTTTGGCACTTCTTTCAAAATCTATTTTTCTCAAAACGATTTTCCGGATTTGGACTCTTTGGTTCAGATTTAGAACCGTGACAACAAATCGTGTCCGAACTGTAGTAAGCCCAATATGAACAGAACGGGACTCACCCTCCCGGGGCGTTCGGGGACGTCTACAGGTAGTGACTCTATATCTGGCAAAGCAGTCCATGTTTGGCACTTCTTTCAAAAATCTGTTTTCTTAAAACGATTTGCCGGATTTTGACTCTTTGGTTCGAGATTAAGAACTGTGACACAAATCGAGTCCGAACTGTAGCGAGGTCCCCCGCGGGCGTTGTTACACTTTGCTTTCTCCATGCCCAATCATACCACTTGGTAACTCATATCTAGCCCATAATCCCTCTTCAAAATAATCACCACCTCACACGGTCGAGTCAACGACTTGTCCCTCACAATTTTGGATATAGTACTCGACACCAAATTAGAACTAACTCTCAGATTCTTCGATGTTCAGACATCCGTATCACAACTATGCACATCACTGAACCTCTTGATGTAGAAAAAATCATTTGCTCGTTGTGCTCTACAATGTATAGTCCACAAGCAACCTCTCTCCTCGCGTATTGCACATATTGCAGTAACCCTTGTTGTTTCGTTCTTGACATACGTAAACTAAAACCCACATTGGATTGCATACTTACATAAAACATCACAAAATTCTTGTGCACCTCCAACAAACCGTTCCAAGGGGCTGACAACAACACCTTCTTCTTATGGTGGCAAAATCTCCATAGTGCATCAATTTCTTCCTCACCCCCCACACGCAGCGACCCAGAGCTACTTGACTAACCAATATCACTTTTCAACTCAACGACAACCTCTACATTTTGTACCCTCATTGATTTAGCAAGCAATAACATATTTTGAAATTCTTCCTCTTTGTCCAAATCACACCTATTAATCCCAAGTAGCGAACAAAACAATGAAATAGAACAAGTAGACAACGCACCCCATTTTCACACAAACGCTCCACTAAACACGAACAACACAATGCGTGGGTGCATGTAGACACCCCATTTTTTACCATCCCCAAGACTCGGACGTCATCGTTTGAACACTCGATGATCATCCATGCTCGTGTTCGTTTGAGTTCTCAGAGGTCTCGGCTGTAGACACCCCATTTTTGACCGTCCTCAAGACTTGGACGTCACCGCTTGAACACTCGGTGATTACCCATATTCGTGTTCGTCTTGAGCTCCCAGAGGTCTCGGCTATGCGCCTTGCCTCAGGATCTCTCGACTCTACTGTTTCATGTCTGGTTTTGCACCAAACACTTGTGCTTTGCCTTGGAGGGGCAGGGAATGGCTTGTGGGCCATCCCCACACTCCACTGGCCATGGCTTGAGGTCACCGGCTGTGTTTTGTTGCCACCGGCCAAATGTTTGGCCGGCCGGCACTCTAGATGGCCGGCCGGCTATCTTTTTTTGGTCAATTGCATCTTTGGCCGGCCGACTACTGTGCATCTGCTTTCGCATATTTTGGTGCAGCTGGCATGCACTTGACTCCCCTCCATACACGTGTATGGAGGGATCTCTCTCTTTAGAAGCTTGTCTTGTAAGCGTACAAGACTAAAAGCTCCATAAAGAGGAGCCTTCTCTCCCCTTTTGAAGGGTTAGACATTTTTTTAGACAGCTTTTTTTAGGGTTTGAGTTTTAGGGTTAGGGTTTGTTCATATCCTACCTCTATATCTCTCTTGTGTGTGTTTTGTCTTACTTTTGCTCACAAACACCCACCATCACACCATCCCTTGGAGCTGAGGCCCTTGAGGGTTGTTTTGGAGGTTTTAGACTGATTTCAACCTAAAGAAGCTGCTGGAGCTCCATTGGTGAAGAGGGTCTTCAAGGGTAAAAAGCTTGTCCCTTTATTCCCCATTTTTGCACACTCTTTTTACCTACCTTACAGCTGTTTTTGAGCTTTGTGTATAACATATAAAAGTTCTGTTTTTTAGTGCTCTAAATAGTTGGTTAAGGTTGCTTTAAGCTTTGGGGTTGTTTGACCCCTATTAAGGCTTGTAAGGCTCCATTTTGTGCCATTTTGAGTGAGCTCTGGGACCATTGAGTTTGGGCCTCCTCACCACTGAAATCTTGAGAGATTTTAGAGGTGAGGATGGTGCCTTGAGGTCCTAGGAAGGAGAGGGCCATCCCCTCTCCTTGTTGTCCTTGAAAAGGACCATTTTTGCCTCTTGAGAGAGCACCATGTTTAAGTGTGTGTTGGCTATGCCTTAGCTGATTTTCATTCTTATTATGTCATGATATGCCTCTGTTTTTAGTTGGTTTTGGTACACCATGCTTGTTTAGCATACATACCTCGTAACGCCATGATTTGCCTCAATACATGCATAGCATTTAGACTACCATGCTTTTGTGTTTTGGCCAAGCTTTGAGAAGCTTACATGCATGTTTTGATGTGTCAAGGGACTGTTTTAAGTCATTTGAGTCATTCATGCCCCGCTTTGTATAGCTACCATATAATCCCTCTTGTATGCCTTAAGCTTTGGCCCTTCTAGCATGCCATCCTTGCTTTGTTTCAGTGGTTTGGAACCACTTGCCATGTTATTTCAGACCTCATGATGTTCCTATATGCTCGCATTTGATCCCCCTTTAATGTGTTTAAAGGTTGTTGCCTTATGCCTTTTATTTAGGCCTTGGAGTATGCTTGCATTTTTTAGACCACCTAGACGCCATCTAAGTACATCCTTAGCTTTGTTTAGGTCTGCATTAGACCTATTTTAAGTCCCCTTGGCCTTGTGAGGCTTGGTTGACTTAGCCTTGGTTTAACCCCCTTTGGCTTGCCTTAAGTTTTGGACCTTGGTTGCATGTCATGCTTGTCTTGTTCATTTGATTTGGCATCATATTCAACATGATTTCAAAGCTTTTCATTGCATGCTAATTATCCATGTTTGCATCTTCTTAGGTGTGCTTAGAAGTTGTACTTTATGCTTGAGTGTTGGTCCATGTTTTCATGCATGTTTGTATATCAATTAGCCCTCACTCCCTAGCATCTTGGCCACTATTTTGGGCTTAGTATAGAGCTGTCCAATTAGTGTAAGTCCCTCATTTGCATGTTGTTGCATGCACTCCTTGTATGTTGTAGCATATCGGTGAGTTGTTGCATGGTTGGACTTGCATGTTTGAATGAAGTCACATGTTGGCTTGCATACTTGAACACCCACATTGCATCTTGCCTACTTGTAGATTGCATTGCTTCATGCCTTCCATGCTTCTTTACTTAGGATGTGTGCCTAACATGCTTTGCTTGCTTGCATTGTCCATGTTGCATACTAGTTCGCATGCTTAGATTGCATTGCGTTGGCATACATGCTTGGCCTCTTGAATTGCTTGTGATAGAGGTTAAGCCCCATTGTTTGATTATGTGCATTGCATTCCATATTAAAATGCACACTTGATTCTTTGGGCCATCATGCATGGAAATGCGTGATTGGTGGTCCGAGAATCGAGGCCCATGTCCCTTTGAGTCATAAACATGATAAGGGATGTGATTGGTGCATACATTGCTTGAAATGCATTGCCATGCCAAGTCTTGCCCTCTGCTGCTGTCAAACACAAATTCGGCAGGAAAATTTGGCCGGCTGGCTATCTTCATTGCCGACCGGCCATCATTGTTGGCCGATGGATCAAATTTGTGGCCGGTGGCCATTCTATATGGCCGGTGGTGTTCTCCTTCAGCCGATGATGTTCCCTAGTATCCAGAGAGCAAACCCTGAGACTTTGGCAGTCATCAGCGGAGCAGAGCAAGGAAAACAGAGGCATCTGGAGCATGGCAGTGATTTTCCAGGCGGAACCGAGCGAGCATGCATTGAGCCCTCTGCTGAGGCTGCTGTTTACTGCTTTCTTAGATTAATTAATTTGCTTAATTAATTTAATGGTCTGTAATATTTAATTATCTTGTCAATTAGTTAAATTGTATTATTCTTTTGGTCCCTCCAAGTGAGGGCGTATTTGTAATAAGTGTGGGTGCGTGTGTGCATGTTTTCCAACCCCCACTTCTTTCTCCCTTTTACTTACCTGCTTTGATGGTTAGTATTAGGGCATATTTACTTTAGCACACCTTATGCTACGCATGCGTGCATCATTCATCAGTATTGTATGCACCGGGCTTGGCACATCATGCTAACTGCATAAGTATTTCAAATTTGACTTGAATACATGCTATCTGTGCATTTTCACATGTCATCCTTAGACTAGCCGAGCCTACTCTAGTGACATTCCGTATGTGTTGCATTAGGCATTTAAACATGGACTAGGATCATGCATGATTACTAACTAGTTTCTGTTTTGACACGGAGTACTAGGTAAGCCCTTTATGCTTTAGCATACCGCATGCTTGTGAGTGTTGCCATAACAGCATGATTACCATGAAGCTAGCTACTTATGTGATATAACTGCTTGAGTGCCTGTGGATGGAGGTTGAATTACCTAAATTGGAATAATGCATTAAAACTATGAGTTTTAAGCCCACTCGAGGTGGCAAAACCTGCATTTTAGCCTACTTGTGAGTAGCAAACCATTTTCAAAACAAACATGAAATGTTTCGTTCTAATTTAGGCGATTCGGTCTATACTTGTTTGCTGTGCGCATAACATAGTAATTCTAGGCTAATAATCGGAATAAGGGCATGCAATGTTTTCAAAACAAGATATCACGGTTAGTAGAGGCCGATCTTCGAATCGGGCGAGAGGGGGTGCTCATAGCTGACCTTCCCCAATCGTACCCAAGCTCCCGAGCCGAGGCAACTTTGGTGATGACGGACACGTGGCCTTTGGCACCAAGTCATGGTTTCCTAAATTCCCCCATAAAAAATATTTAGGTGGCGACTCTGTATCTGGCGAACCAGTCCATGTTTGGCACTTCTTTCAAAATCTATTTTCTCAAAACGATTTGCCAGATTTGGACTCTTTGGTTCAGATTGAGAACCGTGACACAAATCGAGTCCGAACTATAGCGAGGTCCCCCGCGGGCTTGTTATAGCGCCTTGCCTTAAGATCTCTCAACTTGTCTGTTTTGTGCTTGGTTGTGGACCAAACACTTGTGGTTTTGCTTCTGAGGGAAGAGGGTGGCTTGTTGGCCATCCCCAGACCCCATCGGCTATGGCATGAATCCATCGGCCCCTTGTTCTTGCCATCGGCCAAGAGTATTGGCCGATCGGCACTATATTTGGTCAGTCGGCCCCTCATGTTGGTTGATCAGCTATACTTTCTGGCCGAGCCCTGTTCATTTGCTTTATGCAGATATTTTGTGCCAGATGGCACAGCTGGCACACACCATTCCCCCCTCCATACATGTGTATGGAGGGATTTGAGCCTTGCTTAACTTCTCCAAGAAGCTTTGCAAATTTGGATTTCTATAAGAGGGGGGCCTCCCCTCCCTTTCTAGAGGTTCAACAAAATAGATATAGAGTTCATATATCCCTCTCTCTCTATACCTCCCTCTCTCTATCATTTGTGTGTGTATTTGTGACCTAAAGTGTTTTTTTGTTCACACTATTGCACACAAACACCTAGCATTACCCCATCCTTGGTTGCTAAGGTTCTAAGGAGTTGTTGTTAGGGTTCTTGGAGTGGTTTTGATTAGAGAAAGGTGCTGGTTGTGTGTTCTTGAAAGTATTCTTCAAGGGTGAGCATTCTTGCTTTAGATACCCCTTTCTTGCTTAGGCTTTTAGCCCTTCTTGCTTATTGTTTTAAGCTTAGCTATTAACTGATAAAAGTTCTATTTTTACTTGCTTTTGAACTTTGTTTAAGGTCGTTTTGAGGTTTGGGGTTGTTGACCCCCTCCAAGGCCTTGCTAGGCCTTGTTTTAGGCCATCCCTTTTGGCCCTTGCTTTGAACTTTGCATGGCCTCTCTACCACTGAAATCCAGAGGATTTTCAGTGGTGGAGAGGTGGTTTTGGTGTCCTAAATAGGAGAGGGTCATCCCCTCTCCTTGTCATCTTGAATACTAGCATAAGTGGCTTATGTCGATGGCTTGTATGCCTAGCTTGTTTTAGCTTCATTTTAGCAAGTATTTGGCGTAGTTTTGCCGTGATTTACCTCTGTTTAAAGTTGGTTTCATGGTCTCTTGCATGCACCATATACTTACCTTGCAATCCCCTCATTTGCCTTAACATGTATCTAGCATTTAGACTATCATGCTTGCATGTTTTGGCTCAACTCCATGAAGCTTCTAGCCTTGTTTTAACATGCTTGAGCTTTTTTTTTCAATGTTTTGGTCATGATTACATTGTTTTGTATAGCTACCATACAACCTAGCTTGTTAGCTTTGGGTGTTTAAGTCACTAGCATGCTTTACTTGGGCCATTTCAGTGGTTTGGCATCACTTCTTATGTTATTTCAGTTCACATAGTATGCTCATGTACTTGCATTTGTCACTCCTTTAATGCCTTAAAGGGTTTGTGTTTTATGCCTCATGAATGTGTCATTATGTATGCCACCATGCTTAGGTCTTTGGGATGCCATCTAAGTGAGTTTTCAAGCTTACTTTGACATGCCATAACTCTAATTTTATTGGCTTAAGTCATGCCATGTTTGGTTTTGATAGGTGTAGTGTAACACCCTCTTTGGTAGCCTTGCATGCCTTATGTTTTTGGCGTTGTGTTCTAGCTTGTGTTGGCTAGTTTTCGAGCTTGTTTTTGGTCTTGTTTAGACCTGCCATGGGACTGTTTTAGGTCCCCTTGGCCCTTTGGGGCTTGCTTTGCGTGGCCATGGTTTGAGTCCCTTGGTTAGCCTCAAGCTTTGGGCTTTCTTGCATGCTTTACTTGTGTAGTTTGATTGGTTTGGCACCTTTCCATGCATGATTTCAGAGCTTAACATGTTTGTCACATGTCCAAATTTGTCTGTTTTAAGTGTGCTTAAGAGTTGTCCTTTCATGCCTTAATCCTTGAGCCAATTGGCATGCATGCTTGTCTTGCCTTTTCATGCTTTTCACACCATCATTTCAGCACTTTTGGCCACTGTTTTGGGCATGGCTGAGGTCTATCCATATCCAGTTTAAGTCCATCTTGCATGCTTGTTTACATTACATGTTGTTTGCATACCTTTTGTTTACATAGTTGTTGGCATGCTCATGTTGCATTAGCTTAGTTTGCATGCTTAGATCGCATTACAATAAGTTGGCATGCCTTTGGCTTGGATAAGTCAATCATGTTTCATTGCATGGTACTTGCATGCTCATATTGCATTTGCATGCCATTAGCTTTGTTAAGTTGTGCATGCATTGCATTGCATTTTGTTTGGATATAGTGTTAGTCCAAACACGAGGAACGAGAGACGTTTCATACTTGAAGTGATGAAACATGCCTCAATCCTCGATCGCCGACCCTCTTGAGCATGCATGATAGAGGTTAAGGCATGTATGTGTTTTTTGTGCATTCATTTGCCATTGATTTGTACACTTGGCTCCTTTGGCCATCATGCATTGAAATGCGCGATTGATGGTCTGAGGGTCGAGAACCATACTTCCTTGAGTTCATGACATGATAAGGAGGGTGTTTGTGCACACATTGCCTTGAAAATGCATTGCCATGCTCTGTTTGTCCTCTGCTGCAGCAAAACAGCATTCTGTAGGAAGATATAGCCGGCCGGCCATTTTCAGTGCCAATCGACTAAAAGTTGTTGGCCGAGATCCTCACAAATGGTCGATGACCAATTCCACATGGTCGGTGTTCCTATATTTTGGCCGGTGACATTCCACAATGCTCAGGGAGTGGTTCAGAAGCATCCTTGGGACTTGTGCAAGTTTCAGAGGTGTAAAACAGTGCAAACAGAGGCAACATGTGGCATGGCAACAGGTTTCCGAGCGAGGCGGTCGAGCATGCATCATTCAATCATTCCAAGGCAGAGTTGCGGCGGCCTCTTTAGTTTCATAGCTTAGTTAATTTGTTTAAATTAGTTAAAGGCTTTGTAATATTTAATTAGCTAGGGTAGTTAATTATTTATTCGGTTTGTATTATTCATTTGGACCCTCTGTCGAGAGGGCGAATTTTGTAATAAGTGTGCGTGCGTGTGTGAATGTCTTCCAACCCCACGTCTTTCTCCCTTTTACTTACCTGCTTTCAATGGTTAGTTCTAGGGCATATTTCAATTAGCATCCTTATGCTATGCATATTTGCACCATTCATCTGCATTGCATGCACCGTGCTCGGCGCATCATACTAACTGCATCGTATTTCAATTCCAATTTGAATACATGTATCTAGCTGTCGCATCTCATATGCCATTTTAGATTAGCCGAGCCTACTCTAATTGCATTTTGCATGTGTTGCATTAGTCATCTTAACATGAATTAGGATCATGCATTGATTACTAACTAGTTCTTTGTTTTGGCTCGAAGTACACTGTGAGTGTTTATGCTTTATCATCTTACATGTGTGTGAGTGCTAACATGACAGCATGCTTACCATGAGGTTAATTGCTTATGTGATATAATTGCCTGAATGCCTGTGGGTGAAGGTTGGAGTGCTTGAATTGGAACAATTCATTGAAATCCGTGTTTTAGCCTTCTTACGAGTAGCAAACTTCAAACCATTTTCAAACAAATAGATATGCGATGCTTTGTTCCAAATTAGGCGATCTAGTCTATATTTGTGTGTTGTGCGCATCACATAGTAATTCTAGCTAATAACTAGAATAAGAGCACATGTCTTTTCAAAAACAAGATATCATGTTTAGTACAGGCCGATCTTCGATTGGGTGAGCGGGGGTGCTCATAGATGACCTTCCCCAATCGTACCGAAGTTCCTGAGCCGAGGCAACTTTGGTGATGACGGACACGTGGCCTTAGGCAACGAGTCAGGGTTTCCTAAATTCCCCCAAAATAAAATATTTAGGTGGCGACTCTATATCTGGCAAAGCAGTCCATGTTTGGCACTTCTTTCTTAAAAATCAGTTTTCCAAAACGATTTGCCAGATTTGGACTCTTTGGTGATTTATCAGTCTTGCATTACACTTCGCAAGATCAGATTAAGAACTGTGACATTGAGTCCGAACTGTAGAAGCAATGTGGCCCTCGGGGCGCGTCTACAGTGCAGCTCGACTTTTCGTGCTCCTTTCGGAAGACGACTAGCCCTACAGTATCTGACTCCCACAGTTCTGAATCTGATCTCACAAGTGCAATGTGAAATAGATAAACACCAAAGAGTCCAAATCCAACAAATCTTTTGAAAATTTGATTTTGAATCAAAATGCCAAAAATGGACTGTTTTGCCAGATACAGAGTCGCCACCTAAATATTTTTGAAAAATTTAGGAAACTCATGAATCATGCCAAAGGCCACGTGTCCGTCATCACTAAGATTGTCTCGGCTCGAGAACTTAGGTAGGAGAGGGGTAGGTCATGAATTGAGCACTCCCGCTTGCCCGATTAAAGAACGGCCTCTACTAATCATGATATGAATCTTACTTACATTATATGCTCTTGTTCCGGTTTATTAGACTAACTTACTATGTGACGCACATAAGTATAAACTAATTTTCAAAAATTGGAACATTTGATTTCATGTTTGTTTTTTAAAAGAGTTTGTGAATGTGCCACTTGAAAAAGTGGGCTCAAATGTACATTAATCAAACTATTCCAATTCAAGCAACTAGCCTTCATCCACATGCATTCAAACAGTTTATCACTTCAGCACTTAGCCTCACAATGAACATGCTTTGACATGGTAACAACCACACTCATACGATATGCTAAAACAAATAAAAACTCACTTAGTACTGCAAGCCAAAAAGATGAAAGAGTTAGGGAAAATATATGATCCTAACTATGCAATATGACTAATGCAACATATGCGATATGCAATTACTAGGTTTGGGTACTAATATGAAATATGAATCAATTTGATAGCATACGGTCTAAGCACATATTCAAAGAATTATTTACTAACAATGCAAGTTAGAATGATACGCTGAGCTCAATGCATGCAAGATAATGGATGCAAGGCATGAGAGATGCTAAACAAAACATGATGCCCTAAACTAACCATCATAAGCAGGTAAATAAAAGGGAGAAAGATGTATGGTTGGAAGACATACACATTATTACAATTGTGCCCTCGCGCAAAAGGATCCAAATAAACTAACTAGCTAAGCTAATTAACTAGCTATTACAAAACGAATTAACTAACTTTTACAACAACAAATAAACTAACTATGCTAGTTAGTTATTACAAAACCAATTAATTAACTATTCTATGGAACTAACTAATTAAGTACAAATTAGAATTAACTAATTAATTACAACGTGAATACAACATGAAATAAGTAATTAAACTAACTAATCAGCCCTGGGAAGCGAGGAATGCTCATGCATGCACGGATTTCCACTCGAAAAGTCCACTGTTCTGCTACCAGAATGCTTCTGTTGTACAGTAGAACATCTTTTCACTTCAGCCTCTGCTCTGTTCTGTTCCAAAAAGTTGTTGCTCAATTTTACCAAAGTGGCTAGCAGGCTAGAAGTAGTGGCTGGCCGGCCACAAATGGTAGCCTGCCGTCCAGAGAAAGTGGCCTACCGGCCAAAAAAAGTGGACTGGTAGCCACTGAAGCTTGGTTCCCCCTGCTGCAACAAAAAGCATATAGAGCACAAAACAGGGTATTCTTAAGATATGTTTGTACACCTTACCCCTCCTTATCATCAAAACAGCTCAAAGGATTGGCAAGCTCAATTCACAAGCCATCAATCGATGCAATTTCGTTGCATGAAGGCCTATGAACTAAGGTGTACAATTTCAATAAATGCAACAAGAAAAGACTCTCAAACCTCCTCCCTATCATGAATTAATCAAGGGAAGTGGTTGACCTTGGAAACTTATATCATTTCATCACTAGCAAGTATGAAATGCCTCAAGTTTCCATGTGTTCAATTAACGTCCAATTGAACACCCAATTACTTATTATTTGCATCATTTTTTAGTTCCCATTTTATTACTCCATTTTAATTACCAACCATTCATTAGTCAATTAAGTCCAAAAGTTAGCTTTAAGTCCTCTAATGAAAAGGAGTACCAAACGAAGAGTTGTTTTAGGCATGAGAGAAGTGTTATGCCGTGGGTAATGAACCCCCTCCCCCCCCCCCAAAAAAAAAAGGGATTAAACCATTAAGCATAACACCTCAATCTCATGCTTAAACAAACAAATAGCTTGAAACAACTTTCAAAGTAAAGAAAAAGCCAAGAAATGAGGGAGGTTACAGAAGTGATTAAAGGTGATCACAAGTATGGAAAGCAAGAAATAAACACTATCAACTCAAATAGGTTGGTAGCTAAGGCCTAAACCACCAAGTTTATGAGGACAATTACACTACAAGCATGTTATACAAAGCTCAAATGCAATGAACAACTAAAAACAATCCTAAAACAGTGCTAAATCAGTCCTAAAACATGCCAGAATTAAGACAAAAATAGCTAGAACAATAAGCTAAAAGATGGAGCAAGTTAATCTAGTAAACAAGCACAAGGAGGGGAGGCTACCCCCTATATTTTTAGGACTTCAAAACATGTTTTTAGCCACTGAAAAAGCTTTAAGATTCAGTATTAAAAAGCTCAAAAACAGTTGACAAGGAGGTGGGAAACACAAGGGTAAAAGCCTAAGAAATGAGGTACAAAGAAGGGTGATCCACCCCTCCACCGCTAATGGCCTTAAACCACAAGTTTCAGCCCAAAAATACAAAGTATAAACAATCCAAAAACAATCTAAAAATAGTAGGAAAAATAGCAAATAAAGCAAAGAAATAAGCCAAGACTTATACCTCTTGAAAAGGAGAATCTTTTCTAAGTGTTAAACCAACACTTACACACCCTCAAGAGCTCAAAGTAAGCTCAAAAGTATCTCAGCTCCAATACCACAAGGTTTGGTTTAGAGTGTATAGGCAAAAGCTTAAGAATTTGCAAGAGAGAGAGAGAGAGAATTGTAGAGAGAGAGAGATAATTTTGCTCTAAAATGTTCAACCCTCAAAAATGAAAGGGGAGGTCCTCTATATATAGAAAAATATGAAACTCCCTAAGAAATATCAATACATACATGTGTAGGCAGATGCATGCATATGTGAAAACAGCTGGCACAACTGGCCAAAATATTTGCAAAAATACACAAGTGGCCGGTAGGCCACACAAATGGCCAACAGCCTACATTGGTGGCCGACATCCCACACAAGGGGGCCAGTAGGTCCTAGGGTTTTTAGGCTTGAAAAATTGTTATTTTGGTCCAAAACAAGGCAAAAGGTGTGTAGGGTTTGAAGGCTCAAAATTGTGGCATTCTGCTGAGGACTTCGAGTACTTGCCGAGCATATACAAATTCATCATTGGGTGTGCAAGCGGTGACACCCAAGTCGTAAGGAAGGTAAAAAATGGGGTGTCTATAGCAGGCAACATTTATTACAGTTGTACTGCAACCATATGTGCAAACAAACATCATAAAGGTATCTATCTCCTGTAAAAACACAACAATACAACAATCAACAACCACATTACAACCATATGAACAATAACACATACAATAATCCAAACTATATAAAAATTCACATTGTGCAAAATTAACTGCCTATGTGTACGGTTCAACTGCTAAATCCATAATGAAAACTATCACCACCATCTTTATGCAACATAAAACATTTTACAATATCAAAATGGCACCACCAAAATGAGGTTACAGTACACAACATGCAAGCAATCCTCCATAACTTCATATTAACAAGGTGTGAACATTCACATTGTAACATATACTATAAATTATCTCGCCCACATAGAGTCTCATTAAGAAAACATCAAAAACTCACCAAACAAACACTTACATCACCACATAAATCAGAACATAAAAAAAAAATGAACATACAAAGTATATGTGTATATGTAAATTTTACATTGCCAAAACCAAACTCAAAATATCACCACCATCATTACAAAATGTGAACATCCACATTCTTCATATAATTTGAATTACCTCATGTAACACCCGACTTCCTCCGCGCGCCCTCCTTTTTGGAGAGGGCGCGAATTTGGTCTTACTACAGTTCGGACTCCTATCACGGTCCTGAATCTAATCTCACAAAGTGCAATGCGAGACTCATAAACACCAAAGAGTCCAAATCCGGCAATTGGTTTTGAAAAATCCATTTTGAATGAAAAAGTGCCAAATATGAACTGCTTTTCCAGATTACAGAGTTGCCACCTCAATATTTTGTTTTGGAAAATTTAGGAAATCCTGACTCGTGCCAAAGTCCACGTGTCCGTCATCGCCAAAGTTGCCTCGGCTTGGAAACTTGGGTACGAGAGGGGAAGGTCATGCAATGAGCACCCCCGCTCGCCCGATCAAAGGATCGACATCTACTAAGCATGCTATGTTGTTGTATAGACACGTGTTCTTATTTTGGTTATTAATCTAACTTACTATGTGATGCGCACAACATACAAGTATAGACTTGATTGCGAGAATTGGAACAAAACAACTCATGTTTGTTTTTGAAAATGGTTTGAAAGTGCTACTTGCAAGTAGGCTAAAGCGCGGATTTGCCACCCTCAAGTGGGCTTGAAAACATGATTTTGCCACTTTGCAAAGTGGGCTTAAAACTCGCATTTGATGAATTGTCCCAATTCAGGTAATCAAGCCTTCACCCATAGGCATTCAAGCAGTTAATCACATAAGCACATAGCCTTATGGCAAGCATGCTATCATGTCAACACTCACACTCATGCAAGTATGCTAAAGCGTAAACACTTACAGTGTACTCCAAGCCAAAATAGAAAACTAGTTAGAAAACAATGCATGATCCTAACTATATAAGATGCCTAATGCAACACACGCAATATGCAACTAAATAGGCTCGGCTATCTAAGATGGCATATGAATGCAACAATTGATACATGTATTCAAATAAGTATTGAAATAAAATGCACCTTGAATGATGCGCCAAGCCCGGTGCATGCAAGACAAATGAATGATGCACGCATGCAAAGCATAAGGTATACTATTTGAAACGTGCCCTAAACTAACCATTAAAAGCTGATAAGTAAATGGGAGAAAGAAGTGGGGTTGGAAGACATGCACACACGCACACACCCTTATTACAACAATACGCCCTCGCGAAGGACGATCTAAATAAATAAGCTAAACTAAGCTAATCTAATTATTACAGACCAACTAATTAACTATTCTAGCTAATTAATTATTACAAAACCGAATTGAATAACTAGCTACACTAAGCTAATTAATTACAAACCGAATTAATTAATTAAACACTTAACTAATTAATTACAAAACAATTAAGCTACTGAACTAAGTAGCTAAACAATTCAGATGAACGGCCTTGGGAAGTGAGGGGGATATACATGCTCTGTTGGCTTCGCCTCGAAAATCCACTACCTTGCCTCTAAATGCCTCTGTTTGCACATCTTTGAACCTCTGAAAATTGTGCCAACCTTCAGATTGCTTCTGTTTGATCTCAAGAACACACTGATGGCCGATCGGCCATGGTTGGTGATCATCGGCCAAAACTGGTGGCCGGTCAGTAGATTTGATGGTTGGTCGGCTAGTACTTGTGGCCGGTCGGCCACTGATTCCCTGAAATTCCTCCTTTTGCTGCAACAGAGAGCAAACAGAGGCATGGCAATGTATTTGCAAGGATATGTGTGTACTACCACCCTCCTTATCATGTCTCAAGCTCAAAGGAGTGTGGCACTTGGCTCTCAAGCTACCAACCAAGAATTTTCATTGCATGGTGGCCAAAGAACTAAGCTTGCACAAGCTTAGTGAATGCACACATAAGACTCAAAGTGCCTCTCCCCTATCATGCATGATCAAGGGGGACGACAACTAAGAAATGTGGCACGTTTCATCACTTTGAGTATGAAATGTTTCCCATTTCTTGTTTTTGGATTAACGTCTGATACAAACACAAACAATGCAAATATTAAGTAAACACTTCATGTATAACATGCTAAGGGCCAAATACAATGAAACTAGTGAAGGACACAACACTAGAGACATGCAATACAATGTTCAAATGATCAAACTAGATTTGAACATAGCTCACTCATGCCAAAACAATGGCCCAAATATGCTGGAATTGAAGCCCAAAAGCTTATACAAACATGCATACAAATTGGCTCACGAGCAAGGCATAAGGCACAGCTCTCAAAAGCATTGAAAGAGTGGAACATGTGAGAGTGTGACTACACTATATACACTGAAATTACATGTTAAATGATGCCAAAACATGCACTCATCAGATACACAACATGTTAAAGGCCTCAAAACTCAAAGCAAGTCAAGGCCCTTTACACTACAACCACACAAGGCAAGCCTCAAAGAACCAAGGCCACTCAAAATAGAGTTAAAGCATGCTAAAACATTAGTAAAAACATGTTGAGACAGAGCTAATACATGCTAGAATGATGGACTAACCCTTTAGGCATTCAAGGCTATTAAGCAAGATTACACTACAAGTGTAAGAAGCAAGCAACCAATGACTAAACCAGCCTAAAACAGAGTTATAGTAGGCCCAAAAAGTCACAAAAACATGCTTAAACTGAGCTTCAAAAGGGTAGAAAAGCATGCTCACTTGGTAGGCCAACAACACATGCAAACAAGACATGAAGAGGGGGGACCACCCCCTCCTATTTTGAGCCTCAAAACCAACTTTTCACCACTGAAATTCCTCTTGAATTCAGTGGTTTAAAGGCCAAACAAAGATGATTACAATGGCTAAGAAAGGTGGCTCAAGAGGCTTTACAAGCCAAAGAGCAAAAGAGGGGAAACACCCCCTAACCAAAGACTCAAATCAACATTTTAAAGCCTTAAAATCAGAATTTTTAAGAGGTTAAAACCAGCCTTAAAATTGCATGCAAAGGTGATCAAACACTTAATCAAAACAAAGCTTAGGAGGGACAAGTTGTTACCCTTGAAGAACAGCAGCAAGACAGGTCTTCCTCTAAGCCAAGACTAGCTTTTGAGCTCCAAACAAACCTTCAAGAACCTCAGCTCCAAGGTAGTGGTGTTTAACTAGGGTTTCTAGTGCAAATATGTGAAGAAAACACACTTTCAAGCACAATATATATATATATAGAGAGAGAGAGAGAATTCTAGAGAGAGTAAGATTTTGCTCTTCTAAAATTCAGAACCCCTAAAAAGGGGGAGGGACCTCCCCTTATATAGAAAATGCAAGCAAAAGCTTCCTTGACAAGCTAGAAGCTTGTTTCTATCCCTCCATACACACGTATGGAGGATGGCTTCAGTGTTCAATAGCTGGCACACAAAATATCTGAAAAAGCACAAAAAAGGCCGCCGGCAATTATGTAGACCCAACTTTCTTCGCGCGCCCCCCTTTTGGAGAAGGCGCGAATTGGTCTTACTACAGTTCAAACTCCTGTCACGGTTCTGAATCTAATCTCACAAAGTGCAATGTGAGACTGATAAACACCAAAGAGTCCAAATCTGGCAATTGATTTTGGAAAATCAATTTTGAATCAAAAAGCGCCAAACATGGACTGCTTTGCCAGATTACAGAGTCGCCACCTGAATATTTTATTTTGGAAAATTTAGGAAACCCTGACTCATGCCAAAGGCCACGTGTCCGTCATCACCAAAGTTGCCTCGGCTCAGGAACTTGGGTACGAGAGGGGAAGGTCCTAAAATGAGCACCCCCGCTCGCCCGATCAAAGGATCGGCCTCTACTAAGAATGATATGTTGTTTTATAAACCTCATGTCTTCTTATTCCGGTTATTAGCTAACTTTACTACGTGATGCGTACAACATACAAGTATAGACTCAATCACAAGAATTGGAACAAAACAACTCATTTTGTTTTTGAAAATGGTTTGAAAGTGCTACTCGCAAGTAGGCTAGAACGCGGATTTGCCACCCTCAAATGGGCTTTAAAACATGATTTTGCCACTTCACAAAGCGGGCTTAAAACTCACAATCATCAAATTGTTCCAATTCAGGCAATAAAGCCTTCACCCACAGGCATTCAAGCAGTTAAGCACTTAAGCAAATAGCCTCATGGCGAGCATGCTATCATGGCAACACACACACTCATGCAAGTATGCTAAAGCGTAAAAACTCACATTGTACTTCGAGCCAAAACAGAAAACTAGTTAGAAATCATGCCTGACTCTAGCTATACAAAAATGCCTAATGCAACACCTGCAATAATGCAACTAAATAGGCTCGGCTATCTAAGATGACATATGAATGCAACACTTGATAACATGCTTTGAAACACGTATTCAAGTAAGTGTATTGAAATACAATGCAGTTTGAATGATGCGCCGAGCCCGGTGCATGCAAGACAAATGAATGATGCAAACATGCAAACATAAGGTATGCTAATCAAAACGTGCCCTAAAACTAACCATCGTAAGCAGTTAAGTAAAAAGGAGAAAGAAGTGGGGTGGCGAGACATGCACACACACACGCACACTTATTACAACATTGCGCCCTCTCGTTGGAGGGTCCGAATAAATAAGCTAACTAGCTACGCTAAGCTAAGCTAATTATTACAGACCAACTAATTAACTAACTTAGCTAATTAATTATTACAAACCAAATTGAATTGAATAACTAGCTAATCTAAGCTAATCAAAATATTACAACACAGATTAAACTAATTAATTACAACACATGTAATTAACTACAACTAGCTAGTAAAGCGGTAAAATGGCCTCGCGGGTGAGGGAGGCATGCATGCTCGGTTGCGTCCTCCTGAAAATCCACTACCTTCTCTCTAGATGCCTCTGTTTGCACATCTTTGGACCTCTAAAAATTGTACCAACCTCCAGATTGCTTCTGTTTGATCTCAATCGGCTAGAAATTATGGCTATCGGCCACTATTTATGGCCAATCGGCTAGTACATGTGGTCGGTCGTCCACGGATCTCCTGAACTTCCTCCTTTTGCTGCAACAGAGAGCAAACAGAGGCAAAGCAGTGTATTTGCAAGGAAATGTGTGTACTACTGCACTCCTTATCATGTCTCAAGCTCAAAGGAGTGTAGCACTTGGCTCTCAAGCGACCAACCAAGCATCTCAATGCATGATGGCTAAAGAGCCAAGCTTGTACAAGCTTAGTGAATGCGCACATTAGACTCGAAAGGCCGCCACCCTATCATGCATGATCAAGGGTGACAACGACCAAGAATTGTGACACGTTTCATCACTTTGAGTATAAAACATCCCACATTTCTTGTGTTTGGATTAATGCCCGATCCAAACACATGCGATGCAAACAACATGCTTATCTTGCATAAGTTTTACTTTGCTCATTTTGTTTACACATTTTAGCTTACCAATTAGTCCTTTAACCGGTTAAGTCCAATGTGAAAGTCCTCTAATGAGAGAGATGGCCTAAGCCACAAGCACCTTAAGCATGAAAGAAGCCTCATGCTTTTGGTTAGTAGAAACCCTCAAGAGAAGGCTAAAACCACTAGGCATCAGAGCCTCAATTCCATGCTCAAGCCAACAAGGGGCTAAAGACCTCTTTCAAAGTGAATGAAAGAGTGAAAAAATGGAGTGCAATGGCATATATTTCAGCACTGAAATGACATGCTAAATGACTTAAAATCATGCAAACAAACCATGCACAATATGTTAAGAGTCAAAAGCATTGAAACTAGTGATGGACACAACACTAGAGGTATGCAATACAAAGCTCGAATGACCAAATCAGCTATGGTCAGACCTAAAACATGCCAAATCAGTGGCCTAATCATGCTAAAACTTAGACACAAAAGGCAAGAAAATCATGCGCATATGTTGGCTCGCAAGCAAGGCACAAAGCTTAACTCTTAGAAGCAATGAAGGAGTGATACATGCAAGAGTATGACAATAGTATAAGCTTTGAAATTACATGCTAAATGATGCCATATCATGGAAATAACTCAAACAAAGCATGCTAGGGGCCCCCAAAACACAAAGCTAGCAAAGCCAACTATACTATAGCCATACAAGGCAAGCCTCAAAGGGCCAAGACCATTCAAAACAGAGCTAAAGCATGTTAAAACAAAGCCAAAACATGCTGGAGTGGAGCCAACACAAGCCCATAATGATAGGCTAAAACATCAAGTACACTAGGCTAATGAACAAGATTGCACTACAAGTATAAGAAGCAAGCAAAAGATGACCAAACCAGCCAAAAACAGAGTTTAAACATGTTAAAATATAGCCAAAAACATACTTGAACTAAGCTAACATAAGCCATAAAAAGATGCTACTTTGTAGTGCTAACAAGGCATGGCATAGAGAGACAAGAAGGGGAGGCCATCCCCTCCCATTTTGGACCTCAAAACAAGCTTTCTACCACTGAAATTCCTCTGGAATTCAGTGGTTTTAAGGCCAAAAAAGATCGGCTTAAAAGCCTTTAAAAGAAGGCTCTAAAGGCTTTGCAAGTCAAAGAGCAAAGGGAGGTAACCCCCTAGCTCAAAATAGGCTCAAACAACCATTTCTAGGACTGAAAATCAGAGATTTTTGTAGTTCAATACCCCCCAAAAAATAGCCCCAAAGTAGTTGAAAACTATGGCAAAGCAAGTATGAAAAACAAGCTTAAAGGGAGAGAGTTATACCTCTTGAAGCACAACACAATTCAGCCACTTTTCTGAGCTTAAACCACCCTTTCAACAGCCCAAAATAGGTTCCAAGGGACCTCAGCCCAATGATATGCAACTTTGATGAAAGATGTCTGTGGGAGCCGAATTTACTTGGATCAATAGAGATGAATAGACCAGTCCGGTCTAGAACATAACCTCTATTCGGCATTGATCCTGGTCAATTGAAGAGCCGAATAAAATGGCCAACATTCCAACCAGTAGAACAAAGGCCGAGTAGAAGTACATGTAAAGGATCAGGGGTGGGCCAGGCCCTAAGGCCCAAAGATAATACTATAAATATAGGATCTTCAGTAAGAGAAAGGTATGTGAGAACTAGTAAACTTAACTTAAGATACAAGTAATCAAGAGAGTATATACTGACTTGTCCGTCGGAGTACTAATTCCGACACCCCCGACCTGAGTGTTTATTCCTTTTCAGGTGACTAGCTAAAGATCACGAGCGTCCCCCAGGACCTGAAGAGTATTTCCAAACCACATCCCCATAATTGGCGCTGTCTATGGGAATACTCAAATACATCCATGGCGGGCGTAACAGAAGACCCTCCAATAGTCACTGACGAAACCACACAGAGAGACGACTTCACTCCAACAAACATGCTTGGACCTGAGACGATCACCACAAGGCGCGCGTTAAACTTCGCCTCACCCTCAACTTCAGCGCATAAGACAATGCAAGCGATCATGGAATAAGCAAAGCAAAATGAACAGAGGTTGGAGAATATGATCGCTGAGAATGAATGTCTCCGTTAGGATTTGGACTTGGAAGTGGCAAAGTCCAAACAAGCTGTATGCCCAGATCCGGAACGACCTCTAAGGGCTGGTGGTCGATGGCCTCGAGCCCGACAACAAGACACTGATAGCGACTCCGGCTCATTATCCCCGGAGCCCAAGAAGAAGGGACGACCCGAACTACCAGTTCCTCTGAAGAAAGTCCACATATAACGCATAAGCGAAGAAGAAACAGTTCAGACGAAGAAGACCAGCACGATCCCTTTGTACGACGGATTGCAAGGGCAGTGCTACCTAAGAAATTCAAAGCACCGTCCTTCACCTTGTACGACGGTAAATCAGACCCCACCGATCACATCTGCCATTACAAGCAAGCCATGACGCTGCATGCAGATGACGAGGCTCTCATGTGCAGAATATTTCTGAGCAGTTTAGGACCACTGGCTGTCAGGTGGTATTATAAACTGGAGCTGGCTTTGATCAAGAGCTTCCACAAACTCCAAAAATCCTTCAGGGCAAGGTTTATCATTAATGAGGTCCAGCCAAAGCAAGTCGACTCCCTCTGGGCAATACAGATTCAACTGGGGGAAACCCTTCGTGCGTATTCGGCGCGGTATTGGGAGTGTTTTAATCTGGTAGATGATGCTTGCAATGACTCCATGGCCATTACCGCCTTCAAGATAGGATTACATCTCGACAGTGCCCTCCGCAACTCTTTGACTAGACGGCCCCCCCAAAAGAGTCTGGTCGTTGATGAACAAAGTTGAGGAATACTGTAAAGTGGAAGATAACGCCTTGCGGGTTAAAGCCGGGAATGTGACCAACAAGACGGCTCTTTCTGCAATTGCTGAGCCGTTAAACTCTCTACCACCTTAGAGCCCTGAACCAAGGCATCAGGCTAAACAAGACAAGAGACGGGATTCTTGCCGATCGAATGACCAATGCCCCTACCAAGCAAATGAACAACTGCAAGTCAATGGCAGGCGCACAAGGCGCGCCGACAAGAAATACACAGAGTTGTTAGAGCCGATCAGCGCGGTTATGCCCAAAATCCAACATCTTCCGTTCTTCAAATGGCCATCCAAAATGGTGGGACCTCCCGAAACCAGAAGACGGGATAGGCTGTGCGAGTATCACAAAGATCACGGCCATGATACTGAGAGTTGTTACGCATTGAAGGATCACTTGGAGGAATTGGTACAAGATGGTTGGCTACAACAGTATATCCGAAAAGGCAGCTCAACTAAAGCAATAGCCTTAAGACAGGATTCTCCTCCACTCGGCGTGATTCACATGATATACAGCCTGCCAATGTCATCCACGGTGCATATGATTCAGTCGAATCCCGACCCTCAAAATCAACTCACTCCAGATAAACAGCCCCATGAAGCTGCGTGCATTGCTTTTGATGATTCAGATTTGGCCGGAGTGACACTCCCCCACATCGATCCCTTGGTAATTGAGTTACGCGTAAACCGATTCACCGTTGAGCGCGTACTCATTGATCCGGGGAGCACATTGGAAATTATGTATTACAAGACATTCACCAAACTCGGCTTCTCCGAATCGAATCTCTCTCTGGCACCTTATCCACTATTTGGCTTCAACGCCAATCCAGAATACCCGTTGGGGAAAATCACACTACCGGTTCGAGCAGGCTCCCGAACAGTGGAAGTGGAATTCTTGGTCGTCAAGCTGCCGTCGCCGTATAATCTCATTATGGGACAAACTTGGTTGCACACCATGCAGGCCGTGTCGAGTACGTATCATCAGCTGCTATACTTCCCGACAGAATGCGGCATTGAGCAAATCCGTGGCTCCCAGAAATCAGCACAAGCATGTTATTTCCTCGCTGGAAAGACGCCAAAAGAGTTACAAGTGAATTCCATTGTGGTGCCGGATCGAGAGAGCCTCGACGATGTTGGGCGGCTCCTAAGTGAAAAGGCCATGGAAGCCCTAGATCGAGTTGAAATCGACGGAAGCCCAAACAAGTTCTTCATGGTCGGCACCTCCTTGAATCCAGCCGACAGACAGCAGCTAATTTCTTTCCTGATCAACAACCTTGATGTCTTTGCGTGGACTCCATACGAGATGCCGGGTATAGATCCATCTGTTTCACAGCATCGTTTGAATGTTGACCCTAAATGCAAGTCGATCATTCAGAAAAGTCGGTGGTCAGCCACAGAGCACACTGCCGCCGTTGTCGAGGAGGTTGACAGGTTGCTTGACACTGAGGCAATCAGGGAAGTGACCTACCCTACATGGCTCTCTAATACAGTGGTTGTGAAGAAGAAAAATGGGACTTGGCGAGTGTGCGTCGATTTCACGGACCTAAACAAAGCCTGTCCCAAGGATTGTTTTCCCTTACCCTGAATTGACCAACTTATAGATGCGACGGCACGCCATCAGCGTATAAGCTTCCTCAATGCTTATAGAGAATAGCCATGCATCTGGAGGACCAAGACAAAACTGCATTCCTCACCCCATGAGGAACCTACTGTTACAAGGTTATGCCTTTTGGGCTGAAGAATGTAGGGGCACCTTACCAAAGACTGGTCACTACCATGTTCAAGGAGCAACTCGACCACACTATGGAAGTGTACATTGACGATATGGTGGTCAAGTCCAAGGAAGAGCAGAATCATATAGTTGATCTGGAAAAGACATTCGGCATTCTACGTAAATATAGAATGAAGCTGAACGCTTCCAAATGTGCATTTGGGATCGGCTCTGGAAAAATTCTTGGGTTACATTGTCAACCACCGAGGAATTGAAGCCAACCCAAGGCAAATCACAGCAATCCTAGAACTCGGCTCCCCTCGATCGGTCAAGGATTTTCAGAAGTTAATGGGGATGGTCGCCGCACTCAATAGGTTCATCAGTCGTTCCACAGACCGCTGCCAACAATTCTTTCATACACTACGGCAGGGCAAGGCTTTTGAATGGTCCGCTGAGTGTGAAGCTGCTTTCAATGGCCTCAAGACCTACCTCTGATCAGTTCCACTCTTGACAACACCTTCGGCTGGTGATCCGCTCATTTTGTATCTGGCAGTTTTCGACCGGGCCGTCAGCGCCGTACTGATAAAGGAAGAACTGGGGGAGCAGCGGCCAGTGTATTATGTGAGTAAGGCAATGGTTGACGCCGAAACATGCTACCTTCCGTTGGAAAAACTCATTCTGGCCCTTGTCATGGCAGCAAGAAAACTGATGCATTACTTCCAGGGGCATAGCATCGGGGTGCTAACAGATTACCCCCTTCGATCAGTACTACGAAGTGCAGAAACATCAAGACACGTTTCAAAGTGGGCTCTTGAACTCGGCCAGTACGATATTCAGTTTCTACCTAGAACCTCAATCAAGGGACAGGTGCTTGCCAACTTTGTTGCCGAATTCACAAGGGGTCTTACCAACTTCAAGTCTGATGAAATTCGACCTAAGCCGAACTGGAGAATTTATGTTGGGGACATTTGGCAGTTGTACTGTGATGGATCATCCAATCAACGGGGCAGTGGAGCCGAAGTAGTAATCATGGCTCCCAATGGCACAATAATTGAGCAGGCCGTCAAGCTCGGCTTCGAAGCATCAAATAACGAAGCCGAATACGAAGCCCTTCTAACCCGTTTCCGTAATGCACATCTTCTGGGTGCTCAGTGTTTGCTTGTATTTTGCAATTCAAAACTGGTGATCAATCAGCTAAATGGGGAGTACGCGACAAGAAATGACCGTATGATGGCTTAAATGAAAATGGCAAACTCCTTGTTGGCAAAATTTGACCATCACGAATTGAATTAAATAACACGTGATCAGAACACACATGCAGATGCCCTAGCTTGCCTACCTCCGCCATTAACTCAGAAATTAAATGGACCATCGAAGTAGGTTTCATCCTGGAGCCGAGCATTGGCCCCTCAAAGGAAGTCCAAGTCAATGTTATAGAATTTGGCCCGAGTTGGATGGATCCCATTGTTGCATTCCTGTCTTCCGAACAGCTCCCAGAGGACAAGAAAGAAGCGCACAAGCTACGAAACAAAGCCTTGCGATATTACTTGGATCCGCAAGGAAAGCTTTACAAAAAATCCCTTTCTGGTCCATACTTGGAATGCGTGCATCCGGACAAAGTCGAAGAGCTTCTGACTGAAATACATGAAGGCAGTTGTGGCGTCCATTCTAGCAGGCGCTCTTTGGGTCATCAAGCCGTGACACAGGGGTATTACTGGCCAACAATGAGAGTCGATGCCGAATGTTACATGAAAAAGTGTGAACAGTGCCAGAAGTTCTCTCCTTTGACCCACCTGCCTGCTAAAGAGTTAAGCTCCATAACCAGTCCTTGGTCGTTTGCCCAATGGGGACTTGACATCGTCGGACAATTGCCTTGTGCCCTGGGTAACAAGCGATTTTTGATTGTCGCGACAGATTATTTTACAAAATGGGTAGAAGCGAAGGCACTAACGCACATCCGAGATACCGACGTGAAGCGTTTCATTTGGAGAAATATCATAACATGATTCGGCATTCCAAGAGCACTCATTTCAGATAACAGCACCTAGTTTGATTGTGGCATCTACCGAGAGTTATGCAGCAAGTATGGTATCCGGCCTTACTTTTCCACGCCGGCTTATCCACAAAGCAATGGTCAAGTTGAAGCCTCTAACAAATCCATCTTAGACGGCATCAAGAAAAGGCTGGAGAAAGCTAAAGGCAAATGGGTCGAAGAATTGCCGAGTGTGTTGTGGGCTCATCGAACTAAGCCGAGACGATCTACTGGGGAAACGCCGTTTGCTCTATGCTTTGGAACCCAGGCAATCATACCCTTGCAGATCGGCCTCCCAACCTTGAAATCGAAAGTTTTTGATATGGGCAAAACGACATGATGCTGGCCTTGGATTTGATTCTGATTGAAGAACGAAGAGACTGTGCCCTTGCATCCATGGCGCGGTATCAGCAACAGCTTGCTAAGTCGTATAATCAACGTGTTCAGTTGCGCCACTACACACCAGGAGAGTTGGTTCTGAAGAAAGTACTCCCAGCTGCCAAGAAACCGGCTGATGGAAAATTGGGTCCTAACTAGGACAGCGCCTTTTAGGTCAATTCGATCGCGAGAGTAGGGGCATATCGGCTCAAAGACATGTCCGAAAGGAGTCTGCCATGACCTTGGAATTCAACGCACTTGCGTAAATTCTATCATTAAACCCGACCTGTGGGGAATGATACTAGTTTTGAATGGCTCACCAAATACACATTCCAGTTTTGTAACGCAAAGATTCCTGTTTACTCACTGCGAAATCCAGTTCAAAAGTGTTCCGATTAAAGCCTCTGGATTCTGGGCGCCCTTCGTGGATATCACGATTGGCCAAATAAAGTCTCTGGATTTTGAGCCCCATTGGCGCATAGCGCCTTTGGGCCGATAAAGCCTCCGGATTCGGAGCACCCTTCGTGGATATCACGATTGGCCAAATAAAGTCTCCGGATTCGGAGCCCCATCGGCGCATGACGCCTTTGGGCCGATAAAGCCTCCAGATTCGGAGCGCCCTTCATGGATATCATGATTGGCCAAATAGTCTCCGGATTCGGAGCCCCATTGTTGCATGGCACCTTTGGGCCGATAAAGCCTCCGAATTCGGAGCGACCTTCGTGGATATCATGATTGGCCAAATAAAGTCTCTGGATTCGAAGCCCCATCGACGCATGGCACCTTTGGGCCGATAAAGCCTCCGAATTCAAAGCGCCCTTCGTGGATATCACGATTGGCCAAATAAAGTCTTCGGATTCGGAGCCCCATCGGCGCATGACACCTTTGGGCCGATAAAGCCTCTAGATTCGGAGCTCCCATCGTGGATATCACGATTGGCCAGTCTCTGGATTTGGAGCCCCATCGGCGCATGGCGCCTTTGGGCCAATAAAGCCTCCAGATTCGGAGCACCCTTCGTGGATATCATAATTGGACAAATAAAGTCTCTGGATTCAGAGCCCCATTGACGCATGGCGCCTCTGGGCCGATAAAGCCTCCGGATTTGGAGCGCCCTTCGTGGATATCACGATTGGCCAAATAAAGTCTCCGGATTCGGAGCCCCATCGGTGCATGACGCCTTTGGGCCGATAAAGCCTCCAGATTCGGAGCTTCCATCGTGGATATCACGATTGGCCAGTCTCTGGATTCGGAGCCCCATCGGCGCATGACGCCTTTTGGCCGATAAAGTCTTCGGATTCGGAGCCCCATCGGCGTATGACGCCTTTGGGCAAATAAAGCCTCCAAATTCGGAGCGCCTTCGTAGATATCACGATTGGCCAAATAGTCTTCGGATTCGGTGCCCCATCAGCGCATGACACCTTTGGGCCGATAAAACCTCAAGATTCGGAGCGCCCTCCGTGGATATCACGATTGGCCAGTCTCCGAATTTGGAGCCCCATCAGCGCATGACACCTTTTGGCAGATAAAGTCTCCGGATTCAGAGCCCCATCGACGCATGACGCCTTTGGGCCGATAAAGTCATTGAATTCGGAGCGCCCTTCGTGGATATCACGATTGGCCAAATAGTTTCTGGATTCGGAGCCCTATCGGCGCATGACGCCTTTGGGCGATAAAACATCCGGATTCGGAGCGCCCTTCGTGGATATCACGATTGGCCAGTCTCCAGATTCGGAGCCCCATTGGCGCATGACGCCTTTTGGCATAAAGTCTCTGGATTCAGAGCCCCATCGGTGGATGACACTTTGGGCCGATAAAGCCTCCGGATTCGAGCGCCCTTTGTGGATTTCATGATTGGCCAAATAGTCTCCAAATTTAGCCCCATCGGCGCATGACGCCTTTAGGCCGATAAAGCCTCCGGATTTGGAGTGCCCTTCGTAGATATCACAATTGGCCAGTCTCCGGATTCGGAGCCCCATCGGCACATGACACCGATAAAGTCTCCGGATTCGAAGCCCTATCGGCGCATGACGCCTTTGGGTCGATAAAGCCTCCGGATTCGGAGCGCCTTTCGTGGATATCATGATTGGCCAAAGAGTCTCCGGATTCGGAGCCCCATCGGCACATGACGCCTTTCAGCCCATAAAGTCTCCGGAGTCAGAGCTCCATCGACGCATGACGCCTTTTGGCCCATAAAGTCTCCAGATTCAGAGCCCTATCGGCGCATGACACCTTTGGGCCGATAAAGCCTCCGGATTCGGAGCGCCCTTCGTGGATATCATGATTGGCCAAATAGTCTTCGGATTCGGAGCCCCATCGGCGCATGGTGCCATTGGGCCGATAAAGCCTCCGGATTCGGAACGTCCTTCATGGATATCACAATTGGCCAAATAAAGTTTCCGGATTCGGAGCCCCATCGGCGCATGGCTCCTTTGGGCTGATAAAGCCTCCGGATTTAGCGCCCTTCGTGGATATCACGATTGGCCAAATAAAGTCTCCGGATTCGGAGCCCCATCGGCGCATGACGCCTTTGGGCCGATAAAGCCTCCGGATTCGGAGCGCCCTTCATGGATATCACATTGGCCAGTCTCTGGATTCGAAGCCCCATCGGCGCATGACACCTTTTGGCTGATAAACTCTCTGGATTCGGAGCCCCATCGGCGCATGACGCCTTTTGGGCCGATAAAGCCTCCGAATTCGGAGTGCCCTTTGTGGATATCACGATTGGGCAAATAGTCTCCGGATTCGGAGCCCCATCGGCATGATGCCTTTGGGCCGATAAAGCCTCTGATTCAGAGCGCCCTTCGTGGATATCACGATTGGCCAGTCTCGATTCGGAGCCCCATCGGCGCATGATGCCTTTTGGCCGATAAAGTCTCCGGATTCGAGCCCCATCGCGCATGATGCCTTTGGGCTGATAAAGCCTCCGGATTCGGAGCGCCCTTCGTGGATATCACGATTGGCCAAATAGTCTCTGGATTCGGAGCCCTATCAGCGTGACGCCTTTGGACCGATAAAGCCTCCGAATTTGGAGCGCCTTTCGTAGATATCACGATTGGCCAGTCTCCGATTCGGAGCCCCATCGGCGCATGACGCCTTTTGGCCGATAAAGTCCTCGGATTCAGAGCCCATCGGCGCATGACGCCTTTGGGTCGATAAAGCCTCCGGATTCGAAGCACCCTTCATGGATATCACGATTGGCTAAATAGTCTCCGGATTCAGAGCCCCATCGGCGCATGACGCCTTTTGGCCCATAAAGTCTCCGGATTCGGAGCCCCATCGGCGCATGACGCCTCTGGGCCGACAAAGCCTTCAGAGCGCCCTTCGTGGATATCACGATTGGCGCATGACACCTTTGAGCCGAATAAGACTCTGAATTCGGAGCGCCATCGGCGCATGACGCCTTTCGGCTTGTTAAGCCTCCAGATTCGGCTGGCCAAGTAAAGTCTCCAGATTCGGAGCCCCAACGGTGCATGACGCTCTTGGGCTGAATAATATTCCGAATTTGAAGCACCCTTCACGACGAAGGTTAAAACATACAAAACAAAACATTTGCACATCAAAGTGGAATGCTCCGTTAAGTTGAACCGCCAAAAGCCATTTACACATCAAAGCATATAAACATTCAAAATGAAATGCTTAGTTAACTTGGGCCAGTCCAACCGCATGAACAAAACAAAACATGCCAACATTCGAAATGAGATGCCTAATTATGCATGTAAAAATTCAGAATGAAATACAAACATTTAAAATAAAACATTTTATTCAATTAGACAATAATTACATAATCTTGCACGCAATCTGCGTTTAAGCATTACAATGTCTATTTTTGTCTGGCGTCTCCCTCGTCGTCACTCTTCTCGACTTCGAAGGCGGAAAAGGGGAAGTGATCACGTTGGTATAGCGACAACACCGAATCAACGCTCGCTGCTTGGAGAGCTTCCTCGGCTTGAAGTGCCTTGATCCAACCGTGCTTAAATCCACGATTTTCACATCGGCAAACTTCCTTGGCGAGCTTTTCCCTGGTCTTCTGTATCCCTACTTTCCGGCCTTCATGGAAGCCTTTTTCATAGGCCCTTCCCTTCACAGACTCTATTGCAAACATGCTCACCGTATCGCAATCGGCAAGTGCAGTACTAATAAATCGCTGGGTCACCCTTTCTTCCAAGATTGGGTTAGTCTGTCCAGCTGGTTGTGTCTGAGTGGCCTTAACCTTCCTTAGCTCGCGCTCAGCCGCTTCCGCGCGAGCTTCCAAGCTTCGAATGTGTTCATCCTTCTTCTCTATTTCTCAACGTGCAGCATGAAGGCGCATGCCGATTTCATAGGCGGCGTACAGCCCTTTCACGGCCCCATGAACGCCCTCTCGAAACACCTCAAAGTCAGGTCGACCAACCATCGATTGTTGTACTTCCAGCGAAAAAATCTATCGTGCAAATTTGACTGCCACGTTCGGGTCCCGGATGATGGAATCTGCCTCTGTCATCGGTATGTTCCCAACGAAAATAGAAAAGCTCAATGGGCGTGGTGGTCCACTGGCCTCACTTCACGAACGAGGGGAGCTCCCCCGCTGGCGCTTCTCCTTTCTTGGTGACCTGCTTCATCGACACGGAGAGTGACGCCTCTCGTGCTCTGCAGATGCCCTACCACCCGTATAGGGAGGCTCGCCACCTCGATTCATTGATGAGTCCAGCTCTGCCAAAGTCCTGCCTTCTCCCTTACTATTAAAGAAAAGTCTGGTTGACATTCACACTTTTCTGGCCACGAAAGACGAGCAGAATCGAGTCGCTTTATGAAACCTAGATGGAATCTCTCAACCCCTTTTTGATCACTCAAGAGTGTACCCCACTCCCGAGGCAACATCATCAATGCGCGCACTCCAGCAACTACCAATATTCTGCATTATTGATTCATTCTGATCTAGAAGTGGTATTCGGTTTTTGGAGTTCATACATTGGCTGGGGCAAGGGCAGATTTATTAATCTGATCGGCCAAATACCTAAGCCTAATGCCAACCGATTTGTGCCGTAGCCACTCCATGAACTAATGATATTCGACTTTTGGAGTTCATACATTGGCTGGGGCAAGGGCAGATTTATTAATCTGATCAGCCAAATACCTAAGCCTAATGTCGACTGATTTGTGCCGTAGCCACTCCATGAACTAATGATATTCGACTTTTGGAGTTCATACATTGGCTGGGGCAAGGGCAGATTTATTAATCTGATCGGCCAAATACCTAAGCCCCACGAACTAATGATATTCGGCAAGATCACATTTATTAATCTGATCACATTTATTAACCTTAGTTACCTAATCGGCAAGTGAACACGAACGTTTGTCTACCGCAACAGAGCAATAGTTTTACACCCAAAATACCAAAAACAAAATAGTAATCTTCATTGATAACCACAATTAATATAAGAAATAATGCAAGGTAAGGGAAATATTCATTCATAAATTGAATACAGCATAGCCATCATTTTATACATGAAGATTACCCCAAGCAAATAGCTGTCTACTGAGAAAACAAAACATGTTTACAAAAATATACATTGAAATTGAAAATACCTAACAAAACTAAAATGTCTCCCAAATCAAGCCACGGGATCAGACTCAAGCGGATCAACGTCCACTTGCTCGTATGGAATTGGCATGGCCAATGTAACTCCAGCGGCAGCAAGGGCTTTGAGCCAGCCGTGTTTGAATCCCTGAATCTCGAATTTGGGGACTTCTTCTACAAAGTCTTCAAGGGCGGCGCTCTTCCCAGCCTCGAATGCCGCGGAAGCCTTGGAGTCGGCTTTTTCCTTAGCCTTCTTCAACTCTTCCAATTCGCCCTCCAGCTTGGCAAGCGCCTCCTTAGCTAACTTGAGCGACTCCTCACTCACGTTTGCCCTCTCCTCGGCGTCGGATTTGAGCTGGTCAGCAATCCAAGCCCTCTCATTTTTAGCTTCGGCTCGTGCACTTTCCATTGTATCTCTCGCCGCCTCGAACTCGACCCTGCTCCTCTCACCTTCGACTTCCGACTTCAAGCGACCAATTCTTTCAATGGCATCATGCTGGTGGCGGCCTAGTTTGGCTATCCTTCCAACCGTCTGCAAAACAAGTTGGGATCGTCACATACCAAGAAATACCGTATGCAAACCAAACCAAATAAGGAGTTAAGATCAAGTCACATACCAGAAGGGCCGACTGGGCAGCTAATGCTATTGCTACCAAATCCGGCTCGGCACGAAAGGTTGCCTTGTCAACCGGTAAGGAGACCGAGGCAGCCAAGCTTAGCGCCACAGCTGGATCTTTCAAAGCCGACGCTTCAGAGGAGATCGGCATGTTTTTTATCTTTGGTTCAACAACAAAAGGAGCAACCACACCCGACTCCTCTAAGCATGGTCGTTTATAAACAGGGCCCTACTAGGAGCCAGCCTCACTCTCGGTGGTACGTTTTTCTCGCCGATCTTCTGAAATCGGCCGTTTTCTATAATCGGACGCTCGGCATCTTCTCCGTCTCGGCCGCATGAACTTGAGCCGTTTCTTCTACAATAATGGTTCGGAAGATTCATCGAGGCAGGTCCAGAACGGGTGGCCTCGGCTTCTGTCGGGTGGCCATGCGTTTCGGCATTTTTCTTTCGCGCAAACTGCGTAAGACTTCCCCAGCCATATCCTCAAATCAGCGCCAGGAAGGTCTCCCAAATTTGTAAAAATACTTCGAAGGTTCCCCTCGGCCTGATGTGACGGAGGGTCAGACAAGTTCAATCCGGCTTCCTCAAAGGCCGAGTTAATAGCTCGTCAACTTCCCTGCCAACTGGTCCGGGTCCTCAGGAATTGTTCGGCCGCTTTTCTTCTACGTTTTAAATCGGATGTTTCTAAACCAATCTATCTTCAAGTTTCTGAAGCTGGGGAAATGAGGGCTATAAGATTGTTGTCGCCTCGCGCGATCAGAATTTTGTTTGCTGCCGAGAATGTCGTGTAAGTCGGCTCGTACCGCAGGAGAATGTGGGCCGCCCTCCTTGTTTTTGAAGGTTGGACGGCCGACGAACTGTAGCGCGGTTTAATTTCTCAAGCACAATGTCGTCATCTGAAACTAACACTCTCTCAAGTCACTGCCCTGCTAAACAAAACGATAGATGTATATAGTGCCGAATACAGATATGGAAATAACAGAACAAAAGTGATCTATCAGCCACCTGGTTCGCCTTTTTGCCTTGGCACAGGGTCTAGGCGATCTTCACCCTCACCGAATCCCAATTACTGGCGAACAACAACCATCACGTCATCGACACTCTTGCCAGAGCTGGCAAGCATAGTCACTAAGTGATGATCAGTATCATTCCAGAAGGATTAATTCCTACCAAATATTATCATAAGTCTACTGAACAATTAAGTTCTGCTAATGGAAGTCAAATGTATATTAAATATAAGCTACCAATGGTACATATTTGTCAAAATAATGTTTGTTTCAAAACATCTTTTGTTTTAGTCAGAAATTTAAACAGATAAAGTCATCTTAGGCACCCCATTTATTTTCCTGTTATATCCTTTTACTACTACTAATTATGGTATAACTACACAAGCTTTTGGTCACACAGTTGCTTTTCAATTTTTGTCTCCTTCTGTGACCAAAGAATTAAATCGATTAAAAGAATGTTCTATTTCTCAATCCATTAATAGATTAACTAAACAACTTAAATTCCTCAAAGAAGAAGTAAAGTATAAGAGATTTGAAACTCAATTAACTGATCCCCTTCTAATATCTAAAATTAACAATTTTAAAAACCAATTAGAAAATACTGTATGTTCCACTCTACCCAGTGCATTTTGGATCGTAAAAAACATGTAGTTACACTCCCCTATATTAAAAACTTTAATGAACGCACAAATACCTACTAAATCTAGACCTATTCAAATGAATATGAATTAGTTGAAATGTGTAAAAAAGAAATTAATGAATTATTAAAAAATAATATTATCAGTCACAGTAAGTCACATTGGTCTTGCCCCGTTTTTTATGTTAATAAAAATGCTGAACTCGAACGAGGTGTCCCTCGACTAGTCATCAATTATAAACCTTAAACAAAGTTTTAGAATGGATTCGATATCCAATTCCTAACAAAAAAGATTTAATTAAAAGACTTAGTCAAGCTGTTATTTTTAGTAAATTTGATCTAAAAAGTGGATTTTGGCAAATCAAATTCATCCTAATGATCGCTACAAAACTGCCTTTACTACCCCTTTTGGTCATTATGAATGGAATGTCATGCCCTTTGGATTAAAAATGCTCCTAGTGAATTTCAAAATATTATGAATCAAATTTTTAATCCCTTTAGTCACTTTTCTATAGTCTATATCGATGACATCCTTATCTTCTCTAAGTCCATTGATGAACATTGGAAACATCTAAATTCTTTCTTTCATCTTATTAAATTAATGGTCTAGTCATTTCTGCTCCTAAGATTAAACTTTTCCAAACTAAAGTCCGATTCTTCGGATATGATATCCATCAAAGTACCATTCTTCCCATTAGTAGATCCATTGAATTTGCCTCTAAATTTCTTGATCAAATCCTGGATAAAACTCAGTTACAAAGATTTTTAGGTTATTCTAATTATAATTTACAATTGCAATAGAGATTTTACAAATCTTGACCTTCGAAAATTGTCAACCCCTCTTTGATCGATTAAAAGATAATCCTCCTCCATGTCTTCTCTTCAACTTCAATTGTTCAACAAGTCAAAAAATATGTTAAAACTTTACCTTGTCTTCGTATTCTTACTGAAAATTCCTTTAAAATTATTTAGACTGATGCTTCTGATATTGGTTATGGTGGTATTCTCCTTCAAAAACTCACTCCTCCGTCATCTGAACAAATTGTTCGTTTCCATTTGGTATCTGGAATAAAGCATAAAAGAATTACACACTATTAAACAAGAGATTTTATCATTATTTTATGTATTAGTAAATTTAAGATGATATTTTAAATCAAAATTTTTAATTACGTGTTGATTGTAAAAGTGATAAATATGTTTTAGAAAAAGATGTTCAAAATATTGCTAGTAACATATTTTTGCCCGATGGCAATCTATTTTACATATTTTATTTTTGATATTGAATATATACCTGGTAGTCAAAATTCTATTCCTGATTTCCTTACCCGAGAATTTTTAAGGGGGGATAGAGAGGGATGGCAACTCCTTTTACTTCCTATATAAATTAAAAGTTACATTTTACAGAACCTTGTTTACCAAACTGCTTATCATATTGCTTGCTTGAAGTCAGCCCGCAAAACTACTCGGTGTGCACAATTTATACAGTTTCATCAAATAGCCAGTCGTCGTCATTTACTTGCTCATTATACTAATTGTCTTCATTATCATTTGGATAAATTAGACATCCTAGCGGATGCTAAATTATGTTCACTTACTGTACAAATGTCTGGTCAGAAACCTTTGCGACCCTCTAGTAAGACACTTGTGCCAGCCAGTCAACCTATTGCTATTCTCCCATTGAAATGGTCAACTGTTACAAGTTCTTGGTAACATTCCTAAACCTAGTTATACTTCTGCTCTTGCTTCTGAGCCATTTGCTTCTTCTTCTCAGTCACTAACACCATATCCACCCAATCAGTCAAAACTTCTCTTCCAATTATATTCAATTCAGTCAACCAATTTATTCTTCAAAGAACCTACTCACAAGAATAAGCATGATATTCTTGACCTAATCAAAAGCTATTTCCCTCCAGGATGGCATTTTGTTCCCCTCCATCCTGATAAGCCAATTTCTTTTTTAAAGATATCCGTTTTCATACAAGTCAATTGTTATTAAACAATTTATGATCGTGTCCTCACCAGTAAAATTGTTTACCATTCTCTTTACATTCACAACAAGTCTCTCTTGATGAATGGGGTCTTCCTTTCCTCTTTCGAGATTTACGTGGCCATTCAATCCAATATAGTTATTATGACTATAGGATGCATGGTTTAAAGTTTTCCTATATCAAAATGAGTCATTTAGTCACTCTTGGTTCCTCCAATTTGATTATTAATTTAAATCAGGTATCCCTACATGGTTCCTTAGATGGTGGTTTCATTATGGTGCGTACCTGAGATTTTCCCACCAGTCCTAATGGAACAAGTCAACTATTTTTCCTCTATTTACAACTTAGTCACATCAAAAACAGTGCTTTGCTCATTTTTATATCCAAATACAAAGTTCCATGGATATTTAAATGGCAATATGCAATTGATAACAACATAGTCATCGGCACATTTTGTGAAATGGTGGGATAATTTCAAAATTTCCCGAATTATTGAACAAATCCAGCTAATTCCCAGTCAATGTTCATGCTCCAATGCAGCCATGGTTAAAGCTCAGCAAACCCAACTGCTTCAGTCACTCAAGGAAGCCCACTTCCTCCAATCAATCTTGGAAGCCCAACATCCAGCTCTTCCAAGCCCAAGTAGCAAATCCAAATCTGCTCAGTCAAAGTCCAAAGCTAAGCCTAAGTCCAAGTCATCCAGTGATGAATTAATCCAATGGCCGGTTATTGATGGCCCAAGCCAAGTTACAGACTAAAGATGAAACCCTCTGATGATGAACCTCCTGAAGAATCCAGTTCCTCGAGGCTTCAACAAATAATGATCCATATGGGGCCCAATTTCAAGATGCTCAGGACCCATATGCTTAATACAATCATTGGATTCTATATAGCTATATTTATCAGCTTCATCAATACTTTCCTTTTGAGAAAAGCTGCTGATATATATATACATACATATATTGATTCCCTCAGTCACATGCTTCCACCGAAAGCAATGAATAGTGAAAAAAGTCAAATTACTATTCACTATTATCAATCAGACAAATTCAACACAGCCAAAAGCATCTATCAACTTTAGTCACTCACCGAAAGTTGCAGCTGGCTCCCATGTGCTGCTTCTTTTAGTTAGATTCCTTCACAAGGCTCACAGTAACTTTTTTTTACTTATAAAAGAGCCTCTTTAGTCAATTGTAATCAAGAGTTAGAAAAATTGAGAGTTCCAGTTCCTCAAACAAATAACTATCTCTGTAATTTAATATTGCAAGCTTATTTTCAAGTTTTGTATTTTGAAAAATTTGCTTCATTTCAGTAAACAATTATAATCTTTATTTCGGTATTTTATTACTTTATTATTGTAATTTAATTTTATGGTGCTTTCTATATGTGCTGCTTTCCCCCTCTTTTGTTCATTTCAGTAAACAATTGTAAGTCTTTTTTTGTATTTTATTTACTTTATTATTGTAATTTAATTTTATGGTTGCTTTCTATATGTGCTGCTTCGCCCTCTTTTTAAAATATATATAATTTTAAGGATTAAAATAAATTTAAAAGTGTTTTCGTTTAAAATTTTTAATTTTAAACAACTTATGTTTGGTAATAAAATAAAGGGAAAATCACACTCCAGTGTATTTTCAAAAAAAAAAAAAAAAGGGGGGGGGGATTTTTATTGATAAATCTATTTTAGAGTTGTTGTAACCATTAGATCCACAAAAGATTATTATAGCCTGATTAGTCCCATGTACTTACTTTTTATTCCATGAGGTCCATTTTACTATTTTATATTTTTAAATGGACTATTATGCCCTTATATATAGTGTTGATACATATACCATGTTTCCTCTTTTTTTTGGTTTATTTTCTCTTGGTAGTTTCTATAGTCACGCTTTTGATCATTATTCTAATTCAGATGGATACGTTTCTATTTTGCTTGCTGTTTCAAGGCTTTGATGAGCTAGGGTTTCACTGTTGCTGTTTTAGTAGGTTCGGTGATTTTGGAGTGAAGACGACGGATTGGACGGTGTTCGGATGTGACATTTTTGGAGTATAACTAGTTGAAATTAGTTGTTTTCGAGTTACAGGACGAGTGTAGGATTGATGATTAAGGTTAGTATCATTTTGGTTATGAATACATGTTAGTTTATGTTTTGATTTGTATGATGGATGGGATGCTCTGTTTTTTAATTGATATGGATCGGATGCTTAGCTTGTTCAATTATATGCATTTCATTTGGCCCTGTGGAGGGGAGGTGTAGACACCTCATTTTTGACCGTCCTCAAGACTTGGACGTCATCGTTTGAGCACTCGATGATAATCCATGTTCGTGTTCGTTTTGAGTTCTTAAAGGTCTTGGCTGTGTGCCTTGCCTTGGAGCCTCTCAACTTGTCTGTTTTGTGCTTGGTAGTGGACCAAGGGCTTGTAGCTTTCCTTTTGGGGAGGCCCTCTCGGCCAGCCCTACAACCCATCGGTCAGTGGTGGTCAGTCGGCTACATTGATGGCCGGTCGGCCACTGATAATATGTAGACACCTCATTTTTTACCGCCCTTAAGACTTGGGCGCTACTGATGGTTTACTTGGTGATGAAAGATGTGCAGTGCAAAGGTTTGATTTCTTTGGCAAGGAGAGCGTCAAATCCCAACTTCACACCCCTTTTTGGACCAAAACCATTTTGACCAAAGATTTTGAGACCTTAAAACCATCTCTTTCAAAACATTTTTGAAAGAAGTTCCTATGATGTTCCGAGGCTCTCATTTTGTTAAAATGTTGCGCTTTTTAGTAAACCGAGCAAGGACAAAGTGGAAATGAATGAAAGAGAGGTGGCTCATTGAAAAAATCTTTAAAACATCTTGTTTAGAGGTTTGGAGTTGAAGAAAAGAAGAGGAGAGGAAAGAAACCGAGTTGAGGAAGAAGTTAGGCATGAACCGTTAAGAGAGAGTCGAGTAGCCCTCGCTAAATCAGGTCTATCCTTTTGTACATTTGGACTTAAGTTGTGAGGCCTCCACCGTTGGAAAGAAGACTTTTGGGGCTTCATTTTTCATTCAAGAATCTTCTCAAGCGAGTGGATGAGGGAGATATGGTTGGTTGAAGTTGGGCATCAATGGTTGGACCGAAACTGAGAGTCTTCACTAAAAGAGGGATATCTCTTAGCACAGTTGAATGTTGATCAAGGCTGACACCATTGAAAGGTCTTTCGAGGCTTCAATTTGGACAAAGAATGACTGAAAAGGAGTCCATATGAAGGAGTTATGCCGTTTGAAGTTGGACCTACAGAGCAGAATTTGCTATCGGCCACAGATGTGTACGATCGGCCACCACAAGTGGCCGGTTGGCCACTAATGACCCAAACTCAGATTTTTTTGAAGATCTCTCCCTCCAGCTGTTCCACATAAGCTCCAGCTGTCCCAATTCAGATATTTCGACCCAAGCTCTTGTTTTTGCTATATATAGAAGCCATATCTCTTTTTTGCAAGGGAGAACATTTTGAAAGGTTAAAAATTTGGGAGCCTCTCTCTTAAAAAATCCTCTCTCTCTAGAAAATTTGTGAGCAAAATCCTCTCTCTCTCTCTCTCTTTAGATTTCTCTTTCTCTTGCCCTTTTGTGTATAGAAGTAGAGATACATAACTAGTTTGCCTAGACTTGTGGGGATGTGGTTTGGAAATATTCTTCAGATCCTGGGGGAGCTCGTGATCTTCAGCTAGTCACCTGAAAAGGAATAAACACTCAGGTCGGGGGTGCCGGAATTAGCACTCCGACGGATAGGTCAGTATATACTTCTTGATTACTTGTATCTTAAGTTAAGTTTACTAGTTCTCACATACCTTTCTCTGACTAAAGATCCAGTATTTATAGTATTATCTTTGGGCCTTAGGGCCTGGCCCACCCCTGATCCTTTACATGTACTTCTACTCGGCCTTTGTTCTACTAGTTGGAATGCGGCCATTTTATTCGGCTCTTCAATTGACCAGGATCAATGCCGAATAGAGGTTATGTTCTGGACCGGACTGGTCCATTGTCTCTATTGATCCAAGTAAATTTGGCTCCCACAATTGCCCCTCAAACACCCCACTAGCGTCAGTTAGTCGGCGTGTTTGGCTTCTAGCTTGGGAAGTCAAAAATTCGCGTTAATCCTCTTCCCAATGCGTTTCAGAACGCGTACACGCTTTTTGGTATTGAACGATTTATCGCCCCCTCGTACACTGTCCTCTATTTAATGTGATTTGAAATTGTCTCTTCGAATGTATGTTCTGAATACCCAAGATATCTGGCTCGCCTTCTAGTGCAACTCCTTCACTTCGCGGCCTTTCAACTCCTTGTTTCTCGTTTTTCCCTTCGTCTCCTGTAAGTTTTCTTCTCCTTCATTTTTGATCCCCTTCCTTGTTTGCTTTTAGTTTTCCATAATCCTTGGGTTGGCCAAAATGGCAAAACATCTTGAAGGAGCTCCTTTCAGCGGATCGAATCTCCGACTTTCGTCGCCATTTTTCCATCCCCGATGAGTCCATCTGTCACTTTTGGCAGACAGCACCACTGATATGGAGAGGGATGATGAGACACAATGTCTTTCCTCTTCTATCAATTGCTGAGGGCGGAGTCCGTTTCCCCTTCACCCATTTTTGAGGGCCGTTCTTCGATACTGGGGTCTAATCCCTTCCTAGCCCAACGTATAATTTCTTTCGCATCATAATGGGAATTGTAGAGCTAAATCGGCGTCTTAGGATTAATTTAGGTATACCCGCCATTCGGCACTGTTATGTCCTAGCCAAATCTACTGGCTGGCTAGGACGCTACTTTCTTAGAGCC